>OY735204.1:8407678-9070178 GCA_963457665.1 Thysanoteuthis rhombus | reverse complement strand
TAGTCATGAAGAAGCCTGTTCTGCTCCCTTGCTTGTCTGAGGGGTAGGTAGACAGAAATCTGATCTGACTATACATCACTAGAGCTTTACAGCTACTTAGAGAATTGGTTCTTCTACTACAATGACTAAACAACAAGGCAGGGGTTGTGGCTTATCTTATAAAGATGTCGGTTCATTTTTCTTTGAACAAGATTCTTAAGCTATTATTACCTTTCCTGTTTCAAAGTGGCCGCAGTTCAAACTGCAGGATTATTTTTCTTTAGGGTTAGTATTTTTAGGGTACTCTCATGATTAACAGCATTTTCAGGGTTAGTGCTTGGTTTATTGTTGTTTGCTTCTTTGACTTGCAATTCACCATCAGCGCCTGCTACTGTGCACCTGGTGTGGTGCCCATTTTGAAACAGGATAGGTCACACAATTGTTTATTCTTCATGCATTAATTTTTTTACTAAAAAACTGTCAACGAAAACAGTCAAAATAGGTTTCTTCAGATTTTAAGCTGGTCTGGTAGGCTGGCTATCTATCTATGTATGATGCATACAAGCTGCACAAATGGAGCCTTAGGGCTGAAAATTTCAACATCTACCCCTATTATGTCTACAAAAAAATTCTTTTTTTTTCAAATAAGTAGGCTTTCAGTAGGGGGTTCAATTTTCAATTCAAGTTTTTCCCCAAATTGATCCCTTAGTTTGTGTCTGACAGCATTCACATTAATTCTTTTCAAAATTTGGATATTTTTAATGATCACCACCAAACAAAAGGCCAGAGATAAAACTTATTCATTGATCACCCTATTTTTTCAATTTTATGATTGATCACCCCCAACATGGCTTACTGTCAAGAGACTTTGGTTCTGTGACAATTTCTATTGAGTAAATAACCAGACCTGTTAATTAATAATCCATTATTATTACTACTCAGTAAATTCTGATTGAATTTTTGTTCCTCACTGTCTATTGTATAAGAATATTAAGACTGAGGGATAGTGTAGATACCATTAGTACGAAAATTCATCAATGAGTGGGCATCTAGGATTTTTCACTCTGTTCCTACTAACGTTCATTCATTTGATCTGTTTTCTCTTGATTAAAAAAGCAAGGGCAGACAAATCCGTTTGAACAGCAGAACAACCATAGCCACCAAATGTGGTGAAGGGTTCTATCCCCTTTTATATTTGCATGTTTGTTTATGTGTTCAGGTGTTCCAGCACTTATGGCCGTACAATTTTGTCTATAGACTTGAAAATTGGCATCAGTACTCCACTTCTAAAATTGCATTTTTGTTAATTATCTATATAAAAGCTCTTTTCATCTTATGGGAGCCTCATTTTGACAGGTTTGATATTAACATTTAGATTCTCTAGAATGTTGATGTTTTTTTGTTTTTTTTAGATTTTTTCCAGTTGAAAACACCATTGATGTCATAAATAGAATCTATTCTGACCATATTCATTCTTTGATGGAATTTTTTTTTACATGAATTCAAATTTTGACGCTATAGTTGTTCAATTATTGACTGTGATGGGGAGTCATTATAACGTTATTTTAAGCTTATGTAAATCTTTATATAATGTATCTTCCATTGATCGAAGCCCTTTCGAAAGAGTGCTGGCGGCACAGTCAGATATTGTTTCATTTCCTTCCACTTCCTGTATACTGCAAGTAGCTTCAGCAGTTTTGAGGCATAAGTTGAAAATGTGCTTCGAAATTGCCAGAATCTTGTTACTTATATCCACCATTATATATGAAACAAAATGTACAGATGATTTGTAGTGATAATGAGCAGATATATAATAATAATACTTAATGGTCTGGTTAGTCACTCAATAAAATCTGTCACATGACCTATATAAAAACCAAAAATAAGTGTGAATGCAGCTAGACACACACTTTAGGATCAATCATGCTTAAACTTATATTGTACCCCTGGCCCGCTAAAAATCTATTAGGAATGTTCAGGAAAACAAGAATTTGGAGTAAATGTTTAAATTTTCAGCCCTCTAGCTCCATTGATGTGGCTTGTATGTCTGTTATATATATATATATTTATATATATACATAAACAGCCAGCCAGTCCTGCTCAAAAACTGAAGAAACCTTTGTTGACAGTTTTGGTTCATGGTTTCTAATACTGTGAGAACATAGATTGTCTTTAGATGTGTAAATTAAATCAGATTTTGAGTCTACAAAAAATGAAAATACTTACAATATCGGTACCTCAGATAAACGAACCACCATAGCCTACACATGTAACCGAACAAATTATTTAAAAGGTTATCTAAAAAAAAAATTTCTTTTTATCTAAAATTTGAAAAAAAATACCAGCTGTAGATTTGGGCATTGTTGGTCTCAAAATGACCCAAAAAGCACTTTTCATTTCAGGCGGTGCCTAGTGGTGTTCTCATGCAAATTTTCAAGGTTGTAGCCCCCCAAATATGACCAGGAGCACCTGGAGATAGAGACACACACACACACATAGAAACAGATTGATACAGACACTCAAAGAGAGAAGAATCTGTAGCCCATTTGGCTGGTTGGTTGAGCCATTTGTGGGGCTACGATGATTCGATACATCCTAATAAAAAAAAATAATAAAAACATTGACTACTTTAGTGCTTCCCACCCTAGTAATTGATTTAAATGCACAGATGAAATTTCTCTGTTTCGGTCAATATAATGCAAAGTGAGAAAAATGAGCCTGAGTATAATTATTACAGAATGTGAAGTAAAAGTTTCATGTTGACTATCAGAAAATTTTTTACCCTGACATGAGTGAGGGAATAGAGAGTGTGGGCAGACAGGAGGGGCCGTGGGCTGTTGCGCAATAGAGAACAATTTATAGCATTAATGGCTTCTTCTCCTTATCTTTACTCAGCCTCCTAGTCTGAATGGGCTCATTGTTAGGGAATATTCTCTCAACTTCCTCTTACTTTGTTTTCTTCCTTTCTGTGAGCACATTTGGGCAACCATAGGCCCGCGGGTCAAATCTGGTCCGCAGTAACATTTTTTTGTGGACCACAGCTAATCTTGGCATTTATTCAAAATCTTATATAAATTTTGTCAATTATAATTATTGTCTCATTGTAACTTTTGTATAATTTGTATTGTAAAATTACTATTGTTTTGGCTTCAAAAATCAATAATATAATCTCACTATATTTTGAGAAATCTCTGTGTAAGTGTGTGTATGCACCAAGATAACTTGACAACAGGCCTTTGTACCAAGTTGATATAAACTAAATATATTGGTTTATTCACCAAACATTGCAGTGTCAAGTTTGAAGTCATTTAGATTTACATTTCTCGATATGAGGGAGTCATTCGATTTACACAACAGATTTGTCTTGAAATGGATATAGTTTTTTTGCATATACATCACCAGCGTTAGTTTCTGGATTGATGACATAACAGCATTTTTTCATTTTCCTGTTTTGAGCGTGAGAAAGAGAAAGAGAATCGAGAGTTTTTCTGACAAATTTTTCTGTAGAAAGAGATTGAATTAAATTATATTTCAGATGACATAATGGATTCCTGTTATGCTTGCTATTAGTAATAACGATTATATTTCTGTTTTGATTGGTGTTATTAAAAACATTATATTCTCCTATTTTCTCCTCATTCAACTGCTTTTTTTGCAGTTTGTTTTTTAATATTTAAGTTAAGTTTTATTAATTTCTTTCAATTAGTAGTGGGGCAGGCCCAGTAAAGCGGTGCATGCTTGGAGGGTGCCGGACTTTATGATGTGTGGAGCAGCCTACCATAACAGTCATGTAAAATAATTTTCCCTTCATCAGAAGAGACTATAGCTTCAAAGTATTTTGGTTACTTTTCTCCAGTTTTGTGAATTTAGATATTTCATACCTTAATTTTGAACTATAAGTAAAAAATGGAGTATATACACAGCTACTTATGTATTTTCTGTATCTCGCACTGGAGACATTACCGCATAAAAACCCAGCCTTATCATAAACTTCATTCCAAAAACCCGTTTCCATCACTGGGTTCCGTAAAAACCTACCAAAATTGCAATGTGGCCCTCTGTATAAGGTTCCTGCAAGAATAAGAAAAAAAATGTTTCCATTTGTACAGGTGTCACCTACTATATAACGCAGGTGTTAGGTTGTAAGAAAACCTACCATGTTACCACTGAGCTACGATAAAAATCTAGCCATTTTGGAGCTAGATCTTACTATATGGGAATTGGATTAATATTTTAGGGTCCACCAACCATCTGCGTTATAATGTAAACCGTGCTATAACGAACCCACATTTATAACAAGAGGAGATATGTAGTGAAATAAATGACTGAAAAAATCAGTTAATTTTCATCTTTTCCATGCTTGTTATGGAAATTGGTCTTTGAATACGTCTTTATGAGTTATTTGTTTCTTTAAGCAATAATTGTGATTGAAACCTTCAAAAATATCCACATCCAACTGGGAAGCACTCAGAGAGAGCTCACCTCTGCCAATGCCAACTAATTTAGAACTACCACTTGCTTGTAAAATCCTATATACTAACTAAAAACTGCATGAAAAATAATTCTTCCTCAGTCCATGTCCCATCCTTCTGTGAAATATCATTGAAATTTGTGGAGAAGTTTTGTAGATATCTGAACAAACAGACAAACATGTATTTGTAGCGAAAACAAAAGACTGAAAAAGCAGTTGACAGATTTTTGGTCTTTTCCATTTTAATTAGAAAAACCAATCGTTATATGCATCGGTTTTTTTTTGCGTTTTATTTGTTTCCCTGAACAATCATTGTGATTAAAACCTTTAAAAAGATAATTATCCAACAAACGAGGTCAAATTTCAGAAAAAAAAAATTAACAAGTCAATTTTCATTATTCAGTTTGACTACTGTGCTACTTTCCTTTATCTTAAATTTCCAGTTGCTTTTTATCAAATCGATCCGTACTGTGTGCTTATTGCCTTGGGTTGACAGCCTGAGTTAAGTTGTGATAATAAAACAAACAAAAACTTAGACAAAAGAAAATGGTAGCCAAAATTGATAATAATGGTTCACGATACTTCATCTAATTGGAACAAAAATAGAAGACAGGTCCTGTTAGTCACTCAATAAAAACTGCCATGTAACCAGTATGCCATGCTGGGGATGATCAATGAATAAATTACTTCTCTTGCTTTTTGCTAGGCTGTGATCATTTAAAAAAAGTTTGATTTTTTTTTTTTTTTCGAAGCGTGAACATTGGCAGATACAAACTAAGGGAACCATTTAGCATAAAGGTACAATGCGAATAGAACTCTCCACTAAACCCTGTTTTGTGAAAGATTTATAAAAAAAGAAAACTTTTTTCTAGATGATGATGATGGTGGTGGTGATGGTGTCGTTGTTGTTGTTATCGTTTATATTTTCAGCCCTCTAGCTCCATTGGTATGACCTGTAAGTATGATACCTACGTACATAACCAGCCAGACCAACTAGAAAACTGAAGAAATCTTTTTCTAATAATTCAATTTTTATCTATACCAAAATATTTTTTTTTAGATCTTGCAAAAAGATACTTTTATTATGAAATTGAAATTTTCAAAATTGATTTCTCTCTGGCTGGGCAGAATACCTAACTAGTGTTAAATTCATAATTGGTTTTTCGGTCAATAATGCCTGCGGAAGAAATCACAGAAACCAAATGACTTGGCATAAAATAAAATCTTTAAACAGGTCTGGTTAGTCACTAAAAAGAAACCATCACAAACATCTTTTGGCAGCATGCTGTGTTGGAGGTTTTAATGAATAAGTTACTTCTCTCGCCTTCTGTTGGATAATGTAAAGTTATGATTTTTTAAAACAAAAGGCAGACAGGGCACAAAGTAGAGACCAATTCAGCATAAACACACATTGTAAATTAAACCTCTCACTAAAAAAATTATTTTTAGAAGAAATTCGAAGAAAAAATTTCCTTGATATCATTGTGGAGATTCGTTGTCCCAGGTAGATGTGGTAGTTGACTTTCTCCAGTTCTGCATCTTCAATTTTAATCATTGTGTTCTTGTTTCCGACATGATTGTTGCACACGACTTATGTTTTGCTGAAGTTTCAGCCCTCTACCATCATTGGTGTGGCCTGTCATTGTGATACATACATGCATAATCAACAGCATTTAGATACCGGAGATTCAAAAATTTCTGTGGGTCTATCTAATCTGAGAGAATAGATTTATTTCAATCATATCTAAAAAAATATTAATACATGATTTTCAGTTGATATTTATTTTTGATAAACTATTATACTAGTTGGGCCATTTTCTTCTCATTTTTATACTTGCAACCTTTTTACATTAGCCATTATAACCAGTACCTTTTTCACCAGTGACAATCTGACCTGAGCCATTATTAATGGTGCCTTTTTACCAAGGACAATCTTGGCTGGGCCATTATTACTGGTACCAATATTACCTAAGTTCACCAAATACAGTACCTGTTTTATACAAGAGGTTACAATATTACACCTATTTTTTATCCCAAAATCTAGTACTCATATTCTACAAGAATTGTGTAATACAAGGAGAAATACAGTAATTTATTCAAGAACTTTTCTGTTATTCTCTGACATCAGCATGGGAGTGCTTCAGGGCCTCAGGGGGTACAAAGTACATCCGGATGAGGGGGTTGGCTTTCTTTCTCCTTCAATCATCCTATTTTTATCTGCCTTGGCTCCTTGGAGGTGGGGATATTGGACTCTCCTGAACAACCTGAACCCCCCCCCCCCGTAGATCCTGCAGTGGTAACAAGAGTTAGCTTTATTTAGTGAGGAGTGAATGAATAGCTTAATTTTGGAAGTCAGTAAAGGAAGGGATAACCTCATTTTGGAAAGATAGCTGGGGTCAAAAGCCAACACTCAAAAATAATGCATAGGACTGAGCAGTCAGAAAATCTCAAACTCTGTTCTCACTGTAAGTCACTAATTTTCCAAGAATAAAGTACCAATGACTTTTCCTTTTGCATAATATGTCTTTTTGGGGTCCCTTTTGAATTAGGAAATCCAATGAAATGACATTACAAGACGCCCCCCCGCCTGCTATAATGTGGTCCGTTATAGACAGGACTAAATTAGCCTATACGCAAACTATGCCACAGTGTACATCCCAAGACATTGAGGGGGCCCACAAATAGATGATATCACAGAACTTCATCATTATTCCCTTGGGAAAAAGATCAATCATAAATAAAATAATCACTTGATACATTTAGCATGTGAATAAAAAATATCACAATTATATAATTGAATAATTATTCTGTTTAAACAGTATCTCGGAAACTATTGAATACCCTAGTTTTGATGTCAGTTGTAAATAATGAAACCTCCTCAATAACATTCGAAACTATCATTGAACAGTTTTCTCACAATGTCCTGACAAATGTCTTTCTTTCAAATATTTGCAAATATCTTATCATTACGCTTATGTTTGAAAATAAATTTCCCTTTCAGTAAACTATTATTAGTACATTTATGTTTCTATATAAACTTGCTGTTCAAATTTCATCTAATTCTAATATGGTGAGACCCAAAATTATGAATAGCGTAAAGCTGATTGTGGTCTTAATCTGTCCCTTGTTATAGTGCTGTTCATGTTATAATACACACAGATCTTTGGGCCAAAAATATTAATCTAACTCTAAAATAACTCGATCTAGCTTCAGAATAGTTAAATTGGCCATCCTGGTTATCATTGTTTGGCTATAACACATTTGACTTTCTTGAACCCTGACATCTGTGCAATAATGGGAGACACCTGTATTGATAAACTGACACAGATTGTAAGATATGCTATTATGCATAAATGGTCTAGAAAGCACTCAGAGAGCGCATACCTCTGCCAACGCCATTGTAAGAGACAAACAGGGGAGATAATTGTGCATGGATCCATCCCAACATTCAATCATAGCCTATCGCCCACCCTTCCACTTTCAGAGATACCATGTGGATAGACGTGGGTCATTCGGCAGCAAATTTCATATTAATACATAATAACAGTAATGATAACAAATGGCAAATGCTGAATCAAACATTGAGAATTAAATATTGAAAATAATAGACAAAATATATAATTCTCACCAGACATTGAACGAAATAATTCTACCCTGATATTGAAAATGGCAAGTTGTATTGCTGAAAGCATTTCATATTTGGGACAATACTTGCATTCAATGGACCTAAAGATTTGTTTACTTGTTTGAAAACAAGCAAACATTACTGAACAATTGAAAAAATATCTCTAGTCTACATATATACATATATATATATATATATATATATATATATATATATATATATATATATATATATATATATATATATATATATATGTATATATATATAATATGGACTGTAAAGAGTGAGACAGACTCGGGAGTAAAGTGTTTTGAGGTAGTATGAACGATAGGGAATGAGATAGACTAGGGAGTAAAAGTATGTGGATACTTTATTTGTTAATTGATTGATTCGTAAATTATTTAATTAGTTTGCTATATATGTTTTTTCGGGAGGGGTTCCTATCCCCAGTAGTAGATGTGTACCTATCAGTGGTTAGAAGCTTTCTGTAGAAAACAAATTTAGCAACAGAGATTTTGCTTTGGAAGTAAAAATGGAAAAGAGAATTCCTTCTGAGTCATAATGGTGAGTCTGGACTGTATTCTGTCTGTGGAGATTGATGTATATATATATATATATATATATATATATATATATATATATATATATATATATATATATATATACACACACACACACAAATATGGATTATTTTTAGTTTTAATCTTTTTACTCAAGTAATTAGATTAAAACTGAAAATAATCCACCACTCTTGACAAGTGGTTGAACCAAGAAATATGTTTTGGGTAATTTCTCCCCTAAATCTTCAGTATATTTGATATTGCTTTATATTATATGATCAATATGATCTGTTTATTCTAATTTAATCAAAACAATTAAATTCAAAAATTCAACTGCTCTATTTTGTTCATCAAAATCATTTTTAAAGAAAGTAGTATTTTTGATAATAATTATATGCATGTATGAGTATTAAGAATGGACATATGTGGTCCGACAGAATGATTATAAATTGCGCTTACCATTGAGTTAAACAGCTTTACCGGCAGCTGATTAGCTCAATGATGAAAACACCGCTACATTGAAGTCGCTACCCTATCGGTGATATGTTTGATTCCTGCAGCAGCCCCATATTATTTATTTTTTTATTCTATTTACATTGTCTAAGGCGAGTGATGCATAAACCATGTAATGATGGGAAATCATCTCAAATAAGTTTCGATATAATATAACTAAATTTATAATTGTGTGTGTGTGTGTGTGTGTGTGTGTGTGAGAGAGAGAAAGAGAGAAAAAAAACAAAAATAGGGAATGAGAGAGACTCAGAAGTAAAAGTATATTGAGATTTTATTTGTAAATTGATTAATTCATTGATTATTTAATTAGTATGCTTTACATGTTTCTGGAGGAGTTCCCATCTCCAGTAGCATGTGTGTACTTTTCAGTGGTTAAAAGGTTTCCGTGGAAAACAAATTTAGCATCAGAAGTTTTGCTTTGGAAGCAAAAATGGAAATCAATATACATATATATATATATGTATATGTATATATACAACACAAAAAATTGTGAAAAATTGCAACTAATCTATAATCTAAAATAAGTTTCACAGTGTTTATTTATTACAAAAGAAATTTTTTTCTTTAACTTACTGAAAGCCTTAAAAAACTATTTTTTTTCAATCAGTGACTAGCATTGAGCCATTTTATAATCAGCACCAGAAGGCATACATTTGGTGTACAGTAATTTTATTTTTTTTAAAACTCTCATTCACGGATCGCAAACCTATGACACACATGTCAGCAGGGACACCCTGCAGGTGTCCTAATTTTGCGAGTACCTATATTTTGAAAGTTTGACATACATTTTATTTAAGTTCTTGGTAGCTTTATAGATATATAAGGAAAACAAGCTTGGCCGTAAAATCTAAAAAGTAAACAAAACAGAATTCCTTTCTCCTTAAAATATTATTCTAAAACTGTCTCCCATTTTAACTCCTTTATTAGTAGTTCTTATAAATGGGATTTGCAAACTTTACAAGAACAACTTGACCTGAGTTAGGCTTTAGAAATGGAAGTGAATTCATCATCAGTTTTTTGTGTGCGTCACTGTTATTTGGTCTGGTTATTGACATCTGTTGTTGTATGCAAAAATAAAGTCAAAACTCAATTGTAGGAGTTTGACAAAAGGCCGCTTGTCTATAAGTATTTGCCTAATACTAAAGTACAAGAATACGCATGAGTGACTCTCTGGTAACCGGATTATTTAGAAAATTAAAATTTGAACATGCCAGTCTAAAAAGATACCACATCACTGCTCTACTTACATAATCATTCCTTGAAATAAAATATATTCAAACATTTCTGCAATCTCTAGTAATCTTGATGCCTTCTGCTGAGGGTTTCCAACCTCTACTTTGAAAAGCTCTGAAATAGATGAATAAACTCTACACGATCAGTCATCTATGGCTTTGAGACAGTGATCGAAGAAATTGGATTAAATTAATATATACCTACTCCTCAATTTCCAGGATCAGGCTATTCTTACCATCCCCGTTTCAAAATGGCTGCCACTCTAGCTGCAAGGTTTGTGCTTTTAGGATTAAGGTTAGTGCTTATAGTGTTGGGGTTATTGTCGTCTACTGCTTTGACTTTAAATTTGCCATCAGCATCTGCTATTCTTTTCAGCTGGAACGTCAGCCATTTTGAAATTGGAAAGGTCACAGTTGCCTAGGAATTTTGTATTTTCAAGGTATACTTAAAGAGACATAACTCTATACTTAGTTTCCCGAACCCAGCCTTACTGTACAGCATGTGGCCCGCAGCCATTTCCATCAATGTCATTGAGAGTCAATGTTGTTTTGTCGACATAAAAAATTGATAGTAAAACCAACTACTAATCCCCCAAGAGGCTAAATGCCAACCACTAAATAAAAATAGGATTAAGTTAGTTCTTTAAAGTTGCTTTTCATTCACTTTGTACACAGCTTCCCAAACATTTTGCATTGATGACTCATTTTCTTTTTAAAAGAATTTTTTTGTGACATATTGCTCAAGTTTAATCAGTCAAGCCAAATACATAATTATTATGCGTTTCTCACGTTCATGAATCGTCATAGCACACATATATTCTGGATCTAATTATCAAAGAAATTATCTGAAATTATCTTAAAAAATAGAACCTTTATATACAATTAGATTTTAAAAAATACCTACACAAGATTTAGGCATCGTTAGTCTGAAATGACCCTAGAGACCCTAAAAAGCACCTTTTTGAAAAAACAAACTTTTTTAGATGTTGCAAGGTGGTGTACTCATGAACATTTTCATGGTTGTAGCCCTCAAAATGTAGCCAGGGTAGGGGGGTCACTCACAAACATGCAAAGAGAGGCTGGCTGGTCAGGCAGGCCATTAGTGGAGCGATGGTGATTCAATGGAAATGCTGCTTTCAGTAAAAAGGTGAAATAATATTTGTGAAGATTAATCTGATTTGACTCAATTTCACAACATACCTTGAGATTATTGGCAGCACTCAGTTAGGATTGCTCTGAGTAAGTAACTATTATCAAATGAACTTTTTGACAACTTCTGAATTTTTACTATTTCATGAATCACATAAATACTAATGCAGTTTTGAATCTCTTTTATTTATACATATATGCCTGTGTACATATAAGGTTAGGGTGTGTATATATATTCACTTGTACGCATGTTTTTATGTGTGCAGTACATATTAGCTGCATATGCACATACCTACATATATTCAAACATCCATCATCTATATTCATGTACGTGTACATAATTGTTATTGCGACTGAAGACAGTCGAAAGTGCTACGAAAAAAACTTTGAACAGTTCCTACATTCCTTTGACCAAAAAACTAAACGATTGATCGCAGACAGGAAAAAACTGAATAAAAAGTTAACTCAACTAAATCTGTCTGCCGTTTTTAACAAAATATGCCTAAGAGAAAAATTGCTGCCAAAATACATTTTTTATATAAATATATATAAATATATATATATATATATATATATATATATATATATATATATATATTCACGTACACTCATCCATACACATACAACATATTTGTATTTTTAAACACATGTGGTATGATCAAAAATAAAAGTGATTTAAAACATTTGAAACTTTTGAAAACTTAAATATCAACTTTATTCATGAAATCTAAAAATTCAAGAGACTTCAAAGTATGATAGTGACTCAATAGAAGCCAGCATGTGACCTTGCGTCAAACAAAGCTAAACTCATTAAATATCAAATATATTCTGCTTCAGTATTTACTGTGTATAAATGACTTTATTAGACAGAAAACCACAAGAATGGTGCCTCCAGTGCGAATCAAACTCATTACAGGAGTAATGGTCAGCATCGCAAGCTCGTTCATCATTTCTTCACTGATTGGAAAACTAGACAAAATCCCCAGCTTCACAATCTTACTGTTATCTATGTACCTGATATATACAAACAAATGCATCCAATTTTATAGAAAACGTTTTAATTCAGGTCTGAGACTTGTAATAGTGAGAAAGAAAAAGAAAAGACTCTCCACTTCCGTTGATATTTCTGAGCTCTATTTAGATCTAATCAGTCGATCGGTGTCTGAAATTCAAAAAAAACTCTGGAGATTCTCACAGACATTTAATTGGTCTTCATTACACACAGACGTTCATCATACGATTTGCAAATTACTTTCCAGTCACAAACAAAAAAAAGCAAAAAGAAGCATATAAACCAACAAAAGAATAATAAAACAAAGAAGGAGAGAACTTAATAGAAACCATCACAATGCCAATGTCTTTTAGCAGGATTTTTTGAGGGTGATCAATTAAAAATCAGGAAAAAGAGGTGATCAATAAATAAGTTACTTCTCTCACTGTTTGTTGAGTCAGGATAAGTAAAACGTTCAAATTTAAAAAAAAAAAAAGGAGTGAACACAGCTGGGCACAAATTAAAGGACCGATTTAAGATAAATTCACTTTGTGAATTGAACCCCCCCATCAAAAATCTATTTCAGGAGTAGTTTTTGAAAAATAGAAATAAATGTTCTTTCTAGACATGATAAAAATCACATGAAAGTTTACACGTAAAAAATGATGCACATATTTATGCTTGTATCTCACCTCTGGTGCAATGATTTACTTCAATAGTTTTTTGCTTTTTTTATGTGTCGTGTATTTGTCGTATCTATTCTTGAAGTTGTTTACTGTTTTCGTTATTAGAATAGTTGGGTCGTGCTGTTCCATTTGTTTATTATTCTTTGAAAAGAAGAAGATTTTTTTTTGCGGTGTCCTTTATAATTTTCATTGTTGTTTCTTTTGTTCATTGTAAAGAACTTGTTATCTATACTTTTCAACATTTTGAATGTTTATATTACGTCTCACCTTATTCTTCTTTTTTCTTTTAGTATCGTTAGTTTTAATGTCTTCTTATGAGAGGTTTTCAAGTTCTGGGACCATTTCTGTTGCTCTTCTCTGAATGTTTTCTGGTTTTGTGATGTCTTTTTTGAGGTGTGGTTTCCATTCTTGAGCTGCGTATTCCAAGTGTGGTTTAATATGCTGTCTATAGAATCTTAGAAGTTTTTGTGTCTAGACAGTCAAATCATGATCTTATGATATCTGATTTTTTACCTATTTTAGATCTGTAATTTTGTATTTGAAAATTAAAAGAGATGGTAATATCTATCACTCTTTCATTTAAGGAGTAGACGTTCAAATTTTCAGCCCTCTAGCTTCATTGGTATTGCCTGTATGCATGATACATAGTCAGCTAGCCAAACCAACTTAAAAACTATGTTGACAGTTTCTCATATATGGTCAGTTAAGATAGAAATCAATATTAGTGTCTGTCTGTCATAGCAAAAATAAATCTTGTGTCCCAGCACTATGCAGATGACCAGAGAGCCTGAATGAATTTTGAAACTAGGAAACACTCGGAGAGCGCACACTTCAGCAAACGCCGTACACAAACTCAATCAAAAATTAATTCCATGATCCTCCTCAAAATTTGATGACTTCTTTCTCAGCCCATCTTCAATCTATCAACAAAATTTCATTGAAATTTATTGAGAACTTTTGGAGATATTGTATGGGGTTGGTAAAATCTGTTAAAATATAATGGTTGGATGTGGGTGAATGAGCTGGGAGCAGGATAGGAAACTATGGCTAACGACACAATTTAGTAGGATCTGAACAAAACAAAGTTGTTTGAGAAAGTTTTATCGTAAGGATTGGGTAGGCACATGGGGAGTTAAAGCATACAGTCTTTTCTTTATCTATACACACAATTAATTTTACCAATTTCTCTCCCTTGCCTTGTTTACATGAGTTGTCTTTTGATGGGAAGATTTTGTCAAATCTGTAGTTACCCCCATCCCAAATATTAGAGAGTAGAGAGTAGAGATGGACTCTCAACAATCAATAAGCCGGAGGGGGGTCTAATAAGAGCAGGTAGTTGGAAAATTAATAAGCAAAGTCTGGGGTGGGGGGATGACAATCAGACACCTAAAAGTATATATGTATGTAAACACAGACAAATCATTTAATGCTAAAATTTGTAATCTCTTAATCTAACACCGGTGATTGTTTGCTCAGCTGGTAGTATGTGTCTTATGGCCTATGAAAGGGCAGCTAGATTTAAGGATGAACATTGGATAGATGGCACTGACCTCCAAGTCAATTTAAGGTCGAAACTGATATTTTTGGTCAAACTGAAAAAAAAGACCTTTTTTGTGCAATGCAACATGAATCAGAAGTGTCTCAATTGTAGAGGTGTATGTAAACACAAACTCATTTCTACATTCACCCTGCATAAATGCCCTTGGGAAAAGCATAAATAGGAATAAATGATGCAATTACTATTAGAAAAAGTTCTTGATTAAAAAGGATTCCCATACAGTAATTCAGTAAATTTGTATTTCAAAGAAAAATTCCATTAGTCTTGAAGAAAGGCCTACAACCGATGCATCCTCCCAATGGTCATGTATGGAGCTGAAACATGGAATCTAATCAAAAGATTGACTCTAAAACTCTAGAGAATCATTGACATCACAAGACAGTGCTGTATATTAGGGAAAAAACAGGAGTCAGAGATATCATAGAATCCATAAGATAACTTGAATGGCAGACAACTGCTGGACATAACGACTCACAACCTGAATCCCCCTAAATCACTCGTGAAATTGTGGCAAGTAAATATAAGATGGCTCAATAAACTACATAAGTTCAGAAAGTATTGGCTCCAAGACACCCATGTCTGGTGTATCTGGGGGGCGGGGGTCTCCAGCTAATGACATATTCTAAAAGGCTGATGATGGTATGAAAGTCATGTGATGGTATTCATTTTAAATATTTAGAGACCCTGGCAAGGCTAGGTACCTCTACTAGTATTATGATATTACATTCTCACATATTCATCCACATATTATTAGAAAAGTCTCTCATCTGTACATGTATACCTCAATGTTACATTCTAATTTAGCAAATGTATGAGTGTCATTTAACTTTTTGTTTTAGCAAAAAAGTTTTAATTAGAAATGGATATTTTTTTTACCGTCAGTAATGTCTGTGTATGTGTGAGCACATACATACATACATATGTACGTATATGCATTGTATGTATCACGTATTAGAGACCATCAACCGAAACTGTCACCATAGGTTTCTTTAGTTTTTTAGTTTGGCTGGCTGGCTATTTACATATCATATGTACAGGCAACAACAATGGAGCTAGAGGGCTGAAGATTTAAACATTTACTCCTTATTATGTCTGGAGGAAACTCCCTTTTTTTTTTTTTTTAATCCCCCCCAATAAGTTTTTAGTTTGGGCAGGGGCGGGGTCTATTTGCAAATTGGTCCATTAGAGTGTATCCAGCAACATTCACACTTGTTTTTTTTAAAATTTGGACTTTTTTAATGATCACTGCCCAACAAAAGGCAAGGGAAGTTCATTGATCACCCCTTTACATTTTTTAATTGATAATCTCCAACCTTGCAAAAAACGATGTTGGTCACCTGACAGTTTCTATTGAGTGATGAACCGGATCTGCATAAATAACATTTTTCAATTTGTCAAAACATTAAAATCCTGGGATAGAACTTGTCATGTTTTACTAAATCCAACATAGACATTATTTATGGAAATATCAGAAAGTGTCAATCAATACTGTCACCAAAACCATCAAAATCGATTCCTTCCGTTCCTAAGTTGGTCTGTCTGTCTGTATGTCTGTGTATGACGCATAAAGGCCACACAAATAGAACTGGAGAGTAGGAATCTTGAACATTTACTCCTCATTATTTCTTTATTTTTCTGAAAATCACCCCCCCTCCTAATTTTTTTCCAGTTGGGGGTTCAGTTTTGAATATAAGTTCATGACAAATTGGTCCCTTAGTTTGTGTCTAGCGGAATTTGCATTTGTTTTTCGGAAAGTCAGACTTTTCTAGTGATTCATCATCATCAGTCTTTTAACGTTCGTCGTTGGACATAGACCTTCCCCAGGATTCGCCACAATTCCCTATCATGGGCGTCGCAGAGCCAGTATTTCCTGAATTTGTCAAGTTCATCTCTCCATCTTGTGTTCTGTCGGCCTCGGTTTCTTATGTGATCTCTCGGGATCCACGTTGTGAGACGTGATGTCCATCAGTTGTCTTTCATTCTTACAACATGGCCTGCCCATTGCCATTTGAGTTTTTTAATAGGTTCTATGATGTTACGAACACCTGTTTTCTTCCTTATATACTGTGCTGCCTTGTGATCTCTCCATGTAAGTGTGAGCATGATTCTCTCATGCACACGTTGTATACTTCTCATTTTGCAGGCCTGTCTCTTGGTTAGTTTCAGCTCTATAAGTGACTATCGGGAGAATACATTGGTTGTATACTAAGGTGGGAAAAGTAATTTAATCATTGATCACGCCTTTTTCCAATTATTGAATTGATCACTCTCGACACAACATGCTGCTAGAAAATGCTGATAACATGACTGTTTCTATTGAGTGACCAGTCAGACCTGTTTCGAAAGAAATCTCTTCTTTAGTTTCGAATTTCGTGGCTCGATGGAAGCAGTAAACACTGTTCACATTGAAATGAATAAAAGATTGATTAATGACAGTCGCAGACAAAATTCTGATCTATACAACTCACTAGCTGGGTTACCCGGCGTTGCCTAGGAAAAAGAAAATCTAAGAACACTGAAAAACAAATTATATTTTTTTTAGAGATCTCATGAAACCACAAACCAAAACTATATACCAATCAACATAGGTCTCTCTAGTTCATAAGTGGTTCTGCCTGGTTGGCTATCTGGTAATTTGAAGATTTCAAGGAAATAACCAACTCTTGCTCCTATTTCCTAACGTCTCATTGGGCATTATGCAGCGGCTCCAGTGTTTTTTCTATGATTCAATGGATCACTGGAAGGTTTCAAGTGTGATAGTCTTGAACAACTTCTGTGATTCTTTTTGGCTTTCCTCAGCCGAGTCTAAACAACAACCTTTCAGTCAAAATTTCAGCTTTGGAAACAGAGAAAAGTCACAGGGGGCAAAATCAGACAAATAGGTTGGTTGACTATCGCGTTGTTGGAAACCAAGGACTGCCTGACAACAAGTGATTGGTCTTTGCACAAATTTTGTCAAAATGGCTCTTCTGCTTAACACATCCAACAAAAAGCATTGAACGCTCCTATATGAGTCCTGCTATATCCTGAGCATCATGTGCAGTTTATCTACAATCTGCAAGGATAGCCTGGTGCACTGTAGTGGAGGATAGTCATCATCTTTAACAGATGTTCACCCTTCCTTGAAAAACTTGAAAAAAAAACATTCTGGTTTGGAACAAAGATTTCCTGAAGAAACCACTGAGTTTCTGTGGTCGTTTTGTTGATCTTGAAACAAAACTTATTGCAGGTTCTTTGCACCATGAGATCAGCATTGCAAGAGCCACCAAAACACCCCAACAAGCCGTTACAAAAATAAGTGTAATTCGGCAACCCATCCACTCACGCACACAGCCAATAGCACACTGACTCACAAAGAGTGTTGCTAGCTCCACCTAGTGGCAGTGGGCCAAACTTGCTCCCACTATTTGAATTACTGGAACTTTTGGGTAGTGCCTCGTATCTGTGAAATTTTCATGAATTCAGGCCGTATCAATCAAGTTAAAGGGCTGTGAATTTAAACATTTTTCCTTATTATGCCTAGAAAATTTTTTTTCTAATCCCCCCCTTTTGAGGAGAGGTTCAGTTTACTATGTAATTTTATGTTTGATTGGTCTCTTATTTTCTGTCTGGTAGCATTCACATTTTTTTTTTTTAACAAAAGCAACAAAAGGTGAGAGGAGTAACTTATTTATTGATCACTCCTTTTTACAATTATCTGATTGATCTACCCAAACATGGCATGCTGCCAAAAGACATTGGTCATGGGGCGATTTCTGTTGAGTGTATAACTAGATCTATTTTTTAGAAACACAGTCAGGGGTTTAAATAAGATTTTTACCGTATGAAACATGGCAAAAAATATTTTAAATTTTGTTCCAACAATTGAATCGCTTCTTTGCAGTGTTGATGCTATCAACTCAGTATTCCAGCCGATCCATTCTTCTGCCATTATTAGGTGTATCATCTGAGAAAGGAGGCAAAACTTTTTTTTCCCTCCAAATAAGATATTCAAAGATCTGGAAAAAAATTTGCTGCAGGAGCAGGATTTTTCAAATTTTTTCTCAGACAATGGCTGAAGAATAGAATATTGCAGTGAGGTTGAAAACCTTTGCCCCGTGACCAACATGTCCAAAACCAAGGTCTGTAATTTAACCTTCTATATACCTTGGCTTAGGATCAGCAAATTTTCTGCAGCCATTGCCATGGCAACAACCCCCCAAAAATGGAAATCACCAGTAACTTCTGAAACAATGAAAGGAAAACCAGTGATTTTGGTAGTCAAAACATTGGTAATTGTGGTCTGTGAGTACAATGGTACCATCAAAAATTTTTTCCCTCTTTTTCCAGACAATGACTGACGATTGTAATGTTGTGGGGACATCAAGAACACAATGAAGGAACTCAGTTGTCCAAACAACATCTGGAAAAGCAAAAAATGGCCTATTATTTCCAAGAATAATATTGATTATGTGGGAATAATTCTTAAAATATCTTATTTTTCTGCTAAATAGTAATGCAACTATAAAAATCACCTTCATCACATAAACATTACAAGTCTGAAGATATATTGTCTGTAAGAGAGTCTCCATCATTCAAAAGGAACAACATAGATAACAAAAAGAATGAGTTTGATTATCTGAAAACCACTTTGAATAAAATGCAAGTCTATCATAAGCAAGTAAGATCTTCTAGTTCAGTGGTCTTCAACCATACAGTCACAGTCCATTATCAGGCCCCAAAGCATGTGCGTGAGGAAACAATATGATTTGGTGATAATTCTCTCAAAAATAAAAACAAATTCATGTCCTTGGATCTTGATATTAAATTTGTTCGATAAACCCTTTTAGAAACAAAATTAGATGTATTAGCCACCCATAAGTGACTTATAGTTGACTTATCACTCATATTCTGGTTGTGATTAACACAATACCACCCCACCCAGTGCAGACCTGCTGAGTCACCTGCATTTTGCATAGCCCTCCCGCAATATTCTTTGTTTCCCACCCTCCCCCACGATTTTTGTTGAAACCTGTTTTCTCCCGCATTTTCGTCTGAGAAAAATTTCAGGGTAGCTTGTCATCTCCTCCCCCGTATTTCAGTGTTGTGAGCTACCTAAAATGTTTCCACTTGGTTTTGAGGGCGAGTGGGGAGGGGGCCCTGAGGGAGGGGGCACACAGTGCCCCAGACCCCCAGCTGATTTACTTGTGCATTTTTTTGTATACACAAATCATATCTCCCTCATTTTACTCTACTGACCTTGGCAGGTTTGCCTGTGTTGGTTGGTCCACAAGAATAATGTCAGAATTAAATTGTCTGTCTGTCTGTAGGTCTGAGGTGCAATAGTGTCATAGTTATCTCCATTTATCATTTCATTTTATTTTTAGATAAAGTATTATAAACAACTGTAATCAATTTTGCTGACTATTTTTGTTCACCTTAATTTTTAGTTGCTTTTTATCACAACTCAGGCCATTGACCATCTGTAGTGAGTAAACAACACAGATTGGAGATAAAAAATAGGTGAGACTCGAGCTCAAGCACCTTTTGCTTGAGGAGACCAGGGAAATGTCCAGCTGCTGCAATCCACCTGAGCTATGAGAACTAGTAGACCTACTCGTTATTCACGATCTCACTGGTACCATAGTAGGAACCGTCAACCACAACTGTCAAGATAGGTTTCAAGATGGTCCAGCATGCTGGCTAGTTGTGTACGCATCATGCATGTAGGCTGCACCAATGGAGCTAGAAGGCTGAAAATCAGAACATTTAATCCTTATTTTCTCCAGAAAAAATTTTAAGAAATTTTTTTTTCAAATTCCCACCCATGATAAGTTTTAAGTGGAGGTTTCTATTTGAATTGAAAGTTCATGTTGAATTGGTCCATTTGTTTTTTGTCCTGCAGCATTCAGGCTTGCTTTTTTTGAAAATTCTGACTTTTTTGAGTGATTACTGCCCAACAAAAGGTGAGAAAAGGAACCTTATTCATGGACCAACTTTTCTTCCAATTTTTTAATTGATCACTCCCAGCACGGCATGCTGCCAAAAGATGTTAGTCACGTGACTGTTTCTATTGAGTGACCTGTTTTGTTTTTTTTTCTGTACTGGCAGTATCAGTAAAGCAATAATTTTCTTTCATTATTTTTCATTTTCATTTCTATTTTTAGATGATGTATTCAGAACATTTTTCCTAATTTTGACTCTGTCTTTCTTTCATCTCAATTTTCATTGCTTTTCATCAAAACTGTTGACCCAAGGCAGTGAGCAAACGGCTTTAATACTTTATTTAGAAATATTGTCAATAAACATACATCCGTACTTTGTATAAATGAATCACCATGGGCCGCGTATGTATCAGAACTAATAATCTTAAAAACTATCTAAAATTATTTGAAAAAAATAGATCTTATACCTAGAATTATCTTTAAAAAAATATTAGCTCAAGATTTGGGTCTTGTTGGTCCAAAATGACCATAGAGACCCAAAAAAGCACTTTTTTAAAAAAAAGAAAAAATGTTGTTTATATGGTACTAGTGGTGTACGCATGCTAATTTTCAAAGTTTCAAAAAAAAAATGTGACCGTGAGTGTCTGCTGACACAGACAAGCAAAGAGACAATAATCTGTAGTTTACTTGGCTAGTTGGTTGAGCAGGCCATTTGTGGGGTTATGGTTATTTGGGAGATGCAATAAAAAGCAACAAAAATTAAGATAGAAGAAAATAGAAGTCAAAATTATAAATAGTCTTCTAGTATTAGTATTGTACTTTGCTTTAGACCCCTTTATTATTTTAGGATTTCCCTTGTATACACAAGCATAGAGTATCAAAGAATATCCTGTAACATATATGTTAGAGTAATATTGTGAAATTTGTGATTTTGCACAATACCTAGGGAATTTGTGAAATATCTCAACATTTCAGCAATTTCATGTAATCGATTAATTAGAATTACAATTGATGTGGTAATGGTTAACTAACAAGCTTATGATGTTAACCATTATTACTATAATGAGTTTGAAACTCACTTTGCCCAACTACCTTGGCCTTGCGTCAAACTAAATTCATGATTAAATATCATGTATATCCTATTTCAGTATTTATATTGTATATTCAGCTTAGTTTGACACAAGGTCACAGTAGTGAGTCACCCAGTGAGAATCGAATTCATTACAGCGGTAATGGTCAGCATCACAAGCTTGTTGACCATTACTACTCTGTATGTGAAACTAGATGCTTTAATGAAATTACTGAACTGTACAAGGATTTCGCAATATCCCTAAGGATTACATGTTATCATTAGTTTCACAGTCTTACTGTAACATACACACAACCATGGGTGTCCGCTGGGAAGGATAGAGGGCAACAGGGCATTTGGCTCCCCCCACCCACCAACCAGATCAGGTCTTCTCACCCAAGGTGAGAGTGTTCAAAAGTTAAGACCTTATAGTCAATAAAGGATGATGGTATTGTGCAATGGTTTTATGTATTCCCAGTTTGATGTATCCATATAAAAAGATGGTATTATTCTTCACTGGTAACATGATTGCCAGTAAGTTATATTCTAAATATATATATTTATATATATATATATATATATATTCCCTTTTGCCCCCTTCCCACTTTTGGAAAAGTTTCAGCACGTGCCCATGTTGTCTACAACATAGAACAGTATTTTTGTCAGTCTGATATAAAAACTTGTAAAGGTTCTTCCTGGCTATAACCAAATCTCTTGTGTGTGTTTTCTTCTACCCTTCTGCTTTGCTACTAAACCTGTCAGGGAAGAATCAGACCCTCTTGTTGGAAGAAGAAGGTTGGGGGGAGGGGCCTGTCATAGAATCAACCTAGACCTAAATCTTCAAGTTGGTAACCTACAATTTACTTATTCATCGAGATACCTTGCTGTTTACCTACATATCTCTAGACCCAGAAGTTTTATATGGATGTAGCATAAAAACATACAAAACAAGAATAAGATAGCATCACGATTGACCTATATGGTGGAGATTGGAGGGGGGAGAGGAAATGATATATTCTTGGGGTGTGGCACACAGCCATTTGATCTTGAGATGTTGATATTGTCAGTTTTCTGTAACACAGGCATTTGTTGGTTCCTTTTACTGCGGAATGAAGAAATTACATTAAGGCTAAGAAGAAAGCCGAAAATGCTTTTAACTGTAACTTAAGTAGACAGTCCTAATAATGGTGGGGGGTATTATGTTAAGACTAGATTTAAATAGGTTAACGGTGTTCATAAGGAATCAACTGACCTGAAGAGAGTGTAGTTAAAGAGAGATAGACAGCATAAGTGATATAAGAACAGGATCGGGGGGGTGTATCATGTTAAGACTAGATTTAAATAGGTTAACAGCGTTTGTAAGGAATCAAGAGAGTAGGCAGAGAAAGCCAAATATTTTTCACCTCACATTATGTCATCATATTCCTTTTTTTTTTTAATCAATTCTCTGAGATGAAAAAAATAAAAGGTCTATAAAATATTTACACTTCATATGTATCAACTTTTTTCACAATAATCCATGTTAGATTTTGGACAATATTTTCCATTTTATTTTTAGGTAATGATTACTTGAAAATCAGAAATTAACGTGGAAATTCTATTGGAAAGAAATAGTTTTATTACAGAAATAATTGTTTCCAATTGCAGTCAAAAATCGTATACATAATGTCACAGTTTCTGAACAGAGTCTGTTCGTTTTCTTGTTTAATGTAAGACTGTGGTTCTCAAACTTTTTCAAATCATGGCACCTTTTGTGCACAAGAATTTTTCTCATGGTGCCTCAAGTTAGAAAAAAAATAGTGAACAATTCCATTTACACTCATCTGGTTAGGTTTGCCAGGTGGAAAAATAATGAATCATGCAATTTTAAATTCATATAAAGATAACATTGTGAGATGGATGAATCTGTTATTCCCCACACGTGTAGAGATTGGGGAGTTATGTATATGCAACTTCTATGTACTTCCAACATTGTTCGACACAGTTCTAGAACAATCCAGAACTTGAAACTTGTCTCAAGCACAATTTAGTGTTGAGCTCCACCCTGTCAGCACTAGACATGCCAGTTAGATGTTGCTTCCCATCATTGTGACCATGCATGAATGCATCGAATTGAGATTTCCTATAATTCTTGAAATTGAATTCTCCCTCAGCTCATGGCCCACCCTTCTCACAAAATGTCATTGATTTCCATTGAGAACTTTTTATACAAACACGAGTGAATACATGTAAACATACAAAATTTTTTTTTAAATAGGTCTGGTGAGTCACTCAGTAGAAACTGTCATGTGATCAGCATCTTATGGCAGCATATAGTGTTGTGAGTGATCAATTGAATAATGTTAAAATAGGGGATCAATGAACAAGTTACTTCTCTCACCTTTTAATGGGCAATGATCACTAAAAAAAGTCTGAATTTTCAAAAAAAACAAGTGTGATTGTGGCTGGACAAAAACTGAGGGATCAATTTAGAATGAATTTGCATTGCAAATCAACCCCCCCCCCGCTAGCCTGACCCACTTGGAAAAAAAAAGATTCATGCTGACAGTTCTGGTTGATGGTTTCTGACTAAAACAATCATTGGAAAAGAAGATTACAAAACCTGATCAAAATGACACATGTTCTTTTCTTTTTTTTAAAGTTAAGTGCTTACATGCAGCATATCTATAAATAAATATTTATTCTATGTCCCCAAGGGATGAGCTGGAGATTTCTGGGCCCTGAGGGCTTGGCTCCTTAAGTCCCTCTCAGTTCAACATTTAGTGCAAATGTCCTCAAACTGGCGGCCATGCAACCCTAGGTGTCCACAAAGGTATTACTGGGCATATGTAAGGAGACCTCTCAAAAGCCTTTGGTCTATATGAAAATTAATTGGAACCCTCTGATTTAGTGAGATTTGATTAAACCTGCCATGCTTGCAAAGCTAAAAATGATATAAGACAGTCACGTAGCTAGAGATTTGAGTACCAAGGTGAGGGTCTTGGTTCTTTGAGTGTCCTCACTCAACATTTAGTGAGATTTCTTATTGGAAAATGTTATTAGAAATGCATTTGGTGAAATATTACATTTGGGGGGTCCCTCTCAATTGGGGGCCCTGGTTAGTGGGGGTTGGGAAATTAAAAAATGCTTCCCCCACCCCTCATCTATGCCCCTGCTCCCCTTCTCCAATAAATGTGATTATTAGTATTTTGAATCACCTTGCTATTCATCCATTGAAGAAATTTATAAATTTGAAATTGATGGACAGACAAGCTATTCAGTAGGAAACAATCCTGGTTTAACTTTTAAATTCATATTAGGGAATTCAAAATCAAGGGGAGTATCCTTTGATCAAAGTTACTCCACCCCTGCAGTTTTTAGTAATTTGGGAAAAAAAATTTCTTTAATTCAATTCACGAAAGAGTAATGGCTTGTTATTACTGGTTTGCAGGCTAGCTATCAAAAGTAGATGAAAAATAACACTGCCTTAGGCAGCTTCTGAAACTATTTATTGAGAAATACATTAATAAATGAGAGCAGAAAACTTGACCATGTAAAACTTAATTCATTAAATTTACCTATGATTTAGGGTCAAGGGTTAGGGTGGGTGTTGGAAGCAACAACAAAAAACAATTGAACATATTTTTTGATATTTATGGAATTAAGAAGAATATACATTCTGGCAACAAATAATACAAATTCATTGAACAACCCTGAGACTAACCCTAACCCATATCCGTTATAATTAAATTCGATACAGTTTCAAATGGTCAAGTTTTCAGCATTCATTTGTTCCTTAATAAATTTGTAGCAGCAGCATAAGTCAACATCATTTGTTACCTCCCTTTGATATTTTAGTTTGCAACCTAGAAGCGACTTTTACCCGCAAGAGTACCATTTTTATAGAGTTTAAGAGTTCTATAATGTTCTCAAGCAGTTCATGAAAGTAAGAGTTAAGGCAACAATTCTTGGTTGATAAGTCTTCTACAGAGAAGGAATAATGACAAGATGTCAGAAAATAGAGTTCATGATGTTTGGCGCAACTCCAAACAATCATGCAAGCAAGACAAGATGTCAGATGGATGTTTGCCTCACGCGTCCTTTAACCTGTCGGTGACAAGGACGAACAGAGGCAGGAAGTTGGCATTCACCTTTCTTAATCACCTACGATCAGACTGAGATAGATAGATAGATATTAACAGATTCTTATAGATAGATAGACAAGTTTGGTTTGTCACTCAATAGATGCCGTCATGTGACCAACGATATTTAGTAGCATACCATGTTGAGGGAAATTTTGTACAAATGGGATCGATGAATACTTCTCTCAACTTTTTGGTGTTAGTAATCTTTAAAAAGTCTAAATATCTAAAAAACAAGTATGAATGCTGCCAGACACAAATTGAGAGATCAATCTAACAATAACTGATATTGCAAATTGAACCCCCCCCCCACTATAAACCTATTAGGGGATGGGGGTTGAAAAAACAAAAAAAAAATTCTTATTCTAAACAGAATAAGAAGTAGATGTTTAAATTTTCAGTTCTTTAGCTCTATTAGTGTGGCTTGTATGTATGCAAACATAGCCAGCCAGCCAGCCAGCCTTGAAAACTGAAGAAATTTGTGTTGAGAATTTTGGTTGACAGTTTTTAATTGTATAACTCATACAAGTGAATGAAAAGGTGGATGTTGAAAGAAATCATACTTCTCATAACAGTCTTGTTACAGTTTTGCATTAATTAATTCAGGGTGGATTTTTTAAGGGTTACAAAGCAAGGGTGACAAGGACATGATGGACGGATTTAACTTTTCTAATTTTCTAAGAAACTCTGGGAAGTCATATATCAATTTTCAAGGTTATTAGATATGGATTTCATTTATGGCAAAATTATGCAAATACAACAATCATGTAACCCTATTATCTATACAGAATGGTAATTATATCCAGGCATTTCATCCATGTGTTAGAACGTGAGAGACATAATGAGGTGGGTGAGTTAGTAAGTGTACGGTTTACAATTTAATTTTTTGAAGTAAAAATTACATACTTTTCTGTTCTACTAGTTCTGTAACACCAATAACCATATGAAACTGACAACTCCAATCAGTTGCTTGTTGGTGCTCTCAATCTTGCCAAGCCATGTATTGCACTATGTAACCTTGTATCACTATCCAAAGAGTCAGGTTGACTTGGTGGGTTAGTAAAGTTGAGGGAGATAAGATATCTAAAGGATTGTTTTGGGCACAAAATTGAAAGTGTGTTTGCATGAGTTTCCCAAAAGTGCATGTGTATGCATGTTGTGTTAACAAGAATATGTGGGAGTTAGTATGTATGCTTTCAGTTAGGTATGAATAGTACTTACTAACTTTATGGGTTATTGAATCATTATAGCCCCACAAATGGCCCAGCCAACCAACCAACCAAATGGGCCACAGATTCTTTTCTCTTTGCTCGTCTGTCTGTCCAGGGGTTCCTGGTCATATTTTGGAGGCTACGACATTGAAAGTTAGCATGAGTATAACACAATGCAACATCAAAAACAGTTGTTTTCAAAGGTTTTTCAAAAAAGGGCTTTTGGGGTCTCTTGTCATTTTGGACTAACTACTAAATCTATTGCTAGTATTTTTTTTCTGATGCAAGATCTTTTTTTAGATAATTTTAGATAATCAACTCTGGTACACACGCAGGCTATGGTGATTCATATATTATAAAATGACTCTTACAAAATGGTCTTTGTAAAAGACAAGAATTGTTTAGCAATTCTTCAGCCTGATTGAGAAGAGTCATTTTCGCAGATGTTTTCATTTGAGTAACTGACTGATTAAACTATTGTTGATGAGATGTCCATTGTGAGGCTATACTAGGTACTTGTAAAATGGGCAGCCGTCCATGGCGCCAACTCTGGGGGGGGCCACGTCTCAGAAAGTAGAACTTTCCAAATAAATATGGAATAATGAATAAATTGAAAAATTAAAAACAGCCAAATCAGGAAAATCTGTTGATGTGATGTCATATTTTTTAAGGAATATAAGATAATATTATACATTAAATGGTGCCCAAATTCAGCTTGCCCAGGAAGTCATGAACCCTAGGGTTAGCCCTAGATGTGTTATCAAGTGAATGTGCTCACTGGAATGTGGACAACCTCAAAAGTTTTTTAAAATCATAATGCAATGACTCCATCCATCCGTACAGGTGAGATAGAGGAAGATATCAAAGCATGCAGCCGCTTGATATCATCAATTTTGACTTAGTTTTGGTGGTAAAATTTTGTTTCTTCATAAATTGTGAGACTGACTACACACTGAGCATAACAATATAACCTACGCTCTTCTTACCTTAAGATTTGTGAGTTGTTTCCATTTCAGATCATAGACCTGAAAAATGAAGCAAGGTTGGCACACAGGGCAAGCTGAACTTCAGAGCTCTTTAGAATATTGTATTATCTAATATTCTTAAAAAAATATGACTTCACACCAAGGAATTTCCTGATGCTGATTGTTTTCAATTTGTTTAATTGAAGCCTTTTTCTCATTTTTCTGTTTGTATTTCAGAAGTCCTACTGTCTCAGGTCCATGACAAGCATCTCCTACTGTTTGGCACCCCAGGCGACTGCCCGTGTTGCCAGTAACTAGGGCCAACCCTGAAGGTATCTATAAAGTATCTAAAGGTTATTGATCTGATGTATTGAATTCAAAATCCCAGTTCAATTTGATTCTTATTTTTTGAACACGATTATGTACAGCCATTACTTAGATGTGAAGACATAAACATTCGATAGAAAAAACTTGGAGAAGCCAAATGTCTCTTTTTCCACTCACTAAATTGATTGCTTTTTGATTGACATTTTTTTCTATAACTAATGATATTCACCTTCAATATAATGAAAATAATTATGACCTTTCCAATCCCTTCAAGATGGCTGCTGGTGGGAGAGGGATGCAAAGAAATGCTGTATTGAATGTATTTTACTGACTTGTTAGAAACCATCAACCAAAACTGTCAATGTAGGTTTCTTCAGTTTTTAAGCTGGCTTGTTGGCAGGCTCACTGGCTATCTATGTATCATAAACCAACAGGTCACACCAATGGAGCTAGAGGGCTGAAAATTTAAACATTAAATTACGCCCATAATGGGATTTTATTAGGTTGCAATTTAAGTTAAAGCTAAATTTGTCCTGCAGTTTTTGTCTGGCAGCACACACGTTGGTTTTTTGAAAATTCAGACCCTTTTAGTGATCACTGCCCAACAAAAGGCAAAAGAATAACTTATCAATTGATCACCTCTAACAAGGCATACTGCCAAAAGACATTTGGTCACATGATGGTTTCTACTGAGTGACTAACCAGATCTGTTTCTCTTTAAACTTAAATGCAGAGTTCATTCAGTCAGGTTCAGCAGATTGACATTGATTTCCAATGCAATTTTATGAAAACAATCAATCATTTTTCGTCAGTTAACTTCATTGGGAAAGTAGTTTCAAAAAATATTTACTTTTTCCCCATGAAATCAAAATCAAAATAAAAAGAGTCTGAATTTAACTCAGGAAGAAAATAACCAGTAACTCGGTTAGGATCAGGTGATTTGTTTTCAGGAAAATTCTCCTAATATCTGCTGATGAATTTTGACTCCTCTCAAAAAAAAAAAAAAAGAAAAAGTACCTGATGTGTAATGCAACAATAATCAGCAGGGAATCTTTTCTCGGGACTGAAGTTTTTTTCTGTGTATGCATCTTCCGCCCCTTCGAGCAATCCGGTCCCGGATTTTTTAACATATGATTCGTTTTCCAGTTTCACCATCTGTATCCATTAATTGCGACAAAAGTTGACAATTCTATGGATGGCAAAAGGTTTTTCGTTAACACCAAATTTGAATCACTTCATGCTGTTCATAAGAAAGAAACGACTGAGAGAGTGGGCAAAGAAAGGAGAATTTTTTTTTCCCCTTTTACAACACACACATTATTTTTTTGATGAATTCTCAAGATAAAAAAAGTAGAAAGTGAAAGAAAGAAAGAAAGAAACCAAACTATACAGTATTTATAACTATTATATACACTTTATGTATATATCATTATTTTTTCATTTCCCGGATAAATTATATTGCATTTAAGACAATATTTTTAATTTATTTTTTATGCAATGATTTATTTATTCATTCTTGTTATGGACATTTTATGGGGTTTAACTTCAAAAATCAATTGGATACAAATAGTTTTGTTACCGAAACAAAAGTTGTTAAATGATACGAAAAATTGTATAAATAACATTGCAGGTTTTGAACATTTTATTCCTTTTTTTTGTTTATCGCTGTTAATTATAGGGATATCTGCAGCTTTTTGGGCATTCTTTTTCTTCTTTTTTTTTTTTCAAAGTGCTTTTCAGTTTTTATTAATTCCAGCTTTAGGAGAGACAAAATTATCCTTCTCTAAATTTATACAATTACATCTGTTTGTCACACAAATGAATCACTTGAAAAATCTGAAAAATTATCTAAAAAAAACCAAAAAACTTTTATCTAAAATTATCAAAAAAATACTGACACAAGATTTGAGCATTGTTGATCCAAAATGACAATAAAAACAAAAAAAAAACCCCAAGCAAAAGCAAATGTATTTTAGATGGTACTCCTGCAAATTTGTGAGGTTGTAGTCCCAAAATTGTGACCAGGAGTGCTTAGAGACACGTAGTTACACAAAGAGAGAAAAATCTGTAGTCCACTTTTTCAAGGGGGTATCAACAAATCTGTAGCCTGACACATACTGTATTTCTCAGCTGATAAGACGCTACTTGTGTTCAGACACACCCTATGATCAACTAGGCTTATATCATATGTCAGGGGTCCACGAGTGCGACTGAGGTTCATAAAGGTTGACAAACTCCTCCCTCACACGATAGGCATTCTATCCGCTATTAGTAGTGTAAACAAGTATGACCCATTATATAATCCGGGTATCAGATGGTGCAATTTCGATTTTTGACTGTGATAATCTCACCCCAGGGCCACACAATGGAGTGAGCTCCAGCATATAATGATGGTCATTTTATATCTTTTTATGTAGTTTGGGTTCAATTTAGAACAACTGTACTGCACCAATATCATTTATTGGCCATAAGGTTCAAATATTCAAATCCCTTGTTCTTAGTGATCCAGGGGAGGGGGAACACCCTGTTTGACCCCCCCCACACACACACACACACGCGCGCGATGAAGTGAGCTTCATCAAATAATTAAAGTCTTTTTCTTGGAAGCGTTAAGTTTGGGTTACATAAGACAGCTGTACTGCACCATCATTCTTTATTGATTATAAGCTTTGAAATTTCAAACCCCTCAATATATGTATTCCATACTACAAGAACAGTTCAAATTTTATGTTTTTGAGAGCCAACTTACAAGTTTCTATTATTTTTTTCTCCACTTTTTTTCTCTTTACAATTGTCAATTTTTTTTCTTTCGTTTCATGTCTGATAGAAATAACTGAGTTAGCTCAACAAAGGTTTTTCCACAAACGGTTGTCTGCCCTTTGCTGACAGTCAGAACAAAGGGAGGAAATGCTTTGTATTTCCTTTGATTCATCCTTGACAATGGTGCAATGATATTTCATGGCGCAAAAAATGGTGGTGAGATGCTGGCATCATCTGGTTCAAAATGGCACTGTGGCTTCCACAATAGACAGGCTGTGACTCAGTGTATTAAATTCACTGCTAGGGTGCAATGAAGTGATTTCGTGTCTCATAACATGGAATCCTGACCAAATGTGCCATCCTAATGCTGGTACTGAAATTCTATCATGCCCTTAATTGTTTTTTTAACTGAAATGTTTGTATAAGTTTTTATCTCGTATCCTCCCAATCAAAGACGAAAACTTTTGATTTAGATCTCTGCACTCTCTCATCACTTGTTATTTTGATCATTTATGTCTCTATGAGCAGGTGTGCCTCATAGCTGCATTATTGCATTACTATGCTTCTTCACAGCCTGTTCACTGCAACCAGCATGATTATGCAATCTCAAGTATAAAATTATCTCCACATGTTGTAGCTAAAAATCAGTCATTTATATATATATATATATATATATATATATATATATATATATACGTATATATCATTGATTTATATATATATATGTATACATATATATATTATTGATTTATATATTTATATATTATATATATATATATATATATATATATATATATATATATATATATATATATATATATATATATATATATATATATTTTATCATTTTTTTGCACTCAATCCCTCAATTTTAATCCTTATTTTTCATATTAAACTTCATGCATCAAATACAAATTCTGAAGAGGTACAAGTGCATTGGTTCCTCACTCTGTCTGTCCGTCTGTCCAAATGACACCTCCAAAAGTTCACAAGGAATTTCGGAGAAATTTTCCAAAGGGTTTGTCAATGGGCAATGGAAGAAATGATTAAATCTTGGGATAGGTCTCTGTATATTTAACCCCCCCCCCCTGTATCGCAGCTATATGTAAACGCCACAAAATAGCTACGAAAGCTCTCAATGAATTCCAATGACATTTCATCGATAGGGAGACAATGGGCTTGGGGAGAATTGATTAGATTTGGTGGCGGATCCAGGAATTTTGAGAATTACTTCTCCTATATTGTAACCATTTCTGCATTGATTTTCATTCAGTTTTCAGTGACCATCAGGTTGTCTCCGAGCACTTTCTAATTGATAGATTTACAATTCTAATTGCCATTATAATTCTCTTACAGTTGTAATATTCTATGTATCATTCTGCTGAAACACCTTCTGCCTGCTGTTTTTCTCACGCAAGGAGAACTGGATGATTCATTTATTTTAACATATTGTGAAATAGAGTTTGTTAACACAAAAGTTTTATTTCCATTTTCTTTACAATTATCAACCAACAAGTAAGAAAAAAAAAGTTTTTTCTTGCTTGCCCTTCAGAAGTGAAAAGAAAAATGTCATGAACTCCTTTCTCCCTAGAGCAGTGATTTTCAACCTTTTTCCTCTCATGGCACACTGAGCCAGGTTCTAAAATGGTCGAGGATCATCATCAGTATTCAAGTATAGATCTGATCATTTTGAAGAAAATGAATAATAATAATGTGTTCATAAGTTAAACGAACTAATAATGAATAAATTTTATTGCCAAAAATATACAGTTGATTAGGGTTTTCAAAGCTTTATGTATATCGTTATTATTACATATTGAAGAATCAATAATGTCAAAAGATAGTCAAATATGATTCAATACAAAGCCCTTGTTTGAGAGAGGATTGACCCACCTCAAAACTCCTACAGCGCATCACACCGGTTATAATTATAAACCGTCAATCAAAAGGGTCAACATAAGTCTTTTCAGTTTTCAAGCTGGTCTGGCTGGCTGACTCTGTGAGGATGTGTACAGGCTGCACCATTGGAGCTAGCGGCCTGAAAATTCAAATTTTGAATGATTTTTAAAAATTCATTATGTATGAAACTATAAGAATCTCACATCTTGATATATAGCATATATGATATAGCTTTTACATCATTGAAGGGCTTATCGAGGGCCACAAATGTTTCAGGCTTTTGGAAAAGAAATTTTAGAAGCTTGGGGTGTTTCTATAAGTGATTGGTTTTTTAACTTCCATTTTAATATGTCAGCATATGAGAGGCCAGCTATGAGTTACAGCTACAAATTATCTTTATATTTAATAGAGTAGGATTCATAAAGTATCTAACCATTTGATATTAATGAAAAAGTAGACAACCAACCAATAGTAACAAAAAGCAACCAGTGGAGTTAACGCATAAATATCAGGATGGATATTAGGTTCAGCATAATGGTACCATGAGCTTTTGGAGCACGAGGACTGGTGGATCTTAAGGAAGCTCTACGCTCAAAACTGAACTTTAAAAGGAAGAAAAGGAGGAAGAAGAAACAGAATTTTGTGTTGGAAATTTACACAAAATCTTTGAAACAATTTTTGACAGCCAAGTTGAAAATTAGAAACCATCAAACAAAACTGTCACTAAAACAGTTAGCATGGTTTTAAGTAAGTAATCCAATTTTTAGTATAGAGTTATTCCTTTTGGGCTTCTGGTAGGGTGGCCATTGTTTACATTCTAAGTAGACAGCTGTTACATTTTTCGATGGAGTGAAGACACTTGTGCTGCCTGATCTATTAAAGAGAATAAAAAGTCATAAGTAATCTTCTGTTGTTTTGAATCCTGTTGAGTCTGTCATTTTTTTAACATCAATAGATTTCTTTAGTTTTTAAGTGGCTATAGAATGAATCATCTGAAATGTGTTAACAATATAGACAACAAGTTCAATCAGCCGAAAAACTCATTCATTGCTAATGACCCTTCTCAAACCTATAGACACTATGAAAGAATTCAACTCTATTCAACACAATATCTCAGTATTTGTCTGTTATCTGCATGTAATCTATTTTGCCTTGTTTCTTTATTGCTCCTCCCCCAGATCCTTTTTGGCTGTCTGTCTGTTAACTCTCGTTTACCATTCGACAAAATTATATTAAACGTGGAAGGATGGGAACCTACTGCATTCAATTCCTCAGCAGGGTAACCCCATCAACAATCTAAATAGATTGTGAATCCTTCAGCAACATACTCCTGAATAGCATAAAGAAGCATTTCTGCCATCTGATAGTAATGAATAGCAGCCTGAGGAGTTAACACACAAAAATCAGAATGGATGTGGTATTTAGCAAAGTGGATGAATGCATCAAGTGGCATACAGATAATGGGGAAGGTGAATAGGGCATTTGTCCTCCTGCCCCAGATCAGGCCTTCTCACCTGGGGCAAGAGGCTTTGAAAGTTAGAAACTCATAGTCAATAAAGGATGAAGGTGCAGTGCAATTGTATTACGTAACTCCAACTTAATGTACCAATATGAAAAGACTGTATTATTATTCACTAGTAACCGGGCTGCTGTTAAGATACATTCCACCCACCCCCAGAAATATAACCTTTCGCACCCTTTCAATCACCTAAAAAGTAGCAGTGGGTGTTCAGGTATCCAAGATCTCTCTACTCTATTTTTAGTCAATATTAAACTTACTGGGATCTCATTTTAGAATTAAAATCCTCAAATAAGATTTTACCTTCCTGTTAGATCAGTTTTCAGTACATACTTTTAACAATCAAAATTGAAAATGCAGAATTGGAGAAAGTAGATCACTTCTTCTACCTGGGACAATGGATCTCCATGAAATCCTATAAAGAATAAATCAAGAATCACTATGAGATGGCAAGCTTTCGGCAGGACAAGCTCAATCTGCAAGAACATCAAGGAAATCCCGCTAGTGCTAAGAAGGGTACACAATCCATCCTCCCAATAGTCACGTGTGTAGCTGAAACATGAAACCTGACCAAAAGATTGACCTTCAAACTGAGAACCATGCTCAACATAACATGGAGAGATCACAAGACTGAACAATATATTAGAGGAAAAATAGTAGTTTGAAATATCATCGAATCTATTAGAAAACTCAAATAGCAATGGGCTGGTCATGTTGCAAGAATGGCAGACAACAGCTGGATGTCATAACTCCAGAGATAACATGCAAAACCTGGGCAGAAAAAATATAAGATGGCATGACAAACTAGACAAGCTCAGATAGTACTGGCTCCATGACGCCCATGATAAGGACATCTGAAAAATCTTGGGGAAGGTCTAGGTCCAATAATGGATGCTAAAAGGCTGATGATGATAAAGATAATGATAAAGAGGAATAAGTATATATGTTTTGGGGGGAATGAGAATGACAAAACCAATTCTTAACAAGAAGTTTTGAAACTCTTTTGTAATTCAGTTTGAAAATAAAAATTGAACAAAGTAGTCTGTTCACCAAAAGAAAACAAATATACTTGTTATAACCATGCGACTAAGGATGTCATTAAAGCAGTCAAGACGAAGAGCTACAGGGAAACATTTGAGTCTGATACTTGATTCTATTCTTAGCAGCATTAGTCATGCAAGTCACCCAACACCTTTATTAAATGCAGAATGGTTCAACCATACTAATTCTCTTACCCAAATTTTTTTGTTGGGGGGAAAAAGTTCCAAACCAAGAAGTGAAGCTAGTTCTCAAGGTTGTGATTCAAATGTTGATATTTTCGGACCTGATGAGATTTGACTGACAAAGATAAGAATAAAATTCTTCCAGATAAAATCTGGAGCTAACACTTACTAAATTTATGCATGTATGAGTTCAGGAATCTTCCATGTAAAAAGATATTTATAAATGTCTGCAAAACCAAGATTGATAAAATATTTGATACCATCAACCAAAACTGTCACCCAAACAGTCAACATAGGTTTCTTCAGTGTTCAAGTTGATCTGGCTGGCTATGTATGTATGTATCATGCATAGGTTTACTCCAAAACTAATTCCATGTACACATCTGAAGACTATCCATGTCCCAGCTCTGTTAAACATCATCAATCAAAACTGTCACCAATGACAAGAATGTCAATATAGGTTTCTCTCATATAGGCCACATCAATGGAGCTAGAGGGATGAAAATTTAAACATTTACTCCTTATATGTAGAAAAAAACTGTTTTTCTCAAAATTACATCCTAAAATAGGTTTTTAGTGGTGATGATCAATTTATTATGTAAATTTATGCTAGAGTTGTCCCTCAGTTTGTGTTTGACAACATTCACTCTTTTTTCTTTGTTTGAAAATTTGGACTTTTTATTGGTCCTACAGAAGGCAGTAGAAGTAACTTATTCTAATTGATCATCACTACAAATGCAGCATGCTGCCAAAAAACATTGTTCATGTGACGGTTTTCATTTGGGTGATTAACCAGACCTGTTATATTAAGCCACAATAATGATTCTTATCATGTATAGCTCCATTGTCGAGGTGCAGAGTGTTGATACTTGAGTTCAAGTTTTTGTTTAAGCAGTTTGCATTCACTTCATTCTAATGCCCTTGGAAGAGGTATGGATCTACCTCTCCCCCTGATTGTGGGTAAATAATCAAGCATTTGGAGCCCTTTAGCCCTGTTAGGCAGACCGTCTAAGAGAAGGTTACTTCGGCAGAGGAGGAAAAAAAAGGGAAGCTTGGACAGGCAAAACTGGTGAATCTATACACATATATATACATATATATATATATATGTATATCCCATCACTGAAACCGCACAAATCACCTGATCGACCAGCCAAGTGGGCTACAGATTCTTCTCTCTTTACTCCTCTGTATCTAAGTGTCTGTGTGTCTGGGGAGCTCCGGGTCACATTTTGGGAGCTACAACATTGAAAATTTGCATGAGTACACTACTAGGCACCATCTAAAAATATTTTCTTTGCTTTTTTCAAAAAAGTGCTTCTTGGAATCTCTATGCTCATTTTAAACCAACAATGTCTGAATCTTATGCAGGTATTTGTTAGATATTTTCATATAAAAGATCTATTTTTTAAGATAATTTTCATTGTTAATCTTTGATAATCAGTTCTGGTACACATGCGGACTCCTGTGATTCATTTATGCAAGGTACAGATATCTTTCACTTGGTTTACTACCTTATGAAAAATACTTATAAAAGTCTGGGAAACCAAGATTGATAACATAGAAAGTTAAGCCAAATTATTTTCACTGTTAATAATTCTTATCATTTATAGTTTACTGTGAATTTCACAACATCTTGGACATTGGACTGAGACTATATATATATATATATATATATATATATATATGTGTGTATGTGTGTGTATACACACACACATATATATATATATATATATGACATTATCAACAATTTAGAGAACTTAGGGCAAAGAATGGTTTCATCAAAGAAAATTTTGATTTATTATTGGTATCGGTATTTCTAGATGTAAACGTATTCAACCAATGCCAAACAGTTCACATTGTTGAAGTGTTCACTTGTAATGCTTTGTTGACATTATCAGTAGCTTGAGCAGCATTATGTCCTAACTTGGAATCATACCTGAAAAAACGCCAAACAATGAAAGGATGCTAGTTCTCAAGTTATGATATTTTATGCCCAGATGAGTTTGGTGAGACAAAGATAATAATGAAATCCTTCCCGAACTGTTTATTGCCTTGTAGAAGATGTTTCTGAACGTCTGCAAAACAAAGATTGGTAACATAGAAGGTCAAGCTAAAGAATTTTCACTGTTGATAATTATTCACTGCTACCCACAACAGAAAGGTTTAACCACTGTTGTTGGGTTTGGGTTATTCACATGTTCTGGCATTTATATCTATCTATCCAGACTTTTTCCAGTCCCAATCGTTCATCGTAGAAACTTGAAATTTTGCATAAGCACCAATCCCCTCAATGAGTAAGGAAAATGTCATTTTTGTTTTTTGAAACCTCCCCGCCCATAGGAACTTATGGGTGGGGGTCAATTAACAATCAAAGTCTATGCCAAATAGGTCCCTCAATTTGTATCAACATTTACTTTTTTTTTTTTAAAATCATAAATTTATGATTCAAACCATACTGATAGTATTTTCATCAAGGTAACTTGATTTTACCAGCACCACTGTTTAATTTATCAGGTAGGAAGCATATATAGATAGTGGTGATTCATAATTTCCCTTGGAATGCTAGTTCTAATCAGAAACTGTCAAGCAAAACTGTCATCGTAGAATTCTTCAATTTTCCAAGTTTGGCTTGCTAGCTGGCTGGCTGGCTGGCTGGTTAATTATGTATCATACGAACAGGAGCTAAATGGCTGAAACTTTCCACATTTACTCCTTACAATGTCAAGAAAAAAAAACAGTGTTTTCCAGTAAAAAATAGATTGTTGGTGGGAGATTCAATTTACAATCCAAGTTTACACTAAATTGATCCCTTGGTTTAAGTCTGGCAGCATTTACGCTTTTTTAAAAAGTTTGGACTTTTTTCATTGATCACCGCCCAACAAAATGTGAGAGAAGTAACTTATTAATTGATCACCTCTTTTTCCAATTTTTTAGATTATTTACTGAAAGACATTGATAACATGACAGTTTCTAATGAGTGACTAACCAGATCTGTTATTATTACTTTTTGACTAGTCTTTCTTTCATCTTATTTCTGCTACCTTCCATTAAATCTCTCAGATTCAATGACTATTAAATAAGTAACTTATCTTTAAATATTAAAAATTTATTTTTGAAAAAAAATTTCAATTTCTATATTTATTACGCTTCATGACCTACGGGATAATTGGACTCCTTCTTGTCGTTGGTGTTGTCAACACAACGTTTTAGCCAATTCATTCCACAGCCTTCTTTAGGCACACTCTCCGAATGTGTTAGTGGTAAACAGAATTTTTCTCCAAGGGTAGCAACACTTATAATATTTGATTCAGGTAATATCTTTTTCTTTCCTTCTAAGGCATGGATTTCCTTACCTTATCCTTGTTGTCATCATCCAAGAAACTCTTTGATTGTTAATGACCCTTCTCAAAACTACAGAGAGTATCTTCACAATCAGTGAGGAAAAACATGGTTTAAAAATGTGCAGGTCTAGACGCTCAGTGGTTGGGAACCTCTGGTTTAAATGCTACATTATAACTGGTGTTTGTTGTCTGGTAAAATGTATATACATCCATTTATATGACACTGTCGTCCCTTATTGAAAAAAAAAAGTTCTTGTATTCTTTAAGTTACTTTTTAGTCATTTATTTTATTACTTCTTGGCAGATTATAGATCAAAAATCATGACCCAAGAAATTCAAGAGTTGATCTCAGATACCAAACATAAGAACCATCATGTTTTTTTTCCTCTTTATTATGATAAGAAAGTAGACCAAGAGCAAGGAAGAAATAAAGACAACTAAGAGTGAAAAAGAAGGGTGAGAGGAAAGTGAGTGGAATGAAGTTGGAAGAGAGAGTGAGAGTGAAAGAAAGAAAAGAATTCCAGAATGTATACAATGTCTGTCAAAAAGTATCCAGCGTTTTAATATCAAGAAAAAAAAAACTTTTTTTATCTAGGGCAATAACACCTAATTTCCCTTCAAAGTATGTCCCTCAAGACCTGATCTCAGTATCCGTTCTGATTTTCAAAATAGCTTGCAAATTCTTCTTTTGGGATTGCCATCAGCTGTCTTGTTACAATAGCCTCAATCTCTTCCAGGGTATTGAATCTCTTTAGAAAAAGCCAGAAATCACTGGGAGCTAAATCTGGATTGCTAACAGGTGTGACTGATATGATGCTTTACCAGAAAACCTTGCAGGAGATGTGAGAAATGGCTTGGTCATTGTGAGATCAACACACAGTACACAAGCTCACTCAATGGTGTCTCACTGTCACAGAAGAGTGTCTGTCCATGCATGCGCTATAAGGTTCTTCTTGATTAGTGGCCAAGTCACATCTAGTCCATGCAATTGGTTCTCGAGATATTTAAAATGGCTAGATACTCTCTAGTGAAACTGGGCTAAGATAAAACAGCTGAAGAACTCCATAAGAAATAATAAGATTACAAACATAAATAAAGAATATAACTAGATTATGCGTATCAAAAAAAGATTAACGAAAAAATAGTTATGGGATAACATGTTGGGACAACACTGATCAGATTAAAGATGACTAGCATGGAACGTAGTCATGGATTCTTTCGGAATTTATAAAAATTTGACTGATAAAATTTCCTTTTCGGTGCTAAGAAAAAGTGAAAGTTTTCAATACTTTATATATATATATATATATATATATATATATATATATATATATGATAATCAATAATTGAGTCATCCACAGACAGCTGTTTCATTGTATTACAACTCATCAGTGTAGCTATAGACTATCCATTTTCCTATCCAGTACCACGAGGTAGGATCAAAATCTTTGCTTCAGACCCCGATGCTGGCATATATATATGCATATATATATATATATATATATATATATATATATATATATATATATATATATATGTATATAAAGAGAATGAAAATAGAAAGAACTGAGAAGAAGAAGGAAGAGGAACTGATTTGAAAAAGACAGAATGAAGATTGGAAGTGCATATGCAGTGAAACAGAAAGTAAGAGAGAGACATAGATTCTATAATATTATTGTTATTGTTTTCTGACATGAACTCTAGTCATTTTTCAAACGTTTTTTCTTTTTGAATATCTGACACCATCAACTAAAACTTTCAAAGTGGTTCTAGCTTGCTATGTATCACACATACTGGTCGTACCGATGGAGCTAGAGGGCTGAAAATTCAAACATTCACTCCTTATGTCCAGAAAAAACGTTTTTGGTTTGTTTTTTCTTTTCCCAAAAGTCCCCTTCTAAATAGTTGCGGGATTCAAATTAAAATGTTAGTATGCTAAATTGGTCATCAATTTTTGCCAGGTTATTTTTTTTTAAATTCAAACTTTTTCAAACAAAAGGGGAGAGAAGTACCTTAATCATTGATCATCCCTTCTCCCAATTTTTTGGTAGTCAAAAGAAGTTGGTCAAGTGACAGTTTCTTTTGCGTGACTAACCAGACCTGTTATTTCAAAGATTAATTTGGCCTCAGACTTTTAAGTGTCTTGATCTAGAACTCTGCAAACATCAGAGAATTCCACAATGGCCAGACCATTTCTCAAGAGAAAAAATATAAGCATTATGTTTTTCAAAGGGAAAAATAATATTCAAATGTTGAACCAGGTATTCTAAATCTTTTTTTCTTTTTCCTTTTGAATTTAATCCCAGATCAAAAGTTTTAAGATCATGTCTCAAACTGCCATTTTTGGCAGCTGTTCCTGGGTTGACCAATTACAAAGAAATGATTCATTCATTAAAAAATACAAATTTATTGATTTTCAACTCAAGTTTAACAAAAATCACAGAATTATCCATTAAAAAAAATACAGGTCTGGTTAGTTACACAGAAGAAACCATCATGTGACACACATTGTTAGGCAGCATGTTGTGTTTGGATTGATCAATTAAAAAATTGGGAAAGGGGCTGATCAATGAATAGGTTACTTCTGTTGCCTTCCGTTTAACGGTGATCCTTTTATGTTTGAATTTGGAAAAAGCAAAACAATCATAAATGCTACAGGATATAATCTTATTCAGCATAAACTTGCATTGCAAGTTGAACCCCCTTTTAAGAACCTGGAGATTTTAAAAAAAATGTCCATTCTAGACATAATAAGGATTAAATGTTAAAAAGTATCCAATCTACTAGTGTGGCCAATGTACATGAAACATATATGAACAGTCAGCCAGACCAACTTAAAAACTGAAAAAAATCTATGTTGCCAGTTTTGTTTGATAGTTTCAAAAAAAAGAAATTGAACTTCTCAAGAAATCGAATAGTTTTTTTTCAAACCCCGTAAATATTGCACTGAATCCAATACACTGGTATTATGACTAGGTGTCCATCTACCAAGGCTCAATATGGACAGTTACTAGATGTGGACTGGTAGCAGTGAGCTGTGGTCTTCCAAATACCCAGGTGAGCCATACATCGTATAGCCCGGCATATGTGGTATTCAGTCATCTCACTCTTGAAATTCATGAACCACTTGCAACTTCTCCAAATTACAGGGGAACTCTTTCATGAATAAAATTAAAAGTAATGGAACTCTTCTGCGAATTGAATAAGAAATGAATAATGGTATAAGGGAGATATTTTAATCAGAAGTCATTTGCTTAATACTGACCATCAATTTTTGACAACTGTTACTTTTCCTGTTTAAAATGGCCACCATTAGTATTTTCAGAGTTAGTGTTAAGGTTAGTATTTCATCATCAGTGCCTGTTGTTCTGCAGCTGGAATGGTGACCGTTTTAAAACAGAAGGAAACAATTGCCTAATTTTTTATATGAATTTAAAGGTTAATATTGTAATTGAGAAGCATAGTATTTAGTTAGCAGGATTAACGAGAATAAATGCGATGTACATTTCCTCCCTCCTTGAAATACTAATTCATCTCTTATGGTATTTCGAGTTATTATTCGGCAGTTATTCAGATTAATTCAAATTTCCACAAATTACTTGTACTAGCAATATCTGTCACAGGTTTAGTTAGTCCCTCAATAGAAACTGTCATGTGAACAATATCTGCTGGCAGCATTCCGTGCTCGGGATGATCAATTGAAAAATTGGAATAAAGGATGATAAATGATGAGTTACTTCAATCAACTTTTGTTGGGCACTGATCACTAAAAAGTCTGAATGTTACAAAAACAAATGTGAACTTTCACTGGATAATGACTAAGGAATCAATTTAGGGTAAACTTACATTGTAAATTAAACCCACTAAAAACCCATTTCTGAGGGGGAGAAGGGGGTTAAAAGAAAACATCTTCTCTAGACCTAATAAGGAGTAAATGTTTAAATTTTCTGCCCTCCTGCTCCTTTGGTGCCACCTGTACATAGCCAGGCTTAGTCACTTAAAAACTGGAGAAACCTATGTCAACAGTTTCGGTTAACGGTTTCTGAAAATAAAAGTAAACTTACCATCGCAGTCAATAAGTGAACATCCATGGCATCATTATTTGGAGTCATGTGAAAAGTTCTAAAATAGAGGGAAAAAAAACATCTTGAGACATCTTGAAACATCTAGATTCTAGAGAATCAAGACGTTATTAATAAACCCGTCAAAATAAGGCCTTCAAAAAGTCAAAAACCTTTTTTTCCAAAATCAGAATAAATATTTTTAGAAAGGGTCTAATGAAGTACTGATGCTGATTTTCAAGTCTGTAGACAAAAAGGTATGGCCAGAAGAACTGGAAAATAAAAACACACATAAAAGGGGATAGAACCCTTCACCACCTTTGATGGCTAGAGTTATTCGAAAATTATGATGATCCACTGTACACATGTCAGGATAGCAATTTATGAGAAAAAGCAAAATAAAAACTGTTTTTCATCTCTTATCGCTGAGTCACAGCACCCAAGAGAATTTCTTTTCTCTCACTCTGTTGGCACTTTCTAAAAACAAACCAATAAAGAGTCAACTCTTATGTCAAGAATCCACATAATTTATATCTATGACAATTTGTCGGGCAGCCCTAATATTCTCCTCAATGATTTTGCACTGGTTCAGTGTTTATATAAGCCAGTGTTTTTCCAAGCTTTTCAGATTACCACCCACATTCCTCTTTGTATGTAAGTCATTATTTGGTCGAAAATCAGTCAGACCATGTTAGGCATACTAGCTGATTACCTGTGCATGCTGGGTAAAATATTCAAGGAGTAAAAAGAAAAAAAGGTTTCAAGTTCTAGGACATGTGGGAAAAGTTTACCTTCATTCAGGGACGTAGCTAGAAATTTTGGGGCTCTGGTGGCTTGGCACCTTGAGGGGCCTCCTCAAACAATTAGTGAAAGTTAACGTCAGTAGAAATGCAGTGGATGAAGTACTATTTATAAAGCTTGTGGGGGGTCCCCATACACCGGGAGTGCAGGTGGCATTTTAACCACCCCCACGCCCACTAGCCATGCATATACCTTCACTTTTGACCCTTTCTTGAGGAAGAAAAAATCAGATGGTGGTGATGAATTGAGTTTTCCTTCATTTTAGACCCCTTCGATGATTACATATAAATATATATTATTATGGACAGAAAGCAAGGTTCAACTTTAGCATTATAGTTACATTGTAAATAGAACATCCCACCTCTAAAACCCTGAAAAACCTTCCTTTTCTTCACAAAACTTTTTATTTTAATTGATAAGGGGCCAGATGTGATGAGACATATTTTTCCACATCCGACTCAATATTAGCAGAATCTTTGAATAGTCCTATTTGACTATTTGTAGATGGTTTCTCTGGTAAAATAAATTTTCCTTATATACGACTTTATGCATAGAAGGCTTCAATTTGTATTCTTTGCCCCTAAGCACCTCACATCTTTGAATGCACCCTACAACCCCTTTGTCCCCCACCCCCAAGATTGTAGTGGCACCCACTTTTGGAACCAATGATCTAAGCTGATGTTAGTCTTTTCTGCGCTTCACAAATAAGCAAAATTTCCAAAAGCTAGTATAGTTAGTCCCCTATTAAATACAAGGCTTTACCCTAAAGTTCCAGTAATTTTACAGTGGGAGCAGACCCTATGCAGTGCGGCCTTCTGCTAGTAGGTGGAGCCAATAGTCGTGTGTGTGAGTGGTTCTGTTGTTGAGTTACTCTTACTTTTGTAATGTCTTATTTTCATGGTTTAACAATGGCAGATCTCACGGATCAAAGAACTTGCATCAAGTTCTGATCCAAGATCAACAAGAGAGCTGCAGAAACACACTGGTTTCTCCAGGAAACCTTCGGAGACATACTATGTCCCAAAGCAGAATATTTTTCTGCTTCAGGAAGGATGAAGATGATCGTTCTGGATGACCATGGATGAGCACATCACAGAGGAACATCAAAAAGGTATACCAGGCTATCCTTGCAGAACATAAACCAGCTATCCATGATGTCTAAAATTCAAACTGAAAGGGCCTTGTTTTAACCTGATTCAAGTGATCTAGAAAGAATCGCAAGAAATGCTCAAGACCATCTTGCTTGAAGCCTTCCACAGGTGCATGGAATTGTGGAAAAAACTCTGGGACAGCTATGTACATGCCCGTGGAGACTGCTCCAAGGGATGCAGTGGTAACTAAAAGCTAGAGTTGGTTATTTCCCTGAAATGGACCTCATATATAATGAATTATGACCAAAATAACTAATTATGTGGTCTTGGCTCTTCTAGATCACAACATTTTTTGTAGCAGTTACATATAGAAGTCTAGGCTATTCATGGTCCATTTGAGACAAAGCAGGAGAGAGAAATATTAGGAAAAGGGCTGGGGTGAGGAGAGTAATTGTGGCCAAATCTGATGCTTTTATAATTTAACTAGAGAACATTATCTTGACTCTATAATTCAAATAGTCCAGAGTGACCTCTTAACAAAAAGTTCATTCTCAGTAATGGGGAAACAATTCCTGGTACCTCATTTTATCACTGCCTCACCTCTCCAAGAGTGAATTCAAACTTCTTGTGAATGTTTTGTCAATTACCTAAGGTTATGTTGCAGGATGGAAATTACAATGTATCTCCCGATGGCACCAATATTGATTATTCCATGCCCGACAATAGCATGAAACAATACTTACATTACTGTTATCAAATTCTGTGGTCCAAATATACAAGAACCCCTCTAGTATATTCAAAGGAAGTTTGAATCTATCAATTGGGTAATGCTTGGTGTCAGTGACAAACACATACATTGAACGGATGCAAATTATAATTTACAATCTGGTCACCAGTATTTGTCGCTGTCTTGTAAATATATAGCATATCTCACTACTGCTAACTGCGCAAATGCCCACATCGTCTCAATTGACTCACTAACTCAATATCCACTTCACAGATGCAAAATTTTAAGACCGCAAATTGTAAATTAAATTCAGCAGCCTGAGAGGAGACCATAATCGCAAGGTTGTAAAAATGTTGATACTTATGTTACCAGCATTTAGTAAAAGTTGAGTTGATAAAACCCGAGCAAGTCATAGAGTGTACTGCTCCATTAAGTATAAATGCTTGAGGTATCATTCCCTCTATTTAGAAAAATTAGCATTGAAGGGCCTCGTCGATGCTTATGTTACAACAACATAAGAAACTGCAGACTGATGGTCCTCCTGTATACAAAAATGATGCCTGACACGTACATATTTTGATCAGACTGAAACATTGCTGGGATACAAAATCTTGACATTGGACGTAATACACCAATGATGCTATTTGAGGTGATACTTACGTATATAATTAATTGAATGTATGTATCAATATACAATTTTAAATTATTCTATGATTTGAATTGCATTTTGTTGCATGGATGACTTATACTTTTTACATGTGTACTTGTAATTCCATGATGCTAAATTTTGAAACTTAGGCAAGAATGTAGTCCATTTATTCTAAGTGATACTTACGTTACATTGATACACAATGATATATTTATCAACTGATGGGAATTTTTGGATGAAAAAATTACTGAAGTTATTTTTTTCTCATTCAGAATGTGATATTGTGTCATCTGCAGACTTCAAAGTAACAAGCCATGGAAGTCATTGAAGTCAGATACTATGCTTTTGTTATATTGTAGAAGATCATTTTCATCTTATTCATTGCGATGTCATTCAGCATCTTCCGTTTTCCACCTTAGAAGAACAAGATAACCAGTATGTTTCATTTACACCATTTTTTAAAGCCAACTTTACACTGTATGGTAGCACAAGGAAACATTTACTTAAACTGATGTAAGTATCAAGAGACACTGACCACAACAACTGTGATCTTAATATTTTTAGCTAAGTTGACATATGGTAGATAATCAACATGGATGGAATTTGTGAACTTTGATTTTTTGTCCCAAGATATCTCCCACTTGTTTCCAATAACTGAGAATGAACCAAATATTAACAAGGTTACAAATACAAATTAGCAGAGATTTCTTTCTCTCCTCACCATTCAATCTCTGTTTTTCCAAGACTTTTCATTTTATTTCTAATGCCATTAATTAACAATGTCTATCCGATTAATTTGCTTCATTATTTTTTAAGCAACCTTCAACCAAAACTGTCAAAATAGTTTTCTTCAGTTTTCGAGTTGGTCCAGCTGGCTAGCTATGTATGACATATACAGGCTGTATCAATGGAGGTAGAGGGCTGAAATTTTCAACATTCACTTGTTATATCTAGAAAAAACTATATTTTTGTTTTTTGAAAATTCCACCCCTAAAAAGGTTTTTAGTGATGGGTTTAATTGGCTATATGAGTTTATGTTAAATTGATTCCTTAGTTTGTGTCCAGCAGCATTCACAATTGTTTCTTGAAAATTTAGACTTTAACTCTGCCAAATAAAAGGCAAGGGGAATAACTTATTCACTGATCATCCTCTTTTTTTTGTTTTTTAATTGATTAACCCCAACATGGCCTGCTGCCAAAAGACATTGGTTGCATGACAGTTTCTATTGAGTGACTAAGCAGACCTGTTTAATCTAATTTTCATTTTTTACTGCTATTTTTTTTTTCCATTATAGAAAATCAATCACGCTGCTTTGAAATCAGTCATTTTTTAAAAAATCTCTCATCAATCCAAATAGCAGAAATGAACCATCTCATTGCAAAACAGGATTATCGAATTTCAGAATTTAATGTCATGTAATTTTTATTATAAAACCAAGATAGGGACCTAGAACATCAGAACCTGTCTTTGAGAGCAGAGAATCAGCTCAAATGGCAGACTGGAATTAACTGACGAATAGAAGAGTTGGTGGGGGGGGCAAAGTAGATCTGGAAAAGGATCAGTTAATGATGAGGCAAAGATGGATGAACTGACATGGGCCCAGCTGAGGGGAGTTGCCCGGAACCAAGTCTACTAGTAAATGACAACAATAAACAAGCCTGTCTACTGCAGGGTCAAGTTCCAGTCTGACTTTTCCTCTGATAGAAGATGATTGCAGCAACTTCTGTATGTATAATGAATAGAATATTATAAGTATATTTTTTTCAGTATAAATGTATTTATCAATTGGAATGAAATAAGCCCTGTAAGATGAATTTCATTGATATGTAAGACTCGTCTATTTGGCTCAGTTGGTAATAGAACTGGCTACCAATCTGTGGGTTATGATTTCAAATCACAGTTGGGGAATGTTGATTTTATGATGTATTTATTCATGCGTATTTGTAGCATAGATTTTCATATATATGTTAAGACTGGTCAATTTATCTCAGACAGTAAGAGACCAGCCTACCAATCAGTTAGTCATGATTTTATATCATGGTAGGGAAGTGTAAATTTTTACTCCCCTAAATTTAATGAGGATTGTTCTTGTTGTCATTACAGTAAAAAAACCAAGACAATTCCAGACTTTGATTAGAGTTTGACAATAATTTCATTTTAAAGAAAATTCATCAGAAGTACAACCTGTCCGTGAATCCATTTTGCTTAAGATTTGTTTATTTTCTAAACAATTGTCATTGAATGAAAAGCTAGAAAGCACTCAGAGAGCATATACCCCTGCTAACAAGAAATCCAGGGGGAGTAATTGTGCATGGATCCATCCAAAAATTGAGTCAGTTCTTCCGTGGCCTATTGTTCACCCTTCCAGGAAATATTATTGAAATTCATCGAGAACTTTAGGAGATATTATGTGGACAAAACATAAAATTTTGATGATATTATGTGGTTTGGAAACATAACTACGACTTAGGGGAGGTAATTGTTGGTGGATTTACTCCAAAATTTGATCTGACCTCCCACAGCTTATTATCCATCATTTCACTGAATGTCATTGAAATTTATTCATAACTTGTTGAGATATTGTGCAAGACAGTCATAGCATATCCATAAATATGATTGAAAAAAAATAGAAAAATATCTCAGAACTGTAAAAAAGTTCCTGGATCGGCCCCAAAATTTTACTACCTCTTTCTCACCCTCTATTGCTCTTTAAATTTCTTTGAAATTCATTCTGTACTTTCAGAAATATTGTTAGGGCAGACAAACCAATAGACTACCACAACCAAAAACATATACCTCTTTCCGACATTTTCTGTGCTGTTCAAAATTGCACTATTTAAAGTCTTCTCATAATTCAAAGTGTTTTTTTTTTCCAGATTATACTCAATTACATTATTTCAATTTGTACAGCAATACCATAACCATCCTACATAAAAATCTGCACTAATCAAAACCACAAGATATCCTGTATTTTCCTGCAAAGCGTTTCATGATTTTGTGAATTTGATTCCAGCCTGAAAAGAAGTTTTAGTTTCAGTAATCAAAAACCAATGTATATTCACTTTCATCCTTTGCAAATTGGACCTGTGCCACTTGCTGAGAGGAAGATTTTATTAGAAAATGAATGCAATACCAGCTACTACACTGACTTATGACATGATTAATCAAAAAAGTAGTTTTTTTTACTAAAGTTGGAAGAACTTACTGATTATTGAGGGATGTTTGTTTCAACTTTCATGGAAGATCAACATCATTAGCCTCTTAACGTCTGTTGTTGGATATACCTCTCCTCCAAGATCCATCAGACCTCTTGATTGTGGGTATCATCTGTGTTGAAAATTTAGGGCTTTTCGTACAAAATTCGGTGTGTTTCTTGTTAAGCCAGCACAAAAATTCATCCTTTAGCATTATATTTAGAAATATTCAAGCCAATCTTTAGCTATTTCCTAGCCATTTCAGGCATGGCAGAAATTTCTAGCAATTGCAAATAGCCATAAAATGGCTAAATGTGTTTTTAGCATGTTTTGGCAACTCTCAGGGCTTTTCCAATGTCAATTCAGAGTGAAAGATTTTTGGCGTTGGCAACACAGAGCACCAGTATCTCTAGAACTTGTCCAAATCGTCATGCCATCTTATTTCTCGCTATCCAAAATTTTACATATGATCTTTGGGAATCAACATTGAAAGATGTGATATTTAGCAGTTGTCTCCCATTCTTGCAACATGGCCTGCTCATTGCCATTTGAGCTCTTTAATGAAGTTTTTGATATCTCTGACTCCTATTTTTGTCACTAGCATACTGTGATTCCTCCACTTAATGTTAAGCATACCCTTTCCTGTGCACATTGCATGGGTCTTAATTTTCGTAAGGTTTTACTTTTCCGCTCCATGAGAGATACAACTGGTTGAATACAAGCCTCTTGAGATGCGCTTGCCTTAAGTGGCTGGTATTGAACCTTTGCCTCCAGATTTGCTCAATTTCCAAATTCAATGCTATTCCGATGGTTATGTTGGGTAAGTCAGATTCAAAACTTGGATTATATCTTGTTCTGGCCAAATCTCGCAGCCCTGTAGCTGATGACTTATTTTCAGCTATTTGCGAATGCCTTGTGCCAAAGAGACTTGCCCTTTAAAAGATTATCTTGCACTTGAAACATTTTGAAAAAAATATAAGTCAATCACTCACCCTTTACAAATAAGTGCAGGGTTTTTTATAAGTTTATTTCTATTCTTTTCAATTGATATTCTTGTTAAACAGATCAGATGTAAAATTAAAAAAAAGGACTGTATGATAAAAAAAAGAAGAAAAAGCACAAAGCAATAATTCAATGGTAGATATTTTTGTATTTATTGCTTCATAGACTTGAAATTTAAATGGGCCCAGGTCAGTCTCAACCTTTTCTTCCCCAGGCTCATCTTATCTGATATTTACATGGGTCGCCACCCTCTATGTTGAAATTGCGCTCGTAAAAGGCCATTATGAGGAAGCAAAAGTATTTATAATTTTGTAGTTTGTACTTACAAAGAAGAAATTTTATAAATTAGAATGATGAATCTGGTTAGTCACTCAATAGAAACTTTCACGTGACCGATGTCTTTTGGCCAGATGCTATTTACGGTTGATCAATTGGAAAATTGGGAAAATGGAGTGGTCAATGAATGAATTATGTCTTTGTTGGGCAGTGATTAGTAAAAATGTCCAAATTTTCAAGAAACAAGCATGAATGCTGCAGGACATATACTAAGGGACCAATTTAGCATAAATTTCATTTGCAAATTGAACCCCACTGTAAATTTTCAAAAGAGTTTTTTTTGAGAATTTTCAAAAAACAAATTCGTAGACATGATAAAAAGTAGATGTTTGAATTTTTAGTTTTCTAGATCCATTGGTGTGGCATGTACATGTGATTCATAGATAGCCAGCCAGCCAACTTAAAAACAGAAGAAAACTATGATGACAGTTCTGGCTGATGGTTTAATACAATTTGATTTTTAAACACTTAGAAAATGAACATTCGATAATTCAGAATAACACTAATTGTTAGCTGGAGCTTGATGAGATTTTCATCTCTCAGGAAAGAAATGATAATATACCTGTGCGTCACATGAAAGAATCACCAGAGCCTGCACATATACCAGAACTAATTATCTAACAATTCATCTTGAATCATCTAAAAGAAATAGATCTTCCAGCTAGAATTATCTGAAAAATACCAGCACAAGATTTGGGCATTGTTGGTTCAAAGCGACCACTGAGACCCAAAAAAGCACTTTTCTGAAAAAACAAAAAAAAGTTTTCAGATGGTGCCTGGTTGTGTACTCAGACAAATTGTCATCTTGTAGCCCAAAGAATGTGACTAGAAGCAACCAGAGACACACACACATAGGCACAGACAAGCAAAGAAAGAAGAATCTGTAGCCCACTTGGTTGGGCTTTTTGTGGGGCAATAGTGATTCAATGGACAAAAAGATAAATAATTGCTTACATAAAATGCTGAAACTTGGCCTAATCAGGAATCTAAGATTTGTGCCACATATGATAACAGGGTAAAATAATCTTATTGCCATGTTGAAATTATAGCATCCTAAACACTTACTGCCCCCTTGAGAGTTCACTGCACCCAAGGGGGCACTACCACCTACATTGAGAATCACTGGTTTGGATAATATTTCAAGATGAATTCCTTCAACACTCAAGAATGTCTGGTATTTTCAACTGACAGCCAAGTGTTTTTCAATTTCTATGATATTATATTCAAAGAAAACAAATATAGGTAAAACTATTGAACAAAAAAAATCACGCTATTTATGTTGCTGTGATGTCATCTAGTGGTTTGTTAGCATGGTAGATTTTTTGTTTTTAGTTTTTTAATTATCAAATCTGTTTAAGTAATTAATTAATCCATCAATTAATTATTAAATTCATCCAATATACCATTACCTTGACTTAAGATAACATTGTTAAATGTGGGAATTCTTGACTTTGTGATAACTGTTTCTATGATTTTTTGGAAATTACTTATTTTTGTTGGAACCAAAGATTTGGTTACTAGTTCGAAAACAAGAAAAAATTACTAAAAATTTAGAGATGCTCCTTATCTGCCTGATTAAATAAAACACACACATGCACGCACACATATACAATATGTATTCATAAATGCGTTATATCATTTGAAACTCTATTTGAAATGACCACCCGTTGTTACGAGGAGAAAGGGCTACTCAGCCTAGGCAGCATAAATAAATAAAGCTGGAGTCACCATTTGGTAATTTTTGAGGACATTCAACATGAACCAACTGAAGGCAGCAGAGACTTTCAGGACTGTTTCCAGGAGTGGGAACAATGTCTTTGTTGATGTGTGGCTTCCCAAGGGAAATATTCAGAAAGAGATAAAGTTGATTTGTAAATAAGTTGATATATTTTTCACAGAACCAATCTCAGTACATTTTAGACGTATAACGTACATTTGAGTTGGAATAGACATGATAACATTAGATCTGATTCAGTGATGGAAACGGGTTTTGGGAAGTAGATACATTGTAATGGTTTCATTGTTCAACTTTGAACATACAAAAAACCTGAAAATTTTGAAGTATGTATATGCCATACCCTGCTGATCTGATTATTTTGATGATGTATGCTTGTTGAATACATTTACAGCAATAAATCTCTCATTATTGAAGAGGGATCAACAACCTTTGATTGACCTCCTATCAATAAAATCAGAAAAACTGATTTATGTCCAAACATACAAAGCCTGTCCAGAAAGAATCCAGCCATTTTGAAGATCTTGAAAACTGGTTGCTTGAGCTGGAAATAACTTGGCAACAGAGCCGATGAGATGGGGATGAGAACAGCTCTGCGCCACCTTATAGAATTCCTCTCAGAACCAATCCAAGGGACCTTACTGTACGTGCATGCACCGACTCTTCCACAGGTTTACTTGGTTGGCAGTGAGAGGCTATTGAAGAGCCTGTGTACTATGTGACTGTCATATTCACAATGACTGAGCCTGCTGATTCTCCACCGGATGCTGGTTTGGGGGTCAGAACATCACATCATCCATGTTGGTAAGCTCTCTTACTGTCTAGATTTGGCATCCTGTGACTTCTGGCTTTTCCGAAAAGAGATTTTAGACCATGGACAAGATTAAGGAGAAGACTCAAAGTAGCTGATGCCAATCGCAAAAGAGGACTTTGCAGATTGTTTTGAAAAGTGATAGAAACACCGAAGTGCCATATCCCTAGGTAGGCTATAGAAAGCAAGGGAAAATACTTAAATGATTGGATGACATTGTATAAATATCAATGAGCAGTGTTGATAATATATCCAGACGAAGGAAAAATAAGGCAGGTATTGAGATTATATATATCATAAAAACTGGAAATAGTAAAGAACCAAGTGTGTCTGTCTGTTTGCTTGTGTTTGTGTTTGAGGGATTGGTCACATATTTTGATATTTATTTTGATGTTTTATATGATATTAATAAGACGCCTAATTCTTATTTTGATATAAACAACTTAGTCCGTCCGTTTCTTTCTCCTCCATTCTGCAAGAATAAACGATTTGATCCAGCCAATCAAATGGAGGATGGAGCTCTTAATAAGACGAGGAAGTTCAATGCTCGAGTAAATTGCTTGTACAGCATTTCCCATACAGACGTGGGCCATTTGAATCTCATTTTTGCGAGTATAATATATTTCAGGTATTTCTGTTTTGAAACAAAATAGAAACAGGTCTATTTAGTCATTAGAGACCGTTATGTGACCAATGTCTGAAATTGTGTTGGGAGTGATCAAAAAAATACAAGATGAATGTTACTTCCCTTGCTTTTTGTTGGGTGATGTTCACTAAAAAAAATCTGAATTTGCTAAAAACAAGCGTGACACAAACTGAGATGCCAATTTAGCATAAAATTACATAGTAAATTTTCACACACTAAACCCCCCACCCACTGATTGGGGTTGGATTTTGAAAAAACACAAAAATGCCTTTCCTTGACATAAGGAGTAAATGTTTGAATTTTCAGCCCTTTAACTCCATTGGTATAGCCTATACACAAGACACATACATAGATAGATAACCACTAGAGAACTGAAGAAACCTATGTTGAATGGTGGACATTTTTGGTTGGCAATTGACAGTTTTTGATTATGAATAATTTTCATAGTTAAACAATCAAAATCAGTTTCTGTATCAATCTTTATTATATTTAAACTTCTACAATAGGAAAAATTCTGGGATACAATTGTGTTTATTCTAACAGCATCCTCCAGGCTCTGTACTACCAATCAAGCTGTCAGGTTCACATGAAAACAAGTCACACAGACTTCTTAAACCTCACTTTGGAGCGAGACTAGGATGCATACTTTCACCATTCCTTTGTGTCTCTGCCATAGATTCTGTACCAAATAGAGCACTCACAGATCCGGAACCTGGCATTGCCTGGAGGAGTCAGTGGCTGACCAAACTAAACTTTGCAGATGACATTGTACAACTGGCAAAGGATGATGAAAAACTTCAGCAGATGTCTGCCACTCTTGCTATAGAGAGCTCAAAGATTGGCCTCGGAATTATTGGCGAGAAGTCCAGGGTCATGCATATCGGCACCCACAATCAAACGAACTCAATCATTGCGGTGCAGTAACCGCTTAAAGGGGTGGAAGTTTTCCAGTATCTGTGCAGTAACATTAACAACAGCTCCAGACTCATCAGGGCCATCACAGTTTTCTGTGGCCTCTGGATTGTACAGGAGTCAATAAAGATCAGCCTCCATATCAAGCTGAGGCTGTACATTTCGATTGTTGTCCCCACCTTTCTGTATGGCAAAACATGGAAGAACACTCACGTGATAGCCAGGAGACTTGACATCTTCCAAAAATGCTTGTTTAGCATTATCAGGGTGTCATGGTATGACAGGGTAGGAAATGAAAATGGGTTACAAAGGATGTAGCAGAAGCCACTAAGCAAGCAGGTGGAGTTACAATGATTGCAATTCCTTGGGTAGATACCGATGGATTAATCCTGCCCTGATAGTCATTTGCTTGACTGGCCAACAGCCAGTGGGAGCCAACGACAAGAATAGCCCAGAAGAACCCTAAGAGCCACAGTAGGGCAGGATCTCAGAAGTAGAATCTTGACAGGAGCTAGGTTTCTAACTGTGGACCACAATAAAAAGTGAAAAGTTAATGCCCAATGCCCACAACGATGCATGAAGTCCGAATCGCTAAACCTGAAAAATTGATATTTAAAGTGATGATCAAATATAAATGTTGTTTGAAACATTATAAAAGCCTTTGCTTAGTGCACATGTGTGTGTGTGTGTGTGTGTGTGTATGTGAGAGAGAGAGAGAGAGAGACAGACAGAAGGAGAGATTTGTATCAATTACAGCTTCCTCTTATTTCCAAATTTGTGCAAATCTACTGGTGTTTTTGCTTAGACTTAGTACTGATATACACACTAGTTTTTGTTGAGAACAAATAAAATCATTCATTCCAGTTGGTTAGTTAATCATTAGAAAACTATCATGTGACCAATATCTTTTGGCACCGTACCAAGTTGGGGGGTGATCAATGAAGAAGGAACTTACCTCAGTTACTTTGGTGGGTGGTGACCCAAAGGACCACTATAGTATAAACTTGCATTGTAAATTGAATCTCACTGAAAAATTATTTGGAGGGGAGGATTTTCAAGAAAAAAAAAGTTTTTTCTGGACATAATAAGGAATAAATGTTGAAATTTTTAGCCCTCTAACTCCATTGATGTGACCTATATGTGCATGACACATACATAGAGAGATAGATAGAATCCAACCAGCCTCACTTGAAAGCTATGAATGTTTAAATTTTCAGCCCACTAGCTCCAATGGTGCAGCTTGTACGCATGATACATATAGCCAGCTAGACCAACTCAAAAACTTGAAGAAACCTATGCTGACTGCCCTGATTGACAGTTTCTAATTTAAGTAATCTTTGGGATGAATATTGATAATACTTGAATTTCTAGAAGCATGGCTAGCCCTAGGGTTCCAGGTGCCCCAAGCAAACTGAACTTCAACATGATCAACAGACCAGTTTAAGCACCATTGCTGGGTTTAGATTATATCATATGTTCTGACATATACATGCATATATATATATATTATTGTGTCATCCTCAGACAGCTGTTTCGATGTATTACATCTCTTCAGTGTGGCTATAGACTTTCTATTTCCCATCCAGTACTGCGAAGCAGGATTGAAACCTTCACTTTGGACCCGGAGGCCAGAACTGGATGGTCAGTAAGGCTGAATTTAAGCAATATATTCATTTATGCAGAAATCCCTCATCCACCAGAGTGCTCTATTCCTGTGGAAGAGCATTACATAAGCTTACAATGGATGAGTTACCTCACTTGATCTATCTGGACATCACCACCTCTAATAGTTCATAGAAGAAACATGAAATTTTGCACACAGACACACACACACCTCAATGAATAGGGAAAATGTTTTTTGAAGATTCCCCTCTGAAATAGGTTTTTAGTGGGTTGTCCAATTTACAATGAAAGAATATGCCAAATTGGTCCCTTACTTTCTGCCCACGGTTTGTTTTTTTAAATCATAAATTTATGACTCAAACCATACTGTTAGTACATTCTCGTCAAGGATCATTTATGTTTTGCAGCGAGAAAAATAAATATATTGGGATTAAAAAAAAACGGTAATTTTCTTATTTTGACAGTTTTTATCTTCTAATTCATTTTTCCAGTTGCATTTGGAAAGTCCTTCAGTCTCAGACAGATGACAAGTAAATGACACTGTGGGTGTTTGCTCATGTTGCCAGTACCTAGGGCCAGCCTTGTCTAGAAATATCCAATTAATAGAGACACACAGAATCATTAGTGAGAGAAGTAATAGTAGCAGTAATAGTTGTCAGAAACATGAATTTAATTAAGTTTTCAATTATTGTCCACCAAACTGTAAAATAAGTTTTGTTTTAATTTGAAGATAAGACAGGTCTGGTTAGTCACTCAATAGAAGCCCTCATGTGGCCAACATCAGCATGCTGTGTTGGTGGTGATCAATTGAAAAAGTGGTGATCAATAAATGAGTTAACTCTCTCACATTTTCATGGCAATGATCACTAAAAGAGCCCAATTTAAAAAAAAAACAGATGTGAATGCTACCGGACATCAATTAAAGGACTAATTTAGCCTAAGCTCACATCATAAATTGAAACCCCACCGAAAACATATTTGGGGGATTTTAACAAAGGACAAAATGAGGAGTAAATATCAAATTTTCAGCCCTCTAGCTTTATTGGGACAACACAATACATTCATAGATAGCCAGCCACCACACCAGAGTAACTGAAGAAAGACAGTTTTCAGTTACAAATATAGATGATCTCTGTGGAGATATCTTCTTGATGCTTTTTTGTTCCATCCAGAGACTTTGTTTTTTTTTCTAGTAAAGAAGAAAGTGTTGTTTTTCTCCTTTTTTGATGAATGCATTTCTTACAAAATGAAATTAATCTATATATCTGTACTGTACATAAATGAATCACCATAACTTGCCTGTGTACCAGAACTAATTATCTGAAAAAATATTTAAAAAAAAAAATCATTTTCTAAAAAAAAATATCAGCACAAGATTTGGGCATTGTTGGTCCAAAATGATCATAGAACCCCCCCCCCCGACAATTTAGATGGTAGCTAGTGGTGTAATCATGCAGATTTTCAAGGTTGTAGCTCCCAAAATATGACAAGGAGCAACCAGAAGGACACACATAAACGAGCAAAGAGAGAAAGATCTTTTGTTAACTTGGCTGGCCGATTTATTGAGTTATGGTGATCTGATTGTAATAAACAACATATCTACACGCTTCCGTCTGTTGTATTTTGATGGTCGCTTCAGGCAAATCTCACGAGTCTTTTCCAGATACTAATGTGCTTTAGATTTCCACCCCCACATATACCATCAGCAAAGCAATGAATATTTTATTGATAATCATTAAGAAAGTAATATTGATATTGATAAACTGAATGTGGTTTGGAAACTATTCAGATTGATAGATAATTTTAATCAAACCATAAATGATAGGTGAATTTGTCAATGGCATACAAAGATATCCTTCCTTCTTTATAATAACAGAAATTTGCTTAAACTCTCTAACACTAAGTTTCTCCCTGATATTGAGTATTACTTCCCTAAAACGATTGAAGGTTTAGATATCTCACGCTAAATGTTTATAGACTATATATCATATCATATATATACTATTTACAAAGGGTTCCTTGATTTTGGAAACAAAAAAATAATACATTTTTCAAAAAAAGGTCAAGACCATAATGCGCTGACAGTTGGAGGTGACCCAAAGGCTCCTCTTTCAATCTGCTAATAGGGGAGGGCACAATTCCATTCCCAGTTTTTTCAACCCAAATCACATAACTTAGTGGGTACTCAGTTAGCAGCTGAGTGCACAGGGAAATTTGTCCAACTGAAGAGTTTTTCGCACTCTTTGCTTATACCAAGAAGTACCTGTGTGAGGCAGACATGCTAACCATTACACCATCAGAGTGAACCAAAAAAGTAACATTTAGAATTTTAAAGTACAGAAGGCTAAAACAGCCAATATTATTGTAAGTTTTTGGTTTTTATAGATAAAACTAAGCAAGGTTATATTGTTTAACAATTGGTTGATGATTCAACTTATTATAACATTCACTGCTTATACTCCAATTGGGGTTCAATTTTGTTTTTTAATATTCATAAAATATAAAAAAAATATTACATTTTAAAACTATGTTTATCACAAATTGATTGTAGACTCTTATAGCTGGAGATAACTGTCTGGATAGTGGGTATTTTCAGTTTGTAAATAATAATGGATGTATTAATGAAAATCATGCTGATCCTAGTGGAGATAAGGATTGATGATGTTGATAATGCTATCAGTTATGGATGATATCCATAGACTTGAAGATTATCAAGATAATTTTTTCTGAAAGATGTAAATTATAGTTGGAATATTAGCAAAGACAAACATGCTTTATGGGTTATCAAATATTGATTCACTACAGGTATATTTTGGAGATGCGGTTGACGTAATGGTTAACAGCACAGACAATAGAATCGACAAGCTGAGTTCAAACTCAGGCGTAGACTGTTTAGGTTCACTTCGTACTTGGGAAAGGCATGGCTCCATCTCTTCTTCCCAACTATAGATAAAACTAGAGTGCAAACGGGGCTTTCCTGCTTTGGAAGGAAACCAGAGTCCTCAAGACAGTCAGACATTGTCTTCAGCCTCTTTCTGGCAAATCCTGCAACAACATCGGTTTCTTTTAATGGCCCTTGCCCCTCAATTGGAAAACATTGTTGGAAGGAGAAGGAAAGGTTACAGCATGGAAAACTTCTTATCTTTTATATAACCCTGCCAACACCTATTTAAGTACAAAAGTTGTTAGAAATCATTTTCTAAATTGCCAATCCAACATAAGATATGAGAACAATTAGATTGGATAATAATCAATAACGGAACAGGTCTGGTTAATCACTCAATAGAAACTGTCATGTGGCCAATGTCTTTTGGTAGCATGCCATTTTCGGGTTGATCAATAAATAAGTTATTTCTCCCATATTTTGATGGACAGTGATCGCAAAAAAAAGTCTGAATTTTCAAAAACCTAGTGTGAATATCTACGGGACACAATTTAGCATAAAGCCACTTAGCAAATTGAACCCCCCCCTACTAAAAATGTATTCAGGGATGGAAATTTAGACAGAAAAAAAGCAAACATTTTTTTCTAGAAATGACAAGAAGTAAATGTGTAAATTTTTAGCCTTCTATCTTCATTGGTATTCATGATACATACATAACAGGCCAGACCAACTTGAAAACTGAAGAAACCTATGTTAACAGTTTTGGTTGATGATTTCTAATAAGGCTAATTTAGAAATTCAGATATCTGACACTTTTGGAAAGTTTGCTTTATGCTAAGCGAAAATATTGGTCAGCATTTGTTTTTCAGCGAGTTATTACAGCGGCAGCACACATCCTCTTCCTCTTCCTTCTACACTCTAATCTCCTATACCTCCCTCCAACCCAAGCTCTGACAACGCTGCCTAACATACCATCATCACCATTTTTCTGGTCTGGAAATGATCAAACATTTTTCATATATAAATGAATGGTAATTGCTTCTCAACTTCACCTTGTTTTAGCTTTCAAAAAGTTCTTATAGGAAAGCTCTACCGTCAGATAGCAGACTAAGACCTGTATTCAGAGGCATAGCTCTGAATCTAGGTGAGAGTGGGGCCTATTTAAGCCCCCGCCCCCACTTGATAGAGGACCCCAAAGGTTTTGCAAACAGTAGTTCACCTTCTGTATTTCTGCTGAAATAATACCTTTACAAATTTCACTAGATTTTGGAGTGGTCCCCCTCAAGTTTCTTAAGGAGTCAAGTCCCTTGGGCCCCCAAATCTCTGGCTATGCCCCAGTCTGTATTCCAAGTTTTTTAGCCTTTGATAAATTGATAGTCTGACAAACTTAGTTCAAGAATGTTTAATGACAAACTTATTTTCAGTGTGACTTGGTAGCTATAATAATGATGGGTGATATTGTTATATCATTATGTTGCCAGTGATCAGGAGAAATCTTATTCAAGTTATATGAATTTTATTTTAATCAATTTATCTAATTAAATATTACACTATATGATGGTCTATATTTTCTTTCAATAACATCTGTCAAGAGAAATAACTATTGAATGCTGATTATAGATTAGTCTCACATCTTCATTTTTTCATTTTTTTCCAATGTGTAAAAAATATGGAAAAAAAAAGAAAAAGCAGAGCAACAATGTTGTTGATATATTTTTTTAATTACACAGTCATGGCCGTCCACCGAGAGGTACAAAGGGGTATTTGCTCTCCCTTTGATCAGGTCTTTTCACTGAGGGTGAGTCAGTTTGATAGTTGGAACCTTATAGAAGCCAGGTATCAAGGGGTCAAGACAAACACTGACAGCTTAGAAAGAGTCACAGTTTGGACACTCTCTAGTCCCTTACTTGACAACTAACAATCGGATATTCTTTTTGTCCCTCCCAACCGAATGTACCCCTTTGCCCCTCTCAGGCAGAGTGGCAGCAGGCGCCCATATACTCAGTACAATTGCAAAATTACTTGATTTATTATTTTTCTTTATCTAAAAAAAATTATAACTTATTTCAATTTTAAAAAGATGAATCGTTCAATTTATAATTTTCGTTTCTCTAAGCATCATTTTTATTTTATTCTCAATAAACTTCAAAGAATTACGAAACAAAATATCGATTAGTATTTAAATTCTTTGCGGTCATCAGGTTCAAAATATTGAAAACGACCAATTCTAGCAGAAGGCAAATAATTTCACATTTTCGATATAACAGCGCGAAATGAGTAACAAAACGAAACGTCGGGTGGCATGTTTGCTTTTCTCAAAATGCAATTTATTCCTGAATTAAAGGAAAAGGCTGTTTTTATTCATTTATAATTAATATCAGAAACAATTAAAATTGGAATTATCGAATAACTGAAACAAGATATAATCCAACTGAGCATGTTACGCAAAGTGGACTTGGTTTCGTTCCGCTCACTTTTTCCTCCGCACCTTGCGAAACGCGACACAGAGGGGAAAAACTCGAGCAGTGTTGCCAATTCAGAGGTTTTTCATCTAGATTTAGATGTTTTGGTTGCATCTAGATGTCAGAAATTGCTATTTAGATGATTATAAATGAAATAAGTAATATTTTAATTTTATTTATTGAAATAATATAAGTGATATTCTAATGAACAAAATAATGTCTTTTTTGAAGTCACATTTTATTTATTAGCGATATGTAATTTCAAATGTATATCCGGAAAATCCAGATGTTTCTAGATATTTTTAGCCCCAATTTTAGATGTAAATTCAAAATAGAGTTGGCAACATTGCTCAGAAACGAAAAACTCGAGTGAGTGACTCGAGTTTTTCTGTCTCCTCGCCCGGGAGGCTGTCGTCTGTCATTTTTGACTGACTAAAAAAAATTATAAAAAGACCGAGGGAGACGAAATTAGAAAAAAAAACAAAAAAGCAAGAAAGAGTTGAAAAAATTTGAAAAATACCCAAAGGAGGAAATCTATTAGATGGAGAAAAACGAGTTCATTGAAGAAGCATTTTATTTTTAGCTTTATAGTCAGTCAACGTCGCCCAGGGTAACTTAAAAAGTAACGCACCAACATCATCAGTCAGTCGACACTTATCATTATTATTATTACTTACTTATTTACTTACTTACTTACCTAGTACTACTACTTATGTTTGTTGTTCTTGCGTGGAATTTGCCAGTCGTCGTTTTTTCTCAAGTCTTCTTCTTACCATCCAATTCGGGAGGATCTTCTTTCTTTTTGCATTAAAAAAAACAAACAAAAAACAAAAAAAAAAACACGCGAATTCATACCAAAAAACAAGCAGTGGATTGAAACCGAAAAAAAAAGGTAAGTATTTTATACAAATTAAGTACGTGAAATCATTTTATAATGTTTGTATGTGAACCCAGTGTTATAGATAATTAAAAAAAAGATTGAGGACGAAGATTAATTATCTAGCTACATTTGCAAAGACGCAGCATGTAGCCATTTTGATATGGGCCATTTTTATATTGGCAATTTTAAATGGCTAAAAGTGGCCAGATTTTCATTGTCGTCTGAATTAAATTTCTTGAAAAAGTTCACACATGCGCAACATAAATGTGACATTTGATATTTTTATCGGTCCTTTTTTTAAATTTGAAATTAACATTAATACAGAGAAAATGAAATCTACAATTACCTGGCAATTAAATCTACCCAATACCTTTTATTTTTAAATCCAGCCACTTTTAGCCATAAGAATGGCCCCTAATGGTGACATGATGCGTCTTTGTAAAGATGGCCCAGAAATTATCTAAATGAATTTTTAAAAATGTATATCTGATCGTGGTACTTGAACCGAGTGAAATTGAAATAAAGTAATTATTTGGTTGAGGTTCGCAAAAAATCGTGTACTGTGTCTATTATAGTTACCCCCCTTTTTTGCGAATCTCAACCAAACAATCGCCGAAATGGGTTTACATGAAAAATGCTTTTTAACGGTCGTAAATACGAACAAGTAGAATAATTAATACTGGCTGTGATCAGTTGAAGAATCTTTCAAGTTATGTAGATATGAACTCTAAAACACACAGAAAATCAATAAAATGAAAAAAGTGAGGAGAAATTTTTACATGAAAAGTGGTTTTTGCTTGTCGTGTAGTTGACGTGCAAAAAAATACTCTACGTCCTAAGCTTCGTACAACGGACGAAAATTAGGGTCCAGTTTAACATTATGGTTACATTGTAAATAGAATCTCACCCCTGGCTCGAAACCTTAAAAAAATGAATTAAAAACTGATAAATTTCTGTAGGAAGCTAAAAAAGATTTGATTGAAAATCACACACACAAATTTCCTTTTTTTATGTAATAAATTAACCATTTTTTAGTATTATCCGAATTTTACTTATTATTTTAAAAAATGATACAACAACATCCAAAAAGGGTCTTTTGGACGATTGGATTCCTTGTTTGCGTTGTTTACACGACGTTTCGGCCGATCTATTCTACGGCCTTCTTCAGGTGTCCTATCCGAATGTGATGGTTGGTGTCAGCAAACACCCAATGTTTTCTTTCCTGTGATACTTGTAATTTTTGGAATTAATCGAACTATGAAATATCTTTGGCCTCCAAAATTAAAAAAAAAAGGAATCTTTATTGATTTTATGATAGATCTAGATAAGAATATTGCTTGAATGTTTTGCTTCCAGTCAAGTTTTTCAAACGAAACAGAAAATTCTTACACGTCATTTATTTTTACTCAGGTTTATTTTTACCGAATTTTTTTCTCATGGTGTTCTGGTTTAAATGGCAAAATTGGTTTCTGATCAATGATGAACATTACACTAGAAAAGTATAATGAAAAAATGTTGAAGAACATGAGTGATGGAAGTTTTTTAGTTGCAATGTATCGTACGTTAATCGATGTAAATAATCAGAAGCTGTCACCCATACTTTCAACATGGGTTTTTCGGTTTTCAAGTTAGTCTGGCTGGCTGTATGTATCACGCGCTCAAGCCCCACCAATGGAGCTGGAGGCTAAAAATTTGAACATTTACTCCTATTTATACCTAGAAAAAAAACGTTGTTTTTTTTTATCCTTTCGGCTTTTAGTGGGGTTTCAATTAGCAATGTAATTTTATGCTAAATTGATTCTTGAGTTCGCGTCTGGCTGCATTCTCGCTTGTTTGTTGTTTTTTAATTTCAGATTTTTTTAGACTGCCTGTCCAATAAAAGGTGAAAGAAGTAGCATTTTGTGTATTGATTCCATTTTTTAATTGATCAGCCCCAACATAGCATACTGTCCAAAGACGTTGGTCACATGACAGTTTCTATTGCATGACTAATCAGACCTGTTACGATTTGATCGCCTCTAATTATTCAACTGTACTCAAATAGTTGTGTGCGCGACCGGATTAAGCTAATGTGGATCCCGTAGCATCATAAAGGGGCCCACTGAATTGAGAAATTATGTGTCGTGCGTATCACAAAGATACCACTCTCCCATTAATCACTGATTTGAAAAGACAACTAAATTGAAGGTGATAATTAGCTGAAATCACTGACCCTAAGCAGCCAATCCGTACAGCAAGTGTAGGATCACTGAATTGGAATTGATCGCGCTAAATGCTTGCGCGGGGCCATCGAGATTGCGGGGTCCCGTTGCATATGCTTCTCTTACTGATCATGTAGCACTGTTCGTGTGTTAGATTCCCCTATGTAGCCACGATCGACATTGACTAATGTGTTCTTCCAGGTTTAGTATGTACTACTTAAATTCTGGTGGTATCCCTTTTTTTGTATCACGATCGTAACCTTACACAACTTGTAAGTTACAAGTCAAGATGAACTTATAGGCTTATTGCGTGTGTATTCTTCTTATTGGGACCCGTGTGCACCTCCAGGCAGGCCCGCGTAGCTTTTAGTATCACCGCTTTTGAAATATCGAAGAAAATAATCCTAGATAACAAGCTTCTCAAGGGGAGTAACCGAATACTTCGAAGCCGTTATACCGTACAACGGACGGAAACTAGCGGTTCAGCTTAGCATTGTTAGATTGTGAATATTATTCCCAACCTAAAACCGTGAAAAATTAATTTTCCTTAAAACTGATAAATTTCCGGAGGAAACCATAGTCTTATGGATTGAAAGCACCACAAATTACTTCCAATCTTTTTCGAATTACTACACCGAATCTTGGGCAGTAGTATTTATATTTTTTTCAAAATGCATTTCATACATTTGAAAATTTTACCTGAAGTTTTACCAATTAATGTATTTCCCCCACCCCTAGGGCTCTTTCTTTCTTTCCCCAAACTTTCTTCATCTCAACTCAGTGACTCTGCCTCAGTATTGCCTACTCAAAAAATATTTTTGCACTTTTTTGACGACCAGAAAGAGCTAAAAAGCGCTAAAACTGAAGAGAAAAGGACTAGCCAGAAATGGCCAAAATATTCCCAAAATCTCATATCACGCCCGCGCCAACTTAGTGTGTTTTTGCTCTCACAAAACAAGAAACGTGCTGAATATAGCACAAAAGGCACTTTTAATTGGCATCACTGCTCTGCCTGATTTTGTGGGGTGTGAAATTATAAATAATACATGGTAATAATAATACCTGTATTTTCAATTCCCGAACGTTCGTAAATTTTTTTTGTTTATGTTATTAAGCTTAAAATGCATAGAATAAATTGAATAATTTTACTTTCATCATAGAAAATTCAAAATACAATTTTTAATTTTCATAATTTAAAATCAAACTGCCCCAAACATCCCGCACCTGCTATTCGAATAGTTGCGCACGTTTCCTTTTATGCGGGAATGAAAATCTTCCACGTTTTCTTCTTGGCGTCTTTTTTTTTCTCCGTTAACAAACTTTCACTTCGTGATCTGTCTTATGATCTTGTAACTTTAATCATGTGATTGACGAGGTTGATTCAATCTACTTGGTTTTCTTTTGTTGCGATTTTTACAAGAACATTGTCATTTAAATGACTAAATAATACTTGCAACTAACTTTCTAATGATTGAAAATAGGTCAGCACATTGAATTCTCTAATTTTTATCCTGAACGAGATATTTCCACAGTGAACTCTTGGTTCATTTATGGTGGGAATAATAACGATAAACTGAAAAGGGCTTTTTTAGAGTCTGGAAATAAGAAAGAAAGGTAAGCATTTGAAAATATTAAACGATAAGCATTTGGAAAGCAGTTATAGAACATAAAAATTATTGAGTAGCTCCCTTTTTCAAGAAAATCCCTATCTTCCCCCCTCTTGAGATTACTTCGACAAGTAGAAGCAATTTTTAACAATTGAGATAATTACAGCAATACCTTTCACAGTGTAGTTTTGATCAATGAGGGTTTGGGACTTGTACGATTAAGATATTTACTATTCAAAATAATCTAACCAAGTTAAAAAAAAAAAAACAACTTTGATCTGCACGGAAAATTTTATTAACGGATTAAGCGCACTCTTCAAGGTATACCTGTGTTTGGAACTTTTCACGTGAAAACCAGTTTCATCATGAGGCTGGAGGTTTTAGCCTTAGAACTAGGCTCCTGACTCTCGACGGGGTCAAGAGACAACAAGGCTCGTGTCGTGTCTTATCTACTGCATTCTTCCTCCTCGATCTCGCTGGCCTCAACAACTGTGGTCTGATTAGTCCCCCCAATTCATCTTTGGATGATCTCTAGGTCCACAGAAGTTTTTTTTTTTACATGTCTATACGAGAGATGGTTGTGGCCGGGAAAAGTGGCAGCAAGTCTCCATGAACATCTTCCAGCTCTTTTCTGGGACCTCCCCAATTAGCAGAGGTGTACCTAATGATTTTATTGAGGTGCAAACCTCTAATTATCCGATAAAATGAAAAGTAATTTGAAGCAATTGAAAATCTTAAAGTGAAGAAATTGGACATGGGCTAAAATAATTCAAATATCTCCTCCATTTCAAATATCCATTTCTAAGATCTTCTAAATTTACTTGATTTCTTCAATAGATCCTCTTGAAATTTGCCGACGGAAGGAGGAAGGGGACATCCACCCTCGATACGCCCCTGGTTAGATAGTTTTAACTCTTTTTCGAAGATCCAATTTCTTTATTCTCGCCTTTGGGATGGTTAGGCTAATAACAATTATTATAAGGCAACGTTAATTCTTTTCTCGGCTCAATGTCTTTCTTCTACTGTATTCCACTTCATTAATGTTCTGTTTTTAATTAGTTTGTAAAATTTATTATCATTCCATCTCCGTTCATCTTAGTTCTCAGGTTTCGTATATTTTGTTACTGGTGGTGTTGACTTAGAAGTTAGTGTTTAAGTATTACTCATCAGGGATTTTAAAGGTTCATTTAAGGCCATTATTGATTTGAAATGAGCACTTTTTTTTTTTAAATTAAAAGACTATTATGATAGGCACGTATTATTTATTTATTAAATATGTTACTTGGACTGTTAGGTTTTGTCTAGAAAATATTGAGGACCTAAACAGCTGTTCACGGGTGGGGGGTAAGATTGGTTTTTCAGCATCATTCAATTATTCTCCTAGAAGAATGCTTTTTTTCTTTCAATTTTAGTTGCTTTCAATCCATCAGACTCTACAAGCACCCTCCAGAAATTTGTTAAGATTTAGAAAAATAATTTTTCAAAGGTTTTAGAAGAATGAATAGTTCTATTTAGAGTGGGCACATGTTTTCCGCCATTTTTACGGAGGTACGGATTACATGAATTATCTTCTTCCGGTAATTTTTCGTTATATCATCAACTCCCATCTCCAACTCCGACACACTGTAGGGAAAGTGGTTCCGATTGTAAAGTTCCACACCCTCCCTCACTCACTCACTCGATGTTAAAAACGGCGCTCATACAAAAAGAAATGGAAAAATTCAATGAAAGATAAACTAGTATATAGTAAATACATAAATTAGGTTGTTTTTGGTTTGGAATAAATTGAAATGTTTTTATTTGTCCATCGTTGATAACATCAAGTGAGCGAGATTGAAACTTCATAATCGGGACCGCCTTCCCCATATTGTACCCTTACCCTAAATCCAACCCTAGAAAATAGCTAGTCATTAAAAGAATTGAAATTTTTGAATGGTATATAATTCATGTAAGCTGTATCTCCGTTCAACTGGCGGAAAATATGTGCCTACTTCATCATTCATTCGTTGAATTTTAAATAGATCCCCCCTTTACCATTATAGTTACATAGTAAATAGAATCCCCTCATAAAACCTTGAACACTTTTTCTAAAAAACTAACTAATTTCCGCTTGGTTCGAAGATCTAAAATGGATTGAAAGCATCTAAAATTGAGAGAAAAAATATTTGAGAACTGCGTGATACTAAAAAAACGAATCTTAACCAAATAATTTGCTTGTTCCAATATTCATGTTATTGTTTTCCTATCACCCTCAACACATTTTGATAAACAGTAATGACTGGTAAATGACCGGAACAGGTTCGTAAATTCTCTGAGTCATTTTTTTTCTTCCCATCAGGTGTTTCAATCCATTTGACCTCCGAACTATCCGGAAACTTGTTCATTAAAAAATTAGGTTTTACAATTGATTCTATTTACAATGTAACTATAATGCTAAAGTGGGCACTTATTCTCTGACATTTTCACGGATAAAACGACTTGGATGAATTGTTTTCGTTTTGTCCCGAAAAATATCACAGAACGGAAAAAAAACAACGTATTTGTTTGGAATAGGTAAGATTAAACATTATGCCGTTCTATCAGGTATCGTTATTTTGAATTTCGCCATTTTTGAATGGCTAAAAGTGGCTAGATTTTTAAAGGTAGAAAACTGAACATATGAAACTATAAGATTTAACGAGGATACGATAGGGTTGGTACTGTTACAGTAACAATGTAAGATTAATGTTTGAACCTGCCTTCTAACTCAAACCCACCTACCTACCTACCAACCTACCAATCTAAACTACATACCACCATTGGCTCTAATGTAAACGGTATTTTTAGTTCAAATATAACATTTGATCATCGGTAAGAATCTAGCCACTTTCAGCCATTCGAAATGGCCATCTGGGTTACCTCCCCTGCAAAATATTGGCACAATCTTACCTATTCTAAAGTATTCCCCACCTCACCCCCGAAAATTTAATAATGATTTCAAATTTTATAGGTTTGGGGTTGATGATATTAAAGAAAGTAATCAACAGAAGTCCGTTCAAGCCGTGTCTCCGTAGAAATTTGGAAAGATCCACTGAAGCTATACTGTAGAACACCGTTTTGAAACTTTAAAAATTTAATGTTTAAATAAAAAAATAAAAAAAATTGTCCGTAGCCTGAGGAGTACGTACATTTTAAAGTGTTATAAATATGAATAGATAGATGTTCATTATTTTTATTCATTCGATTTTTTAATGTAGTTTACGAACCTATTCTGGTCATTTACTTTTTAATTCCTTATTTTACTTTCACTTTCAATGGTAATGTTTACCATTTGTTTTGTTTATTCTCGATTTTACGATGCCATTTTGCTCTTGGGCAATAATAATAATAATAATATAATGAATAAATGTGTTATTTTCATGCCTTAACACTGTGCATGGTGTTCATTCTGGAGTCAATGCAACTGGGTAGATTTTATCTGACAAAAATCCATACCATATACACTACAGAAAGAAAAGGGGGAATGCTGAAAAGTAGATTTACCATTTATTGTTTATTTCCATATTTTTACTAAACGAACTGTCTACCTCTTTGCGTGATGATTTTTTAAAATAAATTTTCAGTAAGATTCTGATTTTTTCATCTCAGTGTGTGGTGTTCAGGATAGGTACGTAGTTATGGGTATTTTGAGATTCTAATCAGAAAGTCTATGAATACATAGATTCTTGAGAGGAATTTCTCCGAATGAATAATTCCAAATATTATACTATTTAGTAATAATTTACTTACTACTACTACGTCTAGTAGTTAAGGGGCTACTGTTGGTTCTTCTTGTTATGAGAGAAAGAAGGGAGTCCCGTTTTTCAAAAGGAACCAATGCGACTACTGCTATCTAGCAGTTTATTTTCAAGTTTTCCAATCTAATTCGTCTTAACTTGAATAATTCCCCTCTACGTTATGTGTTGCTGTCACGTAAGGTCCGTTATTGCTTTCAAAGTGTGACATACCTAAAGTGAGCACTAAAAAAAGTATCGCTATGTGATGTCTATCGCTGCTGCTGCTGCTGCCTTCTCTTACTGAATTCATCTTGACGATGATGATACCCATGATGATGTGTCTATTTCTCTTTGGATGATGATGATGATGTGTCTATTTCTTCTCTCCTACTACTGACTGTAGAGCTTTGTTGTTGTTGTAATAGAATTGATAAGCCCATATTACCCGTCGACACATTATTCAGTCTTCTTGTTCTACACTCTTCTTCTTGCTGCTCTCGAAGCATACCTACTTTTTGTTGTTGTTCATTTTGAATAATCTTCAAATATTTTTCTATAATTTCACTCACAAACGGTTACTTTACTTTACGTAAGGACTGAAAAACAAAAAAATCACACCTAAACCAAAATGTGGTAAGTAAGTCGGATTATTCCTTGTAAATAATCTCTTGAAATGAACTCTTTTTTTATAATTTTGTGGTATCTCTCTCTCAGCAGTGTTGCCAATTTGGATGTTTTTCATCTAAATCTAGATGTTTTTCGTTACATTAGATGACAAAAATTGCTATTAAGATGGTTTCTAATAAATAGTTAACATTTTTATTCAATTTACCTTAATAAAATGAGTGATATTTATTATAAAGAAGGAATATTTTAATGAAGTAATTTTTTCAAAGAATAAAGTCACATCTATTTTATCAATATGTAATAATATATTGTATTTCCTAGATTTCAGATATATTTGGAGAATATAGATATTTCAAGGTGTTTTTGGATATTTTTGACTCACTTTTAGATGTAAACTTCATAATGATTCTGGCAACACTGTCTCTTGAGTCTCAGAGTTGTTTTTTCAAATTTGTCCCTTCTTCCCTTCAGGTGAAATCTTTCTTCCTTGTCTTTCTTTCCTTCTAGTTTATTCACTCTTTCCTTCCTTACTCCTAAGAAATAATACATACGTACATTATGATGCATTTATTTAGTACAAAAAAGTATACAAGTTGTCAAGCTCCCCACATCATAACAAATCTAGTTTTACACGGTATTATAAACCTTGTGTTGTAATAATAAATATGATTCTTCTGAAAATTATTTACATCTGGTGAAAGCACTGCATATTCTGGCAAATTTATTACATAGACCTACTATTCTATTATTAAAAAGAATTTTTTGATATTTAATATTCTTCTTATGGCCTCTCAATCCATTGTACCTGCTAATGAAAAATATATTTTTATTAAGTCACCCCGATCCCTCCAATTTTCTAATGAATTGCCAATGATCTCGAATTTCACCCTAAAAGAAAACAAAATGTTTTTTTTTTGAATTTACACTATCGTCTCTAAATTGAAAAAATAATTTTGGGTAGGGAGAGTAGTCTGAGTTATGTTTCTTTTTTAGCTTTCGTATTGAATTATTAATAAAAAAAATACTCAAAATGTTTTAAAAGGGTTTCAGCTTCACCAAGGATCGGAAAAAAGGGACTGATGTTATTCGCCAGGATCAAGGAGGGACCATTTTCTACAGCTACTGTATTTACTCGTGTATAAGGCGAGAAATTTAATATAAAAAATTAGGGTCAAAATTGAGGGACTGCATTATACTTATTAAAAATATTACATTTACTTTTATTACTGATTATTTTGCTACAAAAAGTCGAGGTCGCAGTATATTCGAGATCACATTGTACTCGAATTGATAATAAAATAAATAAATAGTATTTAAATGTTTCAGTGAATGACGACATGGACCCTGTGAAAAAAAATGATCCCTTCTTGGAGTCGTATAAATTTCATGTATTCAGTGATTCTTTCTTTATTGAAAAATGAAACAAAACGAAAAAAACTTGTAGATGCTTTAAATTTACCGTTAGTATCATATTATTGATTTCTTTTTCGGTATGTTATCTAAAAAACGATATTCGTATTTACTGTTTTATTCGTGTGTCAAAGAGAGAGAAAAGTGAGTTGTGTTGTGAGAGAGAAAGCAAGACAGTAAGGAAGGATTCATCTTTTTGCTTTCTTTCTCTCTTTTTTCTTTCTGTTCCACGTTGTTCCCCTCCTCCTCTCTATCCCCCCTGTCTGACTATATCCTGTTCTTGTACCTCTCTTCCCCCTCTCTCTATCTTCTCTTCGACACTATCGTTTCGCTCTCTCTCTCTCCTCGTCCCTCATTCAATCAAAATGGCTGCCTTTATAAAAGTAAATTTACTTCTCTTTTTAACTAGACCTGAGAATATTTTATGTTTTTCTTTGTTAACTTATCATCGCGCTACCGGTTCGATTACTCTTTGTCTGCTGATGTGTTTTACATATTGCATATTATCCATGTGATGAAATCGATCAGAAACAAGAATTGTGTGTGGTCTGAACCCCCAAAACTGATAACTCCCAATAAATTGATTACCCCTTTTTATTTCTTTTCTTTAATGAAAATAAAGTATAGTTGGTAGAATACCGTCACGAAGATTATCACTATCATTTAACATTTCAATTTGTAAGAATTCAATTTTTTCAAAAGTTCAAGTCATTTGACTCGACTCGCAAAAATACTTCTAATAAACTTGAAGAAAGGACTTTGAGGGTCTAATATCTTTTCATTTGGGTTCAGAATAATTTCCCTTTTATTCTCGAATATCTACGAAAGGTTGTGTTGTGTGCAGTACACATCCAAACGTGCATTTATTGTACCACCCCGACATGGCCTCCCCGGTGTTAGTAATACGAATGCTTATGTTTGTTTTATTTACACTTCGTGCACGTAGGTATGTTGTAGTGAACGTGCCTTCACTGTCAGTTTTCAAGTGGGTGGGGAAACAGGGAGCTTTCTGAAGGAGGCACTCGGTACGGGGATCAGAGAGGTCAGTAGGGTTCCTCCTAAATCTAAAAAAGAGATTACTCAAAAAGAAGGCCCTCTCTTTCCTCCTGTAACGCTATTTCAGTAGTTAACACTACTGCATATTTCCTTGGTTAAGAAGGAAAACGGGGGTGGGGCTGTTTGGAAACGCCCTGGACCCCCAAAAGCTTATAAATTGTAGTTCACCTATTGCATTTCCACTAACATTATAATAACAAGAACCAGAATATATTTGAGGATATTTAAGGAGATATTTGTTGTGCATGCATAAATTGTATAGATAATAAATAATTCAGTCTTTTGGGTTGTTTTTCACCAATTAAGTGCAAGTGCATTATTTATCACAATTTTTCTTCTTCCATCAAATCTCACTAAACGTTGAAGGGGCCTTTCAAAAAACGGAGCTCCCTGCCCCCAAATCTCTTGTTATCTCTCTAGCTCCGTCAGTGAACGTAAAGGGGGTTGAGGAGTCCACTGCCACCAAAAACTACTTTCCCAGCAGCAGGAAAAAAGGGTCATTATTATTGAACACAACAGATCCCTATTAAAGTGTTTCACTTACACAAGTCCATACTGTTGCACGTTACTTCTATTTTTTTTTTTTAATATTTCCATCTTCTCATTTGTGTAATATTTTTCCTTTTCTTCCTGGGTAACTTTTATGAAACAGGAAGCTTTTAATTATTTTACCTACAAAATCAACTGTGCTCTCTATTTCGTCTGGTAGTAACTACTACTAAGTAGTAAGTAGTAGCCTTGCTTGCTCTCTTGGTATTTTTCTTAATCTGTATTTGATGAAAATCTCAGTGGGGATTAGAAAGGACTCTTTAGACTCATTTAAAATTATTTCCATTACATAATTCGTTCCGAAATTGTCCGTACTGTTCTAGATCTTATTTCAGCTTATACAGATAAATTATTTCCCTAGCAATACCCTAAGCGTACTACATCAAAACCCACACTAACCCAAACCGTGTTCTCAAGGTATTGGAGTATAACTTAGACTTCATCATCAATCGTCGGTATTTATCTCTATTTGTTCAGAAATAGCTTGTGCGCGTTTTGATGATGCACCGTTAAGGTATTGCTGTACAAAAATGTAACCAATAGAAGCTTAAAAAAAGAAACGAAATACATCAAGGCAGTGAACAGTTCGGAAAATTTCGGAACGAATTAACCGCACTGATCAAGGTATACATGTTGTTCTATCTACAAAACCGGTGAAGTGTGTTCCTTGGTAATGTTTGAGCGTGAATGAATGAAAGAAAAAAATATTACATTTTATTCGCTTGATAGAACTGAGTTGACGTTCAGGAAAAGGCTGTTGTGTGTATCATGATGATGAACTCGGACCAAGGAAACATGTGTGCTTGCTCGTGTGTCTAATACCGTCAGAGCCCTATTGACTGTGTTGCTCAAGAAGCGGGGCCCGCATTTTCGAGAGCCCCGCACTAAATGCTTGCTAGCTATCGATCCCGATTCAGTGATCCTGCATTTCATCGACAGTACTATACTGCCTTCAACTTTCACGAAGGACTGTGTGAATGTTGACGATCTAATCTATTAACACCAATTGGAGTTTTCTGAGTTATTTCAATTCAGTATTTAATAGAAGTGATATCTGTGTGATACCTATATGATACATAAACACGAAGGTATTAGAAAATGAAGTCATACTTACAGCACAAAACGCTCACTGAAATATTAGACATATTCATTGTATTATCTGGCTACTTAACATTGTTGTTTTGTTTTTTCTAATTGGGCCCCTTTACAACATATTCCACATGCCCCACACTAGCTTAATCCAAGCACTGATTACCGTATGTATTTCCAGCAAATGAGATGGCACTTGGACAGCATCCAAAACTGTCCCCCAAAATGGAGTCATCCTATTGACCAGACGCAAAAACAGAGGCTAAAGAGTGAGCTAAAACCATGTAATTCAGACTAGTATTGGGGTCTCATCTTATCTGAAGGTTGCCTTTTAATCCATAGTATATCAGAACAATAGTCAACTGAAGATAAAGCTATGTAATAGGTTGATGAGGTATGAGTATTTTAGAAATGTTTATATACCTGCGTGGAAAGCTAATTTCTTTTGATAGATTATTTTAAAACATGTCCATAGAAATATAGTTTAGTTATTAATCTGAAAGGGAGTTCCAATATAAAAGGGAACTTGATGTTACTCCCTTATATCTGGATTATTGTGGATTTGGTATTCATGACTGACTCAAGTTTGTAGTTCTCAGTATTTTTTGTGGCACCAGTCGAGTGCAATGTGCATTCCTATCAAAGAGTATCTGTGTCCAGCTTTACCATGTTACGTGTGGTCTTGTAAATTCTTAATCATCCAACTTTTTCTTTTTTACTTCTACCATATTCACTTTCCATTATCTACACTATTCTGCTTGTTTGTACGTACAACCGTTATGCTCCCTAATTGTCTTCCATCCTTTCTCTTCCCACTCGCCCTTGAATGAGGGTAAGAATGGAAGGGGTGTTTATGCTTGAATGGGAGCAAAAGGGACTCAACTTTTACTATAACTTTCTCGTTCCCCTCTCACCCTTGCAACATAATGAACAAGAGTGAGAATGGAAAAGGATGCTTATGCTCAAATGAGAGCAAAACAGAATCAACATTCTAAAAGTAAGTTGCAGTAGTAGTAGACCACAGAACAGAGTTTCATTTGCTTTTGCATGTTACACTTAATATGTGTACATTCGATATGTAGATTATTGTTACAAAATTGTACACTTTGATTGCAGAAATATACACGAGAATAATGATATCTTGGTTGTTAACAACTGTGGAATTTCCACTGTGCGGGTTCTGCTAGTTTAAATACAAGTAGCAACAATGTTTTTTTCTTGCAGAGAATTTGCTGCATTGTTTATATTAAGCTTACTTGTTATCATTTCACCACAATTAGTGATTGATAATCGTATAATTAATCATCGATTGGATTATGAATGATGTATACATCTTCATTGATGCGAATAAAACAACCAAGCACTGATGGATTAACTATGGAGCAAAAGTAGCATATGCCACAGGCCCCACATTTTCAAGGATCCCGTGCTAAATGCTTGCAAACTATCAATTCCGATTCAGTGACTCTGCACTTGCTTTATTACTATAGTACTATACTGCCTCAAACTTTTATGAACGACTGGATTGTGTTTAAGTTTAATGATTTCAGCCAATGATCATCTTCAATTGGAGTTGATATTTCAACATTGTAATAAATGATTGTGTGGTGTGCATGTGATACATGTACAAAGCATAGATACAAAGATGTTTGAAACTGAAGTCATAGCTCCTTCTCAAAGATGAAAATGAAAACAAAGTAATATTAATGAAAAGTCATCCATTTTTGCTGTATCTTTCTGTAAAGAAAAGGAAAACATTAAATTATTTTGTAAGTAAAAACTGTGTATTTTCATGAGTATTTTCTTAATTTGGATCCCCTTATAACATATGCTACAGACCCAGCATTGATTTAATCTGGTTCTGGGATGGAGGTGGTAAAAAGTATTAAAAAATTGCACTCTTTAGTTTCTTCTTCATCTCTGTGAAGCCAAATTCTTCTTCACATCTGTGAAGAAGAAAATGTTTATTCTTCATACCTATCTGTGAAGTAAAATGTTCCTTCATACCTATCTGAAGCAAAATGTTTCTTCTTCATATCTGTGAGGCAAAATGTTTCTCTCAGTTACTGAAAAATGGATTCTGATTCATTTGTCTGTATAATATTTCTTTGTTGATCCAGTTCTTTTTCTTATCTGAAAGGGAGTTCCAGCATGAAAGGGATTTTGATGTTATAAATCTGTCTCTCTAACCAGGATGTTATTGATTTAGTTTTTATTGCTATGTACAGTGTGTGCTTTTTTGCCAGGTTGCCACCTTTTAAGAATGTTTCTCTCTCTCTTCTACCTAAGACATTAATTCACCGGTAATTAAGACTAAAAATACTTTTATAATGGCAGGTAATCTGATTATTAATGGTCATTAGACATTTTAGTAGCAGTTAGTCACTACTAATGTAAATCGTTGTTCTATATTGAACAATAAATACCGATGCTTTTTTAGTTATATTTATTGGGTTGCTTTCCACATGATGTTCAATAACATTCTTCTTATGCAATAGACATTGTTATACTTGACACACCTGTTTTTGTCACGTTGATTATTTATTTGAAATATGAAACTTTGATGTCTGATAGATATTTTTTTTAAAAACCTGTGAAGCTCAATAGATTCAATGATGGATCTCCATTTTATATTTTGTTTAATATTTTTTTGTCAAAAGCTGGGATATCTAATCCATTCAATAAATTAGCTTTGTTCACTATTCATGTATATATATATCTTATGAATTTAATGAAAAATCATGTTTGATAATGGAAATGGAAAAAGTAAAAAGAATATGAAATATGCTTAAGTTGTGGGCTAGTGGATAATTTTCTATTTTATGTTAGTAAAATAGTTTCCTATAAAAGAAAAAAAAATCTTTTTTTCAATTTTAGGTGCTTCCAATCCATTTAAACTTTGAAACTATCTGGAAATTTATTAGTGTCAGGAATATATCTTTTAAGGCTTTACCAGGTGGATTTTATTTACAATGTAACTAAAATGCAAATCTGGGCTTTTATTTTCTACCATCTTAATTAAAGTATGGCTTACATGATCACTTGATAAAAACGGTGCAAGCTGCATAATGTTCAAAGAATAAAAATGAATAAAAGTTCATACATGATAAAATCGGACCACATGAGAGATAGTTCATGTATACCAAACATTTGAAAAAGAAAGTGTCCAATTTATCATTATCATTGCATTGTAAATAGAACCTTCCTCAAAAACTTTGAAAGTTTTTTTTTATACTAACAGATTTCTGAATGGTTCGAAGGTCTAAAATGGATTGAAAGCACTTGAAATCGAAAGGAAAGGAAAAAAATTTCTCTTGGAGAATCATTTTATGAGCATAAACTAGGAAATTACTGGCTAGTATTTCTTCATTTATTAATCTTTGTCCATAAGATTAGTCACTGTGTTTATTCATGAACTGTCTTGACAGTAAACAATGGTACAAGTCAAGGTCATTGGTTAAGACCACGATGGGTTCTGCGCCACACATAACTCCGGGACCCACCATATTAAAATTATTTTAGATCTTAACTGTAAGTTTATATTATAACAAACATCATAGAGATCCTTTATTGATGAGAAAATTTATATTGAAGCATCAGCTTAATGAAATATGTAGAAATATTTAACATGAAAACTTATGTCAGAAAACCATTCAATGATGGTTTTCAAACATCATCGAAGAGATGACAATTTTTAATTGCTATTTATTTTTGGGCTCTGTATTGTGGTGTTGGCCGCTTTGTTTTCTCATCTAATACTCTCATGAAAAAACGAAGTGTTCGACAGCTTGACAGCATTACCAACATTCCTGTTGTTCCACATTCCGTCTATGAAACCGTTAACCATTTTGTCAACTTTATTGACCCAGTTGGTCATGCTCATATTAACTCTGTTGAATACATGCCAATCGCCAACCTACCTGCTTTTGACAACGTTGTTGCACATTTCTCATTGGTATGAGACTTGAATTGTATTAAAATAAATGAATAATTACTGCTTCTTCGAATTCATTTTCATCGTAACATCTTCAGTTGTTTCAAACTAAATTAATAATTACTGCTTGGAATTCATTTTCACTTCATTGATATTCAGGACTCATGGGAGAAAGAGATGAGAACATAAAACGGCCAACACTTCAAAAAGTAACAATTTTCTCCGTAGGAGGGACTGCAAATCTTTCAAGGAATCTCGTTTCTCAATTTGTACTTAGACAACTAACAAAAGGCATTATTAGAATTGAAACACCATCTTTATCATATTTCATTAGATAAAGTATATTGTAAATCATTATTATTCAATTTTTGCTACTATTTACCTCCATCTTAATCGTTATGTTTTAAGAATGCTTTTTAAACATGGAAGAATGCAAAAAATTCGATATAAAAAAATCAGGGTCAAAATTAAGGGGTAGCATTATAGAATGTAAAAATAGATGGCAGCATTTATACACAAGCATGACTCCACTCATATTTCTATTCTGACTCAAGATAATTATTGTCATTTTTGTATTGTATGAACAATAAATAAAAATGATATAAAAACTTTTTTTTCTTCAATATAAATGTATTTATTTGTTAAATTGTAAGAGGCCCTTACATATCTGTAAGATAAATGTGGATATGAGTATGTTTGACTTGTCAGTCTTATTAAGTTGATAAGACACCAGCCTATCAATAAGTTGGTTGTTATTTCAAATCACGGTAGCAAAATGTTGATTTTATAGATGTATTTATGTATGAGAATGAAATTAGCCTTAACGTATTTCTAACATAAATTTTCATAGATTTATGAGATATGTCAATTTAACTCGGTCGGTAAGAGACAGACTACTGATCAGTTGGTCATGATTTCAAAGTAGGGCTATATTATTTTTTACTCCCCTAAATTTGGTGAGAATTGTTCCTGTTATGGTAAAAGTCAACTCTAGGTTTGGACTCCAATATTTGATCCTGTAACGAGAATAAAGTATAATTGAAAAAACAAGGTACCAATTGTGAACTTTGATATACCAGTTCCAAATATTGGTATTTTCTGTTTTGTAAATACTCTTTCTGGCTCAGATGAGAGTGGAATATCTGATCTTCAGGTGTGTTCTCATTTGGGATGGATGTGACATGACCGAGGTGAGCCTGGTCCTGGGAATTCCAACCTCTGGAGAGCACCTCCTCATTGCACTATAAGAGCTGGGTTGTGGGAAAGTGGCCTTTTTTGGTCATTGCTTATGTGTGAGCATGTGGGAAAGACATAAATCTGTTGTATTTGCCTTCATCAAGAGGCAAATAAATCTTCCCGGAAGAGATTTTCATGTTTCCCTTCAGTTTATTGCAAGAATACTTAATTCTTCCATAATTTTTCTTATTGATTTTTCCAATGTAAATATTGGCTTTATCATGCTCTGAATTGCATCATATCCCCTGCAATCTATGAATGCCAGTATCCATTACTTTGTATTGCACATAGAATATCACGCTATGTTTTTATTCATTAGAGTTTAGACATGATACACCTTTTAAATTTTGTGTACATAACCCCAAAAGTATTTCCGTATGAAATTATCTGATTCATATGTTACTCATTTCAACCTGCTTGATAACGAGAGCATTACTATTCAATCTGCCAACTTCATTTGAAGTCCGAGTGGATATTGAGTGAGCTTTCCTCAGGTACTCCTATGTACTGGAAGTCTGCTTAAATTAAATAAGTCTGGTGGGACAGCTGATGTATAGATGACCAAAAATGACCAAACCTGATATTACTCTCAATTGCAAAAGTTTATGATGAAAGCATGAAGAAGTTGTAGCTTCCCTTAAATGATGAATTGACCTTGGTGCTAGTCTAATGTTTAATGTACCTTTTGAGCCAACCATTTGTGTTGAATCCTCCTCATCATGTATGCTGTTTATTTTGTATCACCTGTATTTTGCAACTTCTCATTTATTTGCTGTGAAGAGTCTTTAGCGATATTTTAGTTCAGTCAACCAAATTTTGAAATCACGTTTTTCTTGGCCATGCATGCCATGAAGCTTAGTGTCTTGAATTAAAAAAGTTTTTTGAAAATAGTTCTTGATTTGAAGAAAAAAATGAGGAAAAAAAACAGTTTCTAAAATCAAAATTATGTTTCATCCAAAAGATATTGTTCACTTGAACTTGTAAGTATCTTCTGGGGTGCTTTTCCACCATTATGTGGAGGGAAACATGTTTTGCCCTCTCCTCTTCAAATACTTAGAAGAAGGGATCAAACCACTTCCTACTACTTCCATTCATGCCCTTTGCTTTTTCCTTTGCAATGGCCCAGAAACCCTCAATAGTTCGTCTATGAACTCTAGTGCCTGGCTCTAGAAATTATGTGAATGATTGATGGTCATATGACAATGACTTTTTGGTAACATCGTATTAATTTTGGATGCTATTCCAGAAAAAACACCCAAAGAATGCCGAAGGGTATATGGCTGAAATAGTGTCAAAAAGCAAAAAATGAGCTTCATAGATGAAAAAAAAAATTCAACTATACCATCTATAATGATTTAAATTATGAGATTGTTGAAACTTTTATTCTTTGGAAATTAAAATAAATCAATACTTTTCCTTTGACCTTGCTTCTAAGAAATCTTTGAATTTGTTTAGTCATTGCAATTTAAATGAAGGTTGCTAGATTGGGCTACAAGGGGAAATGATTCAAGCTTCATCTCAGAGACTTATCCAACACAGGCATTGGAATTGCATCAAATTTGGAGATTGAGTGAGTCTGAAGGCAAGTGGTTCTTGATTTAGTGCAAAAATCAAAGACATAGCTACTTGTATCCCTCCTTTCCTTCCTTACTTCAGCTTTTAAACTGTTTTTATGAATTGTTAGGCATTGCATTTAATTAGAAGAGGTCATTTGATCCTTGTTACATTTTCTGTCAGTCACCAAGTAAATGACACTGTATCCTTCTGGAAGGTCATTGAGCTATTATTGTTTTTAACCTGTGAGACTAATTATTTCCTACAAACCAATTGAAGGGCATTTGTCTACTCGCAGGTATTTACCAGGGGGGTTTTCTATTGGGGATATTTGCTAAGTTTAATCAACGTAAACATCCCTCATTGCTTGCTCCACTAAGTGTGTTAGGTGCCTGCTTCTTCTTCTTCATGCACCTAATGAAATCAATACTTCTGACTTGTACTGGTTCGACTTTATTTCTACATGAATCAAACATTGCCACTTGTCAGCTGGCCAAGCAACAATTTGTTATCACGCCCCAACCTGTCGGATTAAGTGCTTTGACAATAATGGCAAGGATGCAAGGCTTTTGATCCTTTGTCACAAATAACTCCTTCTCATTTGTTGGGTTTCAGCTGCACCCTTGGCTCTATTGTTCTGGCCCGCCTCTACGTATGTTCTCTCTTCTACTGTTTATTATTTATTCCTTTTTAAACTACTAAACCTTATCCAATATGTGTCTTTAGGACGTGGGCGATCGTAGCTCTCCATGACTTCAAACCAATCATTACCATTTTGTTTTGGGGAGGGATAGTTAAGTGGTTTCCTATGGCTTTCTCCACGGTTTTAAATCCAGAGTTGTCTTCCTCCTTAACTGGTTGTCTCCAAAGACCAGAGAACCCAGTCTGTCTTACTATTTTACCCTATGCTAAGGGAAGAAGTGATGGGTTCATGGCTCAACTTGAATCTCAGCCTGTGTTTGAGCTAGGTCCACTGATTCTATTGTCCATACCGTTAACGCTGAAGTCACTCACTCTTCCGTTTATTGTCAAAGCACCTGAGTAATAGCTTGTAGGGTAAACATATTGCTCATAACCTGACTAAACGCCAATTTCAAGCTTTGGAGATCAAAAAGAACAAAACTAGCTGCTTCAGGGTCAAATTTCACTCTGACAGAAGCTTATAAGTTTTTAAAAATATTTTGTCTTTTGTAAAAACATTTTTCTTCCAACTGAAAAAGATTTCTAAATTTGGCCATGGTAGAGAACTTGATGAAAAATTATCTAGATGTTTTCAAAGATAAATAGCCTCTACAAATCTGGATAATTCTAGATACGATTTGAGGCAATTGATATATAGACTGAAAACTAGCATCCATATCTTTCCATTTTCTCTCTTTCTCTCCCTCTGTGGATTGAATAGAATCTGTCTGTCTCTCTCTCCTCTTTCTATCCAACAATTTGCACTTTTCATTTTTTAGTCTTAGTCTGAAATTGTCCCTGTTGTTGGGTGAAGAAAATAGACTAAAAACACTGTAATTTAGGTTAGCTAGCATATCCTGATGGGCGGCTTTCTATGCCTTTTATGCATTATTATTCGATTATTCCAATGTGTAGTAGTGAATTGTTTTCAGTACATTTGCATACTTGCAAAGTCTGCAATATTCATGTGGTATATACCTATTATAAAACTATACTGACCATTTATTCAGCAAGTTATTTTTTGTATACATATAGAAATATTAATTCATTCCATAAATGAATCATTGACCAATTATCTAACCATAATGCACAGTTGAGGACAACAAAAGAACAGAATGTTCATCTGAAATTAGTTATTTAACCCTTTCAAGGCTATGGCCGCTTAACATATCCTGAAGTCTTTATGACTGCTTGGATATATGGCAATACCTCGCATAGATGTAGTTTATGTGTTCAACAAAATTGCCGCACTATTTGAATTTGAATCCACACTGATTTGGAGTTTGGTTCAAGTCACAAATGGAATTTATTTTTGTCATAGAAATGAACTTGATTTCGTATTATGTAAATACTAATGAAAGCATTAGGAGTTTGAACAAAGAGCTCTGTTTTTATTTCTCAATCAGAACCAGTATGTCGTTTTTGTTTTTTTTTGTTTTTTTTTTCAATTTCATTTGAGAATCAGATACTCAACATAGAATGTGTGGCCCAATGTGATTATGGCCATAATTTTCAAAAGATAAATAAAGTGACACACAAAACTGTTTTTCAAGTTGTTAGATTGCATTGAATAATACATTTTTTCAAGAAGATATATCAGCATTATATTTAGTCACTAATTTAATCTTGAGAAGCAAATTATAAACCACACTACAGTAAATCCCAAACTGATTGAAGCCACACTCTGCAAGCTATTGCTGTATCGGATCCATAGATCTCTTTTAGAAGTCTAATCCAGGAATTAAGCACTTTGATAGTTTAGTCTTGAGAGGATTAAAAATGTTTTCATTTTCTATGTTGCTTACTCTATTCATTTCAGTATACTGCCTCTGTCCTATAACAGTTGTTACATTTCGCAGTTAAATTTATACACTAAATGTAACCATCATCATAGGACAGATCTACCTATATTCAATCAAGTCCAGTACTTTTAGCAGTTTTCATAGCTTTTTTAATGAACATTCACTCCTATGAATCAATGTCTGCAAAAAATTGCAATATTTTCACTCTTAGTTTCTTTATGATAGTTGATCTAATACCATGAATATCGCATTATTTTCCATACCAAAGCACAGCCGCTCAGTTTTTTAGGACCTCTACTTTTTATTGAATTGACATTGACTGGTATTTACGCTTGACACCACCATGAACAATTGCACTTTGCTTGGAAGCCGTAATTAGGGTTAAATGAAATCAAAATAGGCAATGAATTGGACAAAATCGTTGTGTAAACTATTAAATGTTTGTGCACTACACACGACACCACCTGTGGCTGCTTGGTGAACTAGTCTGGCAATCTGGAAATTCTAATTTCCGCTTGTGACTTATCATACTGACAATGTATTATTTTGAATTTGCAGCTGTATGATCTTTCAAATGGTCTTCAGCTGTAAACTGAGTGCTCTTGAAAGTTTAATTGATCATTGAGATGATTGTAGATTTCACTGTCAAACTTCAGTTTGAGATAGAGTTGACTTTGTTTATCTCCCATAACCAGAACAATCTTCACCAAGTTTGGAAGTGTAAACTCCTCACTGATTGTCTATCGCATCATGTTAAACCAAACCTGTATATAAAATCATCATTCCCCTACTATGTTTACAAATCACGACCATGAGATAGGAAGTCAACTCTCTTACCAACTAATTAACAATTGATTTTTTTCAAAATTTTCCCGTCCAGAGACAACTATTATAAATAATGCAGGGCGGGGGGGGGGGCATGGTTTAACTAATTGTGTTTAAAACCACCATTAGTTTAGCCAGGTTTAATTGTATCTGCTAATTCCTGTGATTTTTAGATTTTGTCCTTTTTTTTTTTTTTTACTTTTCTGTTTATTTTTTCTTCAAGGAGAAAAGAATTTTCTTATTCCTGTTTGTACTGTTCATTTTTACTTCCCATGTGCCTACCCCACCACTACTGTAGATATTTCTCAAATAACTTTGTATTGTTGAGATCCTACTAAATTATGTTCTTATCTCTCTCCCATGAAATTGCACCAGATTTTCCATCTCCTCCTGTTTACTCCAACCCTCTGCTTATTAAGTTATGACTGTTTCCCATCCTGCCCCCATCAAATTGTGTCATTTTCCACCACCTTTGCTTATTCTGACATCCCCTTCCCAGGCCAATTATGCACCTAAGAGTAGCCATAGAACTGCAATGATGGGAATTCCCGCCATTCGCAGGTAATGGGATAATTTTAGCTGATGGAAAAGTAGCAGGAAGAAAGAAGGCACACTGGAATATTCGTTCATAATAAATTAGTTTGGTTTCAAGTGTTTTTTTAAGTTCAGTATTTAAATTACAATGTAAGCTGAGCAATAACAACATGAGTAAGAGTAGCAGCCATAGCAGAGTGAATTGGTTTGTATGCTATGTGTCGAGAGAATAGAATTCAATATCTCTTGTATAAAGAGGGTTTTCAAATGTTGAAAGCTAGAAATACATCTTTTATTTCTGTTGCCTTTGAAACTCATCTTTTTTTTTTTTCTCACTCGTTCACTAGCACCATTGTAATCTGTAAACAGATCTGAAAAGCTCAATTGTCATTATACAATTTTATTTATAGCCACTGAGAGAATGTTGATGTACTGATCCTCTTTGGAAAGTAGAATAAACCCTTAAAATAATACAACTTGACATCATTAGCAGATTGTCTCATTAGTAGCCGCATCACTTGAGTGTTATTTCTCTCTCTGTTTTTTCCTTTTTTTTTTTTTTTTGAGCTTAGATGTTACTTTCAAGTAATACTCGGTTTTCTTGATCTAATTTTGGAAGTACTTTTGTAAAATCTATAATTTTGAACTCTAATAGCAATTCCCTAAAGAAAACTAGTACAGGTTTCACCTGATATCCAAATGAAGAGCGTTCCTATGAAAAAATATACTTTAGTTAGGCAGAATGATAAAAGGCATAGAAGCAATTACCGTGAATTTATATGGTAAAAATTTATGAGTATTGTAAGTCCCCCAAAAAGCCCACACAATTAAACCAAGAAATATTAAATTTTCCTGATCTAATTTTGGAAGTACTTCTGCAAAATCCATAATTTTGTACTCTAATATCAACTCCCCAAAGGAAACTAGTACAAGTTTCTGCTGGTATTCGACAGTAGAGTGTTCTTAGAGAAAAAAAAACTTTTGTTAGTTAAGATGGCATATAGTGAAGAAGTAATTGCCATCTTTTTTTATGTGGGAAAATTTTTGAGGTGTTCCCAAATGAAAAAAACCCTTACAAAATCATACCAATAAAACTCATAAAACCTACAACAGCACCAGCATACAGTAAAAGCAAGAATGATATTCTTCTATGATAGCTTGCTGGAGAACTAACACTGAATGTTATTCCCACTTTTTGCCTTTTCCCATGAAGGTGAAAAAGTGTCAGAAAGCGAACATTTGAAAAGCAAGCAATACCTGTGTCAAGCCAGAATATCATTGGGTATAGAATTGTAAAAATCATTTAAGTTTGTTTAACCTACTATACCAGGGTTTTCTAGAGTGCCTGCAGAGACTGTCCTATTCTTGTTTTTTTTTTCTTCTTGATGGGCATCTGGCCTCTCCATTTTCGTGCCTAACTAACAAATTTGATTCATAAGTTCAGTGTTAATGAATTTTTGCATCTTTTCAATAATCAACTTTCACAGACTTTTGACTAATCAACAAGCGTCAATAAGAACATCAGACACTTGTAGCCTGTCCATCATTATTGAGAATAAAGATTGTGGAAAATTCTCTTAATAAAAATTATTTGTGTAAGCAATATAAACTAGGAGGTGTGTATTTGAAAACTTATTCATAGTGAATAAACCAGTGTATCCTGAGTATTTACATTATACATAGAGATTTTAAGATCAAAAATTAAAATAAGTGGACTAATGAGCTGATTTCTGTAAAATTTTCAGTAAATATCTGTCCAGGCCACCACATGTCATACAAAAAGCTTGGTGGGCCACACAGCGAAGAAAGTTTGGAAACCATCAAAAAAGTTGGAAACTAACTAGAGTACTGTACCTATACATGGAAATAAAATAGTTACTGGCTTTATTATAAACTACTGTAAAATTCATGACAGTACTACTGTGTCAAATTTTAATTATCATTAGTACTGTGGCAGAGTTTGATTACTGATAATTATTATAGTGAATGTGACCTTTTGGAATGAGCCAAATCTTGATCCAAGATGGATAACCGATTAGTCCTTACAAGAAGTGCATAGTGTTACTAATTTAATTTGTGGTTTTCAAAAATAAAATTCAGTGAAATGATCCCAGCATTTTGCTGATTGAAGAACTTTAGTTGTTCTAAGAGATTTTTCATTCAATGCTTATGAATCCAGGGACCATTGTTGGAGATCAGGTATGATTAACATCTAGCGCTCAGTAGGCTAGACTTTGCTGACTGAGCAAAAAGTTTGTCCTTCCAATGCAGGCATTGCTGAATGATAGTGTGTCTGAGTTTTGCTCTTGTGTCGTCATTTCAATTTCATGTCAATTTCAATCCTACATGAACAGACACTCAAGTTATAAACTTTCAAAAGTTATCAAGTGCACAAAACCTTAGCACCCTTGAAAAAGAATGGAGGATAACAGAGGAGATTTAACTAAATTTTGCAGTTTCCTTTCCAATGCTATTAGGTTGTCTAGAAACTAATGGCATTTTTGTAAGGATGGAAGTTTAAAAGGAAAGAACAAATGATGGAAAACATTTGATCAAAGTAGGTTCCATGCGATTGAACTTACTTTCTTCAACATGTAGTGATGACATTTATACTGGTACTGGGACACTCATAATTCCAAGGATCAATAAACTCTTGAAAGCTTAGTGTGTCATCATCAAAGGATCGTCTTTTTTCTTGGATATTCATGAACATTAATATTCTTATCTCCTCATCGAAACTTCTGGAACAAATGCTGAATCATACTAATTGAAATCAATCCCTGGCCAAAATGCTTGGTTGATGTTTTGTTCAGTTTCAGTACCTTTTTTAAGTTTAAGTTCATGAAGAAAAACACTAGCATTTCAAGAGAAATTATGGATCACCACAAGCCTTATGTGCTCCTTTTTACTTCGTAATTTAAATAAGGGTTTTGGTAAAATAAGGTTATCTTCATGAAAAGGCTACCAATATGGTTTGAACCATAAATTTGTAATTTTAGAAAAAAAAAAAAAATCTTAGTCACTCAATGGAAACTGTGTTTGGAGTGATCAATTAAAAGATTGGAAAAAGTGGTGAACATTGGATATCAGAATATTAGAATTCTCTTGCCTGTTATTGGGTAGTGATCATTAAAAAAAAGTCTGAATTTGAAAGGAAAAGAAAAAGCATGAATGCAGCCAGACACAAACGATGGGATTAATTTAGCATGAACTTACATTGCAAAATGAGCCCCCACCACTGAAATTCATGGAGGGGTAATTTACATAAACAAAAAAGATATTTTCCTTATTCATTAGGAGGAGTATGTGTACAAAATTTCTATTATGCATGGTTAAGACTTGGTAGAGTCCAGATACATGAATACAAATAAATGTTATAATATATGAATAACCTAAACCCAGCAACAGTCTTTAAATTTGTCTGTTGTGAGTAGCGGTGATTAAAAATCATATGAATGTGCCTTTTGTGCATTTTGTTTATAGATTAATAACTCCAACCTGTAAAGAATTTGAAAACAATGAAAATTTCTAAATGAAGAGCTATGTTTTTTATTTTTCTTTCAAGTATAAATGTCAATGTGAGTGGGAAAAAAACATTACTCTCTGGACAACCAAATAGAGTTACTAAATTATCTTTCAGTTTTATGGTTTTCAATTATTCAAAATTTTGTTTTTTCACTTTTCTTCGTAATGTTTCAAACAAGATTGAAAAGCTCTTAAGTATTTTGTGAGGTTGGATATTTTATTGACAACTACATTAAGCCTATAATTGAAAAAAAAATTTCTCAATTGAAACTGTTTTCCTTCATGCATAATGATTTATGTAAAGTAAAGTGTCTGTCTCTTAAGAGACAACTCCCAATGGTGTATATGGCCAGTGATGAAATACCAGTCTCCGTTGCATGCGTCAGCTTGGTGATTGCCGTGAAAGTATCAAGTCTGGTCAGAACCAGGACTTATTTCTCATAAGATTTTATGACCATTTATGCGGCAGGATACATGCCCATCTGAGAGATACCTTTACCCTTATCACAAAGCTTAGTGTGTGCACAATTAGTTGCTGAATGCACAAGGAGATTTGTCCTTATGAAGACTTCTCCGCACTCTTCGCTTATACTGAGAATGAAACCAAATACCTTCTGCAAATGTGCTAAGCTTCACCCTATCTGAGGAGACAAATAATTCATGTGTATGCATTCATTTATCTAGCTCTATCAATTTTGTTCTTTTAGATTTTGATTTTCAGGGTGCATATATTTTAGGAATTCATGTAAAACAGTGCAAGAAGTTAAGAGATAACATAGGAAGAAAATGTCTGAATGAATTTGCCCAGCTAAGAAATTGTATCTGCTGAAAATACTTTTTGACAGCATTCATGAGCAAAAGCTAGAACTATTTTAGTTTTGAAAAGGTATGCCATTTTCCAACGGACTACTCTGTCTGTTCCCACAGTCATTATGTAGAATGTGTTGTCACAGATGACTGCCATAGACATGCGCTGGAAGAGCCAGGCAGTTCTTGTCAATTAGAAATCAACCTTTTATTTCACAGATTTATCTCAGCATGATATTTTCTAATAACAAAAAAATTATATATATTATTTATATAGAAGTTTATCTTAACGCGACTCAGCTCTACTGACTGACCTAACAGCACTCATGGTAAGCAGGAGTTTGAAAAAAGCTTGAATCACCAATCTCTTCTCTCTGTCGTGGGCATAAATATTTACATATATATATATATATATATATATATATATGTGTGTGTATGTGTGTGTTCCTATTTTGCAGACAGTATTTTGACTTTTGTGACATTTATTCATCAGATGATTGCATTATTTCAAATTTTAACAAATAGTGCCTTCATATTTAAATTATGATCACAAAATCATTCAATCCCGTGCGAGTACAGAACCCATTATTTTTGGAGAAAATAGATCCTGTATCTGGAATAATCAGAAAAAAATACCAACACCACAGAAATTGTTGGTACAAAATGACTATAGAGTCCCCAGTAAGCACTTGGAAAAACAAAACCACAAAAAAAAAAAAACGTTTGTAGGTAGTGTACTCATAAAAATAAGGTTGCAGCCACAAAATTGTGACTAGGTGAACCTGGAGACATATACTGACTGACAGACAAATGAGTGAAGAGAGTAGCTGGTTGGTCAGGTAATTTGTAGGGCTAAGGTGATTTGATATCTTAAAAGATAGAATTAAAACTGTAGTGAGTATACCTTATATGTCAACACTCAAGTTGACCCCTGAACTTGGGTGTTAACTCATGTTTAGTCCAATCAGTTGACTGTCGAAGATAGGACATCACTGCATCCATCAAACTGTCAAGTTTATAGGGTCTGAACAGATTGATATGATCCTCCTGGAAAAATTCTTTACACTTTACACCCATGTATTTATGGTACTCTTTACACTTTACACCCATGTATTTATGGTACTCAGCATCTTGATTTACTTGAACTAGTATCCCCACCCTGGTTATTATGGTCACAATCAGTGGTGGAAATAGGGGGGGGGTGATAAGCAAGAGTACCAACGTATTCCTCCTCCTTGATTTCCAGTTGATGTTTTCTAAGTTCAATTTTCTTCTTTTGGGGACATTAACATATACTTAGTTCCCAAACCTCAGCCTTACTATATACCTAGTTCACAAAACTCATTTCCATCATTGGTCACAATGTTTTTGGCTGTTTTGACCCTTCAGCCTTCTCCAAGTGTCAGTCATACTCAGGAACCTAGTAATTTCTAACTGAATCCTTTTTCAACCCACAATCGAGATATATATATATATATATATATATATATATATATATATATATATATATATATATATATATGTATTATCTATTAATAACGATTTAAACGTAAGGATGTGTAACCTAAACGAAATGGTAGTTACAAAATATTTTCCTCAGTAATATTGTTATTTTCAAGTGGAAGAAAACATTGTTATGGACAGGTATTTGGCTAATTTATCTAAAGTAGTTTGAACTGAAACCACAAGAGAATGAAGCTATTTCAGCTGTCAGTCTTTCCTAATAGATCATTTCTCATGGCTACTAAGTGATAGTTTGTTAGAAGAAGCCATTTAAAATCAATAATTTTATAATCTCCTGAGTTTGAAAGTTTAAGACATGATTCGGGAAATTCTTTGGTATACTTTTACTTGTTAGAAGCTTTACTTGGTAGTGAAGGTTCATCGCTTGAGAGACAATTCCCATGGGAGTATATTAGTCCAGTGACAAAGTCCTGTTTTCTTTTGCATGCGTCAGCTTAGTGGTCCTTGTAAGTTTCAAGTTTTCATGACCACCCCCATGGCAAGATGCAAGTCCACTAAAGGGATATTTCCATCCTAATCACATAGGTTAGAGTGTACTCGATTAGCTGCACAGGGAAAATCTACCCTAATGATGAGTCTGAGAATCAAACCTGGGACCTACTGTGCGTGAGGCAGAAATGCTACCTGTTACAATCTCTGAGCATATTTTCTACTACCTGATTACCAAAAACTTGTTAGAAACTTTGAGAATAAGCTTATTGAGTGCTAGGTTTCAATCACTATTTGAGCATATCTCAGAAAATGCTTTTAACTTATCACCAATTTTTTTTAGAAGTGGACAGCTTTGGATTTAATCCTAGCAGTAGAGGCAGAAGTGAACTGTAAATTTTGTCCGTCCATTTTTCACAACTATCGACTCACAGAGAGAAAAGTGAACATCAATCAATACATATTTTAGAGGTGTCCATCCAGCCAGCCATCCATCAGGTCTGTCCCCATATTATTTTTCAGATGTTTCAAGTGAGATTTACTTGAAACTTGGCAGAAAGGTGTCTCTTGATGAGATGCTTCTTACCTGAAAAAATCTTCCACTCAAGATCATGTGATCTAGCCACAATGTTTAAACTTTGTTCTAAAATTGGTAAAAATCAATTTTCTCAGTTGTTTCTTGATGTTTAGATTCTTCTTACCTAAAAAAATCTTCCACTCAGGGTCATGCGATCTGGTGATAATCGTGTTCAAATTTTATTGTTGAGATCTCATTGAACTTCTGGTTCTTTTTTCAAATTTATTTATTCATTTTTTTTATCCCATAACTCAGTGCAGTGTTGTAGGGGTTCCAAAGATGATTTTCACCATGGGTTTGTCAATGCAATGTTAAATCTCCATCTTCTGATGAAATCTGGTCTCTGGCAGAGTGAAAATCATTAAATTGGTGTGTTAATGCTCAAACCATTTGGCCTTTTTGTCGATCATTTTAAGCATCTTGGTGTTTTTGACTATTTTCAACAAATTTAGTGCTTTTAGTAGTCAGACTTGCACAAAAATAATTTTTTAGTTTCAGTCTTGCAATTTTTCCTGCTAAAACCTTTGTTGACAGTGAAATAGCCTGACAAAGCACTTCCCTCTTCAGGGTGTATGTAGGTACATCAATAAATCAGCAACTAATGATGAAAAAGAAAACATCTATTTTCATGCAACAAATATTCATTGTTCAACATAATATCCTCTCTTGTCAATGCACTTCATTCAGTGATGAATATCAATCACATATCAAACATTATACAGTGACAATTTCAGATCAAAATTCAGCTAATAAATATATGTTAGGCTGCCGACTTATTAATAATGCACCCACATTTGAACTCAGAATTCTTCCCTCTTGATCTTGATTTAATGGATGAGTTTTATTACTATCCTGATCTGCTTATTGTATTTGATATCAAACTTAAATAATGCCACAAATTGAGACTTTATAACAGATACATCATGTGTGTGTTTAAAAGGTACTTATCAACTATATTTTTTGATAATTAATGACAAAGTACGTATTGCACTTTTCAAAGTGAGTTGTAGAGTATTTGTGGCTATTATGTTGACTGATAGATTATCAAGATCTACATCACATTTTATGGGTGGTTTTGTTTTGATTTTAGGCAGACAATATTATGCTTGTGTAAAAGAAATTTACTTCAACTGTTTTCTATCGGTTTTTATCGGGTACTCTACTACTGTTACATCACCTACTACTACCTATTTTGCAGAGTACTAAATTTCGCTGAGAGCTGAAGATGCAAGCCATCCATCAAGTGATAGATATTGAACAGAGTTACGGTTCAAGTAACCAGAAGTCATTTTATTATCTTATATGACCAAAGACAACAAAGGCACAAGTACAATCGGCCAGTTGGGATTATGTCGATATAATATTGGTTGTTTAGGAAATGCATCGTTTTTTGTTTTTTTTTTGGTAGAAGTTGTTGAATTTTTGTTACCATTAATGTTGACCAGTTGATCATTGAGTTCCGTGTTATGTTTTAAGTTTGATTTAGTTTTGATTTTGTACAGACTATATCACACACAAATCATCTGCTTTGTATGAATTCCTTGTCTGACTCTAACGCAGTTACTCCTATGTTATGTAACATATGAGGTAGTCAAGGCACTTCACTGTGTACAATTTTCAGTCAGTCTGGTGGTGTCTTTCCAGCTTCTGTGAACCAGTTGGATAGTCCTCTCCACTGTCTGTCGCCTGCTCATCATGGGCTGTCTTCACTTTCTTTGGCTTATTGGCGTCCATTTGATGGCTTGATTTGTAGGTCTTATTGTGGGAGCTTCCTGACATGCCACAACCAGCAGAGACACAATTTGCAAATGAAAGTTGATACAGGAGGCTGTCGTGACCTTTCCCTGACCTCTTTATTTGACATACTAGTCTTTCCATTTGATGCCCATGATTTTACATGGGAATTTGGTGTCAAAGGCGTCCAATTTTTCTTCCTGGGTGGTCTTGAGTTGCCAGGTTTCACAGCTGTAGAGTATCATGGATACGATGTTTGAATTGTAGTACCTCAGTTTTGTTTTCATTGAAAATTTCCTGCTGATTCCAACTTGGCTCAGCAGGTTGAATCTTGCTATTGCCTTTCCAATGCTGAATTTTAGTTTATAGTTCCTTGTGTGCAACATTAAAGTTTAATCTCTTGAAATACATTGCTTTCTTTTTTTTCCACTTTGGCTTCTTTTCTTAGTTGGCTTTTTTTGTTGTTGTTGTGGTTGCTGTAAATATGTATTTTTTGAAGTAAATGTTTGCTTCTTAGAGATATTACCATTGATTTGCCTTTCTGGGTTATTTTCCTTTATTGCATGCTATTAGGATTTTTTTGAACATCAAAAAAATTCAAACCCATTTGGAACACCAGTCGATTGTTGCCTTCAAGATTGCTTTTTCTTCATCACTGCTGATGTCTAAATACTCTAATTAAGAAATTTTGATAAGCTATTTCTTTTCTTTTTCACTCTTTTTTTTTACAGTCTGGTATAAATGCATACACATGGCTTATTCCTTAAGAAAATCAATATCTGTCTTCTGTTGTTAAAGAAGAAGCCTTTATTGTTTGAAGGTTTTTGAAATTCTCTATTTTATTCATCTTTCACTGAACAGATTGTACACTTAGAGCAGTGATTCCCTAAGTGGGTCCTACCACCCCTCCTGGGGGTGCTGGAAGATTGTGGGGTGGGGGTACTGCAAGTCAAAGGAGTTTCAGGGGAGGGCATTGGAAGATAAGGCATGGTGAGGGAGCAAGGACCAAAGTTTCGATCGATACCTCCTGCATCATGCACTTTTAGGTTCTTTTGCACTCTAACAATTTTCATTATAAAATAGATGCTTACATTGAAAAAAAATTCATTCAAATATTATTTGTTATTTATCATTTACGATTGACTTTAGGGTGGGGCAGGAGAGCCGCGATGGAATATATGCTCCAAAACATGGTATGGAACACCTTTTTTATCCAGAAGGCTACATTAGACATTTTTCATCTTAATTCAGGCCATAAATTCACTTGAAAAGGTAGACTGTATTATAGAAAGCCTTCTTAATTTTTATTTTAGACAAACACATGAATTACAATTAACTTATTTGTGAAGCCAAAACAATAGTAATTTTACAGTATGAATTATAAAGTTGACTTTCTGAGAAAAATTATATAAGATTTTAAATAAATGGCGACATTGACCAGAGGCCACAAAAATATTCTGAAGATCAAATCTAGTTCGTTTGCTGCCCATGGTTGCCCACGTGTGCTCTAAAAGCTGGCGGTGGTCCCCAAAATCTTGGAAACACTGATTCGATGCAACTACAAAGATATTATTCTTTTTACTATCCTAAACATAAAGGAATGAACTAGTCTTTTCTTAATCACTTGGGCATTCATCCATTAATCTTTGAAAACCTCCAACATGTATCTCGAGGCTGTTGTATAGGAAGTCATGGAGGTTAACAGATATTAATTTAATAATCTGGTCATTCAATGAATTTATGCAGCATCCAATTTAGAATGAAATCAAGTGATCCATTCTACTAATGATTTTAGACTGAATTTAATTAAACTTTGCTAAATTGCCTGTTGGAATTTATTTTAGTTCTCGCTTCTAAAAATGTTAATTTAGAAAAAATGAAAATAAGAAACACAAGTTCAATAATGTGTCCACCATTTGCGATAGTAGTTATTGAAGGAGAAGGATGAAGAGCTAGTAGTCTTTCTCAAGTCAATGGATTCACATACTTGTAAGATATTTCAATATGAAAATATTCTGAAAGTACTATCATTTTCAGTAAAATAAAAATCGTAAATGGTCATTTTCAGTATTTTGGCCATTTTTGGCTTTTTTTTTTTTAGATACAAAAATCCTATTATAAAATCATTAGCAGCTGGGTTAAAAAGTGTTCATTTAATGACATCATACCTCTTCCTTCCTTCCTATTTCTGTTGTCTAACATAACTGGGACAGACCGACAGAAACGCAAACACATCTAAAAATGAGTTCTTTCATGTTTACTGTTTCAACTGTTATACTCCGTTATTTTTTCATCATCATCATCATAAGCCTTTAAATGTCCGTCATTGAATATAGATCTTCATTGAGATCTGCTAAACCGTTCGATTATGGGTGTTGAGGAGCCAGTACTTTCTGAATTTGTCTAGTTCATCATGCCATCTTATCTTTTTGGCGGCCACAATTTCGCGTATGACTTCTGTGGATCCACATTGTGATTCTTGATGTCCAGTAGTTTTCTGACATTCTTACAACATGACCAGCCCATTGCCATTTGAGTTTTTTATGGTTTCTATGATATCTCTTAACCCTGTTTATTTCATAATATGCTGTGCTGCTTTGTGATTTCCCCATGTGATACTGCGCATGATCTTTTTCTGCGTTTGTTGCATAGTTCTCAGAGGGTCAATTTTGGGGTTAGGTTTCATGTAGAGATGAATCGGTTACAAGTTTTACTATGAACTGCAGTAAAATTCCTGATGGTTAGTTCTACCATATCAGTGTTTGATTACTGATTACTTATTATCATTATTATTATGATAATAACTGATGCAAGTTAACTTTTAGTTTAATGTATGATGTGGGAACTTCAGAATAGGGGAAAACATCATATCTTGTCTATCTAACTTTCTAATAGCTGGTCAATCAATAATGTAAACTAAAGCTTTCATTATAGGTTGATATGTAAAAAAAAAAAAATTCCCACCAGGGTTGTGCCATGTTTGGTTACTCAGTGGATTATGCGACCCGTCGGTTGGAAATGTAGATCCTATACTGCAAAAGTGACATTATCCTATCGATACCTATATGTGAAATCAATCAAGATTTGCAATTTACCAAATCTTTAAAATCAAAAATGTTATTGTATTAAAACAGAATCTACAAGCAACTTACATTTTTGTTTTAAAACAAAATCTATAAGTAATTTACATTGTTTTATTTTGGATGTTTTGAACCACATAAGCATGACATAGTAGCTGATGTCACCAGTATCTTTAAAGAAAGTGACCTCTTGGAATGAGTCAAATCTTGGTCCAAAATGAGTACGAAGTGCATACAAAAAGTACATGGTGTTGCTCATGTAATTTTCGGTTTTCAAGAATGATACTTGGTGGTGAAATGATTTCAGCATGTGCATTGGTACTTTTTTAACATTTGTAGCACAAATTTACAAATACCACAATAATCATGATATGAAATTTTTATGCCATTTCATCTCTAGTTCCATGTTTTGGAGATTCACTGTCCTAGTTAGATGTAGTGATATACTTTCCATAGCTGCAGTTTTGATCCTAATGTCTTAGTCCTCAACATGTTGGTTGCACCTGACAGGGTTTTTTTTCAGTTTTTAATCTGTTACATAGTATATAAGAGTATTTACAATCAACAGATGCACATATCGGCTTTCTTGGTGATATTTCCTTATTTACAACTCAAAATTTTCCTTGAGTTGGCAACACTGACTATGAACTAAAATAATTATAAATGAATTACTGTCTATCTGATTGTGAATTGTATACCTGTTTAACAGGGATTTAAAACCTGAGAAGAGCTCTTGAGGATGCTTGTGGCCAAAAAAAAGGGCTGAGAATGAATCATATAAACAGATGTGCTTAAAATATAGTCAACTCTCTATTACTTGATTTGTTGGATATGTTCATGTGATTAGACACTAAGGATTCCTCTTACTTCATTTCAACAACTTCAAGTGAATGAATACATTTTGATTTTATTAGCAAATTACTAATTAGGTTAAAAGTTTCAATTTTTCAACATATCATTACACTCTAGTTTGTGATTTTTGTTTTTGTTTCAATCAGGTGTTCCCAACCTTTTTCTGCCTAAATTGATATCAACTATCTCCTTGTGGACAGGCCAAGGGTGTTAATTGTGACTGGAATATGAGTGATGAGTCAATTATAAGTGGCTCATATACTCAATTTCATTTCTAAAAGGATTTATCTAATAATTTTTCTATTTAAATCCAAGGAAATGAATTTATTTTTATTTCAATTTGATAAGATCATATTGTTTATTTGCGGGCTGATAGCACATGCTTAGCGCCCCCAACCGGTCTCTGGCCCAGTGGTCCCCGACCATCGGTTTAAATGAAGCCACACTTCCAATGCCTATGTTGGGTAAGTGTCTGGGATAAATATCCCCCCTTATCACCCAATCTGTCAACCCTGCATGGTTTGGATACGTGTGTTAAGTCTCTGACTTTCAAACTAACTTGGAATGAAACTCACATCTTTTTCATTCAGAACGGCATGCAAAAACATTTTATTGGCTTGCGGGAGATATAATTTTTTCTTAGTGATTTTTATTTAAGAAAAAAACTTTCAATTTATCAGCTGTCACCTAAGTTATGGATAGTTTAAACAGACTTCTTTAAGGATGTAGCCAAGCTTTTTGTTGTCTTACTCCATAAAATAATTTGTGAAATGATAATCCGCTGTTTGAAAATTTCTATGGGCATGTGAGGGAATCTTTTTGAAGATTATTGCCAATGTGGACACGTACTCTCAAAAAGGTTTGTCACTCCTGATCGAGGATTTGATCAAGTTAGATTGACCATATCTCATGTAAAGCAAATGACTTTTTCTTCTCCCTCCCACTTCTTCACGCAGTTTCATGCCCATCTAAAGAGAAAAATACTCTGTTCAAAATCTGCAATGTTTGTATACACAATCTTTGATGACATTTGTCAACATTTTCTTCTGTTATAAAACTATTTCTTTCCTATTGAGTTTTCAAGTTAATTCCCGTTGAAATGATCATTGCATCAAAAATAAAATGAAAGTTATCAACTGAAATGCAACATAATTCATTGTAAAATCAAAAAGTTGTAAATATTAAGTATGCACTCTGTATTGTCTGCTTTCTTTTACTAGGAATTTTTTTTATCTTGAGAATCAATTCTAAAAAAAAATAAAAGGAATTATATAACATAGTGTCACATAAAAAAGAAAAAGATATTTGTCTTTCTTTGCCCACTCTCTATATTGTATTTTTCTATCTTAACAATGCTTTCTGTCTCTTATTATCCCACCTCTTAATAAGATAACAGCTTTCTTTCTTTGTTATGAATGTTGTCTATCTCTCTTTTAACCAATTTAAATCTGAACTTGAGTTGCAGTTAATTAATACTCTTATCTCTTGTTGCATACTGTGTATGCCGGACTAAAAGACAATTGATTTACAAAGATATTTGGAGGAATTCAGCTCTACATGACACAGACACCTTTTAGGTAATCGATTTTTATTACCTTAACTCTAAAATGCTATAGTTTCTGAGTAAGTGAAGTAAGACTATGTACAGATAATAATGGTACAGTTAATTTGTTTCATAATTTTGCATACTGTTAAGAACCATACCAATGTTATATCCTAATGTGTTCACTTAGTTACATTGAATTGTACCGCAACACTTGAACCATTTTATATCAAAACCATCATTAATCGAAAACCGCACTATTCAAGGTATTATTCTGATGTCTTCCCAGACAAACATTAATATCACTTTATTTTAATAGCATTAGACACTGTTCTTAAGCCCCAGTGTTTTGTCTCAGTTGTTAAAGTAAATCTTTTCTTTACATTCTCATAATCACCAAAAAGCTTAAGTAACTGTGATCCAAATTACTTATTCTATTATAAATAGAATAAAAACACTTAATAGAAGTATATCTCAACAGAGTGAAACGATGTAGCCTACATTGTATGAAAGGATAAATTCTTTGTACTATTAATTTAATAGCTCTATGTAAAAGTATTGAGCACTTTGGGAATAAAGAAATTACCAAATATGTATAAATTTTTATATTTGTTCATTATTTTTATTATCTCTCTCTCTCTCTCTCTCTCTCTCTCTCTCTCTCTCTATATATATATATATATATATATATATATATATATATATATATAATCAATGTGAAAAAACTGTTGGTAGTATTATGAATTGAAATGTCTAATTTGAAATAGTATTCACCCGTCATCATAAATTCCTGTGTTATTTTCTTTATTTATGGTTTTTTGCTTTTCTTTTGTTGTTTTTTAATCCTTTGGCTTGTTTTTATGGATTCTTCTAAAATCTCATTTGCCGATTGACTCCAACCTGTTCGAAGAATTATTTGACTTGTTATCAGCTGGAGTGAAAGTCTTTCCAGATCTCTGAACACTGCTCGACCGGATTGTCTAAGTTGATTAGGACTCTTTCTGTTTGTGTATGGAAATGTCTTCTTCTGCTATGTTGACCCATTCAATGCAGTTGGCTGGAATTTCATTCATTACGCATATATACAGCTCAACTGCGAATGGCGGAAGTTTTCATCAGTCACACATATACAGGGTGATGCAAAATAAGCTTTGTTTTCTCTGTAAACAATAGACCCTTCAGCGTCTGTTATGAATGGCCTTTTCTGCTTGTTCCCATGTTTCCTGTCCATAACTTCAAGTGGAAGGGTTCATTGTTTTGAGAGAAAATAAACTGTTCAGCCTATTTTGTGCCACCCTGTAAAATAAGGTTATTGTTGCATTTAGACCACAGCAACTGAGCTACTTCTGCTGCTCATAGTGGGTTAATACTATTTATACATTATAGTCCAACATTGATCTGTGCAAAGTTGTATGATCTAATAGTTGTGCTTGACTGCCATACTGACATATTTTATTTGGTCTAGAACAGGAGTAGGAAACCTATGGCCTGCAGGTCTAAAAAAGTATTTTTATGGGTATGCGAGCAAATATTGGGATACTATGCTTACTTTTGTCCATAACATTCATTGTCTTTTTTTATAGATTCAAAAGATATCTTGATCAAAACAAGTCATAATTGCTAATTGTCATTCTCTTATAAAGGCAAGATTAAGTAACGATACAATTTATCAAGTTCAGCGTTATATAAAATTCTATTTCTACTAAGTTATGTCACTGACAACAAATGCACGTTGCTAATTATCGCATATGTGGATCACAAACATAGGATGTAATATTGTTCATTATATAGATAGAACAAATGATTTTATAGCTTGCATTTTTCATCAGTTTGAGGTAAAATATAATAGTTTTTCCTTAAACAATTCCTATGATACATGACAGAATGTGTCATCCCATTACAGATGCTCCTCTAGAGAGGTCTCAGTTTTAGCCTAATCTTACATGTTTGCCAGATATCATGGAAGATAGGTTTTTATATCAGACTTTTCCTTGCCCAAAATAGGAGCTAAGGAGTTTCATCTACCCAGGGGTCGTAATTCATTCTACCCTAATCACACAACATGTACACAGCTGCTGAGTGTACAGGGAAATTTGTCTTAATGAAAAGTTTTCTACACTCTGCTTATACTGGGAATCAACCCAAGATCCTTTTGCGTATGAGGTTGACATCCTAAACATTATATCATCTGAGTGTACCCAGATGTATTTAAATTGTTAATGCCCATGTTTCAAACTTTTGGGCTCGCTGTCCAATCATTAATAAGCGATCTGGCCCAGAGACACAAAGATTGCCAATCGCTAGTCTAGAGTCAGTCCTAATTCCGCATTTTTATTGCATCATTAGAACATGAATGGAATTCTGTTTTAGTATGTTAGTTGCATGTATGAAATTCTATTTTACTACGTAGGTTGCATCCCTTAGCATGACCAAAGACAACTGCACTTTGCTAATCATTTTATCTGTAGATTTCTTGATGACATTTTTGGCCAATTTGGGCATTATTTCACAATAAAAAAACCTTATAAAGCTCCTACAAAGCCTAAATGACATTACTTTGTTACGTTTATCTCCTAGACTTGGGAAATTTCTACCAAAATAAATTGAAAAGAACAAACTTCCAATGTACTCATTATATTTTTTCTGAGAAGAATTAACATTGTTTCATCTGATCATGCAACTAATTACAATTGAAGAAATCTCTGTATCTCTATGCACTGTAATTACCAGTTGATGGGCCAGGTTGATATTCGCAAGGCATATTAGTCAGTATACAAAGGCAGTGCAGTATCATGGTCAAAGTTTTTTGGATCAGCACTTTGCGATAAACGAAAAATGATTTAGCTCAGATATGCTATTTGTCACTGACACATTAGGAAAAAATTGCCATTCTGCGAGATCAGATAGTTTAAGTAAAGCTGATTTATCTCTTGAATTCATAGATTTGCCTGTAATCAGCTACAGAACCCTAGAATAGAATTAGGAATAGTGGAACACTATTGTGAATTGTGTAATAACATTTTTTTCTTAATTCACCAAATGGTCGAAGGGGGGATATTTTTAATCATAATTTATTTCCCTTGATAGTGACATTCAATTTTCTTTATGAATAAGAGAGTTAAATGATACACGCTCACACATGCACACAAACTGACTTGTAATATGTTGGAAGTTCTTGACTTTTAGTCTTCATTTCGTTTGTCTGTCACTTCTTTGTATTGATCAATTCTTAGCAATCTAACAATGAATACAAAATGAGTTCTATTCATTGCATTTATTCGAAACTTGCTTGGTAGATTCTGTATAATGCTTTGTGTGCCCTGCTTTTGGTTATATATAATGAAGCTTTATAAACAAACTTTGTTTCAATCATTATGAAAATCAAATTAGTCACTCAATAGAAACCATCATGCGATCAATGTGTTTTGGCAACATGCCGTGTTGGGGATGACCAATTGAAAAATTGGAAAAGGGGTGATGAATGACTGAATTAATTGATTCTCTCACCTTTCATTGGATAGTGATCACTAAGAAGTCTGAATTTTTTTTTCAAAAAGTGTGAGCGCTGCTCGACACAAAGTAAGGGACCAATTTAGCATAAACTTACAATGTGAATGTTAATGCTTAATCATTTCCCTGGATACTTCATCATGGATTAGAAAATGTCAATCAATAACCATCACCAAAACTGTCAGTATAGGTTTATTCAATTTTTAAGAGATTTAGACTGGCTATGTATATGTATACAGGCAGCTCCTATGGAACTAGAGAGCTGAAAATTCAAAATTTACTAATTATTATGTCTAGAAAATAAGGATTTGGTTATTTCATAAAAAATATATGCCCACACCCACCCAAACAGGTTTTGAGTGGTGGAGCAATTTGCAATGTAAGTTTATGCTATATTGGTCTCTCGGTTAGTGTCTGGCAGCATTCATACTTTTTTCAATTTTGAATTTTTTTTTTCACTAATCACTGCCTAATGAAAAGATAAGTGACTTACTAATTGATCATCCCTTTTCCCAAATTTTCAATTCATCCCCCCTTCCAACACTGCCTACTACCAGAAGACATTGGTTGCATAGCAGTTTCTATTGAGGGAGTAACCAGATCTGTCATATTGATCTTCATGGGATCGGAAAAGTGTCACCCAGTTCAGATATGATGATAGAAATCTTAACTATTTTAAATTGAGAAAAGAAGAAAAGGATTTTCACTGTAAATTCTACCAGGAGAATGCATGGTATGTGTGGAATTCCCCCTTTATAGCTCAGGGATAATTCCTTTGTAGCCGCAGCTCACCCACACCCTTTCCTTCATGAATGCCCTGCTCTGAAATAATAATTTTATTCTCTTCTCTCTATTAGTCAGAGCGTTCACTGGGAGAGAAGGGAAAGAGAGCATGCCTATGTTCAACAATAAGAAGTCTTCTCATAGTAATACTTGGTGGGATTCAGGTCTATGAACAAATATCCCTTCTTGTTGATTTGTCATAAATAATTCAAAGTAGATTTATGCCATGTCAGTATAAATATATAGCTAAAGTAGCATATTCAACGGGCTCACAATATCAAGGAACCCTGGCTAAATTCTTACGAGCGATCAATTTCAATTCAGTTATTCTGCACTTACTCTATTACTATATGTTGCACATTAAATTTTACTTGTTGGATTAAATTTCAAGTAATAATTCAAATTAGGACATAATGCTGCTCCAGCTGCTGATAACATCACCATATTACTGAAATGTCAGCCATATTTGTTGTATCATTTGGTTTTATAGAGAATGAAAAAATTCAATTGCTTTAGTATGCAAATAAAAAAATTATGCCTTGATAAGAAAATGCTGACTCCATCAATATGCAGTAAAATGAAAGGACACAGCCAAGAACTACAAATTCAGACTTCCACTGGTGTTAGAAAAACTTTCTTCTCAGCTAGAGAAGCAAATGCATGAAACAACCTAAATGGAAAGATGGTCACATTCGAGTATATCAATGATTTAAAAAAAAAATCCTAATTCTAATTTAACGACTAATTTTCTTATTAGTTTAATCCTTCCCTAACTAAACTGAACTGGCTTAATGATGCAATTAACTGCTGTCAAAAAAAAGGCTATTTCAAGTGCAATTCAAGTAGATTATTATTGTTTACATTTTTTTTCAATTTTGGAACTCTTTATAGTATATGCTACAGGCCTCACTGTAGCTCGCCTGGGCTCTTTATCTATGGTAGAAAATCAGATTGAATTCTTTTTAACTGCGGTGTAAGTCAACAGTTCTAAGGACAGGAAAAACTTCAGAATCTGATTTAATATGGTTAACAGCATTTGTAAGGAATTAAGTTATCTGGATAAATAGACAACATTCTTCACAGAAAGCTGTTGTCCTGATAAGAGAGTGGACTATAAGAGAGAAAAAATGTTGGTAAAGATAGAAAGACATGATGTAGAGAGTAAACAAAGAGAGAGGGATATCTTTCCTTTTTTCTTCTCACAATACATTGTATCACTCTTTTTTTAAAAAGAGATAGAAAAATGATAGTACACAAAAGAAAGAAAGAAAACAGACCATATATTGTTTACACTTCATATATATTCATAACTTTCTCGTTTTATGATGAATTTTGTTGCATTACAATGAATTATGAACAATATTTTTCATTTCATTTTTAATGTAAAGATTATTTATTTCAACAGGAATGAACTTGGCCATAAATAGTTTTTATTACAGAAACTATGATATATACAACATCGCAGTTTTTGAACAGTCTGTTTTTCTTGTTTTCTCAGTAAAGGAGCATAAATTACAACATCAAAAAGAAAAGAATATTGAGAACAGAATTTTCCAGTTCAGCTCCAAAATACTGACTGTGCAGGAAAGAGAAAAAAATACCCCTGATTTGGGCTTGCATGGTTAATTATGAATTTTTAACATGCTGCAGCAGCCATTAAGTGAATCACTGTATTAGGTCCAGTAGCACAGACACAATTATCCATGAACCCTCCCCCTGTATTTTTCAAATTCTTGAAATTTTTTTGAAGCCTTTTTTTCCCAAAATAAAAAAAAATTTTAGGAGTCTAATGGTGTACTCATACAAGAGTCCAAAAAGGCCTCCAAAAATGCTTTCTATTTTTTTCCTTTTCCTTTTTTAAAAAAAAAACATTTTTTTCAAAAATGAGAAAAAAAGTTTCTAGAAGGTGTCTTGTGGAGTACTCATATGGATTCGCAAGGTTCTATGCCAAATGCTGTGTTCAGTAGTGCTGACCTTAGATTACTAGAGTCCAAAAAGATCCCAATGAATTTTGACAAAAAAAAATTCCAAAAATACGAAAAAAACTTTTTTGGATGGACTCTAATAGAGTAAGGTTCTTGGCCAAATGGTGTTGGTAAGCGCTAACGCAAGAAAACAATCCAATGGAAAAAGGAGAATGCTTTGCCACTTGGTTAGTTGGTGATTGTTGCTACAGTGATTCAGTTGTTCAAATATTTCATTCTTTATTATGCAAGTGGCTTACAGTTTCTCATGCTTTTGACTATCTATATAATAATCAGTGCGACATTCACTGTGTTACATTAACTTGATAAATTGTATCTTTACTTAATTTTCCCTTTAAATTAGGTTTGATATTCACGAGATATTGAATATGAACAAGAAAATACTGTGCATCGTAATGTTTTTGATTTTTTTTACTTGTAAAATGTAATTGAAAAATTACTTGATAATTGCTGTGAATTTTTGACAGCAAGGGTAAACTACTAGATATAAAGTAATATAAAACTCACCATTTGAAACAATGGACTCTTCCACTTGTACAAGCTCAGTCACTCTTTTTAAAAACCTCAGATGAAATAGGTAAGGTGTAAACATTTATTTACACTGTTAACATCATTGAAGTAGTGAATTATATTAATAATTGAAGTGTGTAACCACTACTCTTGAATAAAATGTCACTATGTTGGTAAGGTACTTTAATAAGAGAATGGGTAAAAGAAAGAAGTACCTGCAGCTTGCAATGTGAAGATGAAGGGAAGGGCAAAGGAAAGTGTGGGATCAGAGTTGCCAAATAAGCCATTTTTTGGCTGGATCTGATCCAATAAAAAATCTATGACAGCTGATTAAATCTGATAAGTAAAATAAAAGTAAATGTACAGTTTTTATTAATAATTTGTTCTAAAGCCTCAGCATATAGTTATATTATTTGATAAGTTAGCTGGTAAAATCTAACTTATTTTAGCCATTTTTGAAGACAGTTTTAGCTGTAAATAAACCTTACTTGGCTACACTGGGTAGGATAGGGAGAATTCTTTTTATTCTGTGTCAGATTTAACGACAATGCAGTTAAGGATTAAATTAACTTTTTTTTTATTAAGTTTTATTTTTATCCCATTGACTTCCAAGTCATCAATAAAAAACAAGATAAGAGACGACAGGATCTCCGTACTCTGATTGATTGGAATAGATAATAGATGTGATGTATATTCAGATTTTTTCTCTATCTTCCCTTGGAAATATTCTTACGTGATATAAAATAGGTTTATGAATATTGGGAAGTTGGGAAAAAAGGGCTGATGAACTGTTGAGTGCAACATTCAGCCGAAAGAAATACTTACTGAGTGCAACTTAAACCTGAAGAAATACTGAGTGCCACATGCGCCTGAGGAAAGCCAATAAAATATTGTACTTGGAAAGTTATGATAAGAAGTACATTAAAGATAACTCAACAGCCCATCTAATGAACTGAGTGACTTGGTTTCTCTGTCCATAATTCCTGCTATCAATTACTAATAAAAAATACACAATAAAAAGTAAGATAGAATTAATTACCATGTATTCCAGCAAACTGAATTTCATGCTTTTAGCTCTCTGTTTAGTCACTATGTATCTGGTATAGAGGATGATCCCATTTGGGGAGGATTTTTTTTTAATGCTAAAATTATTAATCACCACTACCCACTATAGAATGGTTTAATCACTGTTGTTGGGCTTAGGTTATTAATGTATTCTGTAACTTATGAGTACTTATTTATATGTAATAGTTGGGGCTGGACTTTGCCCAGCCCCAACTAATCATAGTAGGACTATGAAATTTAGGACCTGCACCCATCTCAATGAGTAAGGAAATTTTGTGTCCTTGTTTCGTTTGATTTAAAAAAAAAAAAAATCATAATTTTATAGTTTCAACCATACTGGTAGTATTTTCATCAGAGTAACTTGATCTGACCTCCACCACTGCTTAATTTACGAGGTAAAAAGCAGCAACCATGGGTGGCTTGATTTATAATTTCCCTTGGAATGCTAGTCATCTATTTATTTATTTATACTTCTTTTTTTGAAATTTTGTATTCATTTTTGTGGTAGTATCATATTTCATACTCTTTAAAATGATAACTTTTCGTCTGCATATTTTGCATCTAACACTTTTTAAAATAACCGTGGGATTTCCACTAGTGTAAGTATAAACAATACAGCCATAACATTCACTTTTATATTGTGTGATATAATCAACTTGACTGTGAATAGTTTGTATGACTCTTGCCAATAAAAATCTCTACCACTACCACCCTTTCCTACCACTGTTTAGGCACATCTATCTTTTAGATGTCCTTTTGAAGTTTTGAAAAAAATCTACTTTTAATAATTTGAGAAGAGTTGGTTTTGATGTGGTTATAATATCCCTCTCAGCCATGTTGGAAAACTTTTTATAAAGGTTGATAAATTTTCAAGATGAAATTAGAAAATTGTTATCATCCGCTTTCAAGAATCTAAACATGAAGAATGTTTTCATTATATTATTAGAAACCATCAACCAACACTGTCAACATAGATTTTTCAGTTCTTGATTTGGTGTAGCTGGTTATGTATGTATTTATCATGCGTACAGGCCATACCGTTGGACCTAATAGGCTGAAATTTCAAACATTTACTCCTTATCATGTCTAGAAGAACCATTTGTTTTTGTTTACTTTAAACCCCCTCCTCATAAATTAATTTTTAGTGTGGGGGGGGATTCAATTTGAGTTCGTTAATTTGGTCCCTTAGTTTGTGTCCAGCAGCATTCATGCTTATTTTTTTGAAAATTCACACCTTTGAAGATTACTGCCCAACTAAAGGCAAGAGAAGTTACTTCATTGATCACCCAAAGGGATAGTGGTTAAAGAGGAATAGACTGCATTCCTAACCAAGGAAAGAAGCTGTTATCTTAATAAGAGGGAGGGATAATAAGAGTGAGAAAGAAAGAGAAATTAATTGAGTGAAAAGAAAGAAAGAGAGAAAGAATCACTAACTCTTCAGGTCACTTGTTTTCTTATAAACACTGTTAATTTTGATGAAATCGAGATAAAATTTTGTTCTTTTTGATGAAATATATTGAAATTTTAATGAAATTCTATAATTTTGTCAATAATATCAAAAATAGTGTAACCAACATCACAGTTTTTTCAACAGAATCTGTTTCTTTTGGAATTGTTCATTTGCAATAAGAACATAGCTGAAAAGTTGTTGTAAAAACAACTATGTTGAAGATGCTCTAAATATAAACAATATTTACTTTTATGTTAACTTATATATTTATTGGGCATCGGGTTGACATAGGTCCTACAAATTTGATCAGGCCTATGCCAAAGCCTTAGCAAGAAAGGGAGGGAGTGAGCAAGCAACGGGGGCAGTCACCTCCCCCCCAACTTCCAATGCAAATGTGTGAGTACGTTATATACACTTTATGTACATGTATATACCCATATACAATTCATATGTATTAAGCAATGATTACAAAAATATTTTCTCATCTGGCCTGGTCCTATTACCAGCCCTGTTCAGCCCTGAAACTATCGCTAAATCAACTTGAATAGGGGGGGGATAGTTGTGATGACTCGTGCCTATGAAAATCTCCACCACCATCACCACCATTTTCTGACACTGTTTCGGCACATATGCCTTTGAGAAGTCCTTTTACTCAAATGACTTCAGCATTCTTCTATGGTTCGATCATTCGATTCAATGCATCACGCTATCCTTCCCCTGCCCTTCTTACAAACGTTTTTGTATTAACTATGTCAGAATGCTTTAATTTTAACCTTCATTAGAGCAGATGGACACGAAACAAGAAATTGCTGTTGATCAATCGATAGCCAAATCATATTTCATTCAGGCCTTTTATTAGATTCAAACATTTTCCATGCACTTCTATCATTTCCCATTGTGTTTCTATCCCCTTCATCTCATCAGCCATCAGAAACATAAAAATCTCTCCCCGTGGCCCCTCGCCTCATGCATTCATATATCCATATGTATGTGTGCGTGTGGTACTAACAGATTGAATCTTGTATCTTTGTTTACTTCGCTGTGACACAACTCTCTTTTGTTTTTTCCTGCATGTTCTTTTAATTATTTGTTGTTTCACGGTCTCATTCCCCATGACAAATATTCTCCATGACTCAGTTGTCATTCATGCTGTCAAGATAGGATATCGACTTATTAACATTCTCAGAATTTTTTTCCTTGTCGAAATATTCATGGATGATTCTTCATCTTGATTCGTCTTTTCTTTTTTTCAAGATGAAAGAAGTTGGATGCATTTAAAAACTACAAGTCTTTTTTCAGCAATCCTTGGACTAACACAGTTTTTTTTATTTTTGAACAACCCTATTGAATTGGCTATTTTGAATGGCTAAAAATGACTAGATTCTTCAAAATATGGCTAAAGTTGGGTATTCCGTCTCCAGGTAACAATATATGCTCCAATCACTCATACATAGACTCAAAAAGTATAAATATACAACGTATTGATAGGATAATGAAGTTCACAAATTATGTTCTCGATTACATGTAAAATAACATTATTCTCGATCTAAAGATGCTGTTCTTTATATTATCTGTGTGTGTGTATATATATATATATATATGTATGTGTGTACATACATATATATATAGTATGAATTATACAACATTAATCAGTTATAAACTAAATAATAAAAATTTGAAATAAAACCTTTGTTCAAAATACCATTTTTCAAATCACACTGTTAATCATATACATAGTATACTAATTAGCACCCTTTTCTTTTATCTTGCTGCTTTTAGCTATTCAAAATGGTCTTCAAGAAATTCAAGAAATAGCGTTAGTCTAAGGATTTTTTTTCATTTGATAAGTATGTGGATCTATAGCTTTGATTTTATTAAATTCATACTGGTCTGGTTAATCACTCTATAAAAAATCGTCATGTGACCAACGTCTTGTAGCAGTCTGCTACGCATGAATGCTGCCGGACTCAAACTAAAAGATCAAATTAGCATAACCTAATATTTTGAACTCCCCTTCCTTGTTGAAAAATTATTTGGGGAGGGAAATTAAAAAAAAACAACAAAAAAAACCAGAAAAACAAAAAAAATTTTAAACATAATGAGGGGTACATGTAATTTTCAACTGCCTAGTTTCATTGGTGTGGCCTGTACCCTGGGCACGCACATACAGAATTATTTAGTGAACCAGTCAGCATCACTTTTAAGCTGATGAAACTTATGTTGTCAGTTTTGGTTGATGGTTTCTAATATACTTTGTTATGAAGTTGAAAGTGGTATATATATTCATTCCTCTTTTTCAGCTTGTTACATAAATATTTCCAAAAGTTCTATAAATTTCAATGGAATTTTATAGAAGGGTCAACCATGAGCTTAGGAACAATTGATTAAATTAGGGGGCAAATCCCAGAATTTTTCTCAATTGAGAGGTATTCTTTCATGTATGTTATGCATCAAGACCCTAGTATGAAATATGAAAAATTGAAACTTACGCAATTACCCCCACCTGTATCATAGCTATATATATATATTCTGATTTTCATTCAATTTTTAATGACAATTTATCTTAACCTTAAGTGCAACAGTTTAAAAAACAAATGAGTATCTTTTTTTAACATATCTAGTCTCTGAAAATGATATTGTGCCATTAATTTTTTTCTATTCATTTTATTTCTTGTTTCTTCTTTAAAAAAGAAAATTTTGTTTCAATAACTTTGGTGTCGGTGCTTCCTGCTTAGACTCCACATAAATAAATGCCAAAATTAACCTATGGAAGGATGATTTATCTGCTGATTGGAAAAATAGAAACTGAAATATACACTGAGTTACTGCGTTGTTTAGTTATTTTTTGTTTAATGTTTAGAATATATTTTACATTGAAGGTATATAAAACGAAAAAATATTTTACTTGAATTCTTTTTTTAAAGATTTTTTTTAAAGCTAATTCATTCTATTTAGTATTTAGAACATTTTTTTTAATATTGGGGGGAATCGTTGACTTTGATTCAAGCATAGTAACTGTGAAATATTGTTTTTATGTAATGAGAATATTTTCAAAACTTGGAAGTATATGATTTAATGAAAATAGAAAACTTTCTGTTTTTTTGTCAATTAAGTTCAGACTAATATAAGGATGCCCCAAAATAATAGATGTTAGATTTCTCAAGACCTGCTGATCTCTAAAAGTTAAAATGCAACACTGCACAGACTTGTGTGCTGACTGATATATTTGGTGAATGTCAAATTCGTACAATGGCCAGTTGTCGAGTAATTACAGTGCATACACAAAGAGAAGTTTCTTCAATTGTAGTTAGTTATACATTGATTTCTCAGACTAGTGTCTTCACCTTGATTGTTACAACCAAGGTGAGGACACTTGTACAAGTAAATCAGTGTAATGAGTCTTGAATTATTCCATAATTTTCACCAATAAAAGTAATTCTGTTTGTAAGGATAACTGATTTAAGTTCATAGTGCTGACTCTTGGCTCATGTGACATCTGTCTGTTAGAGTTATTAACTGCATCATAAATCGACAGTACAAAGATGGCAGAAATTCAAAGTTAAGACCACATTTGAATTGGTTAACAGCATTTGTATGGAATTAAATGACCTGCAGAGATAAGCAGCGTATGATTTTTCACATTTCTAAATAGTGTTAACATATTGTAATTTCGGAAATGCTGTTTGACCTGTTTGTATGCAGTGAACCGTTCTGTTTCTATCGAATAATCCTCTTTATCTTACCTATGTAGCAATATATGCAATTAAATGGATAAAAGCATTATCTTGGCTACTCATGTGATTATAGCTATTCAGTGTCCACCGTATATTATCCTTTGAAATGATCTCTTTATAGATCTTGATATACATATTTAGTATCTCTTTAGTTGCAGTCAGTCAACACCCAATAAGTACAAGTACTTGACAAACTGAGCATTTCAAGGTCATCAAAGAAATAAGTTGCTTTTATTAGCAATATTCTTTGCCAGTAACTATCATATATTTTGGTGGATAGGATGGCATTCAGAGCATTCACAAAACAAAAATGGGGTTGTACCAAAGGCAATATTCAAACATTTTTAGGTTGAATTTTCTTTTTAAAAAATGACAAATCAGTGAGTTCTCTTTGGTAAGCATCCATTCCTCTCTGCAGGCCTGTTCAAGTATCATCTTTGTTCATACAAAGACATGTTTTTAATTCTTAGTTATATGTGAATACTCTATAGACCACTTTGACATCTTTTCTAAAGGAATATTATCCAGAGCTAGGCTGATAACATTTTGCAAAATCAACATGAAAAGGGTGAAAAAACGTATTTTGTGTACTAAAAGGAAAGTCACTGGGTGCAAACAGTGCACTTTTCATTTGCTATTTTTAGAAACTGTTTTGAATGAAATAAGTTTATTTAAAAATTGAAGATTTAGGACTATAGGATTATGTACAATGTGCTTTATCTAAAACTAGCAAGGTACCTGTCAAAAATGACAGGATTATTTATGTACAAATCGTACCTTCTGCCTAGGATCAGAGTATCCGTGCACTTTGCCTTGGATCAAAATATCACTTACCTGTTTTATTCACAACATTTCAATCGTTGTACCCTCCAGACTTCTTCATGCAGCTGTTGTAGTCAGTAACCTCCTGGGAATTTTGAGCTGAACCCTTTTATTCAATCCCCGAAAGGTAGATAGTTTTCATCATCATATGTTAATTTTTCCTAGTTGATTAGTCCTTTCTATGTCTATTGTGGGTCTCTTCCACTGAACCAAAATACATGATGCCTGAAGAATGTTGGAGGGTATAATGGCCAAAATGTTATGATTATAATAACCAAGATGAGGACATTAGGCCTAGTAAATCAGTGTATAATAATAAATTTCTCATCTCAGAAATTCAGTCAAAAGTTGTTTTTTATTTATTCCATTGATATCATTTGAGTAATTTCCTTTTTATTATAAATGGTTATTTCTGGTCCAGAAAAAATGTGGTTATCATCAATAACATAAAATTCAACATATTGAATCACTGTAGCTCAACAATGGTCAAACCTACGTTAAATTGGCTACAGATTTTTCTCTCTTTGAGTAGCTGTGGATGTGTGTGTGTGTGTGTGTGTGTGTGCATATTTCCGGTCAATCCTAGTCACATCTGGGGGGGGGGGGCTACAAGATTTGTGCTTCATTAGTCCCAAAATGACCATTGATACACAAAAAGTACTTAAATAAAATGAATAAATGAAAATGTAGTTTAGATGATGCCTAGTGGTATACTCATGCAAATTTTCAAGGTTGAAGCCTCGGAAAAGTTACCAGGAGTGCTGGAGATACTCATGTATGTGCGCGCACACACGCAGGCAATCAAAGAGAGAAGCTTTGGCCCACTTGGCTGGTTGGTCAGGCAGGCTATTTGTGGGGCTACAGTGATTCGATTTGCTGGATAGAACTAAATGAAGATATACTGAAATCATGTTTCCACTATGCTGATCGCCAGATCAAAAGATTTTGTCCAGGGTCACGGTCAAAAAATTTTGGGAAACACTGACTTGAAAATATATATCTTCCCCAATTTAATTGAGAAAAATAAAGGCCAAGTAAATATTTATCTTAATTGTTTTTCATTTTTTTCTTTCATTTTGCTTCAAAAAAGAAAAATAAATGCGCATTTTTGTTTTGTTTTAGATAATGTCAGTGTAGACGAGCCAAGATAAACACTGGCATATTTCCTGCACATTTGAACATGGTCCAGATTTGTAATTTTCCCAAGCCTCATTCATATCTTGATGGTTGGGTGGAGCAGAAGAAACAAGTTGAAACTGGAAAGCAACTTTGATTCAATGCCCCCCCACCCCCACCTCACTCAGTGTTGCCAATTTAGCGCTCTATGTGCTAAATTCAGTGCATTTCTTGTTTTGGCAGTTTGAAAAAGCATTGAGTTTGAGCAAGCAATAGTTAACTTTTAGGTTATTTCTGGCATCTTTCTGGTGCGTTTTGGCCATTTTAGCTATTTAAAAAATTACTGCTCTTTGGCAGTCATAATAGTGCAAAAATGCCTTTTGAATTGGCAGCACTGCCTTCTATTCACCTGTGAACAGTGATAGACAAGTTACCATAGACGGCCCATGTACAAGCACATTATTGCTCTTCTATGTATTTTCATTTATTCTTATTCTGCTCCAGTTTTCAAGATATCAAAACTATTCCAGCATCTTAATGCTCTGTATTGTGCTTATAGTTCCAAAAAAAGTTGAATTTTTATGATTCTACAGAGATAGAGGGGTTGTACTTACAATATAACTATAATGCCAAACCAGACCCCCCCCCTTTTTTTCTACCATTCTCAGTTCCGAAGTATTCGGTTACTTCCCTTTTGAAGGTTGTAATTTTCAATAATAATTGAAAGTAATTTTTTGTTGCTTTCATCAAGTTATTTTTTTTTTGATGAGGGGGGCTACACTGTGGTATAATCATACTGGCCGTTCCTTCAGGAAATGCGGGCTCTTGTTATCTAAGTTTCTCTTTTTTAGTTCTAATTTCTCACGCACATTTTTTACTCAGGTCATCTCACCTTTAGCTGACATTTGCCTCTCCTACATTCCTATTTAACACAAGATAAGATCTAAAACTTCCTTTCGTCTTTCTCTAATACTTACGTAGGTCAACCTTCTCTATTTAGTATTATATTAGAAACCACTCACCAGAGTTGTTCTCTGGTCAACATAGATTTCTTCAGTTTTTAAGTGTTCTTGTTAAGCTGGCTACCAATCGAATCGCCATGGCCCCTCAAATGGCCTGCCCAATCAACTTACCGATACTTTCCTTGCCTGTCTGTATCTTTAGGTGCTTCTGGTCACATTTTTGGGGCTACAGCCTTGGAAATTTGCCTGTGTATACCACTGGGCACCATCCCCCCAAGTGCTTTTTGGAGTCTGTTGGTTCAAAATGACCATAGAATGTCCAAATCTGATGTCATGCTGTCATTTTTTAGATAATCAGTTTTGGTACATGCGCAGACTACAGTGATTTATTTATGCAAGGTATGGACATCTTTGTATATGCCATGTGTATAAGCCATACCATTGAGGCGAGAGTACTGAAAATTCAAGTAATTATCCGTTACTATGACAGACGGAAAAATTAAAAAAATTTTTTTTTTTTCAAGATACCCCACCAAGGTAAGTTTTTAGTGGGGGAAGGAAGTATACAACATTTATGTTGAATAAATCTCTTGGCTTGCATCTGACAAAGTTCATACTATTTTTTTTCATTCATTTTTTTATTTGGACTTATTACCGATCACTCCCTCCAAAAGTTAGAAGTAACTTATTCATTGATCACCCCTTAATTCTTTTGATCATGTCCTACTCAGCATGCTGCCAAAAGATTTTGGTCAAGTGATGGTTTCTACTGGGTGACTAATCAGACCTGTTATTATTTTCATCTCTTATTCAAATATCAGCTGATATTTACTTCCAGCTAATGTTAAGTCTTTACTTTAATAATTCTAACAAATTTAATCACGATGTAGATTATGAAATCTGTTTCATTTCAGCACAGGATCTGTACCCCTTATCCAATATTATGAAGACTGAAATAATCCAAAATCCAAAACTTTCAAAAAGAACGCTCCTTATGTCTTGATACAAAAAAAAACTCCAGGAAATAATAAAAATGAAAGGAAATGACTTTCAAAATAATTCAATCCCCCAAAACAAATGTTTGTTTTACCCAATCTAGGTAATAGGAGATGAACATACATTTAAAAAAAAAAAAAGAAGATTGCTCTCTCTACATTACAGGCCCCCAACCCCCAAATATATCTCAGTATATATATAGAAATATTCCAAACTGCAAAACTCTCCTGTTCCTTGGCATTTTGTAATAAGGGGTACTCAACCTGTGCATGCAAACATTTTATGGAGGTGCAGAATGATGTGGTTATTGGCATGGAAAATAGAATAGACAAACCGAGTTCAGGTTGTTTTTAAAAAAAATCCAATTGAATGTTCAAAACTCAATAACGAAGGGTCAAAGCCATATGCTTCTATCATTAATATTTTCCTGAGATATGGTTCAGTTCTGTGACCAATATGCTCTTGATAAGAGCAACCTTGACTACTGCTTGGTCTCACAATCATTCAATTTTTTTCTTCTTTTTTCTCCATTTAAACCCTTCCAAGACTAACCCACTAATGTACTTAATGCTTGAATTAAAATGTGCCAATCGACTTCTTATAGAGATTTACAGGACATACATATATATCCCAGCAGTCATAGAAACCTCAGGATGTATATGTCCGGCCCAGGAGTCTCGGAACAGTTGAATTAAAACTTAATGAGGATAATCAAAATAAATCAGATGAATATTACATCCTGTTTTTGGTTCAGTTTTTGTATGACTCTCACCATGTTCAGTTAAATACCAGCCAGTCTGTTGACCTTTCTGCAAATGTGCTTGGTTGGCCTGATCCCAGATGGGAAAAATTGCCCTCATTTCACTTTATACTAAAATTACAAAAGGCAAAAACAAATTTCTTTTAATTAACTTCCTTTTACTCGTTAGACATTTCTTGTCATGTACAGCTATAGGTGTACCTTGAATAGTGTGGTTAATGTGTTCCAAAATTTTAATTTTGATCAGAAGTTATTAACCCTTGATTTAAGATTTGAAATTTTCATCTATTACTTGATTTTCTATTGGTCAGTCCCTGTTACATTGAATAATAGAAAGAGGGAGGAGGCGTTTCATTTACCAGCTACTATCATGTCATAAGAAGTATGATGTCATTAAAAGAAATTCTATTCAGATTGATTGATGATTTACTAAGCATTTGTGTTCTACAATGTTGCTAAGTATCAGCCAAAACTGTCTCCAAAAATGGCTAAAATCAGCTAAACTTACCAATTTCCAGGTAATTTTTTTAGCTAAAAATGTTATATATGTGCATTTAAAGCCCACTTATCAAAATAACCATATACTAAGACTCCAGAACCAATTAAAGATTGTACACTTACTTCAAATTAAACTTACTCGTTCTTTTGGGTAAACCATCCACACTTTCCTCTTCCGCCTCCTACTACTACAACAACCAGTAATATTATTACTACTACTACTTAGTTTCAAATCGGAAATCATAAACATGATCGTATGGATGGTGGAGCCGGCAGTGAACTTGTGGTTCTTGTTTTTGTATGAATTTGAGTGTTAATAGAAAGCTCTCAAAAACTTTCCTCTTGCATGTTTTTTTTCCTCTGTATTTAATTCAATTTCAATTTGTTGGTTCCACTTGAAGCTGGAGAGAAAAAATGAAATAGAAAGAAAAAATAGCAATATTAAAAAAAAATAACTAATTACTGAAATCTCATCATGCCCTTCACTGCTACAAATTCTGAGTCATAAGCTTGTGTGTGTGTGTGAGGGGGGGATTGATTCTTACTCCTAATCTAGCTTGATCAATGTTTCCTTAGTTTTTAAGTTGATCTGGCAAGATATATATGTATCACACGTACAGTCGGCACCAATGGAGCTTGAGGGCTGAAAAATCAAGTATTTACTCCCTATGTCTAGAAAAACATTTTGTTTTCTTTAAATTCCCCCATAATATGCTTGTAGGCGGAGGGGGATTGCAATTTGAATTTATATTAAATTGATCCCTTATTTTGCATCCAGCATCTTCGCGCTGTTTATTGAAAATACAGGCTTTCTTAGTGATCGCAGCCTAAAAAAATGCTAGAGAAGTAATGTATTCATTGATCACCCCTTTTTTTTCAAATGCAGCATGCTGCCAAAAGACGTTGGTCATATGACGGTTACTATTGCATGACTAACTAAACTTGTTTTCGTTTAGTTTAATGCCCAAGTTAGAATAAAAGTAACAAATTCCTCAGAATCTTTTACACCTTTTCTCCCCTCTCCCCCAACCGTTCTTTGATTCTGTTTTCATTTCTGCTTGATTTCTCCCTCTACTGCTCTGTTTGCCTGCAGAAATTTTTTTTTTTCTTCGCAATGTCTTTACCTTTAATCATATTTCTCAGGTATTGCTTCACGATTGATACCAATACTTCTTTTGATTTCTGGAAAATCGCTTTCACATTTCAACTACAAAATACCTTTTAAAAAATTCCAAAATTTTATATTCATTAATTGATGAAAGAAGAAATTGCCTAACCCTTTTTGTTAACACTTGTATAAAAAAAATTGAATCAAGAAAAATAACCACTGATTGAATTCACCTACCTTTTTGACCTTTTAGGTCATATTTTTTTTCATTTTTCAAAGAATCTACCCTCAAAAGAATACTATTATTTTCTCATTCTATTCACAAAAGATTTCAACCGTCATTCAAGAGTGCTATCAAGCAGTTCATGAATTTAAGAGAGTTCAAGACATTTCTCGCTCTGCATTTTTTAATCAGATAATTTTTAATCAATGCTACCCACAACAGAACCATTTAAACACTTCTGCCAATTTATGTTCTGACATTTATATGTATCCAGATTTTGCCCAACCCTAACCGTTCTTAGTTGAAACTTGAAATTTTGCACACACACTCTCCTTAATGAGTAGGGAAAAGGTGATAACTAGATCTGTTTTTTTTTTGTTGTTATTTTTTTTTAAAATCATGAATTTAGGTTTCAAACAATAGTGGTAATATTTCCATCAAGGTAACTTGATTTTACTACCACTACTGCATAATTTACAAGGTAAAAAGAAACATACAAGAAATTCATTGAATTATATTCTTTCAAATATTTGATATAAAAATTTTGAAGGATACGTGCACTTTTTGAATTTCATTCTTCTTGATTGTAGATCTAATGTTTAAATGTGGTAGACTTTCAAAAATATCTTTACTTGATGTTTTTTTTTTTATCCCAGAATTTATTTTGTTTGTTCTTTTTGTTTTAATCTTTTTTTAGTCCCATGAAAATGAAAGGCTCGGATTTGCTACTTACTCCCATCTTGTTATCATCATTATAAGTCTTATGATTCTGATAAAAAGTTATCCAAGATTTTACTGGCTTCTTTGGATTCAAACACTTGAAATAGTTTTTGATCATTGATAGAAAAGAAAGCTATAATTAGATAAATTTTCCTCTCTCATATTTTCTGAGCTCTTTATTTCAAGAACTACGATACCACTACAAATTACTGTGGAGCTCTTCTGTGAATAAAATGAGAAGAAACAGAATAAAATAGCATATTTTTTGAATTACCTAACGTTGAAGGAGCTAGAGGGCTGAATATTTCAAAATTTACTCCTTAATATATCTATAGAAAATGTTTTTCTAAGATCTCTGTCCGCTATTAGGTTTTTGATAGGGTTGGGGGTCAATTTTAATTGTAAGTTTATGGTAATTTGCTCCTTGATTTAGTTTAATTCAAATATTTTTAGTGCCCAGCAAAAGGACCGCCCAGCAAAAGGAAAGATAAGTAATCATTGATCACCCTTTTTCAAATTATTCTAATTGATTGCCTTAACATGACATGCTGCCAAAGATGTTGATCACATGATGGTTTCTACTTATTGACTAACCAGAGCTGTGCTTATTAATTTGACAATATCAGTCTGCAACAGCATTTATTCATTTAATTTCATTGGACATTTTCTTCCTTACACAATTTCACTGTCCTGTCAATTATGTTCAAGATAAGCATATGTTTCATTATGATCATCTTATGAAAGCCACCAATTTTAATTAAATTAGTACCAGGCTGTGTCTTCCATTTTTCTCACATCCTAATCACTGTAACTGGAATGCACTTTCTCCATGATAAAATTTGCTTTAATTGATAGCAAATATGTTATAGAGATGATAATAACTCGCCATCCCAGTCAATAATTCAACAACTGTAGCATAAAGATTTGAAGTCGTGTAAAGAGAATTCCATCAAAGAATAAATATTGTCTGAATAAATTCTATTTATGACATCACTGGTGCTTAAAAATACTGTAAGAAAACATCTAGAAACATCTAGATTCTGAAAAAATCTAGATGTTACTGGATGTTTGTTTTAAATTCTGGAAAATCTAGATGCTTTGAATAAACCTATCAAAATTAGGTCCAAAAAGGTTAAAAAGGCTTCTTCTTTTTTTTTTTTTTTTTTCAAAAAATAAAAATACCATTCTTAGAAAGGATATAGTGTGTACTGATGCCAATTTTCAAGTCTGTAGACAAAACAATATGGCCTTGAGCGATGGAGCACACCCACACATAAGAAAGGATAGCACACTTCACCATGATTGGTGGCTCTGGTTATTCAATACTGAAATCTTTCACCCATCTGACAACTATACAAAAAGAGACTGTTTTAGTTATTGATAACAAAAGATACTTTACTGTAAAGAACAAACACTTGGTTCATCATCTATTGATTAGAATAGACATTCCTTTAATGACGTCACTTCTCTATCTTCTCTCTGATGTTTAACATAACTAGAAGCTGCTGACCGATCAACAAGCGTTTTATAGAGATGTGTAGACACATTTAATGAAGAAATTCTGATGGGAAGAAAAGACAAAATCAAATCCTAACTTCAAACTCTGATTCTCAATGCATCTGATTCAGGAATAGTAATACAAAATTTTCAAAAAGATGGGAAACTTTATATTTTGCATTTTGAATTTTGAATCAGTGAATAAGTAACTCAATATTCATTTTTCTGGAGCTAAACATTTGCTATTCATATTTGATACACGATCTATCATAATTGACAGTTGTAAATGTGAAAATGGAGTCTTTGAAGTTCTTTGTATTATTGTTGATTCCTTGGGAAAGTAAATAACTGTCTTAACCTCAACTTGCATACGGTTCCAATGTCTATTATGCCATCAAAAAAGAAGTGATGATTGCATCTCATACGATGTAATGGAATTTCTGCTATCATTGGAGGAAATGGACAATTTTCTTCTATCATAAATGTCTCATTTCCATATAGGTACACAATCTCTTCTCAGAAACCTTTCGGACCAGACACTTTTTAGAATTCAGAATTTTTCAGTTTTCAAAATGTCATCGAATTCAAAATGATAATGACGGATGCACCTTTTTCTTTTTCTCACTGGTACCCATGGAGGAGTCTGCAGTTTTTCTAACATTTTCACAGTCTTTAAAGTCAAAAAAAATCATGGCAAAATAAACAAAATATCCATTGTGTACATAAATCAATCACTTGTCTGTACATGAACTAGAACTAATTATCTGAAGAAAAAATCTTTTACTAAAATTATCTAAGATAGAAAAATCTTTAACTTGAAAAAAAAGATATCCAAAGATTCAAAATAACCATAGAAACCCAAAGAAGCACTTTTCGACTGTTATTAGATTGTTATTAATGCAAATTTTCAAGGTTATTGCCCCACAAATACAGGTTATTTGTGGAGCTATAGTGGTACAATATCCATAAGCAGCAGAGGCACATGTGACTAGTATGAACCCGAAGACATGATAACGTGGAATTGTTTGAGCCAAGCTTGTCTTGGAATAATAACCTTAGCTGTGCTTTACAAGGCTTTTGAGACAATCTTGGTTGAGCATGGGTTGCTTTGGGTCATGTTTGACATCAAACATTATCTCAGGTGTTAAGATGACCTCTCTGGGAAAAAATGTTTGATTTTCAGAATTTTGCATAAGAGATTGTGTATCTGTTTCTCTTGATATGCTTAGCATTCACTTAGTTTATCTCAAAATTATATTTAATCTATTGATTCTTCAGTTTTAAGTTGATCTGGCTAGCTGGCTGGCTATGTATAAATCGCACAAACATTGTGCACCAATGGAGCAAGATAGATGAAAATTTGAACATTCTCTCCTTATTATGTTCAACCAATTAAGAAAAAAAATTCTTCTCCAGAATAGGGGTTTTTAGCAGAGTAGAAGGTGTGAATTCATTATGTAGATTTAGGCTAAGTTAGTGTCTGGCTGCGTTCATGCTGGGTTTGTTCTTTTTTTGTTTTGTTTTTTAAACTTTTTTAGTGATCACTACCCAACAAAATGCAAGAGAAATAACTTATATATTGATTACTCTTTTTTCCAATTCATTATGGATCACCCCTAACACAGCATGCTGCCAAAAGACATTGGTCAAATGATAGTTTTTTATTGAGTGATTAAACTGACTTATTTCTCAAGGTTTGGTGAAAATGACTGTCGTTTCAATATCCTTGGTGTATTTCACAACACAATAGAACTGCTTCAATATTCGCTTCTATTCCAGTTCAATCTTGTACTTATTTAGAGGACTTTACCGTTCTGGTCTAGAGATTTAATTTGGGAATAACTTATTTCTATTCTTACATTCTGTAATCATTTTGCATTTTTCTTTTACTTTCTAACCTCTGAACAAAATACTTTCATTTTTATATGGTTCCTTTGTTTAATTCTGTAACTTACTGGCCGAGTCTAAACTTGGCATATCTTTTCTTTATTAGGATCTGAAGTCAGTTTCAAATGCCTATTCTATACATCTAAGTTTGACTTTGTTTTGCTATTTTTTTATGATTCTGTTCAATGTTTTTAAAATTGTACTCTTTTTCTGGTAATTCTTCTATTGGAATTTTTTTTCTTAGAAATCACTTATATTTCTGCTCAATTTTAATCAGAAATAGTTTGGAAAACCATGAAATATATGAGTATTTGCCTTTTAATTGTTACCTTTTTCTGTTTTATGCATATTTATTTATTTTTTTTATACATTAGCCATATATTTGCCTATTTTCTTCAACTTGATAAATGAAACTTGATATGCACAAAGCATTTTAAACTTTCCATTATTTGCCGTCTTTTTCTGCGGAATTTTTTGTCTTTCAAAGATGGACATGAAAAATGCATTCTTCAGTTCTTTATTCATCAACTGGAAGCCATTTTGTGAAGATAAAATGCAAATCCATTACTTTTTGTACTGTGCACAGAGTTAGCAGATTCCTGCATTTTAAAATCCATTTATTTTTTCCTTCCTTTGCTATTTATAATGTGTTTTTCTTCTCTTGTTGCAGGGATGAACTAGACTCAAAGCAAATGGATTGATTACCTAATGACGACGAGGAGAGGATGTTGCTGCTGCTGCTGTTAAGGACAGTGTAGCATAATTACCACTATACATGGGTAGGTATAAGGAAGAATTGAAACCCACTTTTACACTTTTTCGTTTCCATCCACTCTTGAACTTGAACCATTCCCTTTTGACACTTGTCTCTTTGATATCAAGTATAGATGCTGGATGATTACCAAAAATTTGATTTCCCCATCATTTTTACAGGATTGGGAAGTTTTCTAAGGTCCTTATTTTCATATTGTATTTCTTGAAGCTAAAAATTGCCCCCCAAAATGACCAAATAACACTCATCTTAATTGTGAAACTGGAATTAGGTTTCTATTGGGAATCAGCTGTTGAATGGCTAGTGAGAACATTGTCTAACCCCGTGGGATGCCTTGGCTGAACATTTGTTAGTCTTGTTATAAGTTTCTCTGTTTAAACATTGGGACAATAAAGCAGAATGTGTAGGTAGCCCAACAGTTATTGGCATGGGGGATGGAATTGGCAAACAACGGAGTTCAAACTTGGGCTGGGACAGTTTACATTCACTTTACACTAATGCTCTTGGAAAGGTATGAATCTGCTTATCACCCCTTTTGGCACCCTTCTGCATTATAAGACAGTCCACTTGGGTGTCATGAAAAGCTATGGATCCTTTGAGAAATGGAATCATAACTCATTTTGCCTTGTGTGTCACGTGATACAGGGAACAACTGAGCAGAGCTGAGAAAACAGATTTGATTTTTGAAATATATTTCTCTTTCTTGAGATTGTTTTTAGAAACTATCAACCAGAACTATTACTACATAGGTTTCTTCAGTTTTCAAGTTGAACTAGCTGGCTGGCTATGTATGTATACATGTATAGATCAGGACTCCAGGCTGCACTAGTGGAGCTAGAAGAGGGGATATTTTCAATCTTTACCCCTCATCATGCCTGAAATGAACTTTTTTTTTTTTCTTTTTTTCCTCATTCGAAAACCCACTAAGTAGATTTTTAGTAGGAGTCTAATTTACAATGTAGGTTTATGCTAAATTGGCCCCTATTTGGTATCACGCTTGTTTTTTTTTTTAAGATTCAGACTTTGCAGTGTCCAACAAAAAGCAAGAGAATTAACTTATTCATCGATCCTCCCTTTTTCCAAATTTCGATTGATCATTCTCAACACAACATGCCGCCAAAAGACTTTGGTCATGTGGACCGTTTTTTTTTTTTTTTTTTTTTCCGTATACACTTTCATCCATACAAGATTCTTCCTATCAACCAGTCTCTTAGCATTGATGAATAAGAAAACCCTGTTCTAAAAAATGTGAGTAAAAAGTTGGTTCTTAGATATCCTCAGTAATTTCTCTGTTTTATATGTTATGCCACTCTGGTGAAATTCTCTAATTGGCAAAATTTATCTACTTTTTGCGAAAAAGGTTCGTTTTCACTTTGATTACATGAACTTGAAATTCTATGTCCATGTTTTGATTAAATGAAATTTCGATCAGATTAAAGCAACTTATTTACTTATTTTTTGTAAAAAAAAAGTTTGTAAAGATGAACTTTAGATTGTTGTTTTATATCCTTATTTTGACTTAATGAACTTATCAATTCAAAACTATGCATTTGTTTATTTTTTTAAAAACAAGTTGAAATTTTGCCAATAAGCCAATTTCACCTATTCAGTGTAACATATGCACAAAACTCTTGCCGTACTGTCTTGGGCATAAATGAATTCAGATATGCAAGATAATTCACTTTCATTTGTAAACGATGCAACTTTTATGAATGAATATTGAAATATTGTGGATATTGCTGAGAAGATGCTCCTCACATTCATTCCTCCCTCACATTCATTCCTCCCTCACATTCATTCCTCCCTCACATTCATTCCTCCCTCACATTCATTCCTCCCTCACATTCATGCATGAATGCAATAATACACACTGGTTAAGCTACTCCATTGATATTTTTACTAAGATGAAGCTTATTTTTTACAAAGAAAAATTTATGATTCTTTAATATTGAGTCGAGTATTTTGTATAAAATGTTTTTTTTTTTAAATTACCGATCAAATGAAAGTAAATAGTTGAAGATTATTCCATTTTATTCCCAGATTATATTTTACTTATGCTTGTTGTTAATCATTTCCATACATACCATTTGATGGGCTTTTAATTTATTTTCTTTTTGAAACTTTGCAAATAATACACTATGTCCAGTACTCTGGTATTATGACTCAAGGGCATCTACTAAAGTTCGATATGGACAGTTATGGTGCTTGAATGAGTTGCAGTAAGCAGCAGTCCTCTCAAATACCTTTGTAAACTGCTTGTCTTTTATTCCGGCATATATGGTATTATGATTAATTTTATAGCCATCATTATTTGTTCAGTTTCTTAGTTTGTCTTTTCATATAATATCCATTGCCTTCTTTACTTAAAGGTATTTGTTTTTACGATCTTTGGCAAGCTTCATTATTCTTCTCTGCATCCATATCAGATCTTACTTTCTTCTCCCTACCCAACTTTGATCGGTATATTTTTGAATATGTATTGAATTCAGAATACATTATCATAGATTTTATTCTGAATATTTCTTGGACCATCAAGATTTACAGAATAGGCCTGAGGTACTGACAACACTGGCAGTCAACAAGGGTGCCATGTGTTAGGTGTGCCTGTCATATGTCTGAGACAGTCATGAATGTTAAATCTCTATCTTCAGACAGAATTCTGTCTTTGACAAATAAAGATTTGGCAATGCAAAAATCACTAATTTAGTATGGAGGTGCTTGAACATGTTGGACATTTTTACCATTTTAAGCATCTTTTGGGTGTTTTTATTAAAAACTTTTTTCAATTTAGTGCTTTTTAGCAGTCAAACGAGCATGGAAATATCTTTTTAAATTGGCAATATTGAGTTTCAATCTGGGCAATTTTTTCTGCTAACACCCATGGACAGTGAGAATTCCCAATTGAGAAAGTGAATAAATTAAAAGGAATTAAATCAGTCACTTTGTGTATATATTTATAACTTTTTAATTTCACAATGAATTATGTTACATTTCAGACAGCATTTTTTATTTATTTTTGATACAATGATTATTTATTTTGACAGGAATTAACTTGAAAACTCAATTGGAAAGAAATAATTTTATTGCAGGAAAAAATGTTGACAAAAATTGTATGTGCAATGTTGCAGTTTTTGAATAGTGTTCTTTTTCAAACAACTGTTAATTTAGTGATTTACTTTTTGTGCTACTAATAACCTTTTCTCATTATCAGTAACAGTGTTAAATATTGACTTCAAAATTTTATCACATCATTTATGACAGACTTTGCCTTAGTTTTTTGTAGTTTTCTGTTATTTCTCTTGTCAAGAGCAACATTACTCAAACTATCTGATGACTAGCAAGTTTTTTTTTCCCAATATGTCGGGATGGTATGTAAAACAAAAATACCATCTGCTGAAAAGCTGTAAGGAATCGAAAGGCATACTATTTTAAAGATGAACTAATTCTGATGTTTTATTAGAGAAAATTTTGTCATAAATAGTATATAAATTAATATTGATTAATAGGATCGAGATGTTGAAAATGGCCTAAACAGCCGTAAACTGTACATCAAATACATCCCTCAATAAAAACAATACCCAAAACAGATTTAGTTTTGTGAGAATTAGTTTTTAAGGTTTCTCAAAGTATAAAATTTTTAGAATTCCAAGAATAGTTTTTAAATAAACATTTAATAACACTCAAGCAAAAGGAAATTAGTCCCATTTTTGTAATTTTGTAGTAAATTGATATCCGATGGATATTTAAAGAAAATTTTCCAAGTCTAGATGATGAACAAAACAGCCATGTCACTTGAGTGTTATAGGCGCTTTATCTATAGTTTTTCGATTGTAAAACAAAGAAAAGAAGTGACTGCAATATTGTTTATACAATTTTTGACTGCATTTTGCTATGTGCAATAGAACTATTTGTTTCTGATTGAATTTTTCAAGTTAATCTCTGTTAGAATGATATAAATAAGAATGATTAATCTCTACATCTAAAATGAAACAAAAAATATCATCCAAAATGCAACATTATTCATTGGAAAATGAAAAAGTTGTAAATGTTAAGTGTATACATTAATTATGAACACTATATAGTTGATTTTCTTCCTTTTTTTTTATCTTCCTTTTTCCTTGTATTTTCTATCTTATTCATTTTGAGAATTGATTTTTGAAAAGAATCATTGTGTAGTATGACCTAAAAGAGAAGCAAAATGTTCCTCTTTCTTTGCCCCTTCTCTTAATCCTTCCTTTCTTATGAATGCTATCAAATGATACAAATTTGGTCTGAATAAAAAAAAAATAAGAAAACTCTTTGGCTTTCATAAAACTTAACTTTCATCACAGTTAATAAATGCCCAAGCTTGGCCAAGAACGTCATCAAGTAATATATACTTTAAACAACAATAAAGATGTGAAAACAAGCCATGTACTGGTGCCAATAAGCATACCATAGTTTTAGTAGCATTGGTCCTGAGGTTTCTTGCTGGTTCTCATAGATAACAGCTACAAAGAAAAATTCAATACTGAATTAGCATAGCCAGTATAAATGGCAAACAACTTTTTATAAATTTCATGTATAGCTATTTTTCTGTGTTTTATTTATTGATTGGAAGAACATGGAATTCACTTGGTATGGCAAATTGCCAGACATCACTGATGGCAACCCCAGCATCTTACTTTCTCTAAAGATTACTGTTGATCTTTAAATATCTGAAGGATATTAGTGTTTATTAGATGATTTCATGAGAGTAAAATGACTATATCAGAAGGCTGGCTGTACAAATGATTTTATTTCGATGTTTATAATTACCTCCAGCAACGAAGTTGGAGAGGTATATATGTATTATGAAATTTTGTAAAAGGTTGTGCCATGGGATAAAGAAGAAATGATTTAATCTGGAGGTTAGATCCAGGGATTAGTTTTTGAAGTAGAGATATTTTTTCTTTTATCAATTTTTTCCTTTTACATTTATGCATTCACTCATGTCTATCCTCACAATATCTCTAAAGGTTCTCAATTGAATTTTGTTGAAGGCTGTACCATCAGCTATTTTTTCTTTCTTAATTGGATAAGTATAGTATTACCAATTCAGTGTGCGGTGTTACAGACATTCACTCACTGAAATGATATTATCCTTGTTTCTTTGTTAAATTATTTTAGAAAATACATTAATTTCATTGGTGTTTAATTTGGTTGGAATTAATTTTTCATCTATATTATAACTGTCTGACTTCTACATGTTTGTGTGTGTGTTTGTTACTGTAACACAGCAAAAATGACATACTGTGATACAATTTTTGTTATCGTCGCAGTATTGTTAATTGTTCTGACTTAGGGAATAAAACAATTTAAGTCTAATCTAGCCACTGGTTTTAGAGTAATTTTTTATATCAATTTCCAAGGGTGATATATCAAACAGATCCATTTCAAATTATTACATTCATTATCAGCAGCCTTTTTGCATCTGTTGTTGGTTATAGACCTTCACCAGACCTCTCTATCATGGGCATTGTGGAGTCAATACTTTCTTTACTTGTCTAGTTTGTCACACCATCTTATTTTTTGCCGGGCAGTTTTGCAAATGATCTCTGGGGATCTATGTTGATCATAAAATAAAGAACAAGCCTTAGGTAGGATTTAAACCTTCACCCGTTATGGAGGGAACACATTTTACCCCCACCTGCTCTACCAATTAAGCTTCTAAGACTCAACTCTAATGTCCGAATGACACCTTTAAACCCATCTTTCATTCTGATCGACAGCTTGGTTTGTTTATATTCTGGCAGTTTCAGTTTTTCAATACATTTTTTCATTTCTATTTATTAAATGAAGTATCATGAATCATCATTTCATTTTTAGGACTACTTTTTACCTTTCAAGTTGCAATAAAAAGAACAACTAATAAATAAAGATGAAGGTAAAAAGTTGTCATAGAAATTAAAATAATAAGATGAATTAAAATATTTAGAGAATAAAGCTAATTGACCCCATTGACCCCTTGAAGATTTTTCAGTAATACAATCTGGGGGAAAATTTTTTCAAAAATTGAAAGTAATCCAACCGTCTAATTATTCAAAATTTATAGACAAAGAGTCTGGACAGAATTATCCAAATTTGGTACCTATCATAAATTTTGCTTTAGAAAAGTATGACTTTGATAAATCGGAAATTTTTTCTTTTGAACATTTTCGTTATGCAACCTAACAAACCAACTGTACCATTTGGTCTGTATTTGTCAGGTAGGGTTAAAGCAGAATTAAAAACTCCCTGGTACCTATCCAATCACTGTAGCTCTACAAATTGCTGGACCAACCGGCCAAGTAGGCTTTTGGTCACATTTTTAGAGCCACAGCCTTGGAAATTTGATTGTCCAATACTAGGCACCATCTAACCCCCCCCCCGTGCTCTTTTTGGTCTCTATGGTCATATGGGTAATCGTCTAATATTATCCCTTTGTCTGGTTTGATTGGCATCTTCTCTTATTGCTGCGTCGTAGCAGCCCATCTTTTGTCTCATCTCTTTCTTCATTCTGGCTGTATTGGACTAGCCAATTCACATACATGACATATGGAGAAATCAAACAAAAGCAAACCCAATGAAATTTGGACGGCCGCTGATTTTATTTTTGCTAATTTTCACTAAAAGATATTGATACCAGTGTCTTGACAGTCCAAGAAAGAGAGAAAAATGCAATGATTCCTTTCTCTATGAAATCAATTGTTTTTTTCTCTAAGTGACTACTATTATCAGAGCACCCTCATCCTTCACTACAGGAACCCCAGGAGGGAAAAGCTTGTCTGCCTGCTTGCAAGTCTCATGTCCAACTGACTTTCTAAAATTCATATTTTCTTGAAATTCTTTAGCTGAAACTAGCCACAACTTGATTTGATGTTACTTATATCAGCCAATACCAATCTCCCTAACAACACCTGGTCAGGACCCCTGTCCAACCAGCCTTCAGATTGATTTCTAAGACAGCAAAGTTCTTGCCCTGCCCTTATTTCTCTCTTTTCTTTTCCCTGAAAAAATATTTTCACCCAGCTCAGTCCCTGTATACTTTACCAAGAAGAAAATAATACTTGTAAAATCTCACTTGATTTATTCAGTGTGGCAATAATTGTGATGTCCTAGCTAATATGAAAGAGAGCATGAGGGTGGGGTTGAGTGGGATGTTCTATTGTCACAACTGTTCACCTTTCAATCAGTTGCATTTCCAGATTATCAGATTGACTAGAAACAAAAAAGACCTTGTTTTGCTCATGTTAATATGTAAACAACAACAGAGTTAAGACTTTGGTTAGAAGATTACAGCAAAACGGGAAAGTAGAAGTAATCATAAAATAAATGAGAAAACATAATGATTAACAAAAAAAGCATGTTGACTCAACAAATTCTATTGATGTATGGGGGGGGGTTCATTTGTTGCTTTAAGAACAAGAAGAAAGCATCAGAAATGTTGAATAGTAAAGGACTGTATATGAATTGATTTTCAAATCTGTCTACAGTGGCAGACCAAGCAGAGGCAGAGGAGGCGTTCTGCCACAGGTGACACCAAGATGACTGACTAAGATTTGTTCATATAGTTTCTTATTAATTCATATTTCTAATGTCTGTCCACATAACATCTCTTAAAGGGCTCAATGAATTTCAATTAAATTTTGTGGATGGATGGACTATAGGTCACAGAAGAAGTGATCACATTTTTGAGTGTGTCCAAGCACAATTAACCCCCTTCTGTCATTTTCAAATGTTCACATCACATGATACCATTAGAAGTTCATGTCTGTCCACACTATATTTTCAAATCTTCTTGTTGAATGTGGGAATGTGGGCAATAGGCTACGGGAGGAGTGAATTTAGATTTTGGAGCATATCTATGCACAATTAATTCTCATAGCAATGATGTTGACAGTTATGTTAATAAAATGTAGACTTATGCCATCTAATTGAATAACATGCTAGAGAATCATGATGAATTACATATTAATAAAAAAGATCACCGAAATTCTAGATATCCTGTTGAGAGAGCAAGTTTTGGATGGGGGCACTGGTGAAACCATCATTCCTGATTAACTTAGTACTGAATGAAGATCTAACGATGGTATCGGCAAAGATATGCACTAGTGATGGTAATGGGGGTGGGGTATGCTGGGGTACAGCACGTATACCTTCTTCTCAATGTCTGTTAATGGAGTCATTAGTGTATACCTTGTTCCTAAAACCCATTCCATCACTGATCTACATTCAGTGCTAGCTATATACTTTAGTTATGAAAAGTTTAGGGCTAGACAATTATGCTGAATCACAGTAGACTTAATATTCATTGACATCTCGTGTGATTATTTCAGTTTCATTGAAAATATATGAGGATAAATGATGATGAAATAATGTATTCAGTGTTTACATTCTGTAAGATAAAGACAATGAAAAAACCCTTGGAAATTATACCAGCTAATGATTTGAAGAAAAAAAAAGAACCTTGAATCATGTGGAGAAATTGGAAGAAAAAGTCAGTAATGTTTTACAACTTTTATCAATCTGTTAACTTTTAGCACCATCTGTTATCCTTTTTTGAGTCCAGCCTATCTCCATTTTTGTTGTTCAATTACTTCTGTGATATTTTCAACTCAATTCTGATCTCTGATCTATGTTGATTTTTTTTTTTTTGTCTCTTTAAGTTATTCTAAAGATTTCTCTTCATATTGCTCTTTATGAGAGTTTGTTTTCAATACAAGCATATTGGCAAGTTTCTTTTCCATATGTCTCTATGCTTACTAAATGATTTCCAACCAATTTTTATTTGTCATTTTTTTCCTCTTCCACAGTCTTCCTCCAACCTTATCATCTGACCTAAATGAATATTACCTTCAACCTCTTTGAAATTGTCACCCTTGTTCCTATGGATTTTTTCCAGGAATTTATTGTTGAACATTGCTTTTGTCTTAATTCTGTTCATCTTTTAATTCAGAAAACAGCTCGAGGTAAAAAAAAGTAGGGATAAACATAGACGAAGAATGATTGAACAATTTATGATTTGCTGATGGCATTGCAAATATCAGAAACATTGGATGAGTTGCAAAACATGTTAAGTGATCTAAATAGGGTTAAGATGAACAAAATAAAAGAACATAAGGTGTAGGAAATGCTCTACAAATGGGAAGAGCAGTCAGTGTGTAAAATTTCAGGGCACTTGTTATGTTTTTATTCATTATTGCTAACCCTCTTATTAACAGACTAATAGAGGGTGGAGGCAGGTGTCCATTAATGCCTAATACTGATTGTCCAGTATCACTGAATTATGTATTAGATGAAACAGAATAGCCCAGAAACATTAGCATAGCACTAATGTATACACAGTACAGAGATCTAAATAACAGTGTAAGAGAATATAAAATAATTATAGATAAGGGAAGACTAATTTTATTTACTGATGACACCACACTTTTTGTGGTAATACCAGTACCACTTCTTTCTGAGGAAGTCATTGTATCGGATGATTTAAGAAAGTACAATAAATCCAGTTATTAGCACTGTATGTCTGATAAAAATTATATATCAATCTGCGATCCGAAATAGTCCCAATTTTGTCGAACTTAAGGCTCCAGATTGAATTTGGATTGATATTCCCAACACCAAAACACGCAGCTCTATAAACAAACCTTCATTCAAGAAACTATGATTAGTTTTAGTATTTAATTATTTTCATTTTACCATAAACAAGAAAGATAGAAAGGTCGATACATTCATTTTACAATGTAAACTACGATCTCATTGCATGAGCACATCCGGAACAAAATAGCCAGAATTTTCCTGGAAAATGCCTTCAATGTTTAAGTTGCAAAAAGATAATTGTTGCATTCGTGATTTTATGACCTATTGTTTCTATTTATGGTCAAAGTAGAGTAAGATTGACCATTAACCAATCACAAGTCTGGATACTAAATTCGTGAATCAACAGTCACCACCCAAATTTACAATACCATGCGGTCATGTGGAATAATTAATTGTGCATAATTTGATCCTAGGTAAAAGTCAACAGTGTGGGGGGAGTGCTATTAGTATAGCTAGAAAATTTCCTTTTTATCTAATTGAAGCACAGAATTCTAAAGATGATCTAATTACAGTCATCCATGCACACACAACTTGCTTCCCCTATAAAAGTTACTTTTTATAAGAAACAGAAAATTTCCAGCAGAAATGAAGGTCAGATTCAGTCAGAGCAGTTCATACAACCTTACTACAAATGAAAAAAAAGTTTTTTCTTCCAAAATCTGGTGATAAAAGGTCCATTGATAAGAGGGTTTACAGTATTTGCTGCTTCCTCTATTGGTGTAAATTTCCACTTACCCCCATACATGTTTAGTGCTTTTAGAACTTCGGTTTTTGATTGGAGTAACAATAGTAATTTTCGGTATCCGAATCAAGAACAGTTAGATTTTTATACCTTGTATTGAGTGCAAAGATGCCTTCGCCAATTGGAATTCAACATTTTTCATTGATATAAAAAATATATATTCTTGAGACTGCTATTCTGTATAAAAGATTTGTAATACCCCCTCTCCCCCATCCAATATAATTCCTCAAATTCCTGCAACTACTGAAATGCATTAGCATTATATCCTAAGAAGAACAGTTAGGTTGATATGTTTGATCGTGAAGCTTTTCTCTATTTTGGGGGAAAATACCTGCTGATGTAATGATTATGAAAAGAAAAAAAAAAAGGTTTTCTTGACTCTGCAAGTATTGATTTTTTTGATTTTTTTTTATTCTTTTTCAACGTTTTTTTTTTTTTCCTCAAAATGGTGCCAAATTGATGCTATCATCAAATAGAAATTCTCTTCGCCTTTTTTCTCTCCTACCCACTTTTAAAGATGAAAGTATACGAACCTGGATGCGTGATTGTTTGGTTTCTTTCTCTGTTTCTTGTGTATGTTTTCTCTTGGATTCATCCTCCTACATATTTTACTCTTAAACTATTAAATAGGTTTTATCTGTCAGAAAAAAAAGTAATGCAGAATATCCCTTGTACTTCAGCTTGTTAGATTTATCACATAATCAAGTATCTAGTCCAGAACTTCACAACCCCCCCCACACACACACACCCTGATAAAAATTTTCAGTAGCATCCCTATACCCGAAACAAATATCCATACTAGCAACATAATATGAAGAAAATTGGTCTCCATGGTGACAGGAATATGCCATTTTTTATTTCTCCCCTCCTAATTTCTGCTTAACTTTTATCAATGTATCCCATTCATTCGATTTTATAATAAAATGTAGACCATTCAGCGAACAAACGCCTAAGGCTCAACTATTCATATTTTGGATTGGAATTCCCTGTGGTTGAAAATCTCTGATCCTGTCTAAGTGAATTGTAAAATCTTCTGCTTTTAAAAAAAAGAATTCACTGGCATGAATTGTGGAATGAGAACTATCTAGCCCCATGGATTAAATAAAGGGTTCTGTTCAGAATTCCCAAAAGGTTACCAACTACAACCGACACCTGAAATAGGCAACATGGTATAACAGCTGAAACGTTATGATTATAACAACCAAAACAAGGACACTTGTCTGTGTAAATCGTTGTATAATAATCTCTATCAAATCCCTTTTCCTCTTTAGTTTGGTTTAGCTCTCTTAATGTTTGGTCAACATAGGTTTCTCAATTTTTCAAGTGATTCTACCTGGTTGGATACGTATGTATGTGTTACATATACAGGCTGTACCAATGAAGCTGGAGAGGCAATATTCACTGATCTCCACTTTTTCCAATTAAAAATTTTTTTTTTTTTATTGTTTGCCCCTAACATATGATGGTTTCTACTGAATGACTAACTAGATCTGTCATCATTGTAGATTTCGGTTTAAATCGATCACATTTTGTCACTTTACAAAATTTAAACTAACTTCGGATCTTGACCAAGGTTGGTAAATAAAAGAAACCAGAAAACCCAGTCAGTAAAGGCAGAGTGTAAATCTACTTGATTTTATAAATTCACAGATATTTTCATTTCTGTATGAGAGTTGTATGATTTCATATAATTGTATATCATTGTAAATACCCCCCAGAAGTGGCAAGCTGCAAATCTGATATCTACAACAGTTCTCAATCTATCCAACTGCTATATATACTTATACGTCCCTGCCTATTCCATTGATAGTGATAGGGGTATAAGCCTCGAACACTATTACCTAACTTGCGGATGAATCTATAGTGACGGGCAGAGAAGCAAGCAGAAACTACTGTTCATTATACAAGCAGATGATGCTAGTGATGTGCAGTTGCTGAATTTCTAATTTTACTGATTGCTGGTTTCATTTCTATTTTTTATCAATTTTGTTTTTTAATTGATCACCCCCAAGATGGCATGCTGCCAAAAGATGTTAGTCATATGATAGTTTTTATAGGGTGACTAACAAGACCTATGATTAGAAACTGAAACTGTCAAAATACGTTTCTTCAGTTTTCATGTTGGTCCTGCTAGCTGGCTATGTATCCATGTACTGTGCATACAGGCTGCACTAATGGAGCTAGAATGCTGAAATTTTCAACATTCACTATGATATCTACAAAAAACATTAAGCTGAAAAGTCCTTTTTATCGTGTTCTTTCCTAAGTGTTTCTCTTGGATTAAACACATTTTCAGTTTCATGAAATTTCTAATTGAAACTCTTGGATTTCTATCTGCTGTGATTAACTGGTTAATGTCTTGCCTTGATTTCACTCAATTTCAAACTGGTATCAATCAGATGTTCAGTGACCTGACAAGTTTGCTATTATCGACAAATCTATTTGCTCAAGCTGCTGAACTTTGCTAACACTTTTTATGCATGACCTGTTAGCATTTATTCTTCTACAACTGGCACAATTTGACTCAAAGAAAAATTTTAATTTTGTTCCAACAGTAAATTATGTATTGACTTGTCTCCAGGTGCTTTTAGTCACATTTTGGGGGCTACAATTTAGAAACTTTGCAAAGTAGGCCACTAGACACCATCTAGAAACCTATCTTTTTATCTCTCAATGGAATTTTTTTTTTCAAAAACCAAGTTACATGGTATGGTCGAGCTGTATTGAGAACTCAATATCCTCTTTTATTCAGTCATATCTTAAACAACCCAGGAAGAAATGATTTACTTGGCTACATATTATTTGCAAAACTTCACAGGTGAAATAAACATGAGAGATACCTTGCTACAAGCTGATGCTGCACAATACTCCTCTTGATGGTATTCCTTGGTGGTAGGATGATCAAATCAGAGCTTTAGCATTGTTTGGAACTGTACTGTATCTTCAGCAGATGTTATACCCCTTAGTCTTAACTACCGCTGGTACTTTTAAGAGTTAGGTTAGTAGTTGATCACACTTATGTATGATGAAAAAAAGTAGGTCAGAAGTCAGTTTTGAAAAACATATGTCAAACTATTTAGCTTTATCTTGAGGCAAAAAACGTTACTCAAAACTAAAATTGAAGTCTTGGAAATAATCTGGAGGTATGAATCAGTAAATAAGACAAGATTTCATGGAAGAAATAGATAAATGAGATGAAAAATTCACGAGAAGGAAGTTTTCGATTTTTTCTTTAATGTTTTTTATTCGCAACTCTAACCTAGTTTTATTTGATTTTGAAAGCTAGGTCAGTTGTCACTCAGGCATATAAAACTGGGCACTTGGTCAAAAAATGAATAGGTCAGTCACTACCTAGGTATCAGCCTGTAGCCTCAGCTGAGTGGGGCAGTGAAGACTAAATTAGCCAAAATAGTTATGACTCCAGGCTCTCACTAACCACTATCCTCTTGAATTGGTATCAGTTGTCATGGCTATCTCCCTAAGAGCTTTCTTCAATTGTTTGGGTTCCGAACTGATTTTCTGTAAGAAATAGCGCTCTGATGTTGTTGGGAAGCCACAACAACCAACTTCAATGAGGAATAAGCCTGGTACCATCCTTCGAGCTTCATCGATTAAATCCTGCTACTTGGCTTTTAAGAGTCTTGCTTTGTCTGCCTTAGTTGTACGATAACAAGCCCAAAAGTTAGGCTATTAATGTGCTAGTTTTTGTGTGAATATCTAGCCTGAGCAATGTTGCCAACTTTATTTTCAAGTTTACATAGGAAATCGAGTCAAAAACATCTTGAAACACCTAGAAACATCCAAATTCTTCAGATATATATGTTAAATCTTGGAAATATAATACATATTATCAATAAATCAAATGTGACTGAAAACATTTATTTTATCAAAATATTACTTATTTTATTACTATAAATCAAATAAAAGTATTATTTTATTAAAAAATCATCTAAATAGCCATTTCTGATAGCTACGGACGATCAAAAATATCTGGATTTGATGAAAAACATCTAAATTGGCAACAGTGAGTAGAGGATGTAACAAGCACTTCAGTATGTCAGTCAATTATGGCAATCAATGCTAATCAAAAGTTAGACATTTTATACTTCCCTTTATTTGACTAAATCTTCATAAGATGGAACCTGAAACATATTTTGTTGTGTATATATTGTTTTATTCATACTGTTTTCCTCTTCTTTGTTAAAAACTGTCAACATAGATTTCTTCAGTTTTCAAGTTGGTTTGGCTGGCTGGCTGGCTATGAATATATTATGCATACAGTCTGCACCGATGGAGCTAGTGGGCTGAAACTCTCAACATTTACTCTTTATTATTCCTAGAGAAAAACTTTTTCGTTTTTGTTTTTTATCCCCCTCTCTCCCATAATAGGTTTTTATTGGGGGATGGGGATCATAATATAAGTTTAAATCAGATTGATCCCATAGTTTGTGTCATGCAGCATTCATGTTTGTGCTTGGGGGTTTGTGGCGGGGGTCAGACTCTTTTAGTCAAGTATCTTATTCATTGATCACCCCTTTTCCAATTTTTTAATTGAACAACCTTGAATACCAGTTGTTTCAGATTGGAATGATATGAAATGTCCAAATGAATTGATGCATAATAAGTTCTTTTCTTGGAAATTCAGACAAAATTGTACAGACCTGACATGATAAAAGAATGAAGACAATTACCATACTTGTCAATTTCAACCCATTAACTGCAAATGATGGTAATTTTAGTCATTGTAGTTCTGTGGCTCAACTGCAAATGGCGGAAATTTCCATCAGTCACAATCACACAATCAAACCTTCCACTTTGGGTCACAGATGAATTTTTCTGCTTGTTTCTATGCTCCTGCCCATAACTTAAAGTGGAAGTATCCATTGTGTAGAGCAGAAACAAACTGTTCAGCTCATTTTGCACCACTTTGTATAATCAAAGTTACTGCTGCATTTAGAACACAGCAACTGAGTTATTCCTACTGCAGTGAATGGGTTAATCTCTCTCCCCCTGCGAACTGGCTATCAAATATTATTTTATATGAATGATATTTAATTTTTTCCACATCTGACAAAGCGGAATGAGAGACCACTTGAAATTATAAGTAATTAGAAACTCTCAACCGCAGGTCAATTTTATCTGATCACTTGGGAAAATGTGCCTCTGCAGGTAGTTTTGACCCATCAACCTCCTTTTGTTTTAGTTTTTTTGCTCTTCTAAATATTTGAGCAAGAACAAGAGATGACATGACAGGATACCAAAACTCCTGACTGTTTTTCAGGCAGCCAGGCCTGCTCAAGGTAGTGTAACAGGCGATATGTTGAGTCAGTGGTTCCCATCTGGGCTGGGGGTGGGAGGAATAGCTCCCAAGGGGGGAATTTAAGTTGTCCAGGGACGGAAACAGGTTATTAACTAAAAATAAATTCCATTGTTTTTTATTCATCCTCTCAAATATTTGTGGGAGAATGAGGGATGACTGGGTACCAAGACTTGTGACTATGGATTTACACAGATATTTCTAAGCAGGTTTTCTCTAATAGCTGCATGGCCAGGCAGTTATGTATAAAATCATGTCACACCATCAACCAAAACTGTCGATATAGGTTTCTTCGGTTTTCAAGTTGGTTTGACTGGCTGGCTACATATGTATGATGTGTTCGGGATGGAGCTAGAAGGCAGAAAATTTGAACATCTACTCCTTACTACAAAAAAACATGATTATTTGGGTTTTTTTTTAGAATTAATTCTCTCTAAATAGATTTTTAGTAGGGGGTTAAATGAGTAATTAGTTTGTATCAGCTTGTTCATTGAAATTTGGACCTCTTCATAATTGAAAGGCAAGAGAAGTATCTTATTCATAGATAACCCTATTTCCCAATTTTTTAAATGATCACCCCCAACACGACATGCTGCCAATATGACAGTTTCTATTGAGTGTCTAAATCAGATGTGTGGTCATTTTAATCACTAAAATGAAGTGTTATCTTCTGTAGGTCTAGTGAAAATCCTGGACCATAGCATACTAAACATTTGTTTTTAAATAGTGGGGTCAGCCATATGTATATCACTCTTCACCTTGAAACTCGATTGCACAGATGTTTGAGCTGACAGGCTCCAATGACTTGAGACCTCGGAGCCTTTCTAAAATGTACCTATCCATGTATATAAATGCAATGTGCATCCATGTATATATTTGTGCGTAATATTTTTAAATGATTGCAAAGGTACTACACTCTAATCCTTGGCAAAAGTGCTGGGGAGTGAGCTTCAGTAGAGTGCACATATACTCAGATCCTGGGCTCTCTAATCTTGGTTATTAACCAGTTTACTCTTAGTTGTCAAATTGTTGCACCCCTCTGCTTATTATTTTGGGAAAAATTCCCTCCCACCCTGAGCTTTTGTTATGACCCCCTCCCCATTTCATTTTGGAGGCACATCTCTATGGAGCGGGGAACGACTGATTTGTCAAGATTTTCCCATCAAAAGACAACTAGTGAAAGATGGAATGGAGGAGAATTTGCTCAAACTAATATTCTAACCAAGTTAAATAGTATCCACTAATTTTGCAATTTTGAAATTTTACAACACCAAAAGACTGTTTTCAGTTCAATTTTTCTTCGAAAAACAAAAGAATTTTCTTGCTCCTTTCAGTAGTTTTACATTTTTACTTCCCATATGCCTACCCTATCCTTACATAGAAATCTTTCTCAAACGACTTGGTTTTGTTTGGATTCTACTTGATTGTGTCCAAGTTTCCTACACCCACCCACCCTTTGCTTATTAAATTGTGACAGATTTTCCAACCCTCTGCTAATTCTGATCCCAACCCTGGCAATCAAGTACCTAAGAGTAAGGACTTATCAGATTCAGGACTTTTGAGTAGAAAATCAGATCAATTTCCACCTGAGGTCCCCCGACTCTTCAGACTATTGACCCCTTCATGCAATCTTTGATCCTTAATTGACCTGAAGGCATGTAAAAAAAAAAGTAATTAATTAGACATGCAGTTTTAGACATGGTTTCAGTCCATTTCAGAGTTTCATTCAAAAGCTTATCACATTATTGTATCAGACCTTTTCTTGCCTGTTTGCTCAAAACAAGAATACAGCTCAAACTGTTTATGATACCCGGATAGGATTAGGAGAATATAACAGGATTAACCAACATTCATTGTGTCTACCAAAGTTAGTAGTTATTTAGGTTTCTTTTTATAAGCCTAATAGGATAGCCGTGTTTTGTTTAGATCCTATTAACAAACACCAATAATCAAGGACGTGATGTAAATATAAACCTTTAGATTCCACTGTGACAACAAATATTTGTTACGTGTTATGTAATGACTTCTTGATGGGAGATATCATTCACCTCTTCCTCAGGGTTGCTGGATAGTTGTAGGCGTTTCTGGCTTAAAACATGCCAAAAAATGGCCAAATGCCAAAGTCATAAAACAGAGGTCCTCAAACTTTTCAGTCCGTCGACCCCTCCATATAATCCTGGATCCCTAATTGACCTCAAGGGATGTAAAAAAAATAATACTACTAAAAAATAATAATTAAGTAGACGTGCAGTTTTAGACATGGTTTTTTTTTTTTTTTTTTTCATTTCATTGTTATCATTAAAGGAAAATAAAAATGGCCAAATCAAAAAGTTCATAGCCAAATGCTTTTCAAAAGAGCTATATTTGGCCATAAAATGGCCAAAATAGCAACTCTGACCTCTTCTGCTATCCCCCTCTCACCGCTCAACAGAAACAGACTATATTTATACAACTAACAAATCTTTGTAATTGAATATTGATTTTCTTTAGGTTAGTGTTTATCTGTTATAGCTTTTAGTTATTGTAAGTAGGACTAGATAAACAAATTTTGATTTCTTACATTTTCAATTATTATGTGCATTGCTTCAATTGGTCAAGTTACATGTTTAGAAAAATAACAAGTCTTTAACCCTTTCAAGGCTAGGTGCTGAAAACCTAAATTAAAATGTTCTGGCAGATTTCTTTTGAAATACTGCTGGACATTATATCCCAGCAGTCATTTGATATATATATTTTAAAAGGGTCTCAAAAGGGGGTTAATAGAGTGCTTGAGATAACCTTTCATGGACATCAGTGGTCTTCACACTGTTCTCTTTAATTTTATAGATCTATTAATATAGCCAAATCACATCAAATACAATGGTTCTTGGAAGATCACCAAAGTTATGCGACATCAAGCCTGGTCATTAACTAAATGGGTGACTGTTTAGGAACACCACGTGCTGTATGCAGCAAGAAGAATGTTCTGAGGCCATCTCAACCTATGCTGCTGCCAATTAAGATAACATCTTGCAAAGCTAGAATTGGACTGTGTATGCGCATGCTGGATCACCACAGTGTGCTCTCTTAGCTGTAATACACATATCAAGTGACTGTAATCAGAGGTCTACTGTATTTTATTTGAAAGTGATACAGAACTTTTATATATAAATTTCATACTTTTGGCTCTTATTTTAACCAGCAAATTCTCTCATCGTCCTAGGTATCAGACTTTACTTTAGAACTTAGCACTGATAATACTATGTTGATAATTACTCTTAGATTATCCTCTTTCATTAGAACGCTAGCATAGCACCTGTCTAGAATGATGAATTATTTATGTATGGATCTGCACCTCTGCCTTGGATCTGAGGATCTGTGTGCTCTGCGTAAGAACGAAGTGTTGCCCTCTGCTTAGGATCAGTGTGTTGTATCTTTGCACTCTGCTGAGGATCTGAGAGTTAATCTCCCGTACTTCTGCAAAGAATCAGTAGTATGTGTACTCATTTGAAAGTGTTAAATACACCAAAAATATACATGGATACACATTGCGTATCATATTTATATATTTGGATACATTTGTTTGAAAAACGTGCAACTATTTACCTATATAGTTTTTAGAAGAACTAATATCCTTTGAATGCTCTAACAAAGTTTTCTCCATAAAAAAATCCTGAGAAAACTGTAAACAGGTCTAGTTAGTCATCCATAGAAGCTGCCATGTGTCCTACACCTTTTTATAGCATTCTGTATTGGGGATGGATGATCAATAAAGAAATTGCATGAAGGAGTTATCAATGAATAAGTTGCTTCTCTTGCTTTTTGCTTGATGGTGATCATAAAAAAGTCAGAATTTCCCAAACAAAAGCATGAATACGGCTAGACACAAATTAAGGGACCAATTTAACATAAGCATACATTGTGAATCAAGCTCCCTGCCCCAATTGAAAACTTATTTCTTTGGGGATTTTCAAAAAACGTTTTTTGTAGTCATAATAAGGAGTAAATATTTAAATTTTCAGCCCTCTACCTCCATTTGTGCAGCCTGTACACATGACACATTCATGTATATATCCAGGCAGAACTACTAGAAAAATGAAGAAATCTATGATGAGGTTGATAGTTTCTGATTATAACCTTCTTCAAATATAAGAAGAATCACTTGTACTGACTCTGTTGCTTCTGCTTTGGGAAGAGTTGAGCTGGAAATAAAGAAAGTTGTGATTACTTTGCCTAATTATACATTTCAGTAACATACTTGGGCTGTTCGTCATATTTCTGGTACTTTCACATCAGGGTGGCTGGCAAATTACCGCTGATTAATCCCTACAACAAATTGCATGCCTTTTAGAGTGGAGAACTTTTAAGATTGTTTTCATTTAGAATTTTTTAGATGTGTCCAACATATGTCTATAAGACACTTTTTGATTATTTGGTCCTGTTCATATAAACAACTGGAGGAAGGAGGAGAATGTGTGATGTCATTAGAACATCTATTCTGTTTAATAGTTGATGTATCAAGCATTTTTTTCATTCTATTTCCAAGTATCATTTGTTATTAATAGCTAAAATATCTTCAAAAATGGCTAAAATTAGTTAAATTTATAAATTTCCACCTTACTTTGTTGCTAAAAATCTTGTATATGCTCATGTAAAGCTCACTTTTCAAATGAAACAACCATATACCTAGACTCCTGAACAAATTGTTGATAAAAATTGTACACTTATCTCAATTCAAACTCACTAATTCTTTAATTTAATAGCTGGATTTTTGTGTCAACCATCCTCACCTTCCTTCCTTCTACTACAACTACTATAACTAGCAATACTAGTGCTACTTCATTTAGAATCTCTTAGAAACCAGAAATCAAAGATATGGATATAAGAATGATAGACTTATGTTTCTTGTTCTATTCTCTTTCTGTTGATCCTACTTTCTTTGTTTACCGATAAAATGAAAACATTTTTTTCTATGGTTATGTGTGCATCTGTAACCCAGCTATAATGGTGTCCTCCCCCTCTTTCTCTGCCACTCTCTCTCACTCCCTAACATGTTGATGTTGTTTCTCCATGGAGAAATTAACGGAAGCTGAAATTCCAGACATTTGAAGAATTTTAGAAATTCCTTTCAAATGAAGATTCCAGGATGTATAAGTCCAAAGAAATACAGCTAATCTGCCAAAATATTTAGATACTCACCATATTAATTTCACATATTATTGGAAACAGTTAACCAAAACTGTCAAAATAGGTTTCTTCAGTTTTTGAGTTGGTCTGGGAGGCTATGTATACATTATGTGTACAGACTGCACCAATGTAGTTAATGGGCTGAAAATTTCAACATTTACTCCTCATTATGTGGAAAAAGAACTTCTTTCTCTTTATTTTTTAGACCCCCCCTTAGATCTAAATAGGTATTTTATGGGAGGTTTAATTTGCTATGTAAACTTATGCTAAGTCGGTCCTTTAATTTGAGTCTGCCAGCCTCCGTGTTTGTTTTTGAGTTATTCAAACTTTTTTAGTGAAAATTATGACCCAACAGAAAGCAAGAAGTAATTTGTTCATCTTTTTCCAATTTTCTAAGTGATCACACTCATCACAGTATACTGCCAAAAGTTGTTATTCACGTGACAGTTTCTATTGTGTGACTAACCAAGCCTGTCTCTGTTATCAGTTAATTCCATAGGTTTATTTTAAATGTCTTGTACATTGAATTCATGATGTAATATATATTCTTTAACTTGTTCTCTGCCAGCTAACTTGTCTTAGCAACTCATTGGTCCAGTGCCACGGACGAGATCTTACGATGGTATGTTATTCTTTTACAAGATGGCATCGTCTTCTTATGCAAACAAAGAAAATTTGTGTATTTACTTTGGTGATATGACATCTACTGAATGTTTGCACAACTTTTTGCACAAGCGCAGATTACATTTTTGTATAAATAGGTCAAGTATTTAACCTGTCCACTGTCATGGACGAAAAAAATGGCTCAAAAAATATACTTGGTAGAAAACAGGTTAATGGTTTGTATGATTTTGACTCAATATCTATGTCCAATCTTAATCCTTCCTTTCTTTCACCCTATCTTACTCTCTCTAACCTTGTCCAGTTGAAGTGAAGTAATAATGATTTTGTTATTAGTTGGGACAAATGACTGGAATTTTTGTTTCCCTTCCATCCATCCGAATTCCCAACATATTGCCATATGAATGAATCTGAAACGATTATAGGTACACTACCAAAAAAATGTGAAGTTGAAAAGGCTTTAAATCTCTAAAAAATAGCAAGTATAAAGGTAGAAACAAAGTGTCTTCCCAACAACTTGAATCCAATCACTCTAATGAATTGCTAGAACATCTCACCATGCTTCTAGTTGTTATTCGAACAACTTTCCAGGTTCCATCATCATGGTTAATATCATTTATAACCTGTTTGATTAAAAATGAAGGATCTCATGGTGAAGCTAAAAATTATAGGTGGATTTCCATCTTGGCTACATGTTCAAAGATATTGTCAGCACTAATCATTTCTCGAATACAAACGTGTTATGAACAACATATCTCAAGCATCCGGTTTGGGTTTTAATCAAATAGAGCAATGTCAAATGCTATCTTTGTTTTTAGCAAAGCTTTAGAAATCTTTACATGGAAATTATATTGCTGTTTCATTGATTGACTTGAGAGCTGTGTACTACTGGATAATTTGTGATTTGTTATCAAGGCCCTTGAAATACGGTTACAATCTGCCATAATAGTTTGAGTTCTCAAATCATTTTACTCTGGTACCGCAGCAATCATGAAACATACAAAAACATTTCATAATAAAAAAGGTGTAGAAGCTACTACCGATGTAATTGGCAAATTAGATTGGTCCTTTAGATATTGAAACAAAGACCTATGAGCCATGATGAAAACAAAAATCTGTATAATACTTGAAAGTTTGAGAAAACTACCTCATCTGTCCATTCAGAAACAATTGCTATTTGCCAATGAAAGAGAATTCTAGAGAAAATCATGGCTAAATATCAAGATAATGTTAGGTTTATCTACCCTGGAGATTCAAAAGAAAATGAGATATAAAAAAAAATTGTGTTTTTTTTGTGTTAGCTGTTGCAAAAATACTCTAAAGGCACAAATTTTTGAAATGAGGAAATATGATGATTATTCAAACATTCTATTTCCTGTTATTTATAATATGGCAAAACTTTATATTGTGTGGTTTTGATTAATGCGTGATTTGATGTAGTGTAGTTATTAGGTATTGCAGTACAAGTCAATGTCATCAAGTATAAGCTGGGAAGAAAACACATTAGACATATTGAATTGTATAGTTGCTTTTTATTGCAATAGTAAATGTACAGAGTAGATTAGGAAGGAAGAGTAAGCTTTAGGCAAGACTTGAACTCCCATCACTTCTACCTATATAAAACACTACCGTTACAGTGTTCATCTGATGAGAACTAGGATAATATTATTTGAAGTGTTAGGTAATAGTAAGATGCAGTATTTGAAGAAATGAATACCTTATTTCTATCATAGTATTATTAGATAATGTTTAGATCTATGGATTATAAGTATGAACATGTTTTCTTAAATATACAAATTGCAATATATCGAATCCCCATATCCCCACTAATGACCAACCAGCCCACTTGACCGACCAACCAACCAACCAACCAGATAAATCTTGGGGTGGTATTTTTTTAAAGATAATTTTAGATGAATGATCTTTTTTTTTTTTTTTTTTTCTTTTTAGAGAATTAGTTCTGGTACGTGTATAGGCTATGGTGATTGATTTATGCAAATTTACACCATTATTTGTGGTATATAATGTGCATAAAACTTTTGTTGCTCAAGATAGATTTGAATGGATTACCTATAATTTTCCAATATAAGTTTTTTTGAGATCCAATGAACATCTATTAGATTCACAATGCCATCTCTAACTGGGATACTTTTCAAAAGCTGATGATGTGATCATCATTTGCAGAAAGCATATCAGCCAAGTACTTCTTGCATGAAGGATAAGATGTCCAAGATCAAAAGAACAAGGTGTGAGGAGACCAATGAGTTTAAAAGCTATCTTGTAATGCAGTAATTGATAGATTTAATATGTAAAGCTATTAATTATTTTGATTGAATTCCTTTATTGTATGTTTGGTTGAGAGTTTTACAGTCATTATTTTATCATAATTTTATCTTCTTCAATAAAGGATCCTATAAATGACCAACATAGAAGTTTTTTAGTGGTCTGACCTATGTCTGACTTGGATTGTACACCGAAGACAGTGTGATTGAATTTTGTATTGCCTTTCAACACTCCCAGTGAGTCAGCAGAAGCATACGGCTTAGCCAAACTTTACTCTCCACAAGTAAGCTGTGTACTCTGTCCATGTTCAAATATTCTAACCTAGACTAAGTGTTTATCATCAACATTTGCCAGTCAAATTGTTTGCTCCTGGAACTGTTGGATTTAAAAAAAAAAATTATATATTTGGTACTTGGTTGGCAGTAGTTTCATCTGTGTACCTAGAGCTGTTGAAATGGATTAATCCAGTTGGTGAATTAATGACCACTTCTTTATGAATTGGCTGGAAAGAAAAAGGTTCGCCTCTTTTTAAAAATTATACACCTGATGTGAGCTGAATAATGATATACTGAAATGTTGTGTTGACGTCATCAAGGAAGGAGAGAAAAGATTCAACTGTCAAAACAAAATTTGGAATTGTATATTCATGTTATGAATGTTGGCTTGAAGTAGACTAAAAAATTTTAAATCATTTTTCCATCCACTTCTGAGATTTTGTTTTAAATCAAGTCCTACCATGATTTCAATGCAGATACTGCACATGATTCCTCAGTTTGATTATTAAACACCACACTTTCTAAATTCTCTGCAAAAGATGTGTTGCTAAAATTTACTATAGTGACGGTGGCAGCATCCATCAGTCTCGTGAGACAATAGATCTGCTCCTACGAAGTCTTATTTTTGGTCTCCCCCTGCCTGGACAAGGTTGTATGTGGTCCATGTGAAGGACGAGGGCTGATATAGATTGACTGCCTAAGAGACACTGATTTCTGTCTTTTTTATTCAGTTGCCATTCTAGATTGGTTTCCTCCAAAAGCTGGAGAGCCCAGTCTGCCCTGCTATTTTATCTGTAGCTGAGGGGGAGAAAAGATGGATTAATGTCTTTACCAGGCACATTAAAGTAAACACTGACAACCTTGGCCAGACTTGAGACATTTTGACCATTTTAAGTATATTTTTGGTGTTTTTTGCTATTCTTGGTGTTTTTTCCTGCTAGCACCCATGCTATCATACAAAATTTGAGAAGTAAACTTTACTTCTTCCCAAATGATATATTTTTCAATTAGTTTAACTATTAAATTCATTTTTTTTTTTTTTTAAATAATTCAAAATTCATGTTGTATTACTGTGTTGACAGGAGGGCTCTGAAACCTTAGGAGAGCTCTTTTGGAGGATGTGGCAAGAAGAAAAATTGCGAATGGCTGACTTGGAGACATGACAAGTGGAAAATAAAATTTTTAGAAAAACAGCAAACTGTATTAATGGAACTCATGAAAGATGTTGAAACAAAATGTATGTTGGATATTTGAATGAAGACTACTCTCGCTACTACTGAGTCATGTCGCAGTCATTGGGTAAGACAAGAGTCACGGTTCAGGTGATCTGAAGTCTTTTATTACAGTATCAATTGGATACAAATATGTTGATGGAGAAACAAAAGGTGTTCAGTTCGCCCCAAGAAGTATTCATTACAACCTTCCCGACATTTCAACATTTTGCAACTAAAAGAACAAAAAGGTCACATATATAACAATGGTATGATGGTTAAGATTTTACAAATACTAGAGTGTTTGCTCAAAAATGAATTTTTTTTTTTTTTCTTTTCAAATATTTTTGAGCAGTTGGTTTGGTGATATTGTAGGAATTAATATCACCAATCCAATACCAAGAATTCAACCTGAGTTTTTCAATAACCACTACTCACAACAAACCTGTTTAATCACTGTTGCTAGGATTAGATTATTCGTGTGTTTTGACATTTATATGAATCTATCCAGACTTTGCCCAGCCCTAACCGTTTATAGTAGAAATTTGAAACTCTGCTCACTCACCCCCCTCGATGAGTATGGAAAAAAAATTTGTTTCATCCCCCTAGTTTGCAATGTATGTTTTTTCCTAAATTGATCCCACAGTTTGTGACTGATAGCATTCCCACTTTTTTTGAAAATTCTGACTTTTTTTTTTTAGTGATCACAACGAGCAGAATAACTATTTCATTGTTTTTTTCTTTAAATCATGAATTCACAATTCAAGCTATACTGGTTGTATTTTCATCAAGGTAACTTTTAACACTACCTCTGCTTAATTTACGAGGTAAAAAGAAGCCTACCTGGGTGATGGTGATTCATGGTTTCCCTTGGAATGTTAGTTTGTTTGTTCTTTGTTTCAATTCAAGACTTTGCTCTTGTGAATAAAATATTCCTATGTTGAAAGAAATGAAATCTAGCTGAAGTTGGCATTTATGTGGATTTATAATTCATATATTATTTTAGAAGTTGACTGCCCACCTATATGAGTTTCTTTGATTTTAAGAGGAGAAGAAAAAATATTATTTGTATAAATATTGATCGATACTGCTTTGATTGTATTAGAAGAAAAACAAGACTTTTTTTTTTAATTTATGAAAATTTTTAGTATCTTCAATTGAATAAAGTATTTCTAAACACAAACTGGTTTTGAATTCAATTTCTCATGTTGTGGTTTCGAAATACGTTCATTTGACTAATGTTCATATACAAAGTATGGAAATTTTTTGTAGAAAATTTTTTTTGTATATCTTGTTTTTTGTCTTTTTAATAATAATAACTACAACAACATTTGTGACATCTAGGAGGAAAAAAGGATTGTGCTATTTCTAACTTGATATAGTATCTTTATAACCCACTGGACAACAGTAGCCATTAAAGATGGCAAGGGTTCTCTCCTTTTTTATGTGTGTGTTCCACTGCTCCTGGCCGTACTGCTATGTTTACAGACTTGAAAATTGACATCGGTACTCCACTGAAGAATGTCTTGAAAAAAAAAATTTCAAGATTTTGGTGGCCTTATTTTGACACTTTTACTAATAACATCTAGATTCTGGAAAATCTGGATGTTTATAGATGTTTCTTTCAATGATGCCATAAATGGAATTTATTCTAACCATATTTATTCTTTGATACAATTATTTTACATGATCTCAAACTTTGATGCCACAGTTGTTCAATTATTGACCATGATGGCAAGTTTAGTTAGTTAGTTATTTGAGTCCACTTTGTCATCAACAGAAGACTATGCTACCTAAGTTCTTGTGATTCAGTATACCAGTCTCTTTGAAATGTTTCTTCTTTGATTCCAATCTACCGTTGGTATATTATGAGTTGGCATATTTGTTATTCCTCATTTTTTTTATTTTTCTGCATGTCTCGCGCATTAAATGGTTCATTTTTTATTTTTCAATCAGATCTGTTTTTGAAAATATGACATTTTCAACTGAGGACATTGTTCCTCTATCTCTCTTGATGCCTTTTCCTAGTCTTTTCGAGCTTTGTTAGTCCTTTGCTAGTATTTGAAATATTTTCATATAGTTTCTTTGTTCATCTATAGACGGATTTTGTAGTACCTGTCTTGGTCTTGGTTTAGTACTACTGGTGAGGTTGTTCTGGGTTTCCCTCTGAATCCCTGATACTTTTCCTCGAAATAGAATTCTATTGCCACATTCGCTGTTATAGTGGGATCTCTTCTTAAAATATGGCCAAAAAGCTTCCATCTCGATCCTTTGATGGTGACGGATATCTGTTTCTCATTTGTCTTCTTCTCAAGCGACTCATTTGATATTTTTGTAACCTATTTCTTCAACAAAATTGATATCTTTCTTGAACATTTCCAAGTAAAATGTTTCCAAAGTTTGCAAGTTTGGGCACAAAAGACAGAAGAACAAAAAAACTTATGCTTATATAACAGACAACTGCTGGCGGCTTTTTCATCTGCTCTCTGTACTGCAAGAAAGCCGCCTATGGTTATCAGCCTTGTCAGTTCCTCCCAAACATTTTGTATGCATGGATTGGCTTTTAAAGCCAGACCAGTTATTTCTTGCCTTGTCTTGTCTTTTGATTACTGAATGATGCTTTCTCAACTGACAGATAAAATGTTATTCATTCATTTATTTCTTGTCGTTCGCAGCCAGGCCAGTCAGAAGGCTTGGGAATGGGGTAGGAGGCGGGGCCTGTGTTATTGAGCATAGCACCAGCCCTCTAGCTCAATGGAGCTGAAAAAGTGCAGCCTGTAAGCATGACATGTACATACATAAGCAGCCAGAATCACTTGAAAACTGAAGAGGCCCATGCTGATAGATTTGGTTGATGGCTTCTAAAATAGGATTGACTCCTTTTTTTTGCTCCCCCTCTTCAATCCATTATGATGAAATGCTATAGTCTAGGCTACTTAATTGATCAAAATTAGTCCAATTCATAGAATGTTTGTTTTGCTTATATACCTTCATCTAATTCACGGTATTCGAAGCTATTCCTTATTACATTTGCCAAAGCAAGAACAGTACCTCCATGTATCCTTCCTGGCTTGATATTTTTTCAGTTATTTGTTGATTATAAAAATGGAAAGAATGTGTTTCCAAAACTTTTTGGACTACTACCCCCTTCTAAAGTATATATTTGCATTTATCTACATTTGCATCTCTAATAAACCTATTTATTTCCAGTTGAGTATTCAAGCCCTGTTGAAACATCCAAAACAAATGATGATTCCATGAAAAATAAAACAAAGAAAAAAGTCCAAAATGTAATTGTTATAAATATATATCTGGAGTGTATATAAATACTGTAGAGTTTGCATTTTCCTTTCTCTTTCTTCTTTCTTCTTCTTTTTCTCCTTCACTCTTTCTTTCTCTCCTTTCTTTCTTTCGCTCCTTTCTTTCTTTCTCTCCTTTCTTTCTTTCTCTCCTTTCTTTCTTTCTCTCCTTTCTTTCTTTCTCTCCTTTCTTTCTTTCTCTCCTTTCTTTCTCTCTCTCCTTTCTTTCTCTCTCTCCTTTCTTTCTCTCTCTCCTTTCTTTCTCTCTCTCCTTTCTTTCTCTCTCTCCTTTCTTTCTCTCTCTCCTTTCTTTCTCTCTCTCCTTTCTTTCTCTCTCTCTCCTTTCTCTCTCTCCTTTCTCTCTTTCTTTCTCTCTCTCCTTTCTCTCTTTCTTTCTCTCTCTCCTTTCTCTCTTTCTTTCTCTCTCTCCTTTCTCTCTTTCTTTCTCTCTCTCCTTTCTCTCTTTCTTTCTCTCTCTCCTTTCTCTCTTTCTTTCTCTCTCTCCTTTCTCTCTTTCTTTCTCTCTCTCCTTTCTCTCTTTCTTTCTCTCTCTCTTTCTTTCTCTTTCTCCTTTCTCTCTCTCCTTTCTCTTTCTTTCTCTCTCTCTCCTCTCTCTCCTTTCTCTCTTTTTTTCTCTCTCTCCTTTTTCTCTCTCCTTTTTCTCTCTCCTTTTTCTCTCTCCTTTTTCTCTCTCCTTTTTCTCTCTCCTTTTTCTCTCTCCTTTTTCTCTCTCCTTTTTCTCTCTCCTTTTTCTCTCTCCTTTTTCTCTCTCCTTTTTCTCTCTCCTTTTTCTCTCTCCTTTTTCTCTCCTTCCTTTCTCTCTCTCTCCTTTCTCTCCTTCCTTTCTCTCTCTCCTTTCTCGCTTTCTTTCTCTCCTTCCTTTCTCTCTCTCTCCTTTCTCTCCTTCCTTTCTCTCTCTCCTTTCTCTCCTTCCTTTCTCTCTCTCTCCTTTCTCTCCTTCCTTTCTCTCTCTCCTTCCTTTCTCTCTCTCCTTCCTTTCTCTCTCTCCTTTCTTTCTCTCTCTCCTTTCTCTTCTTCCTTTTTTCTCTCTCCTTTCTCTCCTTCCTTTCTCTCTCTCCTTTCTCTCTTATCCACTCTGTATATTGTATATTTCTATCTCTACCAATACTGTGGTCCCAAAAAAAAAAAAAAGAGAATGCTGTCTATCCCTTCTAGGGTCACCTAATTCCTTACAAATGCTCTTAAACAATTTGAAAATTGGTCTTGAAATAAATTCTCCCCGTTCTGAGAACTGTTGACTTTTGTCATATTAAAAAAAATGAAAACTTTGAACAGCTCTATTGTTGAATCAGCTCTTCAGATATATGACGTTATGCATAGAGGTATCAAATTTTATTCTTTGCCTCTCGAGGGGGAAGCTTAAAGTTGCAGGGAGCCAAATTTGGACTGTACATGGGGCTAATACACCTAGGTGATACAATGTTTAACCCAAAAATACACACAGTACACAAGCTCACACGATGGCATCTAACTGCCATCTAAGTAATGAGAGACTGTCTGCTCGCACATGTGCAGTAAGGTCTCCTCTGATTTGTTGCCAAGTTGCATCAAAGTCACGCAACAGATTCTCGATTTTCTAAATGCCTGGTTGCTTTCCGGACAGACCTTGTATCAGAGCATGTGAACATGTATACTTCACTCGAAGAGAATCAATAGTATTTTAGTATATGGATGTGCTGGTGGTGGTGGTGGTAGAGGGGTACTTATATCATTCAGGGTATTAGAGGTGTGTGTGGGTAGGGAAGGATGCTTATTATCATTCAGGTTATTAGAATGCAACAAAACAATCTCCTGAGAAATCTGCTTCTGCCATATTTAATGAATATTTGAGTAGTATTCCATTTAAAAACAATAGAGAAGGTTTATTGTTTTTAATGAATTTTCCATTTCCTATGTATATAGTTGATCAATTTTCATTTTACAGTTTCATTTTGCTTTTTCCTCTCTCTCACTTCTTATTAGTCTATGAGCTTAAAAAAGCAGCCATAAAAAACAGAATTTTAGGTCTTGTTCTATTTTGGGTATTTTCATTTCCTTCTTTCATTCTTTAGCCTACTGTACCATGGACCTTACAAGAAAATGAAATTTTTTTGTCTTCAAAGAATATTTCACTTTTTTTTTTTTTGGTTTATGTACCCCTTGGAGTTTACGTTTTGTCTAGGTATACTTGTCATTCTGCCAAGATACAGAATTGTCTCAAATTTTTTTTTTTTATTATCAATTTTTTGTTGAAATAATTCTCTGGAAGGTAGAGGTACAGCAACACTCATGAATTAATACATCCTACCATTTTTTTAATTTCAATTTTTTTTTTTTTTTTTAGAGAAAGCTAATTTCTTTCTAAACCAAACCTAGCAGTATTCTGTTATTTCTCGTGGAACATAACATTATCAAAACGGATATTATCAGGTACACTGACTCAATCGAGAAAAAAATTCCTGGATCCACCCACTAATTCAATTACCTCTTTCCATTGATCATGGTCCATCCTTCCAAAAATTTCATTGAAATTCATTGAGAATTCCTGGATATATTGTGTGGACTGACATGAACGAATACATAAATGTAGGATGGAAAAGTAAAAATTTTCAAAACAAAATTCCGTCATTGAATTCTTTTCATTGGGATCCCACCCATATGTATATCACAGGATTTATATCAAATCATTGTAGCCCCACAAATGGCCTACTCAACCAACCAGCCAAGCAAGCTACTCTTTTTGTTAGTCTATATTGCTTATCTGGAATTTTTTTTTCAAAATGATTTTTGTTTATTTCTAGTTCTTTACTTCTTGCGCAAAGATATGAAAAACACTTTTTTCAGACTTATGGGGAGAAAAAATACAATATATATCCTTATCTCATAGAAATGAATCACCATAGCCTGCATGCATACTAGAACTAATTGTCTGAAAAATTATCTGAAATTATGTTAGGAAATGAAAATCTTTCATCTAAATTATCAGTACAGGATTGGGGCATTGTTGGTTCAAAATGACCTTGGAGAACCAAAAAACACTTTTTTGAAAGAACAAAAAAACTTTTTCAAATGGTGCCTAGTGCTGTACTCATGCAAATTTTCTAGGTTGAAGCCCCAAAAATGTGACCAGGAGCACCTGAAGAGACACGCGCACACATAAGCACTCAAACGCAAGCAAAGAGAGTAGAATCTGTAGCCCACTTGGCTGGTCTTGTTGGGTTAGCCTGATTCAATACAGTTTTTCCCTGCTATCTGAAAGTGAACCGTTAGTAAGCCAAAATGACATAAAGCAAAGAAGCAATCACCATTTATGTTGGGAATCCTTTTTTAGTGTCCTCAGACCCTAAAAAACCAAAACGTGGCGTACTGCAAACTTTCAAAAGGCAGTGATTATCTGTATATCAAAACTAGAACTATATAAATTTTTAAGAGGGAATATCAAAAAATTCTTTTTAGCAATAGAAGGGTAGGATTATGGGATAAGTTACCAAAATATGTTGTGTTATCAATAAATGTAGATGAGTCTAAAGGAAATTATGTTTATTACACTGCCGTTAATGCTAATATTTCATAAATGAGATATTGTGAAAATATGATTATTTGATGTGCGCTTTTATATACCAATTGTATACTTTTCTTTCACGTAGAAAATAAATGTGAAATAAGTTGTCCCATGCAACCAGACATTGGGCAATTAGTTTTGTCTTCATTTAATGATCCCTGGCAGCATCTTGCCCTCTTTGTTGTGCATTGATTGGGATTTGTTCATTGGTTTTATGAGATTTTTTATTCATTGTTTCTGTGGCAATTATCGGTTTTTACGAAGCCAGGATGCTGGCTCGAGGCCTAACCTTCTCCGTTTCCCAATCAGGCTTGGGACTGGCTATGATGACTTTTAGGCTGTAGGCTATTTTTTGTCAGAGTAACTTCCTCTTTCACTGCCTTACCCTTCCCAAGGGCAATAGTGTGAAATGAATGTAAGCAGCCTTGGCTGGAACTTGAACTCGTCCATCAATTCTGTGCTAGGATTTTGCTTGAATCAGTCTACAACACTTCATCTACATATAATATTTACTTATAAGGGTATAAGAAGGTAATTTGATGAATATACACTCATACACATATCTAATAGTATACACACACGCACACACACACACATGTGTTCATGTGCGTACATATGCATTCAATTTATAGCAGTAGATGAATTATTGTTGGTACTGGGAATTTGTATGTCGATAAATTCTCTGGACACTCAGTAACCACTCTGCCACTTGAATTTACTATCACCTTGACTGATACATAAGCTTAGAGCCGTAGAATGTTACTTATTCTTACTCATTTCTGTATGATCACCTGAGGTAAACAATATTTCTCTGGTCAATAACTAATGGGTAATCAATTAAGAATTCATGTTACTGAGGGCAAAAATGATCTCTGATATGACTTGCCATCAAGCAGAATTCCACACAATCACATCACGAATCAGCTCCTTTATTCCTAGATAATAAACAAGCTCCATTAAAAGCTATTTCCCACAGTCCTAAAATAGCCTTTTTAATATAGAACAAATGGAGTAGTATTATAACTGACTGGAATGTGCTGCTCTCTTGCAGGTTGAATCCTGAATTTTTTAAAGCTCATTACTTATTTTATTTATTTTGTTAGATAAAGTATTGTAAATCATTATAATTAATTCTTTTTACTATTTATGTTCATCTTGATAATAATGATTTACAATACCTCCTCTGATAAAATAAATAGAATAAGCTTGCGTAATCAGTAAGCAAGCCATAACGTAACATTCAATGAAAATCAGGTTGTATTCATAAGATCGTTGGTCTTTGAGTCTCGGAACGAATTCTAGGCCCCTTGAACTTGACTAGACATAACTCACGCATCATGGGGTAAAACCCCAATCGGCCATGGCACCACATTTGCATCCATCTGGTCTTAAATTGTCCTATTTAGGAGAGCCCCTATGAGAACAGGATGTGACACATGGTTGGTTTAATCCTATGCGCTCAGGACTTGACTACACAGAGTAGTACCAGGGCCCCGTCCGTGTGAACGACAACTAATTTGATATCTAGCATATATGATAAATTTTAAATGGAATATTTTTTCAATCATCTCTGTACATTCAAATGTTTAGAGCAGGTTTTGACTGTTTCAAAGTCTCCGTACTTAGAATGGTGGGGGATCAGTTTTCTAAATAGGAACGGCTAAAGCCATAATCAGCGTAAGAGCACTTTTTATAATTCAACGTATACAAAAGTTGGGCTTTGGTCCAAATTCTCCAGTACCATTCCAGCTCAGTCTGACAATCTATGGAGCCACTTTGTTGGAAGAAACTGCAAATGGTGCAGACCCTTTTGCCAAATGGGTTCTGCGAGTAGATCCTCACTTGGCTCCAATAACAAATTGGATTGCCGATACTGAACTATCAGTTAATACCAAACATGGTGCCGAAGAGATCAGGATAGGGAATGAATTTAAGGTTTTGATTTAGACTAGCACTTGTCAGTGATATCTAGTTGCCTGGAGGGTTGTGAGTTCAATTCTCACCTGGAATTTATGAATGCCCTCAATTTCATTCCATCTGTTGGTTTACTTTTACTCAAATACAACAAAGGACAAAAAGAACATTTTTTTTTTTTGCTGATATATAAACTGATCAGAAATGAAATCTTATCAGCATTAACTCTTCCAAGACTAACCTGATGAGGTGCTTAATGCCTGAATTAAAATATCCCAGTATATTCCTAAAAGAGATCCACAGGACGTGTATATCCCAACAGTCATAGAAATTTAAGGAGCCTTGAAAAGGTTAAGTGAGGAATCTTTTTATTAATTGTTTTTGTAATTCTCAAGTTATGTCTTTTTGTGACCAATATATATTAGAAACTGTCAACTCATGTTTCTTTAGTTTTCAAATTGGTCTGGCTGGCTGGCAATCTAACTATGCATATATGTATGTATGATGTATGCAGGCAGTGGAGCTAGAGGGTTGAATTTCGATATTTACTCCTGAAAAAACATTTTTTGTTTTTGTTTTTTTTTAATTCCCTTGAATAGGTTTCTAGTAAGGGTCTATTTTGCAATGTAAGTTTATGCTTTATGCTTGCTTGCTTATGTTGTATCCCGCAGCATTCATGCTTGTTTTTTGAAAAATTCTGACTCTTTTGATGAATTTTGGTAGTATTAAAAAAACATTAAAAATGCCTCTGTTTATTTGTTCAAATCTCTCTCCATTTTAATTGATAATATTTACCATCTATCATCTATCGCCCATACCTATCCCGCAGTTATCACAGCTTGATTATAATGTGGTTGACTTTCTTGGAATCCAACACCCACGTTATAACACCAGGGTGTGCGTTTATAATAATTTCATAGTCAATTGATCTAAAATCAACATTTTACCATTGCCAACCAATATCAGAGAAACTTTCAGATAGCAGTGATTTGAAAATAATCTTATGTAAATGAAAATTGCTCAGCTTTGAAGAATGTTAATTGGATAACTAAACACATTGCTCTAGAAAGTTCAAATGCTGTGAATTTTTTATTTGAATATATAAATGTTCATATCTTATATATAATTTGCATTATGTCTGTTTTTATATGTGCCCACCTCTTTATCAAATAATTGGTGCTATATAGCTAGAGAGTATTAATCAAGGTACCTCTAAAATGCACTAACTTTGGGAATGCAAAAATAAAATCCAGGTAAATTGCAGAATTTTGATAATTCTATGAGGTGGGGGTTCTCATAATGAATATCAGACCTTTTCATGGCTAAAAACTCATAAAAAGATAAACATAGGATTCAATGAACGAAAACTTGAGGCCACTTTTAGAACTCATAGCAAAATGTGTTATGGAAAAGTTTTTCTCTCAAAGATTTTTGTAGATAGCATTCCTGGGTCACCATTGCTAAGTATGAAGATCTGGAGGGATGGGGGTCAGTAGTACTTTGCTTCCCATACAGACAGAGCCCCCTATACATCTTTTAGGGAATAAAAATGCAAAACAACCATGATGTCAGTGTTGGCTAAATACTGCTTGTTTATTGAGAATACAACACCATATAATTTCATCAGTAATCTATGGAGGATACTTCATGTTATGTATAGAAAGTCAAGTTCTGCTAGGAAACGAAGATCGTAATATTTTTGTGAGCCAGGGATGCTATTAAAAATAATCTTCATAGAAAGCACCCAAAATGTTAAAAAGTAAATTCTGCACAAATGAGTGATATCGTTATCAGCCTTTTAGCATCTGTCGTTGGACGTAGACTTTCTCCAGGATTCACCTTACCTCTCTATCACAGGTATCAATAGCCCAATATTATCTGAACTTGTCTAGTTCGTCTTGCTATTTTGTTTTTTGCCAGCTACAGTTTAGCATGTGATCTTTGGGGATCCATGTGCCACATTGAGAGTTGTGATGGCCAACAGTTGTCTCACATTCTTACAACATAACCAGCCCATTGCCATTTGAGTTTTGTAATGGAATTTATGGTGTCTTGGATTCCTATTTTTTTCTTTAACATACTCTACTGTCTTGTGATCCTTCTATGTGATGTTGAGCATGATTCTTTCCTGTGCACATTGCATGGTTCCTAGTTCGATGGTCAGTCTTTTGGTTAGGTGTCATGTTCCAGCTCAATAGGTGACTATTGGGAGGATACATCGGTTGTAGACCTTTCTTTTTAGGACTAGTGTATGGCTGAGTATAAAGTGGGATCCTTCATGCAAAATTTCAGAACTGTATTTTTTTACATTGAAGATCTCATTCAGATTCCTTATAGTGTTCCGGCTTGCTATTTTAGAACTCTTTTTGTCTAAGATTGTTTGATTTTAATGTTCTTGAATTTTCGAATCAGCTAGAAAATGTACCTATTTTATATTCTAACTAGTATAGTACCTGTCAAAACTGACAGGATCATTTACATATGAATATATTAAACAAATATATATATTTTATTATAAATATATTCATTGCAAACAAAACAGTGCATACCTCAAACAAACATTTACATTTCTGTCAATTTTCTGCAATTACAAAGTTTAAAATCTAGTGCACAAAACAAAAATATTGATGAGTTATCTGACAAAATCAGCAAAGTCTATGAATTTTCAGACGTGTATACATTTGATTTTTTCTTTTAAATGCTATTTATGTTTAGTTTTCCTTTATACAATATAAGTTTCCCAAACTACATCAGTTTGTGGTAGGCTCTCTTACATTTTAAGGAACAAAAACAGACTCTGTTCAAAACCTACAATGTTATTGACACAATTTTTGACTTGAGTTGGGTTGGAGTTTGAGTTTGGCTCTCATAGATCTTTTCTCTCTCCCTCTCGATTATCTCTCTTTATGGATGCTTTCTTTTTCAATTTGGTCAGAAAAAAAGTGAATTTGGCTATCATAGATCTTGACCTCTCTCTCTTGCCTTCCCTCGCTCTATCGATGTTTTCATCATTTTTCAGTTTGATCTGAATGAAAATTTGGCTCTTGTAAACCTGGCAATGGTAAAAAGAGAGGACGTATTTATTTTCCAGATGCAGTGGTACCTCTCATAGTGGAGGACTCATAGATCAAAATTTCACTTTACTAGAGGTCCTAATTGCCAAAAAATAATCTCTTAGCAAAATATTTAGCAGACAGACAGACGGACCTTTAGTGAATTATAATGAGATTATTTACTTATTTATTACATTAATTACATGTTTATTTGTATTTATACATTATTCAGAAAGTAATTATTACATTATAAATCATTTACAGGATTATTGTTAATGTGTAGAGATCCGATACTTTTATTTGGAATGAATTATGGAAATCTCATTGGTTTAATTATTCACTCAAGAAATTTTCATTTAACAAGACATTTTGTGGAGCAAATTGTCCTCATTAAGAGAGGTACCACTGTATATATGGTCTTATCTGAATGGTATTGCAGGTTTGGTTCCAGACCACTCTATTTAAAAAAAATTCCTTTTTTGCTGAAAAATGCTAATCATCATCTGAGCATCCAGCAAGTCTAAATCTTTTTCTACCTTTGGATTTAAAGTGAGAGACGTGTAACTCATCCTTTCACTTAAACACTTGAGCTCTCAGTACAATTATTAATTAGCCTGATTTCAATAATGGAAAAATTTGAAATATTGCGAGAATCAGGAAAATATGACTGACATGCAGTGAGCAAATGCAGTTGGCAAAATGGCACCAATCAACTTGCTTGACACAAACTTTCAATTTGTGAAAAGACCTACTATATCTGCTAAGCTCAACAAAGTGCAATAAAAAGAGGTATGCCTCTGTGTGTGTGTGTGTATATATATATATATATATATATATATATATATATATATATATATATATATATATATATATATAATGTGTGTGTGTATGTATGTATATATATAATGTGTATGCTTCTTCATATTTTATTTGTTCTCCTCTAATATTTATTCCAAATATTCATATTTGATCATAATAAAGTAAAGCTATCATTCTAGACATAATTTGATCATAATTTATAGATTGACAGCAGAAACCAGTAAATATCTTTTCAATCTTACGTGTCATTTTACCCAAAATAATAAAATCTTTAACACGTGTGATTGACCATTGTTTGAAAGATTAAATGAATAAGAAATACTCAGATGTGCAACTTGCATAAAGGTAAAAATGTTTTTGTTTTTTTTACCCAAATGCAAATAAGTAAATCAAGAAGCAGGTCTGGTTAGTTGACTCACACTAATGATCTTGGGAAAGATATGAATCCACTTCTTCCATTAGATATGGGTGAATAGCTGGGCAGTTGCAGTCCTTTACCCCTGTAAGGCAGTCCATCTAAAGGAAGGTTACTTTGACTGAAAAAAACCTTGGTGTAGGACTAGCAACTCCACCCTGGAAAAACATACTTTCTACTGAGCCTTACACTCCCCACAAGGAATAAACCAATTCGATAGCAGCCAGAACAGTACAAAAAAGAAATGAATGAGTCAAGAATATCATTTTGTGATTGTAGCAATGTGTGAACTGCCTCATTCTATTTGCAAGCAGGTAAGAATAGATAGTTCAGAAAAATGCAAGGTCAATTCAGTTTTCTGCTTTGATGAATGGTTGATCACATTCGATCTCTTAGTTTACATTTGGCTGCATTCATGCTGGGCTCTTGGAAATTCAGACTTTTTCCATGATCATTGCCTTAAAAAAAGCAAGAGATGTAATTTATTCACTGATCACCCCCAATACCACATGCTGCCAAAAGAAATTGCTCATGTGACGGTTTCTATCAAGCGACTAATCAGACCTGGTTTTTTCTCTCTAATCTGAGTAGCATCTCTGAACTGAAATTTGCAGCAAGTGGTGGTAAAAAATAGTTTTAATTAAAAATGAATGGATTGGTTTTTTTTCTTTCAAACATACTCAGATAATTTTTTTCTTCTTTTTTTCTTAAATTAGTATAAAACTTTCTGCAATACTTGGAAATCTGTGGTAACTTGATTTTGTTCTGAAAAGAAAATTAGAAGAAAAAAAAACAAACTTCCATCTTCACATGCAATGAATTCAATAATGCAATCAAGTAATCATCCGATCCAATGATCACTGACAATCGCATTAATCAAAACTTTACAAAAATTACAAAGATGAGAATAATAGTTCAAAATATTACAAATCTGCTGTCAAATAAATTCAAGCAATTTTAGTCTTGATTGCAAATACGTAATTCAATGAACAGGCTACCCTGATTTTGCGCCATGGTTGCATTCCTAGAGGAGATGGCGTAAACAAAGTCAGTGCAAAATCAACCCATCATTTATCTTAACAGTAAGACACTCTGAACAACTCATATAACCTTGGCTTTGTGCTGATTGATCAAAATTGCTCTGGTAGTTCCACCAGCAATGAAAATATTAACTATTGGTGAGTTCACAAAATTTCCTAATTATAAAGAAAAATTTTGAGCATATTCCAAACCAGCATTTTTGTCAATCAGCATGAATCAAATCAGGTTAGCCTATGTTTGTAAGAGATTTCTTCTTATATTGCCACATATCAGATATCAGAGTAGACTTTGTGAAACATTTCCAAGAATATCTCTGTAAGAAGGCAGATATAGTTACCGTCAAACAAAACTGTCACCAGTTTCTGTGTTGGTCTGGCCAGCTGTGTATGTATGTATGACATGTACAGGCGACACCGATAGAGCTAGAGAACTGAAAATTTGAACATTCACTCATTTTTTCTCGGGGTTTTCTGAGTACCACCACCCTTCATAAATAGGTTTATTGTAGGGAGTTCAATTTGCAATGTAAGTTTATGCTAAATTGATCACTTACTTTGTGTCCTAAAACATCCAGTTAGAATTTTTGAAAATTTTGACTTCTAGTGATTACTGCCTTGAAAAAGAATTAAGGAAAAAACTAGGGAAAAGAAGGGAAAAAGAAGAAAAGAAAGTTTGGTAGCTTACTGATGGGTGTAGGGGCAGAGAGAGGAGAGAAAAGGGAGTTAGGTAGTATGATATGAGGGTAGGAAGAAAGAAGGGAGACAGAAAGTTTGATAGCTTACTGAAACTAATCCATGTTAGTATAACTTTGTTATTAACCATTTTGAATATTAAAAGATCCAGACCAAAGAGATAACAGTAAGCTTAACTGGGAAATTGGAATTGGGTTTCTATTGAAAATTAACCATCAGATGGCTAGTGAGAACATTGACTAATACAACCATCGTTTCTATTTTTAGCCTTGTGCTATTTTCTGTATGTTGGCAATGAAGCTGTTTATAGCATTGTTTATTACTTCAATATCAATGTAAATGTTTAGCTTCTTGACCCTTTCCAGACAGCCGGGCCAGATGTGGCCAGCCAAACATGTGCATTTGTTTACAACTGAATCTAATAATGCTAATTGGCCATAGAGGTGTATACCTATTGAATCAGCCTAATCAACATGGTGGCTTGCATGTAGCAGCGGATGCTTTGAAATTAGCAACATAACTGAATTTTGATACCATGGCAATCAGACGTAGATATATAAATGCCCAGGCTGTTACATGATTCTGAGACATAATTGTTACGATTTATTGAATCACCGTAGTCCCACAAATGGTCCACCTCGACTTATCAACTAAGTGGGCTATGGATTCTTCTCTTTGCTCTGTGTCTGTCTGTGTGTTTCCAGGTGCTGCTGGTCACATCTTGGGGGCTATAACCTAGAAAATTCACATGAGTACATCACTACACATCATCCGATTTTATGTCATTCAGTTTCCATGGAAACAACCAAAACTAGATATTCATGAGTAAAAATATCTCTACCATATAGCTGGAGTATAATTCTTCCAAAATATAAATGGTATAGATGGGTTAACTATCAATTTTCCTCTATATTTTTAAATAAGTGAAAAGAACTGTAAAATATATCAAATTTCATAAGCAACAAAAATGAAGATGGGCAAAGCACATAACAAGAAGAAGAGACAACAGATGGAGCAAAGGGTTAACCGATTGGTGTCTGTAAGATCTTAAATGCAGTAGGAAAAGACTTGATACAAGAGAGCAATCACACTCATCATTGAAGGAGATAGGAGAGGCTTTTGTCCCAGAGTGTACTTATAGAGACTGATGATTATGTTTGTTTAAAAATATTCAGCCATGTCTGCTCTAATGTTGATCATAGTTGGTTATGAAAATGACAAAAACCATGTTTTAGAAACATTACAAAGAATGCTGTCATACTGATTTAATTGATTTTCTTAAAAACAATTTTCTTTTCTTTAGTTTTCTGAATAGAGCTTCAAGAAAACAGTGGACTGTTTTCAGGAAAACAGATAACCTCAAAATCAGTGGAATATATCAACTCTTCGATTCATTCTAGTAAAAAAAAATGGTTCAAGCAAGTAACTTCTGATTGATTTTACAGCTTTTGCACTTTTTTGTCATTTTTTAAATTCTACTTCAATTCACTTCACAAAAGAGTTCAATCTTTTAAAATTCTGTTAATGGTAGAGGTCCAGGCGGTTACAATCTTGAAAATAAAGAAAACTTTAGAATTGTTTGCACCAAAATAACAATTTTCTGATAAAAGCATAACATTTATTCATGATAAACATTACTTCCTTTAGCAGCAGAAATAATATAAAATTGGCTTTGATTGCTGAGAAGTAATGCCAAAATTATGACTTTCTCTATAGCTATATAATTTTCCTCCTGCCAACCAAGTTGAAAAGCATATATATTTGGTCATGTCTTTCCATCTGTCCGTCTTTCTTTCCATCTGTCTGTCTTTCTTTCCATCTGTCTGTATATTCAGAAGATATCTCCAAAAGTACTCTCTAAACTTCACTGAAATTTAGTGGAAGGGTGGGCAGCAGCCTAAGAAAGAGTTGGTCAAATTCTGGGATGGATCCAGGAATTTTTTTTCTTTCAATTGAGATGTGTTTTTTCATATTTTTTCTCTGTACATTCATGTATTTGCTCATAACTGTCCACACAATATCTCAAAAAAAGTTGTGGATGGGTGGACAATGGACTGCAGAAGTGATTACTTTTTTGGCGTTATACGTCCACACCTCATTATATCACGAAAATTTCATGTCTGTCCACACTATGTATTCAAAAGAGTGAAAAACAGGCTAAGAAAGAAGTGATTCGATTTGGGGGCAGATCCATTCAAAATCACTTCCTCTGACTATGACATAGACAGTGGTATATGCTTTCTAATTTTATTCTTATCTGTATGTTTTAGTGTTTGGTCCTGATTGTTGAGTCTGTGGAAAATGTACAGAAAATTATTTCTCTTAAACCTTGTTTCTGCTCTTCTCAACCGGGGTTCTGTGAGAAATTGCTAGGGGTCCCACAAAAATTTTGTGCATGTACAAGAAAAGCACCTGTCATATGGGGATTTTTCATATAACAAGTAGTGGTTCCTGTTTTGATGACATTTATCACTAGAAGCAACAGAATATTTACTGGAAAAAATCAGTGGCTGACATTTGTTATAATCATTACAAATTTCAGTTTTTTAAGGGAATTTTTTTTTAGATAAATATATAAAGTTTATGAAAAACATTAATTCTATGAAAGGCAGGCTAAGTCTATAAATATTTGTTCAAGGAAACTGACTTGCATTTTATATTTTTCTACATCAAATGTCTTTGGGGTGAGAGGGGACTGGAAAAAATCTTTGAATGTTCTCCAAAATGAACAAATATGTTGAAAACTATCTTTCTGTACATTGTAGAATACTGATAATTACTTTTAGATTATAAAATAAGTAAAATTTTTTAACACTGATATTGCTGTACATATGATATTCTTGTGAAAGGGTTCCTCAAGTCTAAAAAGTTTAGGTAAGGCTGGTGTAAAAATTCAAATTTTGAGGTCAGCATATTGATTAGAAAGTTGATTTTTATGAGCTTGTAATTTCTAAGAAAACGTTGATAATTTGTATTTGGTAGTATTTGATATAAATAACAAATACAGGTCTAGTTAATATAATAGAAATCATCATGTGACCAACGTCTTTTAGCGATATGCTGTGTTGGGGGTGATCATTTAAAAAAGTTGGAAAAGGGGGTAATCACTAGAGTTACTTTTCTCACTTTTTGTTGGACAGTGTTCACTAAAAAAGTCTGAATTTAAAAAAAAGAGTGAATGATAATGAACACAAATGAAAGGGTCTATTTAGCATTAAATTGTCAGCCCTATAATTCCATTGGTGCAGCTTATATGCATGATGCACACATAGACAGCCAAACCCACTTGAAAATCCAAGAAGCCTTTTTTGACAGTTTTTGGTTCACAGTTTCTAATACTTCTGAGTACAATTAGATATGATCACTGAATCCTTGAAAAGATCCCTCCAGTCTAGAAATGCAGTGAAAAGCTGGCTTGTGTGATTGCTAAAGCATAACACTTGAAAGGATATATATATATATATATATATATATATATATATATATATATATATATATATATGTATATATATATATGTATATGAAGTATGGTATTTTGGTCTATCTGGAATGGATAAATATGTCTAATGTTTTTTCTTTTCTTTGTATTTGGAAACTTTTCCCTTTCATCTTGTTATCTGATTTCTCTTTTCTACCTGTGCCAACGGAAGTATTACTTTGTATCTGTCTTTCTGTCTGTCCACACGATATCTCCAAAGGTTTTCAATTGAATTTTGCTGAAGGGTAGGCTATGGGTTGAGGAAGAAGTAATTGAATTTTGGAATGGATCCAGAAGTTTGTTTTCAATGGAGAGATATTTTTTCATTTTTTATCTCAATACATTTATATATTTCTTCATGACTGTCTGCACAATATCTGCAAAAGTTCCAGTTGAATTTCAATGGAATTCTCTCAGAATGTGAGCCATAGGCTAAGGAAGAAGTGATTGAATTTTGGGATGGATCCAGGAATTTTTGTGCTGATTGAGTCGATATAAGATGTTTGCAGAGATATGCACTCTGAATGCTTTCTAGTTTTTCACTTGTGATCCAGAATGATGAGTTCTGGAGCTTCTTCACTTTGTGGTCTATCTGGAATGGCTTAATGTTTGATTTTTAGATGTTTTTTCTTTCTTTTCTATTGACAATATTTTCCTTTTCATATTGTTATCTGATTGCTCTGTTTTTCCCACTTGTGATTCTGAATGATAATGTGTCAAATTCTTTCAACAACTGATTTCTCTGAGTGATATTTATTAAGAGATAGGAACAGTGGCTTCTTTCCACTTGTCTGATAAGCCTTATCATCACAGGTCTTCTCTATTTTTACTGCAATCTCTTCTATCCACAAAAAACAAGTTACTTGATCTTTACTCATTGCCCTCTCCTCTGATTAGACAATGTTTTTATATAACAACTGCATCTTTTTACCTTAGGATTATTTTCATTTGTTGAAACACGTGTTCAGCTGATAAAAGCAAATTTTCAGCCAAAAATAATGACAAATATTTTAGTTATGAACTGAAGCTCATTTTAGCCTATTTTGTGATGTTTTTGCCCCTTTTTTTTAGCTGAAAACCCCCTATGATCTCATGTCATTTCAAATCATAGAACACACTTATTGGCAAATTTACATCCAAAAATAATGACATGTATCAATTATGGCCAGAAAAGGCTCATCGAAGACTTGAAAAATGAACCTAGATTTTTTTCTGAAATCATACATATTAGAGATATTAAAAAAATCAAGAGTGATGTTAGTGACAAAAAAAAAAAATGCGCACATTTTTACACTATGCCCCTCTTCCCTCTATGAGCTTCCCATAATCTAAGTCGGTGTATTTTGGTCATTTTGGTGATTCAAATTGATCATTCCTAAGAATGAAGTCAAGATCAGGACCAGATTGAGCATAATAGGGGCCTGAGACACTGATCAAATATATATATATATATATATATATATATATATATATATATATATATATATATAATGTGAACAAGAAAAAAAGAACTAAATTGATTGTTATACCGTAGTCAAAAAGTTAATGTAAAAAAAAAAAAAAGGATAATTTCTAGACTATGGCCCACTCAGGAGCTCCCCTCAGAGTCTGGGGTTCTGAGTCTTATATCTTGAATGCTTCATGGTTCAAATGGCACTGGTTGAGATAAATTCATATAATCAGAACAATGTTACTCAGGTTGTAAGTTTAATTATTTTATGAATGATTAATATCTAAGATGTTGATTGAAAACATCATGTTTGATGACATTCATTAGGTTTAAGTGATTTATTCACAAATACAATTATTGGATGAATAGGAACTCTGATAATATATAACTATCTAGACCCAAGAAAATTCCAGTCATTAACAACTAAGATATCCTCATTACTCTCATTTCTACGATAAAAGTATATAATGTTTTTCAAGTAATTTATTACCTGCATCCATATTAGTATCTCTATTGGCAAAGGAAAATGAAACTAATTAAATCATCATAGCCCCACAAATCGCCCAACCAATCAGCCAAGTGGGCTACGGATTCTTCTCTTCGCTTGTCTCTGAATGTCTCCAGGCATTCCTGGTCAGATTTTTGGGACTACAAACTAGAAAATCTGCATAAATACACCACTAAGCACCTAATAAAGGTGTTTCTGTTTTTTCGAAAAAGTGCTTTTTTGGGTGTCTATGCCCAGATCTTGTGCTGGTATCTTTTAGATAATTTTAGATAAAAAATCTATTTTTTCATGTGATTTTTAGATATTTTCTTCCAGTACACCCGCGGGCTACAGTGATTCATTTATGTGAGGTACGCATGTATATCATCATCATTGATTACTCTTGCTATCTACCTATATTCATGTGGTTGACTTACTACTTTAACTTGATTTTCACGCTTCAGACTTGAGAGGGTGGATAAGCACCCCCGTCCATTTTTACCCTTGTTCATTACATGGTATTTGTGAGCAGGGAAGGAGACAGGTATAATGAAAGTTGAGCCCCTTTTGTACCCACTCAAGCATAAGCACCCTCTTCCTTTCTCACCATTGTTTATTACATTGCCAAGGTCTATTGTGGAGTAGAAGAGTAAGGATGAAGGTATAGGGAGAATTAATAGTAATCAGAAAGCATAACTGTCATATGTACAAACAAGCAGAGTAATAGCATAATATTTCACCTTTGATTATTATTGAGAATTTTTATGTAGGTTGGTTCATGCTAAATATCTTTAGTCTTGGACCAATAATCATGAATGGCTTGGCAATGAACGAAGATTTTTGGAGATTTTTCCTGTATAGGACCTTAGTCGGCAGGGCCTGTTATACAGAAAAGCCTGTGGGTCTGTACCATAGAATAATAAGGTAATGTGTGCTCGGCTGACCCCACTCATGCATGAGTCTGCATGCAATGATCTACCTTTGTGGCGTGAATAGCAACAATGCCCGAGGTTGTAGGTTTGTCAAGATAATCATAAAAAGTCAAGATGTACTATTTGTCAGTGGTGGGCACAGCTAATGAAAACACTAGACTTATAAACCATTAAAAAATTTAGCATATGTGAGGATAACAATTAACTTTTATCATATGAATTTTATTTCAGTTTTTTTTTTTTTTTTTTACTCTGAAATTCTTATATGGTGTAGCTTTAGACATAGGTCTTCAAATAGACTGTGTGTTGAATATAAACCAATGTTTAATTTAATCTGTTCATCTAATTATCTATGTACATATTGATCATTGTCTAATATTGGCATGCTATACCTTTTTGGGAAGCTCAGTGTCTAAGCTACAACATATCAATTCTTTTTCCAGGATTTTAGAGCAAAAAACCCAAACCAAAGCTTAATTCATGGAATTAAAGTTAACAGTTAGCGTTTATTCTTGCTTCCACTAAATGTTCAGTGGTTTATCAGGTAGCGTTTTTATTAGCTGAGCCCACCACTACTATTCAGCTTGATAATCTTTTTCTTAGGTATAAATATCCAAGTTTATTTTGAATAAAGTATTCTAAAATAGATATTTGGTACATGTGGAAATATTCTTCATCAAATATAAGATAATAAACTTTGGAAAAAGACAACCTATAAATTCCAACTTGTAAGAGGAGAAAAGAAATAGGAACAGATCTGGTTAGCCACTTGATAGAAGCCAGCTTGTAATCAATGTATTTTGGTAGCATGCCATGTTGGGGGTTATCAATAAAATGAGAAAAAGTTGGAATAAAGGTTGATCGATGTGAGAGTTACTTCTTTCACATATGGTTAGGCAGTGATCTCTAAAAAAAAGTCTTTACAAAGAATTTTCAAAAATAAGCGGGCATAAACCAAGGGATCAATTTAGCAAAAACTCACATCGAAAACTGAACCCCCTGACACACACACACACACACACACACACACACACACACAAAAGTTTGGGGTAGTAAATGCAAAAAAAAAATTTTTAGACAGTAAGGAGTAAATGTTTAAATTTTCAGACTTCTAGCTCCATTGATGCAGCCTGTATGTGCAATAAATATATACATACATTCAGCCAGCCAGACATCTGGAAGAAACCAGTGTTTACAGTTTTGGTTGATGATTTTCACTCAAATCTGAGCAAAAATAAGGAGAGCAGGTTGTGCAATACTCAAATGTATACAGAAAACAATTTTATGTTATTATAATTAAGCCCATTTGATGACAGAGAAATATTCATGTTTTGAACATCGAAGCAGACTTTGGTGCCAAATCAGGTACCCTTGTCATGCAAGAGGTTACAATTTTATATGTATTTTCCCCCCATATCTAGTACTCGCTTATATGTGAATAATGTTATACACCAAGAAATATGGTAGTCATGACATATTTTCTGTAATTTAATTCAAAACTTCTTTGTTCCTGTGCATTTAGTTTCTTTGTCCTTTGTATAATCTCTCCTTCGTAGTGCCAACCTACTAAATGACTTCTTGTTTCCTCTTAGATTCTAACTCCTACCCCTCTCCCTGAGGGCCCATATCAAGTCTCATAAGTCACTCGGTTGAAATTTCAGGAAGCAAGGCTATTATGAATAGGTATGTGAAGCAGTTATTAAGCTTTTCACTTCCTAATAGCTCTAAATTTTTTAGAAACCGTCAATTGCCAACTGAAAGTGCACACCAGTCAATATAGGTTTCTTCAGTTTTCAAGTGATTCTGGTTGGCTGTATCATGTCTGTTGTGCATACAGACCTCACTAATGGAGAGGGCTGAAAATTTGAACATTTACTCCTTATTATGTCAAGAAAAAACAAGTGTTTATTGTTTTTTGAAAATTCCTCCCCCAGAATAAGGTTAGTTTTTTGGGGGGTGGGGGTACAAAGTGGGTTTATGCTAAACTGGTCCCTTAGTATGTGTCCAGCAGCTTTCACATTTTTTTTTTTAAATGCGGGCTTTTTTGGTTGTTATAGTCCATTTAACTCTTGAAACTGAAGATGTGTGGTCGAGGCACACATTTATATTTATTACCAAACACACTTTTCCTCCGGCACTTCATAGTCTACTTTGTTTGCTGAAGCACTGCATACAACCCCTTTCGCTGAACAATAGTGTGTTTGAATTTTGAGGTTGTGCTGTCATATTAATCTCATGTCTATTTGAATCATACATTAAAAGACACAGAAGTTAAAGGCTTTCAAAGTTACTAAGTGCTCAAAATCTTGGCACCTTTAAAAAAAAATGCAGAGCCCTAGTAGTTTAAATGTCAAATTCTTTTTTGCATATCTAAACAAATGAAATGTATTTGCTTATTATTTACATTTCAATATAATTTCCATAACAAATCCCATAAGAATAATTTCATCCTCCAGTACTAATTAAAAACATCTCTGTTTCCTCTGCACCTCGTTAGTTATTCAATTTCCTCTGTTACTTTGAGTGCTTAAAAATATAAAAGTTGTTTTCTCTGATCATTGTAAATAAATTAATGAAATGAATGAATTTAATCTGCCTAATGTAATTACACTCTAAACACTTTGGAAGTGCATTGACGGTGAAAAATAATTTATAAGGACCAGTATTTGGCTATTATTTAAATTCGGCATTTGCAGTAGTAGTTAAATATTTATTATGTATAATGTGCTCAGTAATGGGATATCAGTCCACTCATCTCTATGAGGCACTTTTTGGTCAGTCAGCCACAGTTACGTCAAACAACAGAAATAGGGAGGAAGGAAGAAGTGTTACATCATTAGGAAACCAACTGCTGTGATGTCATGATAAAAAGTTCTGCATTTTTGTACAAAAAAAATGTCCATTCCCGATTTCTCTGAAAATGATAGGCTCTGAATATTTCCATATCACAATATTTTACAAGTATGAAAGAAAGACTACTTGCTCTTCTTTCTCCTCCTCCTCTTGTTATATTACCAGAAGTTGAAGTCCGTCCACTCGATATTTCCAAAAGTTCTCAATGAATTTCAATGAAATTTTTTAGAAGGGTAGGCAATGAGATACAGAAGAGGTGATTTACTTTTTAGGTGGATCTATGCACAATCACCTCTCCTGATGACGGTGTTGGCAGAGGTATGCCCACTTTCAGTGCTTTTTAGTTACTACAATTGTTATGGTAGATTGTTCCATGATATTTTAACTTTCAATTCAATATAGACATGGCTCTAGAATTAATCCATGACCTGACAGTTTTTATTTGTGTCCAACAACAGGTTTGGCTGATAGTTGCTACTGATACTATAAGGGTGAAAGGAATGGCGGGGAGAGTGAGAAAAGAACATGGTAAGGGAGCCGTGCTGACGACTCTTAGTGATACTATAATTTTGACGGATATAGCTCTTATTATATACAGCAATACCTTGAAATTCTCTTACATTCTATTAAGAGTATTAGATTTATTTAGATATAATAAATTGATTTTGATTTCTGATAAAAATCTTATTTTAGATAAAACATCTTTTAAATAGACTTCAGGACAACAAATAATTTCAGTAGCTGATGTGCCTTGAAATGCATTTTTAGCCAATCTTGGTTACACTATTTTTTGATTGGGGGGATGCAATATTCCACCCTGTGTGGAAATATTAAGATGGGGGCATATTCTCACTCATCCTTAACATTGGATTTTGACAGGTATGTAAACTAATGTAAGTACAAGCTAAAAAAACAAAAAAAAACATGTGATAATAAGACTTTGAAGTTCATGAATTATTAAGTAATGAATTAATTGCATTAATCAAAGTATACCCGTAAATGATTCATATCCAGTTTCAAAATTATTTATTTTATTTCATGCTTTGCTCGAAAGAGATTTTGTTTCGTGTTTTATCTTTATTGCTTGTTGTTTTTATCTAAGAGTCACTTAACTAATACGATTACCTGATAGATGTCTCTTTTTTTTGTCTCTCCTTTGGTTCAGAGTTGCTGAACACATTAAGACATTATACGGACATTATTCTCCTGTTACTGAAAATAATCTTCCTTATTTCAGTTTCCTATGTGACTTGCATTACTTATTAAGGTGTCATTTCATTGATCTGATGATTCAGTGTAAATTGAGATCAGGGTTTCTCAAACTTTTTTTTCTTCTTATCGCCTCCTTTTGGCTGTCCTTCAAAGGAATCCCCATCCCCACTGCTAATTCTTAATGAAACTTAAAAGACATTTTACTTACATTTCAAAAAATCATAACGGAAATGTAGGAGATGGTGTGTTCGCATAGAGTCCATGACAGATTATCAATTAAACAAGGTAGATTTTAAGTGTATAAAAAAAAATCAGGACTGGGCTGGGTTATGTGTATTCCCAGTATAGAAGTGTATGTATGTATATATATATATATATATATATTATATATATATATATATATTATATATATATATATATATATATTATATATTATATATATATATATTATATATTATATATATATATATTATATATATTATATATATATATATATTATATATATATATATATATATATTTATATATATATATATTATATATATATATATATTATATATATATATATTATATATATATATATATTATATATATATATATATTATATATATATATATATATGTATGTATATATATATATATATATACACAAAATAAACATTTTGTAATTCATCAAGCTTCTCCTTATTTCATCATGAAATTAATGAAAAATCCATTTGAATATGACAATCTGTCATCCCCTCCCTCAAGTCTAGTTTTGCCCCTGTTGAGAATGACTGATCTATAGAAATAATTAATTTTACCAAACTAGGAAGCACCCGGAAAACGCATGCTATGCACTCACCCAATCAAAAAAAATCCTGGATCTTCCTTTAAATTTAATTTCATTGTGAACTTTTGGAGATATTGTGTGGAAAGATGAAGACAGACATGGGGTAATACAAATACCTCTCCAACTTCATTGGCAAAGATGAATTAATTCAGGAAATAAATTACTGCAAAAAATAGTGAAATTTTCACTGTAATCACATTATTGTTCTTTAGTGCATTTTTATTCATCTTCTGCTAACTTTTGGTGCTACTTCTACTTCTACAGTTTCTGAGCTATTATTGCATCTCAGTGCTGTCTATTGCTCTTATAGTTTTGAAAAAATTGAATTTCTTAAGGCTTTATATGTGGGTTCTATTTACTTTCCATCATTTGTACACTTTCAGAGTATTTTGCTACTTCCTTTGTGGAGGTTAGTAAAATTTTCACTAGTAATTTTTGTGCTTTCATCAAGGTTGGGGTGGGGGTTATCACACTCACAATTCCTTCTGAAATCACAGGCCCTATTCTTTCAATTGCCTCTTCTCTTACGGGCTGTGAAAAGGAGAATATATTCGAATGCTGAACTGTCAAAAAAAAAAATCATTAAAACTTTATTTTCATTCTCAGAAATATTTAGTAAATATTTATTTTTTCAATTTTTTCTCCTGTTTTTTGCAGGTTTACTATGATTACTCCCAAATCATGAAATTTCCAAAATAGGATTTGAAAGACTTTCTTAAACGGACCCCTCAAAAATAAAAAGGGTACAAAATGGCGACAGATATTATGTTACCAAAGTCCCCTCGCAAGGGAAAGCTTCTGAACCTCAGGGTTCAATTGCTGGATGATAGTTATCACACCTTTCTCGTACAGGTAAGTGAAATAAGACATTTTCTCCATTTCTTTTAACTTCTTAGCTTCCATGCTACTGTCTTCAGTAACAGATGTTGATGGTGATTTATCTCATAACTTTTTATGTAATTCTTCACAAGTAAAGCTTGGTTAATTGTTTGTTTTTTTTTTCCTCACAGTTCATTTAAAGGATGGCTTCTGCATCCATTAAGCTGCACATTTTATATTTATTGGATTTATGTTATAATTATTTGTTGATAAATAAAAAAGGAAAATTACTGTATCATTAGCATTTGATATATCAAGAGTTGAATCATTATGATATAGATATTTGGGGTGAGTGGGAACACAGACCCCACACTATTATCATCAATTTTCTAATTGGACTGGAAATTTTCTATTCTCCAACAGTGTGGTGCTAACAAAAATCTTGTTAACAAAGTTTTGTTTTTGCTGTGTTAGGGTAACAAACAAGCATAGAAAAATTCGATAGTTTTGAAATAGATTCTGCTCAGTATGATCGTATTGCTGAAACGTCAAAATTTTTCACGTAGAGATTGATTGTTAAGGAAGAAGTTGTTTTTTTTTTTTTTTTTTTCTCATCCTAATATCAATCTAAAATTATTATTACTGGCAGTCCTCTGCTTCCATACCGGTTGTGTTACTGAAAAACTGTACAAAATTGGAAAATTTCAAAATCTTGCAGCATTGAATTACATATTAATCAGGGGGTTCCATTCTCCAAAATCTAAAAATGTGCACGGGGGCATTGTTACAATCAAAACATGAGAAATATGTTTGTATCAACCCTAATATCTCCTGCTGAGTCAATTGGAATAATTTCAAATGATAAAATATGTGGATGCATAACATAGTATGAGGAAAATTAAAGACAAAACAAACATATCTATTGATATAATCGTACAATAGAATTGAACCTATCAAAAGTTTGTTGAACACCATGTCTTCTTTTGATGAAGGAGTCTCTAGCATGCTGTATCTTATCTATACTCGTGCAATGAATAGCTGCCATGGCCTCGATTCATTTACAGACATAAATGAATGGGATGGCGGGGGGCGATAGATTCACAAAGACATGAAAGCAAACATACAATATATAAAAGCAATGCTTGTATACAACATATTATTCAAGCATTTTATGCTCTTAAAAATAGGGTGGAAAATGGAAAAAAAGAAAGCATAAATTTCCTAGATCTATCGGATTTGGAAAAAAATTGTACAAATGTCTGAATTTTTACACTACTGAAATTGAATTAGATTTTTTGGGTCCAAAAGTCCAAAATGTACGAAAGTCAAGTGGACAAATCTCGAGGACAACCTGTATCAATTTTTTGTTATCATTTACCTTCATCTCAATTTTTGTCACTTATTCTTTTGTTTTTATTCATTCTGTTAATTTATTTACTCACTGCCAGTGGGAAACTGGCCTGAATTTGGTTGCAATTAAAAGCAACAATTGAGATGAAGGTAAATAGAAGCAAAAAATTGATAATAATGATTTGCCATTCTCCACCCCAAGAAATAAATTGGATCAATCTAGAATGTTTCTTTGGTAAATGTATAGTTGTAAATTCTTATATTTCTGCTTTTGGCTTGGAATTTTGAACTTTAGGCTTTTTCCATATGTATTTTGAGCACTTCCATAAAAATGACCAGAGCTCCATAAACTATTTCAGTGTCATTCACCCTTGAGTCTTCATTATAAAATTTCACTCACCCGTAACTAAATTTCCTTAATCCTTTTATTGATCACTGTTACCCATAACAGACCAGTTTAGTCACTCATCCTGGGTTCAGGTTATTGATGGGTTCTGAAATTTATATGTATATATGTATCTATCTATCTGGAAAATGTTTTGTTTCTTTTACATTCTCCTCCAAAAAAAGTTTTTAGTGGTTGGTTCAATATGCAATGTAATTTTATGCTAAATTGGTCACTAGTTTGTGCTCGCTTGTTTTTTGAAAATTCAGATCTTTTAGAGTGATCACTGCCCAACAAAAGGTGACAGAAAAAATTTATTCATTGATCACTTTTTTTCAACTTTTTATTTGATCACATCTGACACAGCATATATTGGTGTTAGTGGTTCATTATTTCACTTGGAACACTAGTTGTATATTTGGTTATATGATCTATCCAAGTCCTGTTATAACCTTAAAATCATAATGGATTGTTCCATGTGAAATAGATTAACTTGACTAAAAAAACAATCATAGGGTTTTATTAAAATGGAATACTCTGTTGTGACATTAAAATGAATAATACATCATAGAAAAGCTTAAGACTTTGTCTGATAACACATTAAAACAACTTCAGTTGAGTTAAGACTTTTGAAAAAATTAAAATTAGGATACTTGAATTAATAAAAAGAAATCACCTTATAAAATAGCTTTAGGCTCCTTAATACCAATCCATACATAAATAACCCCATCATTTTTTAAGGGTACTTGCTAGGTACATGATAAATGTCATTCAATGATTTCATTAAGAGTCTCATTTAAAAATCTGCTTCCTTGCATTATTACATCTTTTCAATTCAATTGATTCATTCATGTATAGAAACTAAGTCTTGATTGGCTTCAGTCTGCTCTTCTCTCTCTCTCTCTCAAGATTTAAGTTTTTCTAATTTAGGACATACATTGTCTCTGTGTGGAAAAGGCCAACTGTAGAGAGCATTGGGTTAGAGATTGTATTAGGTTGTTATAATTGTGAATCACATCTTGGAAACAAAGTAAATAAGTAAAGTGTGTTGTGTATCTAAGTTACAGTATTATATTTATGGGTTGCTGTTATTGAATTGATTTTTTCTTCTAAATAATACATGTCAAAAAAAAACTTTCATATATAACAACCTTATAATGCTGTACTAGATAAACTGTCATTGAAAACTGTCAGCATAAGTGTCTTCAGTCCTTGAGATGGTCTGGCTGGCTATATATGTATGTATGTATGTATGACATATACAGACCACACCAATGGCGGTAAAGGGCTTAAAATTTACTCTTCATTATATCTAGAAAAAACATTTCTTTTCGTTTTTTGAAAATACCCGTCTCATAAGTTTTTAGTCGGGGTTCAATTTGCAATGTTAGAGTATGCTAAATTGCTCTCTGAGTTGGTTATATGGCAGAATTCAGACTTGTTTATTTGGAAATTCAGACTTTTTTTAGTGATCACAGCCCAACAAAAAGCGAGAAAAGTAATTTATTCATCAATTACCCCATTTTCCAATTCTTTTATTTGATCACCCCCAACATGACACACTGCCAAAAGACATTAGTTAATGTGACAGTTTCTGCAGATTGACTAACAAGACCTATTTTCTCTTTTTCATTTCTGCTTTGTCTATGTACACTGGATCCTGATAAAAGCCACATAAATAACTGTTGTGGGATTTCACTCACAAAAAGCATTGATTTCATTTCGCATTGCTTCCTCTCTTGTGTCTGTTCTTTAAATGTTAAAGGTCGGAAAAATGCATTGATTCTGAGTTAGGCTTAGAATCTACATTATTACTACTACTACTGTCATTGCAAGTCATCATCATCAGCCTTTGAAGTCCATTTGTTGGCCATAGATCCCCCACCACCACAAGGTCTATTGTTTCATGTGTAAGACAAGAGAAGTGATGGGCCTTACCCTGCTGTGATGACCCATAAAGTGTTAGAGGAAGTGAAGTGATTTCGGTCTGGCTGTTCAGTTTGGGCCTCCTTGACATCTTAGAAACATACTTGGTACAAATCTAGACTTCTTTACTGCACATGAACTTGATGACATCCATTAAGAAAAGCATTGCTTTCTTAGAGCTCCAAAAATGCTTTCTATTCTCTCTGATTGTCAGACATGATCGACACAACAATCGATAAATAAATAAACAAAAAATCACATTTTGACATTGCTGTAATTAGCAGATACATAGTAAAACATTGGAGAGGATGGAAAAGAGGTTTTAAATTTGCTTTTTAAAGTAAATCCTTGAAAGGATTGACTGCCACTCATCAAAGGATAATCTATCAGTAAAATGTTTAAATGGACTGTGGAAATAATTTGCACAAATTAGTAAAAATATTGTTTAAACTGGCAGACAAACACTGACAAGAAATGTGCAAAGAATTTTTTTTCTTCCCCTCTTCATGTTTTACTATGCATCTGCTAATTACGGCAATGCTAAAGTTATGTACCTCTAAATGACTAATCTCATATTGATTACATGTTCTTCTCTTTGAGCTTTGGAAAAGACATCCATTCTCTTTTATTGTTAGACTAAAGAATCTCATTAGAAACTCTATTATTTGGCAGTTAATGAAAAAGGTTTCGAATTCTTTTTCTGCTGAGTCCCTTCCAAAAAAGGACACATTATAGGCCAGGGTTTCTGTAACTTCTTCACTTCTGACACCTTTGAATCAGACAAATATTTTTGCAACCCTCACACAATGGTGTGAAAACAATAGGTGCTAGGACTGTATATGATTACTCCAGGGGTGGGGAACCTTTTCATATTTAAAAACTACATTGAAATTTATTGTCTTCTAATTAGGCTGCACTCAAGAAAGTTTTAGTATGTTCTCCGCAAAATTTGAACTTCTGAGCATCTGGTTAATTATTTAAAAGGAATGAAAAGTTTTACTAGCCTTTTGATGACTTTTTTGAGATTGCTTTTTATAAGAAAGCATTTGGATATCCAGGCCATAAGAGGCCGCATGTGATGGTCGAAAAGGCTGCAGGTTTCCCTCCCCTGGATTAGTACTTAGTTGTAACCTAACAAACACTAAATCAAGGAACAGATAAAGACTTGAAGAAAACTTAGGCCAAGGTAGTCAATTCAACCAGCTTACTTGCTAATTTCTTGCTCTCTTTAATCCATCTAATGAGCTGCTCAAACTGGTCGTTACTGATTTCAGAAAGTTGTCTACCCACAGTGCAAAATTTTTCCAATTTTGCCTGCTTATTTCTTTTTTATAATTTGGTCCTCTTGGACATTCCTGCAAGGGGCATTGCAACCCCTAGTTTGAGAAGCCTTGCTACATTCTGCTCATTTCCCTTTGACATTTTCCCTACATTCATTGTTGTTCTTTTAAGGCTTCAAGCTCCAATATTCAATAATTATCTTTTATCATGTTTTTTTCGGTAACTTTTTTCATCCAAATTCCTCATGAAAGAAAGTTTCAGTCAGATCCATGACATGATGCTAATCATAATCCATGAAGTCCATCCTTTTCCATTTTAATCCAAGTAGAGAAGTGAGTAAATAATGCATTTGAGGTACTAGAGAACCCTTTTATATTTTGGGTCACACTTTGGAAGAAAAGTTGCGCTATCTGATGTGACTAAAATGAACATTATATTTAAAGGCTCGATTGCACTTGGATTTTTTTACTTGTTTTCAAATAGATGAATATGGGAGACTATTCTATAATTAGCATTTAGTAGTTATTGCCTCTGAGAGATCTGTTAATTATTGAGAAATGCATAGATGCAAACCTGTAACTATTATCAAGTTGCAAATCATCTGGAGTTTTTGCTCATTCTTAAGTTAGCTGTGTATTGGTCACAAACAGAATCAGACTTGATTTAGTGTTATACGGATGTTCATAAACATTTTCTTTGTATTTGTAGCCTCAAAATTAACTTCTTTCATTGATAGAAAGACACCTATTTTACTGCATCTTCATCATCATCAGTCTGTTAGCTTCCATTGTTGGCCATAGACCTTCCCCAAGATCCACCAGACCTCTCAATCATGGGCATTGCGGAGCCAGTACTTTTTGAACTCATCATACCCTCTTACTTTCTGTTGGCCACAGTTTTGCATGTGATCTCTGGGGATCCATATTGTGAGTCCTGATGTCCAGTGGTTGTCTCACATTCTTGCAACATGTCCAGCCCATTATCATTTATGTTTTCTAACAGTTTCTATGATGTTCCAAACTCCTTTCTTTCCTCTAATATACTGTGTTGTCTTATCTTTTCTTGTGAGGTTGAGCATGATTCTCTCTCATGCACATTGTGGGGTTCTCAGTTTGAGGGTCAATCTTTTGGTTAGGTTCCATGTTTCAGCTCCATAGGGGACTATTGGTAGTACTGCATCTCAACACCTACAAATACAATGGATATAGCATTGGATTTAAGATTATATAAAACTTTTATCTTGATTCATGATGCAAAAGTAATATTTTTTTCACATTCATAGAAATAGAGGAAGTAATCTGGCTGTAAAACATTTGTAATCAAGTTAATGTTTGCTTTTTATAACTGAAAAAAAGAAAATAATTCAGAAGATCATAATAAATGATAGACATGACTTCCATCTGAATTGTGGTGATTATAATAAGATATGTACATCAATTCCTAGTCTTCTCTTTGATCACAGTTATAAACTCTTTTTGGTTTTATAAAAAGAGAAAATGAAAAAGAAATGGCCACCTAAAATCCAGGAATAAATTCTCAGATGGACATAAAAATTGAGAAAATGAGCCATAAAATGTCCAGAATTCTTTTCATGTAGATTATTATAAGGATTGCTTATGCTGAAATATGATTTAATCTCAATGCTTTATAACTGTTGTAGCCAGACAAGGACATATGAGGAACATGGCTTGCATTTAAATCATCTGCTCTCTCTGTTGCCCAGTGGATTGACATTCCTCTCATATCAGAATAAAGAAAGCAGATTTGATTCTGATTGAAGATACTTTTTGTGTTCTATTTTCACAAATACACTGATGAGCTAAAATATTAAGAAACCTGCCTAATAAGGGGTGGTTCCTCCATGCAGCCACATAATAGCTCTTACCCGATCAGGCATGGATTCCATAAGAACTTCAAAGATTTCGTCTGGATTCTAGTGCCTGGATGTTAACAGCTATTGAAATACCTGCTGAGGGTTACATGGTGGAGGTACTGCTGAGTGAACTTGTTGGTCCAACACATTACATAAATCCTCTATGAGATTGAGATCTGGGGAGTTTGGTGGCCGGGGCAACACAATAAAGTCTTCTCCATATTCCTGTTCATTTCTCACATTGATAAGTCTTTGACATCGAATGACTTACCATTTCAGAAATGCTCTGACATAGTCTTCTGGCCATCTTTCTTCTTGCCCATAACTGCGGCATTCAACTCGTAAAAATAGAGTATTTGAAGCTGGTCCATTGTAGAATTGAACATCCACAGGATAGAAGCTGGTCCATAGTAGAATTAAACAACCGTAGCCACTAAAGTTGATGAAGGGTTCTATCCTTTTTTTTATATGTGTAATGTGCTTGTTTGTGTGTTCCAGCAGTCCTAGCCGTACCATTTTGTCTACTTGAAAATTGGCATCAGTTCTCCATTAGACCCCTCTAAATTTTTTTTTCTTCAAGGAAAAAAAAGGGTTTTTGACCTATATTTGTGCCTTATTTGGGGGATTGATTAATAACATCTAGATTCTCCAGAATCTACATCAGAAACTCTATTTTCAATGTTTTCCAGTGCAGAACAGTGATGTCATAATAGAATTTATTCTGACCATACCTATTTATTCTTCAATGGGATTTTTTTTACCTGACTTCAAATTTTGATGCTATGGTTGTTCAATTATTGACTGTGATGACAAGCACTTATATTCATTAGTAAAAATCAGCAACTCTTGATCTAATCTGTGTGCTGTGAAACATTCCTTCTATTGACCAGTTGTGTTATGATAGTAAATCTGATACAACTTATTCACTGTCTCATAGGTAAACAACTTTTATATATGTTTATCATCATCATCAGTCAATTATATTAAATATTGTAAATAAATACTAGATTGCTCTCAAGGTTAAAAGAAATAGTGGAAAAACAGTTTTTAAAAATTCATCTCAATATTAAATGAATAGCTAGGATGATAATCGACTGCTTTTAAAATTCAATTTGTGCATTTCATTCTTCAACGGAGATTTAATCCTTAAATTCATTTTTAGGAAATCAAATTTACTTCACTATTGGTAATTTTTTTTCCTTCAATTCAGTTCACAAAAGGTCCACTTTTTTAAAATTCTATTCACTGGAGAGTTCCACAGCAGTTCATCATGAATCTGAGAGCTAAAGAATTTAAAAAAAAAACTATTTCTCATGGTAGATATTCCAGAAGTAACTTCATTCATGTCAAACATGATAAATTTCAAACATTGATTTGCAGTTATCAACCAATACCAAATAAAGTAATTATTATTGCTTAGCATCCTGAACCTAGCTAAAATTGAAAATATGTATTTTTTCAAAGTAAATTTGAAAATAGATTACTTTAGTAAAAATTGTGATTATATTTGCATACTTCACATGATTGGGGGGGGTGCTTCTTCAAGACTGATATTCATCAAAAAATTAAGCATTAATCTTGGTGTAGCAAAAATTTCTAAACTCCAAGTCTTTCAAATCTCAATCATATTTGCAAACTGCGTGTTTTCTTTTTATTCAGAATAAAAAATAATCCAAGTCCAACATATATTAATAAGCCATATTTCAAGTTGAATGAACAGACGAAATGATGCAATTGCCATCTCCACCTCTCCACAACACTATGAGTACAAGTGGAAGATCGAAAAAATATTTCTAAGTTGATATTTATTTTGAATAAATTTTCCATCTGCTAAATCTATTGTTCTACTGATAGTTTGTAATAAGTCATCTTATCAGAATTAAGATCTGGCAATTTTTCCTTTTGATGGAGTACTTTTTCATTCTTTTCCATTGATAAGAATTTGAATTCTGTTCATTGCAGCATCAGGACATTAATTGGTTTTAATTCCTATTTCTAAAATCTCAGCAAAATATTTTTCAAAGACTTTCGTTCTCTTTGATTCGTTTCTTGTTTTTTTCCACCATGCCTCCACACTGGATTTTTTTTCTTTCGTCTCCTTCAAGAACTGGTGGTAGAATTAAGCCATATCTAATTGAGATTCGTTTCAACTTTCGAAACAGAACAAAAGCTCATCTATATATTGCAGCTGTCATCTGTCTGCCAATCATGAAGATTGCAGCAGCTCCGTAGTTTTGGAAGAAAGCAGCTAGCCTCACATTACTTTATTAACTCTTGAATTCATATTTTTCTAAATTTAATTTTCAATCAAGGGGAATAATTTCTGATCCTAGATGCTCCCCTTACACTTTTTGGTATTTTTTGAAATTTGAACCAACAGTCCAAACTGTCAACATAGGTTTTTTTCAGTTTTCAATTTGGTCCAACTGACTGGCTATGTATGTATGTATGTATCACACATATAGGCCACACTAATGGAGCTGAAGGGCTCAAAATTTAAACACTACGTCTAGAAAAACTCATTTTGTTTTGTTTTTTTAAATTTCCCCCTGAAATAGTTTTTTTTGTGTTAGGTTCAGTTTGCAGTGTGAGTTTACGCTTAATTGATCACTAGTTTTTGTCCAACTGTATTCACTCTCATTTTTTGAAAATTCAAACTTTTTAGGTGATCACTGCCCAACAAAAGGTGACTAAAGTAACTAATACATTGATCATTCCGTTTTTAAATCTTTAATTGATCCTCCCCACCTCAACACAGAATGCTAAAAAAAGATGTTGTTCCGATGATGATTTCAGTTGAGTGGCTAACAAGACCTGTTTTCATTTTTTATCCTATTCACAAGAGTTCCATTCCTTGTATTCTATTCATTGTAGAGTTCCATCTTGTCATGGGATAGTTTAAAATGGTTCATGATTTTAAGAATTCAAATTGTTGACTAAACTCCAGTTCTAGCTTCCAAGAGTAATATCTGTATAATTATCACTTGTAGACTTATTAGGATTGGAGATATTCAGGGGACGCCATAATGATTTATCCATCATGTGATTATATCTCATATACTTAGGTGTTGACCACGGTGATTTTGCATTGAGTATCTCTAACAATTGTTCTTTCTATGTTATGAGTTTTGTATGTCTATTTCTAATACGTATCAAATAGGGGATCAAAGTGTGTACATAACCAAATCGTCATCTTGAAAGAGACTTGAATGAACAACAATCAAGTGATGGAAGTGAATTTTTGCCAAAAGACCATTCATGATATCATGAAACTTCGTAATGGACTAGTGCAACCATTAGCAAGCCAATTCCCAATAAAAATAGTAGGGTCATCAAAGCTGTAGAAAAGGCAGTGAGGAGAAATCCTCGAACAAGCATTGGGAAGGATTGTAAAGGAGGATTAAGGGCTAAAGGCATATGAAATGCAGTGTCAACACTTGATTTCAGCAGCCTCAAAGCAGAAGTGACTCAACAGAGGGAAGAAAATGTTGGAGGAAAAATTCTAAAGACCACAGACAGTCTCTATCTGGTCTCATGAGGAAATTTCCACTTGGCTGGCTGTAATGAATTCCTAAACTGATACGGTGTATGCATCGGATTCTGGAGAGCTTCCTCGAAGTAGCTGAATCCATTTCCAGGGCATGCTGGGGTGATGATGTGGGCTGCACTTGCATCAGATGTGACAAATCTCTTTTGTTCATCTGAGTGGGTGTGGGGATGAATAGCAAATTTCAACTTCCGATGCTCGGAGAAAAGATGTCACTCTGGGTCACTGAAGTCTTTGGAGTGTATTACATTCTTCCCTAAGATAGTATACCTGTTCACACATCAAATATTATCCAGGTATGGTGCAAAAAGATTCTGGAACAAGAAGCTCTTGTCAAATTCTGGTCCAATTTCGATGAAGAAATGGTGGGCTCTTGTATAAGTTAATTAGCTCCATCTAAAGACCATAATCAAAGCAAAAGGTGGTCCTATTAAAAAATAACTTGATATTAATTTTGGAATATGTGTGCTTTGTACTATATATGCACTTCTATTCAAATAGGGATAAATTAGAAAAACTGATGGGTAAATCTTTATGGTGCACACTGTAGTCAGTAGGAAACAGCCTTTCTCAACCAGGGTTCCATGGAATCCTAGGGTTCCACAAAAGGTTGAAAAAATGTTATACATACATTAGAAGAGCACTTGACTTTAGCCTTGTTATAGTTTTTTTTTATCTGATGAGTAGTTGTTCCTGTCTTTATGACGTTTGACTTCAGAAGCATCCTTTTCACAATCATTATAAATTTCAGTTTTTTGAAGGAAAAATTCTAGTGTTCTTATATCTTTTAATGAAAAGTGAGCTAAGCTTATCAATATTTTTTCAAGCAAATTGACTTCCATTTTATATCTTTGATATTGAATATCATTTGGGTGAAAAGGATATGAAAAAAATAGAGTATCTTACTATGATTATCAAAATGAAAAAAATATGTAAAAAAAACCAAAAAAAACTACCTTCCTGTCCATTGTTGACTACTGATAATCACTTTTAGATTAAAATACACATAAATTTTTGAACACTCTGATGTGTTGTTCAGTGTACTTGTAAAATTTTTGTGCAAGGGTTCCTTGAGATATGAAAATGACTTTAGTATCTGGTATAGAATATTTCATTACCACGTCTTGAAATGTTCGCACATGGTTAGATGGAAATCTATCTAGACTACTTTTGTTTCCTAGTATTTTTTTAAAAAATCTACAGGCTTTTAATTTTAATTAAGTGGCAATACTTGACTTGGTATCTATATTCTTGACTAGCCATATTTTCCATACTATATATATATATATGTATATATTTATAGATATTTGAATAAATATTGCTGACATTCAAGAATTTATTTCCTTTTAAATAGATTGTATACATATGTGGTCATTCATGCTAGTTTATATTTCCCATACTTGTACAAGATGGGAAAATATCAGATATCCATTTGTGCATATCTGGGGAAAACTGGATACTTACACACACACACACACACACACACACACACACACACACACACAGATATATGAATGCCCATGTGTATGATTTGGTGATGTTATACCATATATGACATACATTCAATTTGAACATGAACCATAAGTTCAACGATGCATCCACCATCCATGTTAGTAGTAACAGAAGGAGGAGGAAGAAGAACAAGTGGACTTTCTTTGATTCATTTGACTTGTAAAATATTGCTATATGAAATATTCTGCAAGTATTATTTTCAATAAAATTGTAAATGGACAATTTTGGTGTTGGAGTGGGGGCATTTTTGGCTTTTTTTCTATCATTAGTAGCTGGTGAAAAAATTTATTGGATGACGTTTAGTCTTTTAATGACATTATACCTCCTCCTTCCTATTTCTGTTGTTAAACATGAGTGGGGCCTACAGACTGAGGGAATACCATCTTATAGAGATGTGTTGATACTCCTGGGGAAAAAATTTCATCATAAAAGTATTACTCTGCATCCGTCATGCTGGTATTATAACGAGGGGATCATTGATGTGGAGAGTTATGGGGCTTTTATGAGTTGCTGTTAGCAGTGGTCATACATGTACCCTTGTTAAGTATTTATCTTATGATCATGCATGTATGGCTCCTGTGTGGTTTATGCAATAACTGAGCCAATTACAAACCATCAACCAAAACTGTCTGCAAGGTTTCTGGAGTTTTCAATTTAGTCTGGCTGGCTTGGTATATATATATATATATATATATATATATATATATATATATATGATGTGTATAGGCAATATCAAATTCATCTAGAGAGCTGAAAATTTCAACTTTAACTCTTTATGTCTAGAAAGAAAAGTTTCTTTTTTTTAAATTCTCCTTTAAATAAGTTTTGTGTGGGAGGGGGTCATTTTGCATTGTAATTTTATGCTAAATTGATCCCTTAGTTTGTGCACTGTAGCATTCAGACTATCACTGCTCAGCATTGATTCCCCCTTTTTTTTCCAGTTGAACATCCCCCATCATGGAATGCTACCAAAAGATGTTGGTTATGTGACTCTTTCTATTTGGTGACGAACCAGACTTGTTTTAAAATGCTTTGTTTTGCAGTAAATAAATTCTTTTTAAACTCTGAAGTTTTTCAATACAAGTCTCTAAACCTATAACTTGATTTTTTAAAATGTTTAGGATGCCTTTATAGAATACAAGGTCTACAAGTTATTATTTGTGAAAAATAGCCTGGATTAGGCAATGGCACCTTAGTTCTCTTCAAAATTCTCCCCCTGGAACCTCACACACTTATTTTATTCCGCTTTTATGATTTTATTTGATAATTGAATTCTCTAAATAAGCTCTAAAACAGTTCAGCAAATTCCCCTCATGAATTCATAAAACAATATTTTTAATTTCAAACCTTTATTTACCCAAAACAGCCTAATCGGCTATAATTATAAGTTTAAAAGCAATTTTATGACTTACATTCAATCGATATCATTATTTTAAGCTAATGGTTCTCAAACTTTATTGTATGACAGAATTTTTGATTTACACTGCAAATAAACAGTAAAAATTAGATGAATTTGGTTGTTCACTGCATTTAATGAATATTGTTCGGTAAATCAAAAGGCAGTTCATTTTTTCCTTGTTCATTTTCTTTTTCTTTTTTTAAAAAAAAAAGTTTGGTTCAATAATGTTTTCAGGGACCAAAAGTTCAGTAAATCTGAAGTTAGTTTGGATGGATCCACAACATTGTTAAAGCTTAAATTCATTCACTATGTGAAGGTTTGTTATAGCAAGTGTTTACTTTTTCACTGAATTTTTGTTCTAATCAAACTTTTTTGTGAGCTCCTCCGCAATCAGGGTTAGTGCATCATATTGTACTGCATGTGTGTTATTGTCAGGCAAAGAATACTGTAACCAATGAGCAACTTTAACTAGATTTTTATATAGACTTTGACGAATAATTTCTGAAACAGACTCTAAAGTCTGAATAATATTTTGATTAGCATTGATCAAGTTACTGGGGATGGTATATGTAAAAGAGGAATAATTAAGTTTGTTCTGAAATGGATAATCAATCGTATGGTTATCTTTAAATATCACTGGAATGCAGCCACACATTATAGCGTCATAGAATGACTTTCTGGGTGAAGAATATCCCATTGGTTGTAGACAAAATATTGAATGCTGCATCCATTTTAAAATAAGATCCTGACTACTCTCCGGTGCTGTTAGTATAATTGCCTGCAATTTTTCTAGTCTATGACTATTATTGAATTTATCAAAACTTTGATTTGTACTCATTTTAAATTGGTCCTTGATTTTCGAATGGAGGAAACTGGTCGATGGTTCAGTATCAGCCATAAAGACTTGTATTACTCTCTGCTCGAGAGAGTTTGTCTTTAACAAGGTATTTTCATTCAAAGAATATTCTGGTAGTAGATGTGCAGAAGAAGAATAAGGTGTCATGATGAGCTTCTCTTTGTCTTCATAGTTCCATCCCAACAACCGGTTCTTTCTTGTAGAAATATAAGTGACTTTGTGAGCCAATGGGTGCTTGAACAAGGAGCATCTGGTCGATGATTCTCTCGCCTCAGATTCTACCACTGTTGATAAATGAATTTTACCATTTCGGAAAGGGGAAACGTTTTTTAAAACTGCAAACAGCTCTTTAGTCAGTGCTGCATCATCCACTTTGTCCTTGCATAAACATGCTGACCCGAGATATGCTGGGATGTAAAAGAGATTTGCCTCAGTAACCACCCGAGTTCGATAAGAGCTAAAAAGCAGTTTCTCGTGAATTAACCATTCCAGAGAATGTTCAGGAGTTGAGTGCATTGATAGTTGTTGTTCTCTGTAAAGTTCTGGCCCCATTCCATTACCTGAATCTGAAAGGTTCAAGTTGGGATAGAAGCATGAAATTATGTCTCTGTTGAATTTTCTTGGAAGATCATAAATGTATATTTTCAAGGATTGTTTCTTTGGTTTGTTCACTTGCTCCAACATTTCTTTATACCATTTGGTAACGTTAAATTGATTCTTTGGTAGAACATTCTTCAGATCCAACACATATGACAACTTCTTCAATTGCTGGAACCTACATGAAAAAGAAAAATCAGAATGAGCTTTAAAAGATTTATAAAACCTTCAGTTGGTTTATATATATACTAGCATAGTACCCATATAGATCAGCACTTCTCTGTCACTCCCTGGCAATTCTGCCCAAGATCAGAGTGTATTATCTGAGCGCTCATTGATGAGTATTACATACAAAAAAAATATTGTCAATTACATTCTTAAATTGTTGGGCAATAATTCATGTCATTTTAATAACTTAGCAATATCTGACTTGATTGAGTCATATATATATATGGATACAAAGTTGGTTGAATGTAGTCTGTGATTAAATCCAACTTAACAAATTCAATATTCTCATGGGTAAACACTCAACAGAAGTGACACAAACCCAAGTCATATTTGTTGTTATACTTATTAATTCTCAATTGGCAAATTTATGTTTTTTTGGATAGTCTACATAAGTAAGCCCTTTGTTTCAAAGAATTCACTGATGTATATTGTAAAATAACATCTATGTACCATACATTATGATAATGCCCTATAAAATAACAAACTACGTGTAGGTGGTGTTTGATCACTGCAGAAGAGCCATGTTATTATAACAGTTTTTTTTTTTTGAATACTCAAAATTTGCCAGTCTAACTTTTGTTAATATGATTCATAATTAGAGTAGAAGGCTAAAAGTCTTGAGGTTATTTCTTGTATTCCTATTTGGTCAGATTCGTTACAACGTACCTGATAAAACCAGTCTCAGAAATATACTCTTCAGAAATGTTTATTATTCAAGTTGAATGATAGACAATAATTTCCGATCCCCTTCATCATCTTATTCTTCTGTTGGAATATTTTCTTTCTTAGTAAAATACTATTTTGCAAAAACATTAAAAAAGTTGCACCAATACCATACCAGTTTTGAAGCTATAATTTGTTTTTCTTTAGTTTTTTTTAATTGTTCATTTAATTGTAGTATCTGAAATACAATTGCATGAATTAAATCTGCAATAATTTGAGATGACAATTTTATTGGAGAAGTTAGTAGTTAATTATCTAATTGATTCATCTGTAATTATATGTAGGTGTGAAAGTCTAGCTTAAATTGTTTGTAGATTATATTGGTTGATTGTTTTCACTATTTCATGAGTTTTTTTTATTTTCTTACTTTACACTTAAATTCATGAACCGCTTGAAACTGACAGTGGAACTTTTCACTGAATAGGATGAAAATCTAGTAGAACTCTTCGGTAAATCGAATAGGAAAAAATGAAAAAGTTCACGTAATGTTCAAAGGAAGATAATTCTAATCAATTATCTCTCTTGGTATTGGCATTCATTTTTTTGTATGAATTTAAGAATTAAATTGATAAGCATTCTAAATATTGTATTGCTTTGTTAAGGACAAATTAATTCCTCAACTGTAAACATTTTGTGTACAAACAACGCACCATTTGGGGTTCTGACTTATATCAATAGGAAGAAGCTGTGGGGTTGCCATTGTATTCAGTGGGAACTAACATATGGAAGGACACCACTGAAGCCAACCTCCTGGCTGGGATATATATATTGTAACTTTGTACTCTGACCTTCCCATGATGTGAAAGTTCTGTTGGATCATGTGAATTTTACAAGATCTTCTATGCAGTTCATTTTGCAGAAAGGAAAGAATGGTAAATTAGCCTTCCTGAATTAACTGATAATTCATGCAAAACAGTGGTTCCGAACATTGATATTCCCGAAGCCAATATTGACTGAATGTTATATGAATTTTGATTACAACCATTCATTTATTTCAAATAAAGGGATCATATAGGGCTTACATGACTTATTAGTCTTACATGCAGTGACCGAAATATGTGCCAACAAAAGATGATAAAGGATATCTTCCAAAACCAACAACTATCCTGCCAGCATAATACTATCAGTAAACACCAGTGAGCATGGGTTTAGAAGGGATATAAACCTATTTTTCTGTACAGCAGAGGTAAAGCAGAGAATATCCAGAGAATGGGTGGTCCTTATGATATCAGGACAATGTTCAAAAGTGGTCCCATTTACGCAACTACTTCTCAAAAGTAAAACCTGCACTGGGAGAAAATATGATTAAGTGCTGCGTGTACAATTCCATATACTAGTGGCAGGGAATACAAGGGCACCAAGTCTAAATAATTGACAGGGAGCGCTGGAGAACAAGAAGGTTGAAAGAATCGGCACACATGCTATGTTCAAGTCATGCAATTAGCAGGCCAAGAATATATTCCAATAATATATAGGAGCCACGGATCAAAAAATGCTAGATTTGTGGTTATGTGTTTGGGAGGGAATGTGCATACCCCAACAGACCAGGGTTCAACTTTTGAAAAATAAAAAACACTTGAGGAAGACTTTGAGTCTACTGCAGTCACTGAATCATATCAAAAAAGAAACACAAGACAAAAGAATTGGTCACATCAAAGCAATGCAATGAGAATGCCTTGTCTAAAAATATTCAGAGTAGAACTATCCTGTATCAGCCCAATGATACTCACCTTTTGAACTGTTCAACATCATACTGCACCAAACGAAGATTATTCAAAAGAATAAAAACAGCTCCTAAACAAATGGCAATAAAAATCTTATTCAAGCTGATCTCCATACTTCATCTGGTTTTGAGTTTCGTTCTTTTCAAAGCCTCTTTATGGTTATTTTTCCAGGCTCAAAACAACTGTTCTTTAGTGCATGCAATTTTCAAATGGTCATCCATTTAAAAGTACTGCTTAACTTGACTGATTATCTGGATCAATGTGTCTTTTATAAAAGTAGTCATTGACTTTCTGAAAGAAGAAAGAAAGAATTAATGTCTATAGCTATAGAAAATGATGGATTCAAATTAAAAAAATTACCATGGAAACAAAAAAGTTTGAGAAATTAGGTTAAACTAAACAATTGTGATAACAATGATTAAAGAACAATGTAAAATATGAATTACAAAGATCAGGATAATAATTAGGAAATATGTTCAGTTTAGTTCACCCAGATGACTATTGCCACTGATGATCTTTTCTCTGGAATTATCTTTGAAAAATACCAGCTCTACATATGGGCATTGTTGGTCCAAAATGACCATAGAGACCCAAAAAGCACTTTTATTGGGGAGGGGTAAAAAAGATGCATTTCCCGATGGTGCTTAATGGTGTACTCATGCAAATTCTCAAAGTTTTAACTCCAAAAATGTGATTAGAACGTTCAAAAAGAGAAGAATCTGTAGTCCAATTGACTGATTGGTCAAGCAGGTCATTTGTGAGACTTGGATGATTTGGTAATTTGAAAATGAGTTCATTTCTTCCAGATAACTAGTGCCATCCATAGAGAGGACCTGAGGGCAGAAAGGCTGAATTTTCCCCTCTATGCTGATCTGTCTGTGGCCTGCAAGAAACATTGTTTTGCTACCTTTTCCTTGTGTCTGTTCTGTGAGCTTGTAACCATTCTTCCTTCAATTGATGGTGTAGTAATAGAATTTCTCTCTCTCTCTTTCTTTTCCCTTCCCTCTCTATTCACCATTTTAAACTTGTTACTTTTTAGTTTTAACCAGAAGTCTGGACTTGTCATTGTTGTTAGGGAAATAAGATCTACTGAGTAGATATTTGATAAAAACAAAATTGCTGTGTTAGAAAAGAATCATGTTGTCAGTACATTCAATTGATGTATGTCCTCCAAGCTAAAATAAAGCTTTGATCAGTAAAGAATAAATATCAATTACATTTGAGACATTTGTTTTTATCAGAATCTCATTTCAACATATCAAGCAAAGTTTCATGAAATGAAACAAAGTTTCAAATATTCAATAATGGATTGCTGTCCTAAATTGCCGCAGTACAATTTAGGGAAAAACTAAAAATTATAAATACTAAAAGACCTTGATTAAATTAGATGAAACATTACAGAACAAGATTGTTACAATGTTTTATCTTGATGGAACCAAAGGTTTAAATGTCAAATAATACCTTGCAGCTTACACTGATTTTGTCTCCTTCTGATCAAATGACAATGTAAACAAATCTTATTACAATTCTCTAAATGTCCCTCCATCTGTATGTAACAGCCTGCCTCAAAAACTACTCAACATAAATCCAAGGAATTTTTTGAGTGAACCAATGTGAACCCTAGGCAAGTTTTTAGTGAGTTAGTTTTTGAAAATCACCCCCTATAGGGAGAGTTATCAATTTAGTTTAAGAGGACACAAATTGTGTAACGCTGCCAGTGTCTGTTAGCATAGATTTTTGAATAAAATTGTATGTATGTGGTGGGGGATAGATAAAAACACACTCGGATACCTATGGCTGTAGTAACCAAGTGTGTATTTGTTTGTATATAGCAAGTTAGAGACCATTTTCTGATTCCTTTTTTTAAAAATCTATCTATTTTATCAAATCTTTCTTTTTGATAGCAATTTACTCTTCCCTTCAGGGCCAATATTCAGTCTAGAACAGAGAATATGCTGAAGGAATACGCCATATTTCCTGATTCCAAAGACGCATCCCTATTTTGAAAGTAGGATAGTCCTGTAAAAAGAAGTAACCTTAAGCCTATAGAACAGTGGTAAATATTCCAATTTATTTTGGATAAAGAAATAACATCTCCTATGAAGGAAAAAAGTGTTATTTCAAATTCATTATTGTTTTCCTGTTTTGTTCAATTCACTTTTTTTTGATAATTGAAAGTTTGTTGGTTTCACTTGACTCTGAAAAGGAAATGATACAATAATTGCCAGCTTGACTAGACTATTTACATATTGTATGATTACTTTGTCTTTTGTTAAAGCCCTGAAAAAGACCGTAAGAACTGACGGTGAAGCCGTAGAGGAGGCTAAGGAATATAGGCCAGGCAATAAAGCTCGAGGAAGACGACGGAAATTAAATAAGATGGCGCACAAGGATTGGCTGGAAAGCATTTGATACAAATAAAGACATACTGAAAAGCGAATTGCCAATATGCCTAAGCGTAAAGTGTACAATCAAGACATGACATAGATTAGTGCAACCATGCTCATCATTGAAGGAAATGGGAAAGACCTTTGTCCAGCAGTGGACTTATAACAGCTGCTGCTGCTGATTACTTTGCATGAAAGAAATGTAATGATAGCAATGAATGCAACTGGAGGTTGCGTATAAAGCTATTGATTATTCCTATTTATAATTGTGATAAATGAGGTATCTGTTAATACAAATTTTGAAATTACATTTTCTTTTAATAATTTTTCCCAAACTATTCCTGTAGTCTGCAATACAAAATAATCTATTTTGAATGCAATCGAACTGTTATGTATGGTTATTTAGAAATAATAATGCTTGGAAAATGTAATCTTGATGATGTGATATGTTGAATCACTGTAGCCACAATCACTGACCCGAAAACATAGGCTGGAGGTATTCTTCCCTTTTCAATTGTCTGTCCGTTAGTCCCTGTGATTAATCCAGTGCTCCTGGTCACATTTCTTGACTCGGTGCCCTGAAAATTTACATGTGTAGTCCAGTAGCCACCTTCTATAGACAGGGTTTTTCATTTTTTTTTTTTATCTTTTTCACTTGTTTTCACAGGGTTGCTAGATTTACAATAATGATTCATTGTAAAAATGAAAAGTTGTTCATTAGTCAATGTTAAAATGATGTAGATCATTGTTGTTATTAACAATAGTCACAATAACAACCACAGCAACAGTACTTAGAAATGTAAGAACAAAAAAAAAAAGGATTTCACTTGGAATTTCCTCCTTCTTTTTTTAAAAATTTCATTGATTCTGCAATTTCCAGTGTCTTAACAATATAAAATATAAGAATTTTAAAAAAAATAATGATATCCTGGGTATTTTTAAGAAAAAAAAATTCTATTAATTCTGCTATTTCTAATATTTTTCATAAAATCATTGACAAAATCAGATTTAGTACTTATTATGATAGTTTGGACAATCTTTGTATCGACAAAGTGAACAGTCATTCATATTGACTTATTGATCAATAATTCATTGTAAAAACGGTTACTTATATTTTGCTAGGAATTTTAGCGACTGTCAAGTTGAGAAAAACTTGATATTTGATAATACTTAAATTTTTCATACTTATTAGAAACAGTCAACAAAAACTGTCAGTGTAGGTTTCTTCAGTTTCTTAGTGATTCTGGCTGGCCTAATATGTATGTATATGTTACATATACTGGTCGCATTAATGGAGCTAGAGGGCTGAAAATTTGAACATTTACTCTTCATTATGTCTAGAATCAACCTTTGCGGGGGTTTCAATTCCCTCCTAAAATAAGCTTGTGAGGAGAGGTTCAATGTAATTGGTCCTTTAGTCCAGCAGTTTTCATTCTTGGATTTTGAAAATCCAAACTTTTCTTAGTGATCCCCATTCAACAAAAGGCAAGAGAACTAACTTATTCATTGATCACTCCTTTTCCAAATTTTCAAAATGATCCCCCCCCCCCCAAAGATGACATGCTGCCTAGAGACATTGGTCGTGTGACTGACCAGACCTGTAAAAAAAAAAGGTTTTAGGCAATCTGTGAATATACTTACTACACAATCAACTGTCAATGCCCTTTACTTTGAAACGTACTCATTAATGCCTATTTTTGTCTGAACACCATTCTTTCTCACACCCATACAAGCACCCATCAACTCTTCCACCAATCTTATTATTAATATCCTATGAACCATCATTTCTTTCAGTAGACACATGGTCTAGTTATTTATTCCTACAAAAATCAAGATAAGGTCATTTACTTCCACTACAAATGACTCTTATTTTTACACTCAACCGTATGTATAAAAAACAATGTGCATCCATATGAATTTATATGTATCAAATCACCATGGCCCCACAAATGGCCTATCAGACCAACCAGCCTAGTGGACTATAGATTCTTCTCTCTTTGCTCGTCTATGTCTGTCATCTCTCTCTCGTGTGTGTGTGAGTCTACAGGTGCTCCTGGTTACATAGGAACTACAACCTTGAAAATTTGCTTGAGTTCACCACGAGGCACAATCTAAAAATGTTGATTTTGTTTTTTCAAAAAAGTACATTTTGGAGTCTCCATGGTCATTTTAAACCAAAAATGCCCTAATCATGTACTGATATATTTTTTAGATAATAATAGACATAAGATCTTTCTTTTCTTTTCTTTTTTTCTCCAGATCATATTTTACATGAATAGTCCTGGTACATGGGCTAGGATGATTCATCAATGACATTCTCTAGCTTTTTTCACTATTGTTAGAAAAATCAGAAAATCACTTGGCCAAAATTAATTATTTAAAAGTTTTATACTTGAATTGTTTCTGTTATATGTGAAAATCTTGTTATCAAGTTTTAACAAGTCAAAGGACATTGCCAGACTGCAGGCCAGTATCAGTCTGAAAAGCATGTTCTACCAGACCATGAGAAAAATAAGATCAATGTAAAATGAAAAACAAATTATTCCCTTAGATCTTAATATTAAATCCATTAGAAATACAATAGAGTATATTCACTACTCATAAATGCATGGATATTAAATTGCATCTTTGACAAATGAAAAAATAAGCCATATTATTTTTTTTTTCTACAATATCAAAATCTGGTAATGTTGTCATTGGTGTAGCAACAGTGCTCAGTGCCCGAGGGCAATTGCACTAAATCCTTGGGGAGGGTAAGATTAATTAACAAGCAATATTGGCCAAAGGAATATTGCCCCCTTTTTGCTCTGCCCCTGAATGTTGTAACAGATTGTAAATGAAGTTTTTCACTCTATAACATTCAAGAGGATATAGAAGAAAGAAAAATTAAGAAAACTACTCATCACACTGTGGTCCATTTTGTTTGTAATGTCTTTAAAAAGTATTCAACTCTACCAGTCCTTTTCTTCACAAACTCAAACATCAATGTCTTTATCAGCTACCTACTACTTTTCCCCAGCTATGGGTAAAATTGCAGGACAGACTGGACACTTTAACCTTGTTTGGGCAATTATAATACTGTTAGCCCATAGTAAAGTATAGCAAAAAGGAAAGCAGACAGTACAGCATTATTTGGGTGTAGGAAAGGAAATTGCATTCCAATACAAGTGCCAGACATATTGTACCGGAAGAGATCTAGTTGTTCCAAGACACTAAAACTGTGTTTTCCAAACTTTTTGCATTGGCGACACATTTGTTAACAATAAATTTTTTTTGCAACACATTCCTTTGGTTATCTTAGTCAAGCCAAATATGTAATATCATCCTGGCAGTTCAACTGACTCTAGAAAAGTATCTTTTGGAAGATACACAAAATTATACTCAAGTTTGCAACACACCTAGAGATTATCGGTGACATACTAGGATGTTGCGACACAGAGTTTGCAAAGCTCTGCTCTAAAATGTTGAATAAGAGGCTTCCACAAAAATGTGGAGATATATTTGTGCAACCTTTCACTGAGTAGCTTTTTCTGAATTTTCTCTTTGTTTGAATAGTTAAAATCATTTCCTCTGCCTACAAAGTTGGATGGGGTATATGTATTCAGTTGTAGCTGTCTGTTAACGCAATATCTCCTGAAGTCAATATATTTCAACTAGCTGATACATTCTCTATCAGGCCAGTAAATGTATATAGCAGGATGCTCATATTTGTGAGACAATTGACTGAAAAATCAATATTATCCCATTATTAATTTAAGGGGTTTACGTTGTGGGTAAGTTTTGTGCCGTGGGATAAAGAAGAATAGATTAAATTTGGGGGCAGACCCAGAAAATCTTTCACAGTCATGTTCCTTGCATCATAGCTATATATGAACTGATTCTTTATTCAGTTTTTAGTGACAATTGCACTGACAGAAGTATGCACTCTCTTACACTTTTTAGTTTTTTTAACATTACTTTTTTCCCCAGTTGTGACTTTGTGACACTGTTTTTAATATCCTTTTTGTATTTTTCTACATTTTGTGGAACTGGAATCTTGTACATGTAACCAGCTGTATTACTCTTCTTTCCAAAATAAATGAGTGACACACATAAATTTGTATTTAATCATCTCATGAAACAATCAATGAGGAAACAATCTGTCAGTCCAGCTGTTAAGGGTCACATATTGTAAGAATCATGCAAAATGTGACAAAATTATGAAATTTTGAAATTATGAACCATGATATGTAGAAATCAATATTAGAAAGGAGAAATTTGATCTGATGTATGCTTTCCCTACTTATGCTTAACTCTCAAATTTGTGAACTGCTTGAAACGGTTCTTAAATACAGTGAAACTCTTCAATGAATAAATTCTTTTTTAAAAATTGATCTCTTGTGAATTGACTTTTTTTTCTTTTTTCAAATTACCTAAAAGTGAAAGGTGGAGGGGTGTAACTTTGATTGGAAGTTATTTCCCTTAATTTGAGGTTTGATTTTTCGGATGAATTCATGAATTAAATTCCCTCCTCAAACAAACCAATATTAAGATGTAGCTTTGAATAGAGAAAAATAGCCAACTTTTTAAAATTAATTCTGTATAACAGTTCATCTGTGACATAAGAATGTTAGATGGTGTATGAAGGCCAGGTGGGATGATTAGACTATGACAAAGGATGGACACGGATTTATCTCTTAGTGGCATGATAACACTCCAGTTGGTTGCTGTGTTTATTAACATTTATCTATCTCTATTAACAGTCTACAGTTTATCATGTGCCAAATGCCTCATATCTCATGTGATCATCGGTCTTGTGCAATGTTATATCCAGTAAATAATTGGGTGGACTATAAGTTTTAAATACTGTATGCCCTTTTTGATTTTATTATTTATACTCGGACTATTTTCCTCTGAATTTTTCTTGATATTAGATAATGTTTGTTTTATCCTCCTGATGACTTAATCATCAGCAAATCTTTTTTTTTTTTTTTTCAATTTATTTAGATTTTCTTTAAAGCCTGTATAACTCTGGTTGTGAAAATTCATTTTAAAATGAATAAAAAAAATAAAGTTCAGTTTAATAATGATCAATACATTAGTTCCTTATAGCAGTTATGTATCTTGGTAAATTGGGAATTATGAAGAATGTAATATGCATAATTTTCTCTGTTAATGTCCCAAATTCTTCTGAATATTTCAATTGACAATTTGAAAAAATTTCCATTTTTATCTAGTTTTTATTTTTTCATTTAATTTTGATTGCTGACTTGTTTTGCCAAAGATCTTGAATGATCCCATGTGTTTTAAACCAAATTATACTTCAGCAGTTTCATGCTCCAACACCATTATTAAATATGCACAAACCTGTTAAATTTTGTACAATACATACTTTTATTTTCCTCTAAATTTTCATTATCCTTCGGCAGCTTCTTCAGTGAGAATGAAGAGAATGTTGAATCAAGAACTTAATTTATCAAACATTATTTAAACAGGCAAAGAAAGGACGCAACATTCTCTCTGAAGAAACTGCCAAGAGGCAACAAAAATTCTGAGCAAAATGCAAGTATATATCATACAAAGTGTAACATGAATGTGTGTATTTAATTATGGTGTTGGAGCATGAAACTAACAAAGTATAAAATCTATTTCAATTATCTTTGAAACTATCAGCGGTTTTAGATCATTTTATCTATGATGATGATTTATTCTAGTACCTAATTGCTTGCCAAGCAAAGAAGCCACACAATATCTCTGAAGGTTATCAATGAATTTAAATGACATTTTGTGGCAGGGTGGGCCATGGGCTTAGAAATAATTGATTGAATTCAGGAATGGATCCAGTTAATTTCTTCTGACAGATATTTTTGTCATATATCAAGAAGAGATAAACAATAATCCATAATATGGAAAATCAAAACCAGTTACCTCGCCAGCATCGTAGCTGTATATGAACTGATTTTCATTTAGTTTTTAGTTGGTGCATGGTATAAGCAGAGTTATGGGCTTTCGGAGTGCTTTCTAGTTTGATCTCTGCATTGCCTTTTTTTAGATTTCTGAAAAACAAAATCTGCTCCATAGATGCTTGCAATATTCTCTAGCAAATTAAACATCAACACACTTAGTTTGCACTGAATTAATAAGACACTTGACTATTGATATCTTTAGACTGGAACAGTGCCTGTTCTAAAGGGGCATATTTGGATAGGATCAGACTTTTGTGAAGCGACCTGCCATGATAGTCTTAAGTAAATTCCTATCTGTTGCGCGAAATAATGTTCTCATATTATTTCTGTTACATCTCTTCAAGGTTGCCAATTTTTGATATTTTATATCTAGATTTAGATCAATTGCCAGTTTAGATATTTAATATCCAAATTCAGATCCATAATTTTAAATTAAAGTTCTATAATCTGTGGTTTTTTATTTAATTTCATTTGATTTCTTGAGAGCCACAGGTACAGACTACTTCTAACCCGACACTGGTAACCCTGGTATGCTGTCTATGATATATATGGTGAATATGAACTTACAGTGGCCAGTTGTTGAGTTATCTCATTACGTTCACCTATGCACACCTACCCACAGAAATTTCTCAAATTGCAGTTGAATAACACGAATACAGGAAAAGGCCAAATGGGGAGATATAGGAATAGGAAGATTGTGTGGCACCAATCTTCCAAGGATAGTCAGCTTAAAACAAGGTTTCTCAACCTGTCTTTCAACATTGCCCCCTTTGAGTTATTTAACTAAATCTATCACCCTGCCAACCGCACACAACCCAACTTTCACCCCATCGAAAATGACTACACTACATTATCGAATACCTTCAGCCAAATAAATGCTTACATTAAGTAGCTTGACTACTTCTCCCCAAAAAACATTGCTTTCCATTAATGCCCGTTCCCTATATTTTTTTATAGAAATATCCATTTTTATATCACAATCTATCGTGCCCCCCTCAACTCAAATCTTGCCCCCTTTGGGCAATATTACTTCCCATTGAGAATGACCAGTCTAAAACAGCATTCAAAATCCTGGCTTTTACCTTGACCAACTTCTGGCAGTGGTAAGAAATTTGCAACTATTTCAGCTATGAAACACAATCCACTTCATTATTATTATTGTGGCAGAACTTGCTCATTTATGATTTTTTTTGTCAAACTCCTACTCTTGAGTTTTGACTTCATTTTCATATATAACAACGAAGGAGGATGACAATGACCAGACTAAAAACCAGTGGCACAATGCACAAATTACAGTGATATAGCAATGTATGCAAAAACTGTTGATGAATCCACTCCCACTCCTAAAGCTCTACTCAGGTTGACTTCTATTTCTAAAGATTGCTAATGCTATTTACAGGAACTAATAATAGTTGGATTACGACTCATAGTTTTGGAGTAATATTGTATGGAGTAATGAATTCTGTTTTGTTTATTTGCTTATGAAGCAAGGGAGTTTGACTCTAGCACAACCAAGCTTCTTATCATTATCATGGCAGAAGTTTGTCATTTATGATTTTTAAAATTAATAACGTAAACATACTCACAGCATATGTTCCTTTCATCTAAACTTCTGTAGATGCAATGTTTTCAGTAGAGATGAGCTAGCAAGTAAGGCTTTTTAAAAGAGCTTTTTATATTCTAGGTTGTGAACCTTCCAAACAAGCATATGATTGTTTATCATTCTATCCTTTCCTCTTATATGGTTCAATGATCATGGAGTGAGAATACTACCATCCTAATTAGTTGGTGTTACATACCACTGTGAATGTGATAATCCTCTTTTCTTACTGGCAGTCGGATTAGGATCCTATTAAGTTTTATCTTCTTTTTTTTTCTCAATTTGGTCTGCCTCAATAAGCAGTCAATGTTTCCTACCTTCTGCAACTGCTGACTTCTCATTTCATAAATTACACATTGTTATTCATAATAATGTCCAAAGGATCATTCAATATTGGCAGGTGCAGGTGGCCTAATGGACAATGACATGGAGAATGGAATCAGTGAGCCGATTCCAAACTCCAGATGAGTCAGTTTGCATTTGTGTTAAATTATTGCCCTTGGGAAAGGCATAAATCCATCTTTTGTCCCCTCCCCTCCCTAGCTATACCATGTTGCTATTCTTCTCTCTTTCTCATATGTTACCACTGACTGTTTGTTATTTAGTGCACACACACTCTCACACATACACACATAATTATTTGTCTGCAAGAGAAGTACATTTCAGAGAAAGTCGGCCTGTATTGACCTCATATTAACTCCTCACTCTACTAGAGCTTATATGATTTGAGCTTTAGGTAGGCTTCCTTTTTTTCTTTTTCTTTTTTTTTCTTTTTTTTAAATTTTTTATTACCATACTAGGATTTGGTTAATCACTTGCAAAGGTATCATCCTTTTGGGAAAAGCCTGAGAGTAGTTCTTAATGGAAAACAATGATTGAAAGCATCTATTCTTTATCTGTGACAGAAGTTACAGATAGTATATTGTGTGCCCATGTGAATAGATGTTTTCAGACTGTTGTCCTCATCTTGGTTCATCTATTGAAACTATATTCAGGCCATTGTATCCTAAGGTCTCTTTCAAATGGGGGTTCTTCATCCCAACATTCCAAACCTTCCTCATTTATGACACCCACCTGAAGAAGGCCATAGGGTTCAATCACTGAAATGTACTAAGATGAAGACAACAGTCCAAAAAATCTATACATATCAATGATCCCACATCTGAAAAAATTCAGACAGAAATTGGTGCTAGTAGACAAAAAAAAAAACTTATCACTTTCAATGTCATGGATATCAAATCTCTGTCTTCAGATAGAATTCTGTCTTTAGCAAATGAAAATTTAGCATTACAAAAATCACTGAATTAGCACAGAAGTTGTCTAAGCATTTTGATAATTTTAGCGCAGTTTTTTTTCTCATTAAGAACCTTTTGGCAGTCTAAGTAGTATGAAAATATTTTTTGAGTTGGTATCACTGAGTTTGTCTTTTTTTTTCTGCTAACACCCATACCAATATAATAGATATTTTGGTGGAACACCAATGAAGTACATTTTTAAAAGATTTGAATTTTTATTCAGGTTTTGTTTCTATTCAGCTTGTCTTGATGATCAAATAAAATTGATTTCTACTTTTTTCTGCATGCAAAATTTTTATGGTATATAATAAAATTGTTTCTTTTGTTTCAGACCAAAGCAATGGGAATTGTACTGTGGGAAGATGTTGTCAAGTATCTAGAACTTGTAGAAGCGGATTATTTCGATTTGGAATACAACGATGAACAAGGATTGCAGGTAAGTTGAATGCTTGTGATCTATTTTCAAGTTATGGAGGAATGACAGGCACAGCACATTTTGAACTGTTTTTTTAAGTATTCTAAAGTAGCATTTGTTCTGCCCAAACCGTCTTGCAGTCCAAGGGAAGTATATATCCTTAAGTTTTAGGTATCTATTAGGACATTTTAATTCAGCCATTAAGCATTTTAACAAGTTATTCAATCACCATAGCCTTGATAACCAACCTTACCTAACAACAAAAAACATAGGCTGGAGGTTTTATTCCCTTTTCACTCATTTGTCAGTGTGTGTTCATTTCAGTGCTCCTGGTCGTATTATTTGGCATAGAGACTCAAAAATGCCCATATGTAGTCCAGTGGCCATCCTCTAAAAATGGCCTTTTCAATTTTTTTTTTTTTTCAATTTGTCTTTTTTCTCTTATCAAGGGATGCTAGATATATAGTAATAATCCATTGTGAAATGGACACTCTTAATCCACCACAGCCATGATGTGGCATTTTATGTTGTTTAGGAAATGCTTGGTCGGAAGAGAGTATATAGTTGATTTGATTTTTTTTTTTTTTTTTTTTTTTTTTCAAATGAAAATTATATCTTTTTTCAAGTTCTACTGGTTTTGTTCCACCTGTTCCCTTGAAACTGACAACTCCAGTCGGTCAGTACCTTTGATCTCGGCAAGTCATGGATTGCTATAAGTAACCTTGTATCACTAAAGAAATGGGATGGGGTAGATAGGTTAGTAGAATCCTGGGTGACAGAAAGAAAATAACTTAGTGTGAGGAGAAATTGTGAGAAAAATTAAGCCACTTGACTATGGTGATTCATTTTTAGGTAGAGTTGGCAATATTCTTGAAAGATTTGTTATTAAAATTGCGCTACTTTCTCAAAATGCCTTAAAAATTGAATGACAATAATAATAATGATAACAATAATAATAATGATGATGATAAATAATGTATGGATTTATAGAATGTGCTTTTTCTCTGGAACTGCAAACACTTGGAAATCTAAGTAATTATTGCAGTAAAAAAAATAACCATAAGTTCAACAATTCATCCATCATCTGTGGTAGGAGTACCAGATGGAAGAAGAGCAAGTATTCTTTCTTTGAATCAATTGATTCTCATACTTGTAAAATATTGCGATATGGAAGTATTCTGCAAATATTATTTTCAATAAAAATGTTTGGCATTATTTTTGGTGTTTTTGAAATTCAATTCTATCATGACATCATTAGCAACTGTTGAAAAAAATTGATCAGAATTGTCTTCTTTTAATGATATCACACTCTTTCCTTTCTTCATTCCTAATTCTGTTGTTTAGCATAAATGGGACCGACTAGCCAAAAGGCATCTCAGAGAGGTGTGTGAACACTTCTAAAAAGAAAAGGTAACATCTGTTAACAAAGAGTTAGAGGAAAGTGGAACTTGTTACTAAAGATACTCATAAAAACAAAGCAGGAACCATAATTATAAAATGTATTTATTTTCTGAATTGATATGATCATGAAATAAATAAGTTTTTATTTTTATTCAAAACTTACCAATATTTGTATGTTCCGAATATCATAGGGTAACTGATTCCAGACTCTGGGTGCTATATAGCTGAAACCCTAATGGCCATGAGATGTGTTCATAAAGACAAATACTAAGGTCAAATCATCTAAATCTCGGATGTAAATAAGAGCACAGAGTTCATAGGGGCACGTATCATGCAGACTTTGAATATTGTAATTAAAATTTTGAACACTACACAGTCTAGAATATCCTAAGCCAGTGTAGACTGATTCTGCTGCTCCTAATAGACTTGCATTTCCTACGTTTCAAAACTAACCAAGCGGCAACATTTTGAACTTTTGGTAATTTGTTAATTAGCGATTTATTCAAGCCTAAGAAGAGTGAATTACAGTGGTCTAATCAACTTGTAATAATAGAGTGAACCAACTGCTCAGTTTCATTGTTGGAAAGTAAGTCTCTAATACTATGGATATCTCCAGTTAATTTATAACAGTGGGAGACAATGTTATTGACATGCATTTCTATATCAAAAGATAGGCTCCAAGATTTTTTTACCCAGTCAGAAAAACGAATGCAGTGACTATTATCAAGAATTATGCTGTTGATAATTTGAATATTATCATCTCAAAACATTCAAATTAGTAAAATTGCACTACTCCCTCAAAATGCCCCCAAGTTAGATGACAAAGGATAAATTTCTTGAATTTATGATTACTTCAAGAAGAACAAATTGGGGAAGAAAATTTTGTTCTTTCAAATGGTCATAAGATGACTCTCTTTTCCTAATGAATGTAGCAAAGTTGGAATGGCAAGATTGTTGCTCAGATTTTGAGCTGACTTTTTCTGGAAAATGATTATAAACTAGCTGAAGTACCTATCAAGATTTGGATCACAGCTAGTTCTGATGACTTTAATACCTTTGTATTGGTGGCCTATGAGTGTTGTTTCCGTGAGAGACAGGTTATGCAAACAGCTGGATATATATATGTCCAGAAAAATCCTTGTTAGGATCAATCTCATCGTAATTTTTCTTACTTCGAAATTTCTCCCTGGGTTCAATAAGTATACATACCAAATTTCATGGCTCAATATCAATCACTTCATCTGTCTATAGAGGACAAATAAACAAACTCTTTCCAATTATTAATGTAGATTTTATAATCAAAGATAAAAGAAAACATGTATACAATTCAAAAACCATATCTAATAATCTTTACACAGTGTCAATTCATTTTGCATAAACAAATTAGAAACTGTCGACCACTAACAAAAACTGTCCACCGGTCAGTATAGGTTTTTCGGTCCTGACTGGTTATCTATCTATGCTTGTATCACATGCACAGGCTACCAAAGGGCTGAAAATTTAGTCATACAAAACTACAAAATAGTGTGGGGAGAGGGTCCTATTATTTTCTTAATTTGGATTTTTTCATGATCACCAGCCCACGCATGATGATTTCTATTGAGTGACTAAAGAAAGCTGTCTCTTTAAAATCTATTCATTTTATTATCATGATGGCCTATTTTTGGCTTTTTGAGGCTTTTTATTGCACCAAAATAAGAATTGAAGCAATAATATTTTTTTATATGATCATTAATAATGTACTTTTCCCTTCAGTTGAAGCTGTAATTTTTTGGTGGTACAAGTTAGTTGCAACATGTTCAGTATAAGTCAATTATAAAATGTTGGTCTCCATATCATGTCTTGTGGACAGAAGAAGAAAAGGTTCTTTTAAAATAAAGTAGTGAAGAGCCTGTTATGTTTTCATTTAATGTCCAACAGGAAGCTAGCGTTTTAGAGACATGTTACAGCATTCTCGTGTTTTTGTTTAATGGTTGACATGAATCAAGTGTTATTGAGACAGTGTACATTTATTTTTGTTAGATTACTCGAAAAAGGCCATTCCAAAGAACTTCCAACTCAACACTGAACTAGCTCATGCGCTGTCTAAAATAGGGTGGTCCTAAAGTCCGTACGCTGTTTAAAAAAAAAAAATTTACTCAGCATGTGCAAGTAATACAAAAACTTAAGTTTGAAAGTTTCTGTCAAAGTGCAGTTCAATTTTTAATCTTCAACATAACCATCATCATTCATGATATGGCAGTCAAGCCAATTTATGAACTCCATGAAAACATCATTCAGCTGCTGCTCTGATTGTTTGAATTGCACTTGTAATCCAGGCTTTCAGTTCATCCAAAGAATTTGGCTATGATGGGTTTGACATGACCCCATACATAGAAGATAGAGTAAGATCAGGCAAACGAGGTAACTAAGCAACAGGTCCACCTCTACTGATCCACTTGTCTGGGAAGTTATCATTTAACCACTGTCATATATTCAAAGCATTATAAAAGTAATTAACGCAATATTAATGAAATTATTAGATAAAAATCTGTAAAAGTTTGGGTTTTATATAACATTCACTGCATGATTTTTACATTTGTACTACTGAAGTTATTAACCTTTAAATGTGCACTAGGACTTCAGGACCACCCTGTATATCTGGCAAATGACAACTTCGTGCTATTAAAACATTCACTCCATATTATATCTAAAAATAAAAAATAAAAATTTTTTGAACCCTCTTCCCTTTGCCTGGGGTAGGGTGTTCAATTTGCATTGTAAGTTTATGGTGAACTATTTCCTGTGTTTGTATCCAGTTGTATTTATGCTTGTTTTTTAAATTCAGACTTTTTAGAGATCATTGCCAAACAAAAAGCGAGAAAAGTAATTCATTCATTGATTATTCATTCTTTGTTTTCCGATTCTTTTAATTGATCACTCCAATGCTGCATGCTGTAAATGCTACTACTGCTTTGTCTGGAATCCCTTTGAAATCAGAAATCACTGATATGAATGATGGATGCATTGTTGATTTTATGGTTCTTATGTCAAATCTGGGTTGAGTTGATAAAGGGATCTTGGTTTTTCTAGAAAAATCTACTGACAACTTTGAATGCAGTGAGCAATAGTCCTCTGAATACTTTTGTAAACCATTTGTCTCATAGTCGTGCACTTACGGTATTCAATTGATTGAATCACCGTAGCCTAAGAAATGACCCACCCAACCAACCAGCCAGCCTAGTGGGCTACAGATTATTCTCTCTTTGTTCATCCTGTCGAGTGCCTCTAGGTGCTCCTGGTCACTTTTTTTAGGCTACACCATCTTTTTCAAAAAAATGTATTTCTCTATGGTTATTTTGTACTAACTATGCCCCAATCTTGTTCTGTAATTTTGGATAAAAGATCTAGGATAATTCTAGATAATTCAAATCAGTTTTAGGCTATAGTGATTCATTTTTGTGAAGTAAGGATTTATTCAATTTATTTCAGTACAAATTTCATGAGGTTGAGAGAATTCCTTCCCTTTTTAATGATGGGTCCAAACCATTTCGGAACTAACCTTTTCCTACTTCAGTCCTGAGAAAGTATTTTCTAGTTTGTCTAATTCTTATAATTAAGGATGGATGTCATGGCTTCACCTGTGAATTGATTACTTCTTCAGTTTGTCATCTTGGTGTAAACATGGTGTGTGTATATGTGCATTGTTCGGCTTTGGGTTAGTCATTCACACTTCTTGCCTTCAGCAATTGGTGCATATGGAAATTTGTAAAGTACTATCATGAATTAAATATCCACCAGAACAAAAGACATTTTGCTCAACTCTTGAATCCATTCTAGAGAATTCAAAAAATTATTCAACAGGAATAACTTCTGATGAAGCTACTTCCCTTGTACTTTTTGATCATTTTTTTCATTTTTCTTCTATTCAATTCACAAAAGAGTTCCATTTAAAAAAATCCTATTCATTGAAGAGTTCCACAGTGGTTACAAGCGGTCTGTGAATTGTGTTTATTGTATTGTTATTGTAAAATTTTAATATACATTGTCATAACTTAGATTAGATGTTAGATCTAGCCTAATTATTAATCCACATTTATAAAAGGCAATGTGTATCCATATATATATATATATGTGTGTGTGTGTGTGTGTGTATTATTTAGATATAAAATCTAACAATATTAAAGTATGATATTTAGGAAAATTCAAATGACATGTTTCACTTATGCAGATTCATCAGGAATAATGTTGAAGAAGAAAAGTTTCATTGGAGTTCAGCTCGTGTTTTGCATTATGCCATTATGGACAAGGCAGATATTATTAAGTTCCATCATCTTTGTTTTTTTTTGCTGTAGTAGTTATAATACAACCTCTTGTATGAATCCTTTTTACTTGAAAAATTTTTAGAGAAAAAAATTAACACATAATTATAGTAATCTTTGGTCTGTAGGACGTAGAGTAAATTTCCTAGACTTGAAAGAAATAGCGTCTTTGGCAATAAGGAATAGAGTAATTTGATCACCAAGTCTTAAATAAAGGTTCACATAAAACTTGATATTTATTTGGGTGACATTGTGCATAGAAATGTCAAGGAACATTAATTTGCATTCTTAGCTTTGCATATGAATGCCTGAAAAAAATATGTGGAAATTTACTGCTATACGAAGCAAGTAGTTTATGAATATAATTGATAACCAAATTATGAATTGGTTGTAATGGATTAACTACTTTCTGGAACAAAACATTAAATAAAAACAAATAATTTAATTAGCCTTTCTGTTTTGATAATTAAATTTTACAATAATTTGGAATAAAATCCATAATATTGTATGGCTAAGTCTAGAGCTGGGTTTCTCAAACTTTTTGCACTCATGGAAACCTCTGAAATTGAGTGAAAAGAAATTTGGAACTTGAAAGCCCACATAATTAGACATAAAATCTGAAAGCATCAAAGCCTTAAACAAAATTCATAAAACTATATGACTATGGTTATTTATATTAATTAGTCTTAATTCTACATTAAGAATGGCTTTCCTAATGAAAACCAACAACTGATGTCTGATACAATGGACATGTTTTGATTTTTTTTTTTTTTTTTTTTTTTGCTCAGTACAACATGGTGTTTCATTCAAAACTGTGACTGATTTGTTTCTCAAAATCTGTCTCAGAATCAGAAATATATGATGCCGAACCCAGTTTAAGAAACCCTGGTCTAGAGCAGGGGTCCACAAACCTTTTCAGAGGCAAGCGAATAAGAGAATATTAGAAATGTTTTCATGTCTTTCAAGCAAAGGCCAATATGAATTGAAACAATAAGCACACAAGGCTATCAAAATAATTTGTTTTTCAATTGATTTATTGTTTATCATTGTTGGAGTATATACCTTATATGTAATATCAATCAAGGAAAACTAGGAAATTTTTTTGGATAAAATATTATCAAATTTTGATTCAAATTTAGCCAAGTATATTAATAGAACAGCAGCAATGCATTAGGTTAAAAAAATTTTTGCTAAAAAACATTGATTCATTTGGGGCCACTGCAAAAATAGAACTTTTGCTCTATTATTTCAATACTGAATCTTATTGTTCACTTATCAAAGGTAGATTTTTTTCTTTTAAACAAGGAATGTTTGCAACATCACATATTTTAAGAAGATGGTGGGCGGATTGAGATTAGACTGCAGGTCGTAATTTGCCTACCCCTGGTCTAGAGTACTCCCTTGAAGCTAAGACAGTTTTTTCCTCTGCCTAAAATATACATGGGTGAAAAGTTATTATACCAGACTAGACTTTCAGAAACATTTAACAAGAGATTGTTATTATTAGTAGAAAAACAGGTTTGAATAAGAAGTTTCTGTTCAAATATTCAAGTAGCTAGTTGATATTTATAGAAGTAATACTAATTAATGTTTATCGAGAGGACTACTTGCTCCAATTAGAAGTAAGACATTCCTTCAACTATAATGCACGCAATGATTGCCATTAAACTATTATTTCTCATGGAAAGCCATGCATCTCAGTCTACAATATCATGCATTTGATATAAAACAGTGATAGGCAGAGTCATCTTAAAAATATTTGAGGCATTGCACTGGGGCTCGTAAACTCCTTGCCCCTAACAAATCAAAATTGAGTTTTTTTATTTTTCAAATTTAATTTCTGGCCTCTAAAAGTCACAGGGTCTTCAGGTAACTGCCTAGTGTGGCCATGCAGCCCTTCTGGTAGGTAAACTATGGCTCACAAGCCAGATTCAACCTGTGGAGGATTTCGACTAGCCTGCAAGTGAATATTGGAATACTTTCCTTATCTGGCCCACAAACAATTCTTCCTTTTGCTGGGTGTTTCACATAAGCACACTAATGAATCATGCCTGGCTTTTTGTTAGCCTCAGGTTCTATTTTGTTTCAAACCAAACACAGATACGTACAAAAGATGAGAAGGTGGACCACCTTATTAATATGTATTAGATACTCTCCATTTGCACGCATGTTTTCAGGTGAGATTGTTCAAATTTGTAAAACAAATACAATGTCACTATATTTCAATACGAATTCCACACTGAATATCTGGTCTAGGAAGAAAATGTAATTTATTTTAATAAGGTTTATATTTGTCACTTTTTCTGTGGATAAGCTAGCAATTTCTGAGGAATATTTAGACCTGAACACCTTTTTTTTCTACTTCCACACCATGGTGATGCTCATTCAGATCTGATTTTCAAAGGGTATGCTAGAGTGACAATTCATGCATTAGTAGATATCTCACATGACTTTCCTATAACTCTTGCAACCACAAGATATTGTGTGTACCAGATATTTACATATGCCATGAAACTTGTTGAATAACTTGGGTTTTTAGAATTGATGAAAAGAACTCTAATGGCAATGAATGCAAAATGCCAAGATTTCCAAGACACTTTGACTCTTAATTACTTCTGGGTAACCGGTTTGTCTCATTTACCTAGAAGCTGTTGCTTTGTAAAACTTGGCAACTATCAGGTAATATTACAAGACCCACCATAGTGGAAATTTCAATGAGTTTACTGGGTAGGCAAGGAAAGATGAAGTTGGCTAGTTTCACAAAACAAATGTTATCTTTGACAAGAAAAGCAGTGAAAAGAACATACTTGTGCCAGTTACTAAGTCACAAGTCATTGTAGAAAAGATGAAGCCTTTTACAGATAGTTTGTCAAAGGATCTTTGTCAGTGGTAGATTTTTTAAAATAAACTTTGATTTGCATTTTTCAGTGTGTCTGCGAAAACAATCAGATGGCAAATTGAAAAAATTTCAGCAGATGTTACAATTTATTCAGGGGATGCCTGCAACAAAATGCAATTTTTTTTTCAATTGTCATTGACAGTACAAACTTGAGAAACAATCTTCATCTTACCGTGTTTGTGCAAGGAGTGACTTCAAATTTTTAAGGAGTTTATTCAAACAAGTCCTATGAAAAACATGATTAATGGAATGAATATTTTTGAAGCTTTGTTGAAAATGATGTCAGAAATAGAAGAATGTGTCAAAGCTAATTGGCATCTCAAGTGATGGAGGCACCAGCAATGGTTGGACAGAAAAAAGGCATCACATTGCTGCAAGGATAAATGGAAGATCTTTTAATCGCTCAGGAACTGGTTGAAATTCGTTGCATTATCCATCCATCATAGGTGCCAAGCCTTTGAAGAAAAAGATGTTATGGACATTGGTGTGAAGGCAGCGAATCTGATCCTATCTCGTGGATTAGATCATCGTCAGTTTCGGCAAATTTCATTGGATAGGGAGGTAGAATATGAGGACCTGGCTTATTTCTCAATATGCACTGGTTCAGGTAAAGGTCAATGCTGGAAAGATTATTTGCATCGTATAAAGAGGTTATTCCTTGAGGATGCTTCATATTTTTGTGATCCTGATTGGCTTGCAACCTTGGCATTTCTTGTGTACAGAAAATCTCATTTGAATAACTTGGATTTACAACTTCAAGGGAAAAAGGATCAGCTGAGATGTGTAGCTACACTGTGGCATTTGAAAGAAATTGTGAGAATACCAACTTGAAAAAGGAAATTTTGCACATTTTCCCACTTTCCAAAAAAAGTGATCGTTCAGAAATTCTTGTGAATTTGTCTGAGAATTGAAGGAAAGCTTGCAGACTTGCAAATGACTTCAAGCTATTTGCTTTTCCATTTGATGCAAGAGTGAACTCTACATCAAGACATTTTTTAATGAAATTGATTAAAATGCCATATGATGACAAATTGAGATAGAAATTAATTCTGAAGATATCGGTGCATGCCTCCTATAGAAAACATATCCATCATAGTGGGAAGCAGTGTTGCCAGTTCAGATTTTTAAATCTAAATCAGCAGAGCTGGATTTTTATATTTGAAAAAAATCTTAAAAATCACCTGAATTGATGACACTGGACTTGCAAATTCAAAACGTTAGATAGGAAAAATATCTAAATTGGCAATGCTGCTGGGAAGTATCTTAACTTAATGAACCATACAAAAAAGAGGGTATCATTGTTTGGTAGCTCTTATCTGAATGAGCAATCATTTTGATAATCAAGCACACTATGACCATTTGAGTACTAGATTGGTTGATGCCCATCTGGATAGTATCTTGCACTTGGCATTAATAAGTCTTAAAATCAATCTTTCAAGCAATGAACTACATCAAATTTTACATTTGATTCATCACCTGCACGTACTAAAATGCTCAAATCTTGTGCTGGAACTTTTAGATCATTTTATGTGAAAGATTAATTTTTTTTAAATAATTAGTTCTGGTACATGCACAAGCTATGGTGATTCATTTATGTTAGGCATAAATATTTTTAATGGATCCAAAAGATGCCTTGATTGAAATAAAATGCCACTAAATTGAGTTCTTAGGGTACTAATTAGCATCCTTGGTTAAGCACAAATGATTTTCTTGCAGGCATTATTTTTTGATTCTAGGCAAAATATAACTAGATGTTTTTCTCATTAATTTTGACTTGTTTATTACTTTCATCTTAACTTTTAGTTGTTTTTTATTACAGCTGTGACTCAGATATTTATTCTATGGCAACAAGTAAATGGCTTGATCAGGAGTCTGGAGCACTTTGCTGTATAATGACGGTTCAAGTCAAAGATGTAATAAATAGCAACTAAAAGTTAAGATGGTGGTAAAAACTTGTCAAAATTAATAATAAAAATATGGTTAGAATATCTTATCCAATGATAAGAATAAAATAACTAGATGTATGATTATCTTGTTAAAAGCCTTTTCATAGCATTGATTTGGTCCACTGTCCATTTGCCAGCCTGCAGAGGATGAATAGATAGTTGATCCCTAATTAAAAATTGATATCCATAGGTTGCATAAATGAATCACCATAGTCTGCATCTGTACCAGAAGTAATTATTTTTTAAATTATCCTAAAAAATGAAACTTTCATTTCAAGTTTTTAAAAAAAATACCTGCTCAAGATTTGGACATTGTTGGTCCAAAATGACCATAGAGATCAAGAAATATTGAAAAAAAAAAAAAATTCTAAATGGTGCTCTAATGGTGTGCTCATGCAAATTTTCAAGTCTGTTGCCCATAAAATGTGACCAGGAGCCCTTGAAGACAAACATACACAGACAAGCAATGAGAGAAGAATCTATTGCCCACTTGGCTGATTGGTCGGTAGGGCCATTTGTGCTAGATCACTGAACACAATGACATTCTGCTCTAGCTTGCTCTAGTAACAGAATTGATATCTATTTTGATCACTTCCCAACTCAACTCAATGTAGTTCCTCTTCACAAAAAGTAGATAACAGATTCAGGTTTCAAATGCAAAGAGGTCAACTTGTCCTTTTATTTCTTTTCAACATTATTTACTCATTCAACCTTCAGATGACTTGGATTTCTTCCAATAAAATGATTTTAACTTGCTCCAGATTTTGAAAAAAAAATAAGATCTGGTAAGTCACTCAATAGAAACTGTCTCTGGATAAAATCTTTTGGCAGTTTGTGGTTTTCAGGCTAATCAATGAATTAGTTACTTTTCTCACCTTTTGTTGGGCAGTGATCACCAAAAAATAGTGTGAATTTAGGGGGGGGGATGAATGCTGCCAAGCACAAACTGCAGGACCACTTTAGCCTAAACTTGCAAATTATCGCTTAAAAACAATGCAAATTGAACACCCCCACCACCACTTTAAATAGGTTTTTTAGGAGGAAAATATTCAAAGAACATTTTTTTCATGATAGAATTAGGAGTAAATGTTCAAATTTTCGGTCATTCAGTTCCTATGGTGCAGCCTGCTCATGTAAATAAGTAGCCTGTCTGTGAGACCTACTTAAAAACTGAAGAAACTTATATTGACAGTTTTGGTTGACGTTTTCTAAAAGAAGACAGAGAAAGGAAAACATTTGATCTGACCTATTCACTATTCAGTTTCAGCAAAGTTTAACCGTTGTTCAATTTTACAAGATATCTCGTTTTTTAACACAACAGATGCTATACGGGGAGACAGTAATACACTACATCAGAAACATTGTATTGACAAAGTAGCATTAAAGTGATAATAGTGTAAAACTGTCCAACTTCACTGAATAAGCCTAATATTAGGTTGTATTTCTGAATGTTCCATATAACAAAACAAGATAATTTTATGTTCTAAACTGCAGCTTTCTATGCAAGTATGCAAAAGTAACATTTTGATAATGATTTATTCAAATAATTTTTTTTTTGTCAATGAGCTAAAAAAGTTGAAAGAACAGGTCTTACTAGTCACTCAATAGAAACTATCATGTGATTTATGTCTTTTGGCAGAATGCCATGTTGGGTTGATCAATTGAAAAAAGGGGTGTTCAATGGATAAATTACACCTCGTCTTTTATTGGACAGTGATCATTGAAAAAAAGTCCAAGTCTTGAAAAAAACAAACGTGAATGCTGCTGAGCATATATTAAGGGATCGATTTAGCATAAACCTACTCCACAAATTGCCCTCCCAGTCACACTAAAAACCTATTATGGAAAGGCCTTTTCAGAAAACAAAAAAAATATACTTTTTCTTGGCAAAGTAAATAGTACATATTTAGATTTTCAGCCCTTTATCTCATTAGATGCGGCCTGTATGCATCATATATAGCCAGACAGACAGACAGACTGACCGACCAACTTGAAAACCTAAAAAAACCTATGTTGACGGTTTTGGTTGACATTTTCTGAAAAAAAATTGAATAATAAAAATATTGACATTTTTAAAAGATTTCATTTAACCAACTGATTTCAAATCCATCTGACCATCCTTTCTCATTATTCATGTTTCTCACAGGCTCTACAGTCATTGTTTATTTTCAACCTGTTCATTGCCACGTATATTTTTTCAAGTTGTAACTCCTGTGTCAGGTTTTCTCATTCATGGCAGCCAACAGGTTAAAAACCTGACCTATTTATATGAAAAGAGTAATCTGCACTTGTGCGAAAAGTTGTGCAAACATTCTCTTGTTGTCATATCACCATTAAGTAGACATGTAAATTTCCTTTGTTCGCACTAGATGTTGCCGTCTTGTGGAAAAATAGCACACTATCATAAAAAGAGTTATCTCATCCGAGGCACTGGACTGACTACTAGCTAAGATTTTTTATCTCATCCGTGGCAGTGAACAGGTTAATGAAAGTTATAAAAATAAAATACTATCTTTCAAAGGTATTTCCTTGAACATAAGCGAGAAAAATGAAGTTTTTAATATCTTTTAATAACTTCTAACTGTATTGGTATTATCAGTTTTTAGAATGCTGCCAAACACAATTTAAGTGACCAATTTAGCAAAAACTTACATTGCAAACCCCCCCAGAAAAAAAAGCATTCTATGGGGGGAAATTTTGAGCAATGAAAAAAGAACAAAACATTTTTTTTTCTTGACACAATAAGAAGTAAATATTTACATTTTCAGCCCTCTTTGCTCCATTGGTTAGGCCTGTACATATATACATAAATAGCCAGCCAGCAAGACCAACTTGAAAACTAAAAATAAAAAACCTATGTTGACAGTTTCTAACATGTTACTAGGTAAATGTAAAAGGTTGAAAATAGTATAAGAACTTGTCAGAAGTTGAAGGCAAACTCCATATAGGATGAAAATTATCAACATCAATTGGAGAGCATGAAATATTCAGAACCTCCTTTAATTCTTATGCCTTGTCTTGAAGGTTTCAAGTTTAAAACTGTTTCACACTGACCAGGCTTGATGATGTCCTGAATAGAAATTTCAAGCGGAACTATACTTCAAGCGGACATCGGACCATATTTTGAGCAAATCAAGTCCTACATGATTGGTTGATGGTTCATTAAAAGCGTATCATAATGAGTAAGGCTAAAAAGTAAAATATTTAATTTTCTCCAAATTTTGGGGGTCTATGCCCAAATTTCCTTTTGTGAACATTTTTAGCCAGAATTGAATTTTTGGCTCTGGTTCAAGAAGAATAGACAGCAATATCCTGGATATTATTATTACATAAAAGCATAAATTTTTGAAAGATTAAAGAGTCTGGAACCAAATTTCCTTATTTAGTCTTTCAAAATCATATTTTTGGCCATATTTGGAGAATAATAGGTGCTATGATAATCATCTGTGGGTTTGAAAACATATAAATTGACATAGGGAACTCAATCTTTCAACTCTTCTTGAAGAAAACCGTTTTCCCAGTGGGGACGCATCTTTTATTCATAATCATGTGTTAGAAACAATATTTGCTAATGATTTCATGTTTTGAATATTTACAGAGAACAGATTTTTTGTAATCACTGCATTGAAAACCATGGAATACTTACAAAGGAATTGGAGAAATAGGGGGGAAATTTTTACCTCAGGGTTTTTTTGTAATTAATATTTTAGATAGAGAAATGATGTCAAAAAAATGTGTAATTTCAAACAAAATTGGCACTTTTTTCCCTTTTGTAGAGCAAAAATACTATTCTAATAGTTAATGGAGGCATTTAGCTCAAGAAACACATTCATGGATTAGTCGAGCATTAATTCCATACAAAACAATAAGATTTATGTCAATGAATTGCAAGAGAATGGTTAAAATACAAGGGACCAAAATTTTCAATAATATAGGATTTTTTAAAAAATTGTTTTATAAACACTCGAATAAAGTTTAAATTCCATTATTCAGATATCAAGGGTAGAATAAAAACAAAAGCAGTTTCCGAAATCAGAATGCGTCTACTTTCTGAATCTAAAGAGAAATGCGAACTCTCTTTGAATCACCACAATCATAAATGTCAGCTTGCAGGGCCACTATGTGATGTTATAATGTTGTTTATTGAAGAAAATTATAATTATTTCAAATTGAGAAATAATATCCTTCAGAGTAAACATTAAAAGTTTTAAACATTAAGTTGAATTCTCGCTTATTCAAAGTATAAATGATTTACTCATCAGTAGATAGTAACAGCCACTAGGACGGACAAGAGTAAATGCAACACGATCATTAAATTCCATCTTACTTCTGGTCCATGGAAGATATTCCAATATGCTATTTTATTCTCCTATATTTTTTGTATTGTATATTAAATCAGTATTCTCATACCCCAGTCCTATGTCTTATCATATTCGAACATCTTCACAAGTAGCATTAACTTTTGACAATTTCCAATAATTTTTTTTTTACCTATAATCTCATGTCGACAACTCTTACAGTCAGCTAATTCGTCTCTTTAACAAAATTACTGAGACAAAACTCTAGTGATGTACACAAACTTTCAGAAGGGCAGGGGCTCAGTTGAAAAAAGGGCAGTCCTCTAACATTTTGAAAAATGAAATCCGCTATGCCATATAGTCATTATATGTCTACACACAAAGAAAAATGTTAAAATGGTTGTAGTGGAACCAGCAGCTGAAAACCAAGTGCTAATAACGTTCCTTCTATGAAAATATATTTTTTAAATTTGACTAGAAGGGCCCTCTTGATATGAAGGGGAAAAAAGATGGACCCAAGCCCCCATGTGAATGCCTAACTAAACTTTGTAAAATGAAAATAACATTATAAGAGCAAGTGCTCAAATACTCTGGCCATTTTTTTAAAACCATTTTTTAGCATCATTTTGGTGTTTTGGGGACATTTTGGTGTTTTCGGAAATTTTTGGTTGTCAAACTTGCATGAAAATATTTTTTTTTAGTTGGCAACACTGAGTTTCAGTCTTCACAATCTTTTTTGCTAACAACCATGTTTAGTCTTGTTTGTAGCTGTTTCAAAAGTGTTGATTGGGAGAAAATGTGTTCCCCACTTCTTCCTACAGAATAAACAGTTTAACATGAGAATAAAGCTTTTTCCAAATTCTGCTTCTTCTCTTGAGAAAATAGAAAGTCCCAATTGGGCACACAGTCTTTCACATTCAAAATGTTCCCAAAACTATTTCAATAATATACAAGTTTAATAGATGCTATATTTGAATAAATGAAAAATAAGTATTTCATTTTAAGAGTTTTCAAGGCCCAAGCAAATGACCTAAAAACCAGTCTATATACTTCCCACACATTGATTTCTATACTTGATGGTAATGTCAGAATAATAAAACTTTGGTGAGCAAAAAAAAAGACGTCGCCCAAAGACATTGATCAAAGGCAGTTTTTGATAAGTTCCTATTTAAGTTTCCAAGTTTGAGTCCTTAGATGGTTTCTGTTGAGTGACTAACCAAACCTGCTCCTGATGATGGTTTACTGTTAGTAATGGTTGTCAGTTGTAAATGATCTTTTCAAAAAAGACTAGCATTGTGTGTAATGTATGTAGAAGAAGCTGTTGACTATATTCACAAAAATCTTATCAAACAGTTATTGTTATCAAAATCAGTTGGTCTACTGCTTCAGCTACAAGAATCAGATCTTATCAAATTGACTTACCATTTATTTTCTCCCAATCACTCGGCACCATTTGTTAGTGTTTTTATATATACTACTAGTATTTCTAGTCGTAATATCATCTTGATTCATTGGTAGAAATTGTAAACCAAAACTATCAAAATAGGCTCCATATGTTTTCAAGTCAGTCCAGCTGGCTATGCATGTATGTATCATGTGTGTAGGCCTCTCCAATGTCCAGAAAAAAATGTGTTGTTTTTTTAGTTTTTAAAATTCCCCTCTAAATAGGTTTTTAATGCTATCAAAAGACGTTAGTCACATGACAGTTTCTATTGAGTGACTAACCAGACCTGTATTTTTATTTTTCTGTGGATGAAGAATTGTCAACCCTTATTAATTTTTGAATATAGTTGCTCTTCATTACAACTACTCGGAGCAGTACTCTACAGCTGTCAGTTAACAATGCAGATTGCAAATAAAGGATTATATGCTAATAAAACTAAGATATTATCTTATTGTTAGAACTCCCTGGGGACAATGGTGGGCACAGCTAATGAAAACGTTGATCTGATAAACCACTAAAAATTTAGTGGAAGCAAGGATAACTGCTAAGTTTTCTTACATGATTTTAGCTTCAGTTCAGTTTTTTTTTTTTTTTGCTCTTAACCCCTTAAAAACAGACCTAGAGAGCTCAAATTTTAATATGGTATAGCTTAGACATTGACTTTTAAATAAACTGTATGTTGAATGCAAACCAATGTTTAATTTCATTTGTTCATTTAGTTATTTATGTATATCATCTGCTATTAGCATGCTATTCTGGGTAGCTCTGTCAAAGCTACAACATATTCAAATTTCAGCTCTTTAAGTCTGTTTGAAAGGGCTTGGAGCAAAATGGCCTAATCAAAGCTGAATTCTTATAATAAAAGTTAGCGCTTCATCAGGTTAGCTGGTACCTGTGCCCACCGGTTCCTGGGGGATATATTAAGTATCTACCCCGCCTGGCCCCTGGTTTAATTATGCTGTAGGAAAGAGATACTTTTTCTGTTATCAAAACTCGGGAAATGAAGATGTTTTTGAAATTTCTTTATCAAAAGGAGAAAAATAAATGCAATGCATAGGAAATAACTGTAGAAGGAATGTAACTTGATAGCTGATGCCATATTTGGATCTGTTCTCATTTTCACTTCAGGAATTCCAAAAAGGAAATTTAATCATTTGTTACATCCAGTCCATTTGGGAGAGAAAAGAAGAATTTTAAATTAACAGTTCTGGTTAGTCATTCAATAGAAACCATCACATGACCCATATCTTTTGGTAGAATGCCCTGTTGGGGTTGATCAATCAAAAAATTTGGAATGAAGGTGATCAGTTGCTTCTCTTGATACTGGTTATGTTGGACCAGTATAAAGTCTGAATTTTTTAAAAAAAAGTGTGAATGCAGCATGGCAGAAACTAGGGACATATTTAGTAGAAACTTACATTGCAAACTGAACCCCTCCCACTAAAAACCCATTTATGTGGGAATTTTTTTTAAAAACATTTTTGGCAGACATAGAAGTAAAGGTGGAAATTTTCAGCTCTGTTTATGTAGCCTCTACGCACGATACATACATACATAGCTCGTCATTGGGACCAACTCGGAAACTGAAGAAATCTATGGTGACAGTTTTGGTTGACAGTTTCTTATAGAAATTTCCATCGCTGAATCATGTATTTTTGTAGCTTCAGATTTTCATTGATTAATGAAGTTCTGACTGGTAATTGCAGGTCCATTCATTTTTTCCCCTAACATTTATTTATTGCACATATATTTCAGAAAATACATGTTCTTTGAATAGAATAACTTGATTTCATTTTCATTCTATTCATACTTTGATTAAAAATATCTACAAAAAAACCCATTTGTGTAAACCATCGTAGCCCCACAAATGGCCTGCCTGACCAACTTGCTAAATGGGTTACAGATTCTTCTCTCATTGGATATGTGTATGTCTATTGTGTCACTGGACACTCCTGATTTTATTTGGGGAGCTACAACCTTGAAAATGTATATGAGTACACCACAACACACCCTCTGAAATTAAAAAGTAAAAAATTTCTCTTTCAAAGTGCTTTTTTGGAGTCTCTATGATCATTTTGAACCTATGATACCCATATCTTGTGCTAGTAGGGTATGGGGGGGGTAGATAAAATATCTATTTTTTTAGATCCTATTCACTAGAAAAGTTCAGTGCTTTTTCTACAGCACTATTTTTGGAGAAATCTGGTACCTTTAAAGAAATTCGAAATAATCTCTATGACCTTTAGCACTCCGTAGTCTTTATCAAGGGTGCCAAGATTTTGTGCGCTTAGTAACCCTGGAAGCCCGTAACTTGTGTATTTTTTCATGTATGACTGCTATTGACATAAAATACAACCATGGTATCCAAACACTCTATCATCTGGCTTGGCAAAGGAGTCGCAGGACAGACTTTTTACTCAGAGAATGTAATCACCTACAGAGTGCTAAAAGTTTTGAGTTTTTCTTAGAATGAACCCTTATACCAAACTGTCAACATTGGTTTGTTCAATTGTCAAGTTGCTCTGGCTATGTATGTATGTATGTATGTATGAGGCATACTGGCCAAACTAATGAAGCTACAGGCTGAAGAGTTCCAACATTCACTCCTTATTATATCTAGAAAAAACATTCTTCCCCTAAAAAAGTGTGGGAGGTACAATGTAAGTTTATGCTAAATTTGGGCCCCTTGTTTATGTCCAGCTGCATCCACTTTTAGTGATGTAACAAAAGTAGAGAAGTAATTTTAATCAATCACTCCCAACATGACTGTTTCTTTTGTCTAGCAAACCAGACCTAATTTCTCATGTTTATTAATTCTTTTCCCCTGTATGCTCTAAAAATGTATCTTTGCTTTTGAAATAAACTCTCATACTTTTTTTTCCTTTTTAGTGTTGGCTTGACCGTGAGAAGCCAATCCTGAAACAAATTCCTAACACTGACACAGTGTTCAGGTTCTGTGTCAAATTTTATACACCTGATCCTGGATTGTTGGAGGAAGAATATACACGGTAAGAATTCTATCTGTACTATTTTTCACTTTTATTGAATCTGCATAAGGTTGCCTAGCATCATCCAATATACAGGATATCTTCTCTATCTAATGATTTTGTCCTCTTCGTGTGTTGACTTTATCATCATCATCAGCCTTTTAGCATCCGTCATTGGACATAGACCTTCCCCAAGATTTGCCAGACCGCTCTATTGTAGGTGTCAGACAGCCAGTACTTTCTGATCTTATGTAAGTTCATCACACCATTTTATATTTTGTAGACCCTGGTTTCACATGTGATCTCTTAGGGTCTACATTGTGAGTTGTGATGTCCAGTGATTGTCTGCCATTCTTGCAACAGGGCCAGCCTATTGCCATTTTAGTTTTCTTAGACTTCTGTTTTTCCTCTAATATATTGTGCTATCTTGTGATCTCCGTGTGATGTTGTGCCTGATTCTCTCTCGCATGGTTCTCAGTTTAAGGGTCAGTCTCTTGGTCAGGTTCTATGTTCAAGGCTCCATGGGTGACAATCAGGAGGATGCATCAGTTATATATCCTTCTTTTTATCACTTGCAGGATTTTCATGTTCTTTAATATCCTCTATTGAAATTTTTCTTTCAACAGATTGCAAAATGTTTAATTTGATACAGTTGACTATTTTTTTTTCCTGATAGATAAGTTTGTCCTATACAGTAATGTCAATGTACTGAGAGATGTGAAAATATATTTTATCGTTAAAACTCTTCGATCCTATTATAATTATATGACGAGCCTAACTTTTTATTTTTGTTACATGTCTTTTCTAATTTTGAATTCTGGTTAGGCTGAAGCCTTTGACCCTCCCCTAATTATACACATTTTTTTTTTTTCTTCAATTCTTTTTCTGTCAGCTGTTGAGTAGCATTTCAGCTGTTGTACACGGCAACAGATGCAGAGGGTTTTTAAAAAGAATAAAGAAAAGACTTTAAAAGTAAATTAATCCCTTTTTCTGTTGTGTTGGTAGGGAAGCGGTTATTGTTAGCTTATTAAATAAAAAAAGGCTAGTTTTAGTTGTTTAATTGCTACTTACCAGCAAATTTGTCAAGGTTTAAATCTTTGTAAAGGTTCTAATCATATTGCCAGGTTGTATAATTGCCAGTTGCTTTTTTTTTCTTCTCTCTTGCAAATAGTCACAAGACAGGGTGGGGGGTTGCCCAACTTTCAACTCGGGGGATGATTATCTGGCTTTAAACTCTTTCAGATATTCTGAGCGAATTCACATTTTACTAAGTTGTTACGCTTGGTTCTGTTGAAATCAGCTTTTGTTAAATCCTCTCATTAAAATATATGGAACAATCCAGGGTTTATTTGAACGTGTAGTAGTCCCTTGCTTTTGCAGTTCTAAATCTAAGGCTGTGCATCACCATGGTGAATAGAAGTGATCCATTAGATTACATATAGTGAATTTACAACTACATTGAATTTTTTAAAATACTTGTCATTGATAGGTGACAATGAATATCAATTATGGGTGAAGTAAAATGTAAAATTTGGGCAACTTGCCAGACACTATCTATGTTAAAAATAGCCATTACAAATGCTTGTGAGAGAATCTCAAACACTGTGTATAACATAAAACATTTTAGCAAAGTGTATGTTACACTAATGACTAATGATATCAACACATCATACTGAGAAGATGCACAAGAATTAAAAGAAACTTCAGTTACCCATCATGTACCACCCCAATGCCTGCTGAAGGTATTTACAGGTGGTATTGAAGGTAAATGAAACTCTAAGCTTGTTTGTAAAGACACTCAATACTTTGAAATTCATTTTCAGATGCACACATCTATTGCAGCGATAGCTGTCACTGACTGACTGACTGACAAATCGACATTTTCACAAAGCATGTCCTTTTTCACTCCTATGAATCTGATGATTAAGTTCTGGATGTCACTTGAGATTTATTTTAAATTTTGGATTTTAATCAGCTAAGGATCAGTCCCATTGAAAGGTCTATACCAATTCATAAGTTTGCTTACAAAAATGAAATGTTATTTCAATGACATTGTTTTCATTTATAATAAATTCATTAACATTATAAGTGTGCAAGGGAGAGAATTTGTTTTTAAATAGCACAACTAAGGTCTGTCTTCCAGGATTGTTCAATAAATAGCAGTAACACATTCATTGATTGTTTACAATTGTTTGTTTTTTTTCAATTTAAGTATTTTGATCAGATTTTAAAATAATTTTCCACAAGTTGCTCTATGAAAAGCCAAATATGTATAAATTGTTTTAGTCTTATTACATTTTTAAAATTAATTTAACCTTGTCTATTCTTTCAACAGATCTCTGATCAATATTGTACCACATAATGTTGAATAAAGACAGAAAATATAAATTTAATTGAAATTTTTGTTTTGAAATGGAGATTTAGAAAAATCTGTTCTAGCCAGTGAATTTTCCATGAACTGGTGTGTGTATGTTACAGGAAGATTGTGAAACTGGGGATTTTGTGAAATCCCTAAACATTTAAGTCATTTTGTGAAATGTTTAGTTTCACAATCAGTTGTAATGGTTAATGAGTTTGTGATAATGACCATTACCTCTGTGTGCCCCATTGATGTAGCCTTGTGTCAAACTAAGCTAGATTTAGTATATATCAAGAATATTCTGCTTCGGTATTCACAGTGTATATACAGTTTATTTTGACATTAGTGTGGATCAAACTCATTGCAGTAGAAATGGTCAGCATCACAAGCTTGTTAACCATTACTACACTGATTGTGAGATTTTCAGGGATTTCACAAAATCACTAGTTTCACAAAATCACTAGTTTCACAATCTTATTATACGTTTCAGTTATATATAGGTTCCCATTATCATGATCCTGAGACAGTTTTATTTTAAGAAATTTAAAATGGTAATCTTGAGAAATTCCTGGCATGTCTAAAAATATATAGTATCAAATAATACTTCTTAACCCCATATACCTATTTCTGAATTTCCACATTTTTTATACATTCAATTAATGATAGAGACATTACCATATTCCTAGTTCTCAAAATCCGTTTCTATCACAAGTTTTAAATTAGAAGTTTTGTTCTCTTGGTCTTATTGCAAAAACTTGAAATTTTACACACATATATCTCTCAATTTACAATGAGAGTTCATGCCAAATAGGTCCCTTAATTTATGTCCTTGTTTTTTTTTGTGGGGGGTAAATCCTTTCAATCATATATGGGTGGCTGTGATTCATAATTTCTCTGGGAAGACTAGTTTTGTTTGACATAAGATAGATTGTAGCTGCACAATGAAGGCAGGCAGGCCAGCCAGCCAGCCAGCGGGTGTAGTGGTTGCAAGGGTACCAAGTGCATTTGTTTTACACCAATGTTAAGTCAGCAGCAGCCAATTGTCAAAAGTGACATGTCTCAAATCTGATTGCGTATAAATAAGAATGAAATAACCTTTACTCTCAATGTGTCAACAATTTTTCAATTAGATTTCAAATTAAAAACTTGAGTCTGATTTTGCCTTCTGCAAGCACAAAACCTGTCGATCAAAATCACAGTGAGTTATTGCTGGCTCTAAATAGGAATGTATGTATGTGTGTGTGTGTGTATCCCTCACCCCCTCTATCAACTCAGTATTCAACCTGTCTTGCCTAAACTCTATTTTATAATGGGCTCTAGCATCTTGGATATTTTTGCTTGAAATAATCTTCAATTCATGGAAAATGTTCTCATTATTGTTAAATTTTTCAAAAATAGTTGGGTGCCAAGATTTTGATGTACCAGAAGTGCAATATTCAGCAAGAAGCAGAGATAATCTTAGCTTTATCTTGGAAACTTACCCAAAACAAGCATTGGAATAGTATCAAATTTGGGAATGGAGCAAGGTAGAGGCTCAGTACCTAATCAAGTAACCTCTGCCTCAAGATTCCAGTGCCTGGGGTTGAGTAAGTCACTGAAATAAAGTTTGAATTATCTCCCCTTTAGGGCCAATTTGGTAATCCCACATCATATTGTATAAGATTTCATGTTGCATTGAGTGAGTAATGTTTTATTGCATTCTATGTCATATTTTTGTGATGGCTGCTATGATGCTGTATAGTATTCATCAAACTACAACTGGAGAAATCTCTGTCTGTGTGTCTGCACACGACAATGCCCAGTGTATGAATTTAACATTCAAGTCCTCACACAAGTTTGAAGTTTTTTGGATGAGCAGTTCTCAAGAAATCTTATGAAAATAGATGAAAAAATTGCATATTATAGATCTTTCTTCAAATTCTATTTGTTATCTCCCTTGTTTCTGCACTTTACCATTAGCTAAATTAAGTTGTAAAATATCTAGATTACCAGCACTGAAGAGAACTATACCTTGGTTTTATACTATGAAAAGAATATTATTTTACATGATGATTATGGTAGGCTGCTTTACACACCATAAAGTCTTCCAAACATGCACCCTTGGAATGGGCATTGCCCTAGTTCCAAGTGATGCAGGATTTCCAAAATCCATAGCTTGTGTATTTCTTGTGGTTGATGAGTCCAGAAGAAATAGTTGAACATTCACAGCTCATTTGTAAGAATTAGAGTAAGAATGTCATGATAATTTTTGCTTTTATACTAGAAACATTTGCATAGCCAATTGGGTATAAGTTACTAGTAGAGTATTGTATTGTAGACTGTACAATTGAGAGATCTATCTTTTGTCAAAGTGTAGCTGACTGATGTTATATACTGTAGAATGCAAATAACACTATTGTGTCTTGGTGATGGATATTATTTTCTGATTGATTATGTATAAGAAGTACAAAAAATTTCAATTATTCCCTTCAAACTTTACTTTTCCAACCAGGACAGTGATATTGAAATCTACTCATTTTAAATCAGGCAAATTTGCACATTTTTAATCATATAAAGTTAGAAAAAGTTCACATGAATATCACTACTCTGGCCACCAAACTTAAAAAGGAATAATAATCATTTTCTATACTTTTTACTCATAAGACTCACTACCAAGGAACAAACATTGTGTTGGATGGTACTATAAACTAGAAAGCGCATAGAGAACATATACCCCTGTCAACACCATATACTAACAATATACTTGATGAAAATCAGTTCATATGTAGCCACAATGCATATTTTGGACTATTGTGTTAATATGTGAAGAATATCCTGGATCCACCCTGAATATAATCACTTCTTCCTTAACCCATGTTCTACCCCTCTTGAAAATTCCATTGAAATTCATGTTGAACTTTTGGAGATATTGTGCAGATAAAGTTGTGTCAGTATACCAGAGAGATGGGGGGGGAGGGAAAGATAAGCGATTAGAAAGGGATAATGGAAGTTGATTCCTATTGGACAACTGTTACCCCACTTTTAAGACTCAGTTGTTGCTTCCTCAACTATCACAGCAACTAGAAAAATGTGCATCATATATGTCTTCCTTTCTTCTTATCCACGTGCACCTTTTATCAGTAGATTGGTTTTCTCTTCCTCTATTCCCTTTAACGAAACAGAATAATTTCTTTTCCATTTCCTCATCTGAATTGTTCTCTTCCTGAGTGACTTGACAGCTTTTTTTATCTTCAGAGGACTAGCGAAAACTATCTTACTTTCCAAGAACCGGAGAGCCACAGGGATAGGGTGCCTTAATCAGGGTTCAGTCCAAAAATTGATCCGTATCCCATCACTGCTATGGAAAAGACTGATCTCCCCAAAGAACCAAGATTTCCTTGTTTTCCATTCCAGATGATCAAGAGGGAGATGGGATACTTCTAAACTAAGCCTTATGACCTTGGCCAAAATCTTATCCTTGTGCTGAGGTAACTTCTAAAATATCAGTAAACTGTGGGTTATCTCATTCTATTACTTATTTGGTCATCTTTCTCTCATTTTCTACTTGCTGTAGATAAATAAACCATTTCCAATTCAGAATTCTAAATTCATTTTTTAACTTAAAATTCATACCCACAACTGACATAATATCTGGCTGTAGGTGTAATATAGCCGTTACTTCTTGCATGTGCATAGGTAATATGTTTAAATTTCTGTATTTAGTTAAAAAAATACTTCTATTTTTTTTTTCATAAATTTCAAAAACCTAGGTAGGAGGAATTTTATTCTGTTTCAATGTGAGTGTAAATGAGCCTTGGGTGTTTGTTCGAATTGTCATGTCCCGACTGACCCATTTTTCATGATGGAATCAGCCAAACTGAAAAGATTGATAACAGTTGAGCAGGAAACAAGTGGTGAAGAATGGGATATTCCTGTTGCCATAAAAACCACTACAGCTTTGTAGACAGAGAAATACTAAAAACAAGCACGTAGAAGAAAAAAGAGTAGTATTGCATTACAATCTTTCATTCACAGGTTTTTAGATAATTTTATTCATGGTATGTTCCGAGTATGAACCGTCAGAGGTTGGGGATGACATTGAATTTTGATCCAGGGAAATCGGTTGATAAAGGTTGAGAACCACTGCTCTAGAATTTAGCATGAATTACTGTTATTTTTTGCTACTCAATAAACTCTCTAAACTCTTGTTGGATGAAGACATACTTTGGGCATCAGATTCCATCATGAGCATTGAATTAATACTTAGAAAACATTATTCAGCATTTCAATAGTAACCTCCATACTGTACAGTGAATAAGGCAGGTTGTACCAGGATTTTTCCTCTGTTGCCCCCTTTTTCTTCTTTGTTTATTTTTAGTTGTTTTTTTTTTCTTCCTCTCTCTCTTCTACTTTTTACTGGCTTCCCTCTTTCAATGTTATTTTTGTATTGCAAACGATTCTACACAAAAAAGGTTGCTTGAAGGCCCTACTACTACTACTTTTGAAGTGCCAGCAAAATCATCCTTTCTCTCTCTCTTCCTCCTTTGCTTACAATGATGATACTTTGTAAATAAACATTCCTTAGTTGTAGCCCCCAATCTGATGATTATGGCTGCATGAAGGAACCTAATGTTGCCTGCTTGTCTACCCCCTTTTTTTTCTCTCCTCCAAGTTCCAAAATAAGATAAGGAAACACTTTTCATAGCCCAAATTTCCACCCTGCTGCTTGTGTGATAAAAGGTATGGGTGTGGCTGTGGCTAGGTCTTAACCCCCCCCCTTCTCCTCCTCCTTCTCCCCACACTCAAAGCAAATTGCAGAATAATATCAAGTGTTTTTTTTTTTTTTCGCTTTTTAATTTTATTTCCACCATACTTTGTGCGATTTCTATTGTTTCTCTTTTCCTATTTCTGTTCTTCATCTTCCTACGTTGTTAATGTCATTAATAAATCATGCTGTGAAAATATTATAAAGAATTCTAAATGTTTTTTTTTTCATGCTCAATATATTTTTTTATGATAATCTTGCACTGTAGTCAAAATAATGCTACCCTAAAATACACTCGTGTACGGAATTGTGTATGCTTTTATATTCATGCATTATCATATTCATACAGAGAGTATCATATCTTCATGTATATATTTGTACTTTTATGGGGATGGAAGGTAATCTAGAGTAGGGATTGGTAACTGATGGGACATTTAGTTGTTCTTCGTGGGCCTCAGAACTTTTCTGTGAAAATTTTTAATTATATGTATTTGTGAACCTTTGAGTAGTTGATAGCTTTTAGATGATCTTTTGTTTCACAATTTGTTTAGTTTTTGCTTACATAAGCTTTGCATTGTGTAATTTGTTCACTATAATCATTGACAAATTGCAACATTTGTCGATACTCCTAGATTTCAAAATTTTTATACGTTAGATGTAATGTCGTAAATGAGTGGACCATGGACAACCTAAAAAATCAAAAATGGGCTATTTTGAAAAGTTCTTGATCCCTTGGCTTAAAGGTTCTGAGCCAAGATGGAATTTACAGTTTGGCAGAGAAGACCACAGATTGGCAGATTGAAACTGTTGGAGTATTGATCTTTTGGCTCTGCTATTAGAAACCATCAACCAAAACTGTCAACATAGGTTTCTTCAGTTTCCAAGTGATTCTGGCTGGCTGGTTGGTTATCTATCTATGTGCCATGTGTACCTGCTCACCAATGGAGTTTGAGAGCTGAAAATTCCAACATTCACTTCATTTTATTCGTCTTTTGAAAATTCCATCACAAATTATCTATCACTACTATCCACAACAGACCTGTTTAATCACTGTTGCTGGGTTTAGATCATTCATGTATTCTGACCTTTATATGTATCTATCTGGACTTCACCCAGCCCTAAGCATTCAGGATAGAAACTTGAAATTTTGCATACATATGTTTTTATTGGAGGGTTCAATTTACAATGAGAGTTCATGACAAAATTATCCCTTAGTTTATGTCCATATTTTAGTTTTTTTTAGATATTTTTTTTCTATCATAAATGTATGGGTCATCACTACTGCTTAATTTATGAGATAAAAAGCAGCATATATGGTTTGCTGTGATTCATAATTTCCCTTGGAATGCTAGTTTCTTTTTGTTTTTGTTTTTACAATGTAAGTTTATGCTGAATTGGTCCTTTTGTTTGTATCCAGCAACCTTCAAACTTTTTTAGTAATCCAACAAAAGATGAGAGAAGTAACTTATTCATTTAATACCCCTTTTGGCAATTTTTCAATTGCTCATCCCCAACACAGAATGCTCCGAAAAGATACTGGTAACATGGCAGTTTCTGAAGGTGTCGATTTAGCATGAACTTACATTGTAATCCCCCCCTCCACCGACTAAAAACTTATTTTAGGAGGGAATTTTCAAAAAAGAAAAGAGCTGTCTAGATATGATAAGGGGTAAATGTTCAAATTTTTAGCCCTTTAACTCCGTTAGTGCAGATAGACTGATAGAGACACAGCCAGGGCCACTCAAAAATTAAGAAATCTATGTTGGCAGTTTTGGCTGACTGTTTCTAATAGCAACAAAGTGTGCACTGTACCAGTTTATGATAGCAGACTTCATATAAGAACTTCAATGCATCAGTTGTTCAATGTACCCTACTGCACAATTGCTAAGTCAAATGATTGACTGTAATATCATGTATGGATTTTACAAAAACAGGAACGGGCCAATCAGATAGTATAGGTCACAAATACTTGTGGTCTAAATACCATCAGCCTTAACTCTAATAGGATTAGTTAAAAGCCAGTATCAGATCAACCATAACACCTATCTCTTGCCCTTCCGATATTTACACTCAACTTGGGTATTTGTTTTTTTCTATCTTACATTTGGTTTAACTTGTATAATTAGTAACTGTTAACCAAAACTGTCAACGTAGATATCTTCAATGAAGTTGTTGTTCTGGCTGGCTGTGTATATATCACATGTATAGACTCCACCATTAGAGCTTGAAGGCTGAAAACTGAAATATTTTTATTCTTTATATGTCTAGAAAAACGTTTCTTGTATTTTGATTTTTAATTCCTTACTTGAACAAGTTTGTAGGGATGCTTCAATTTGCAATGTAAGTTGATGCTAAATTAGTCCCTTAGTTTGTGCCCGTCAGTGTTTATACTTATTTTTCAAAAATTCAAACATTTTAGTGATCCAACAAGGCCCTCGAGAGAAGTAACATTCATTCTTCCAATTTTTTGATTGATTACTAACACAAAAAAAATCATAAGAATAGAGGGTCTGGCTGGAGCGGTTGAATACATTTACCTTGGTCAGCTAATAAAGTGAAAGGCCATGAAATCAAAATAAAATAACTATCATGATCAGCTGGAAAGAGTTCTGGTATGAAAAGACATATTGACGAGCACTTCTCTAATATGTTTTAAGCATAAAGTATACAATGAATGCATATTTCCAGCTATGACTTACAATTATAAAACATGGAAATTAACAGAACAAACTGAGAACCAACTTAGAATCGCTCAGAGAGCTATGGAAAGAGCAATGCTAGGGATAACTTACTATAATAATTACAGCTATATAAGTGATTAGAAAAGATCATTAGTGGGTGGACCAGGGTGGAGGATATACAATCAATTATGTGACAAAAAGGACATTGGTACCTGTGGGACTGTATACACAGTAGGAAAAGACCAGATGAAGGGATAAGATAGAAATGTTTGCCGATAAGACATGGCAAGGATCGGCACAATTGAGATTGTCATGGAAAGAGATTGGAGAGGCTTTCATTATTCCTCAATATATTTCAATGAAATTTTGTATATAGGCTTGTAGAGAGATTTTACCAGGAGGATAGTGTGTTTGAGCCAATCCAATTGTTTGTTTATATTTAAGAGGTAACGTTTTTGTTTACAAATGGGAAAATTTCTCAAATCTTGATTGATTTTGCTGATATTTGGCTATAATGTTGACAAAACCCAAGGAATTGAAAAATGATGAGTTTCTGATTGTATATTTGTATTCTTCATATAAATAACCACATGTCAACATGTCACTCTGTCTCTCTCAACTGTTCTTGTGTTGGGGACCTTTATACTTTTGAGATTTTTTTTTCCTGCTCGGATGTTGGTTGAATTGAATTCACTTGATGCTATTTATTAGGTCAGTGCCAAAATAATTGCAATTTTTCTCTATCAGCTTTAAAGCAGTATATCTTGACTTGGAAAAAAAAGTTTTGAATCCAAATAAAAACCTTCAGAATCTAAATGTTTTTGCCTATTCTCCAAAAGTGTTTCATGTTGCAGCTTGGTTGCTTGACAGCTTCAAATAAATCAAAATAAATAGTGAAAAGAAAATATTTGGTTCATATAAATAGAGAGAGATTCACACTTAGAAATGGTATATTCCATGAACATAGTTTTTAAAAAATGGTTTCTTCCAAAATGAGCATAAAATTTCAAAATAACAAAACACACGATTATTTTTACACCACCCTAATACTAAATAGGTTGAGAATTAGAGATTAATTATTCCATGAAACTGGAATTGATTGAATTATCTCCCTTCAGTCTGCTTCTTTGTTTCTGAGATGGAAATAAAATAATTGAATTTTTTCACAAACTTGGGACTGCTGAGATCTTTTACTCAATTGATTATTCTCACTTCTTGAGTTATCACTTGGCTTTTTAAAATGAATGAAAGTCGGAGGTGTCCATTAATTAAACTCAGAATTCCATCAATAGATTTAAAATTTAATGCAAAAAGCAGTGTTTATTAATTTTCTTGATCAATTTGTTCTCATATTTATTTTGCATTTTTGGCTTGGAACTGTCTTTTTGAAATAACCTCTGACCCAACATGCAATTACAAAATGATACTTAAAATTTGTTTAATTATTTCAAGTTGCAATTATCTTAAGATGAACAGTGGACCCCCGCTTATTATAATAATGGGTAATATTATCAAAGGGTTGTTGTCAAAATCCATCTGTCCTGAACTAAAGGCATTTGATTTCCCGAATTTCCTAAAAAACAAAGGAAACAATTCAAGGGCCATTCTTTCATAGTTCATTACTTCCAAAATCACTGGTTAACTTTTTTTTTCTTTGAAACTAGTGCAATGGGGATATGTTTACAATTCATGAAAAAAAGGCATCTATTGTGAAATTGATTGATGTACTATTTATTTTTGATGAGATTAATTTCACTATATTCGATTAACTAATGAGCGTATGTGTCTGTGCACATACAATTGTACATAAATAAATGTTTTATATGTATGTATATGGAGTTGAAAAGACAGTGTGGAAAGATTCGTTGTTAGAAATGAAACCTGTTTATTCCATTGACATGTTTTGTTAGGAAGACCAAATCCGTTTCCCACATCGTCTTTTTAACTCCATACTGTCAGATAAATTGAATCATGTCCAAACTCTGATCATGTATATATATATATAAGATACAAAATAGATAATGGAAAGTAAAGAATGAAATTGAATTTAAATTTTGAAATCGAGATCAATAATCCCCTTCTGAAACAGGTTGTGTTTGATCTTTATTTATCCATTTGAAATTCTCTACGTATAAAATGTACAATGAAAAGAAATGAAAGAAAGTAAAGAATGAAACTGTTTATCACATAGACAAATTAATCAACTACAAAACAAGGATTGATTCAACCCTGCTATGAAAATTAAAACTAAGAGCAATCAAACAGCAAACTACTATGAAGCCTGCCCATCTCAAAAATAGCCGTATTTCTGATAATTCCAGTTTTCTGGGAGCTAAATGTATTTGAAAATTTAAAAAGTGTATAGTTATGTCTTCTCTTTTTATCTAGCATGTTGATGAGCCAATAATCCACTAAAATAGTTTGAGAGATTTATACTCTACAAGTTAATCCATGTGAAAAAAATTCATGGATATACAGGTTTCCTCCACTATTTGAAAGTACATTATTCCTATAAAAGCCATTTGTGTGTCAAAATGGTGTAAAACTAAGAAACAGTTACCAATAATTTATATGGGAAAATCTTTTTAGCTACCTCAAGCCAAAATAGTTAGAATGGTATGTTAGGTTGTCATCAGAGGTCAAAAGCAGGGATTACTTGTATTTTAATTCTTTTTGATGATTTATTTTTTGGGAAAAGAAACTAAAAAAATCTTGTTTCAATGGAAGAGTCCATTTTAGAAGATATTTTTGTCAGCAGGCTTGTTACCTCAAGAGGTAGAGTCAGAAAACCAAGAAAATCAAACTGCTCATTATAAAAGTAGATGAATGAAAGCTCAGCATGAACTGCATTTTTATTTTTTAAATCAAATGTAAATAAAATTCATCAACATTTACTAATTTTATCTAAAAACTTATTTCATTGTCTTGTGCAATAAATTTTAGGCTTTTCATATCTTCATTAAAGTTATAAATACCAAAACGGCATCAGTGAATGGGTTTTAAGTCTGCTTGTATATCTCAAAGTATGAAATATCACTTGGAAAAAAAAACATGAAAATGTTATTCAAAAAAGTTTAAAAACAAACCTTTGAAAGTAAGATGGAATTAAGATTCAATACTATCCTAATTTCAGGAGCCATTTAAAGAAAGAATTTAGAAATATTACAATTGTCTCTTGAATACATATTCTAAAAATTGAATTTTGAAATGAAGTGGAATGACTACGAACAAAGTTACTTTCCTTTAATCTTACGATGATTTATTTTTTAAAACTCTCTACTCTACCCACAAAAGAGTTTCATTTTCTTTTACTCTCTCTCTCTCTCTCTCTCTCTCTCTCTCTATATATATATATATATATATATATATATATATATATATATATGTGTGTGTGTAGTACCACTGTAATTTGGTATCAAGCAGTTCATCAAATTAAGAGTTAATGTAACTTGAATTTGTAGAGAATATGCTTTGGATTATTGGTTTTGAAACTTTGAAACCAGTATTTCAAGGACCTCTTCTGTAAAGGAAATATTCTGGCGAACCCTGATTTGAAGTATTTAGTCTTTGATGACTAAAATGGTAAACAATTTTTGACCTTTAAAAGTTATATCAACTCTAAATGGATTACATTCATTTGAATTCTAATATATGGTACAAATCTATGCACAATAATTATCTACCTGACTAGCAATGTCAGGTTTAGAAGGAACACTGTTGCCGTCCTTGAGCAGTATTCGTTGAACAGACAGGGATCCACAGATTGCAGTTTGTGAATCAACTGCTTTAGTCTATCTAGGAGTTATATTGTTGATTAGGCAAATTTTTTTTTTCTTTTGGTGCGTTGTGTTTATAGGTTAATTTATGTAAGATGTTACAGTTATTGTTTATGAGTGAAAAAAGAAAAACTATTCTGGGACTTTTGAAAAAAAACATAAAATATGTCTTCTAAGGAAGGGTGAAGAACATGTCAACCAAAACTGGATGAAAACAACAAAGATGAAGTCAAGACTGGGTGGGATTCTTCTCTGAACACAACTGTTTCAGCCACTTGGCCAAAAAAAAGATGTTTTCCCTAATTATTGAGGGGATTGTGTGTGCAAAATTTCAAGTTTTTACTTTAGATAGTAAGGGCTGAGAAAAGTAGAGAAGAAAGTAAAAGAAATATTGTATAGATTAAAAAAAGACACACAAAAAAAAATATTGTAATTAAAAGAATCCATCTAGCAACACCAGATAATCCACACCTAGCATCCATAACTTTCCATTTTCTCTCACTCTCTCTTTCTTTCTTCAATTGATGATGTAGGAATAGAATTTGTCTCTTTCTTTTCTCTTCTCTCTCGAGCCATCATTTTGACCTTCTCACTTTCTTGTCGTAATCACTAGTCTGAACTTGTCATTGTTGTTAGATTATGAAAATAAAGTTAGCTCCATAGGTGTTCAATAATATTATCCTGAAAATGTGTGAAATAATGAAAATGCTTTGTTTCAGAACTTCAGGTAACACTTCAATTCTATAAGTTAAAATTGATTGTTTTTTCAATTTTTCAATTTTTTTCTTCTTTTCATTTTTTAGATATTTATTCGCCCTCCAAGTGAAAAGGGATTTACGAACAGAAGAATTACCTTGCAGTAATAATACTCTTGCTCTCTTAGCCTCTTACATAGTTCAGTGTAAGTAGTACCAGTTTTTTTTTTTTTTGTTATATAAACATTATATTGTTCTCATCCCTACAATTGTCAATGCGGATTTCAAAATATTTTTAGCTTTAACATAATATTCTTAGTATTTTTATCAAACATTCATAAAATGATCAACATTAAGAAGAAGAAAAAAAAAGGTTCAATATTTTTTCTTTTTAATGATGGAAAATAATGAATAAATCAAGTTAATGTCTCTAGTTTTGAGAAGGTTCATTATCATCCAAATAGTTTTTTGGATGATTGAACTCCTTGTTTGTCTTGTTACCACTATGTTTTGGTTGATCCATTCTAAGGCTTTCTTCAGGTGTACCATCCGAATTTGATGGTGGTAAACAGAATTTCTCCAGTGGTAGCAACACTAAAAATATTGGATTCAGATGATATCTTCTTTTTTTTTTTCTTTGGACTGGATATCCAAACTGAGAGAAATCAAAGAGTCATTCCACATCACCAAGTCAACTTAATGAATGAGTCAGACAATTGCAATGTCAGACAACTCATTATGGCTTCTACTACTCAACATGGACAAGATGCTGTTTTTGATTTTCTGCCTCTAGACTCACTCCATTCCCAAATTTGACATTATTCCAATGCCTGTGTTGGGTGAGCCTTCAAGATAAAGCTTGGATTATCTCTCCTTGAGGTCAACCCTAATTGGAAGTCACTTTAGTATGGGTTCTTACTTTACTATGTATAATCCTGAAGACAGCTTGATGAGATCTCTCCTTGGAGACTACGGTGTTCGAAAAAAGTCAACTTTAGCTACATTACGATACATTGATCATTATAAAACATTATCAAGAAAAGTGTCCAATGTATTATTCATAGATATGAATAAGTGTTTTGTCAGTTTTAATATCTAGTTTCTTTCTTTGACTTGACTTTCAGCTGAAATTGGTGATTTCCTTGAAGATGACTACTTAGATAGCTCCTATTTATCCTCATGTAAAATCTTACCACATCCGTCTCAAGAACTTGAACAAAAGATAATGGAGTATCACAGACAACATATGTAAGTATGAAAAGAGCAACAATAACCCTTTCATTTTTATCAATCATAAATTCATTTCCTCAACAGTTACATGAGAAGCCATTTTTGTTCGTTTTTCTCTATTTAACAAGTAACAAGCTGTTGGCAAAAAAAACAAACATTTTTTTTCTAGGAGAACTGCCTATTACTAAGAAAAAAAGACATTTCGTGCATAACAACCTAATACAAATCCGCTTCTGACACAGGACCATTAGAAACTTTCACTTGGCAAATAAAGTTTGATATTAAATTTCATTCCTTTTCTTAATCAGTTTCATCCATCTCGGATTTCATCTGTTTTGTCAATTATGATTTGGGTTTGTGGCAAATGAATCTCAAAGAATAGTTCAGAGTTGAGATTTCTTCTTCATGTAATGCTATCTCCAAACGTAAAAGAGTTTAAAAAGAATGACAATGTTTATTCCACCGCTGCTAATGCTAATATCTAATGACTTAGATATTATTGAGCAAATATGATCATTTGATATGTGCTTTTATATCCAAATGGTATACTTTTCTTTCACACTGAAATAAATGTTTCAAATGTTTAGCTGAATTCCTTCTGGTGAAAGCAGATGTTTATCCATGAATGAGATCTCTATTTACATTGAATCTGCAATAGAATGCAATTACGTCTTTCACTTTTAACATTATTCTCTACAATATAAAAAAGCAATGACATTTTATCTGGAACAACCAACACATTGCAGATTTTTCCTCAGAAGGAACATGTAGCAATTTCTCCAGAGAAGAACATCATGAATTGAAAGAAAGAAAAGATTATAATTTTGGGCATGGCTAATGAGTCTCAAAAAAACGTTCATAGTTGATATTTCCTCTTTAGTTTGATTCTTTTTAGTTAAAGAGGATGTTTATCTATGAAAAGATCAGATTCTACTGAACCCCTAAGGTTCTTCAATATACAAGGTTTAGCTACTAAATGACGAGATAGGGCTTATGTAAGTCAAACCACAATGCACATGTGCAAACCTTAAGGTATACATTGAACAATTGGCAAGCATAAACTCCCTAAAAAGTTTTGATTGGCTTGCTCTTTCAGTTCATTGTTATACCTTGCTTGGAGTAGATATTTTTTAAAGTTGAAGAAAAATTAAATTCATTTTTCATATTTAAAAACAATTATTCAAAATGTGTCACTTTGTGTTAAATTGATCCTTTAGTTTGTGTCTGCTTGGTTTTTGAATATTTAGACTTTTCAGTGATCAATGCCCAACAAAAGGCAAGAGAAGTTACTTATCCATTGATCACCCCTTTTTTCCAATTTTCCAAATGATCACTCCGCCCCCCCCCCCCAACATAGCATGCTGCCAAAAGAGGTCGGTCATGTGATGGTTTCTATTGAGCAACTAACCAGATCTATTGCTGTTTGTTGTTATTACAGGATACCAAGTGAAGTTTTTACTTCATAATCTAACTCGAAACTTTTTGTTAAACTCCTACTATTGAGTTTTGACTTAACAGGAACTATTAATGAAGTTGAAACGAGACATGTAGTTTTAGAATAATATTGTAAGGAGAAATGAATTCTGTTTTTTTTTACTTTTTAGATTTTGATAATGCAATGGAATTTGAGCCAAGCTTGTTTGGTTCATTTTTATCCTGCTATATTAGAAGTGTTTTATAGTCCTATTGATTAACATGAAAAACTGTATGCTTCAATGTGTCTCAACTATGTATTTTATATTATCACCTCCACTATTAGTTTGGTTTGTGGTTGACATGTTGCTAAAGATATTGCAAACCTATAATTATTTATTTGCAGTGGCCAAGGTCCATCTGAAGCTGATATTAATTTACTAGATACAGCAAGGAAAATTGAACAGTATGGAATCCGAAATTTTCCAGCAAAGGTAACATTTTTTGATTACTTTTACTTATATTGAGTGAAAAAAATGGATAGATAAATTTTTAAGAATTGGAAAAAAAAAAGACCATCATATATGAAATAAGAGCTGTGTCTGAGAGATTTGCTTTATATTATTACTTCTTTCCTGAACATATTGGGTTTATTTTGAAATATTTTGCTATTAAAAATTACTTACAAGCTAAAGTATATAAACTTATTGCTAGTAGATAGAAGATTGATGAAATTAGTGAGTATGGAAAGTTGAATATACTTCAATATATGTAAGCTGCTAATCTTAAGTACAAATTGATCCCTTCAACTTTTTCTTTCAAGTTTATTGCAAAATGATTCATCACCACTACCCGCTACAGGCTAGTTTAATCAGTGTTGCTAGGTTCAGTTTATTCATGCATTCAGACATTTATAAGTATCTATCTTGACTTCACCCAGCCCTAACCATTCATGGTGAAAACTTCTGCATACACACATGCACCTCTATGAGTACAGATGATGAATTTTTTTTTTTTTTTTTGCCCATTCCCCTCTCAGTAAGTTTTTATGGGGAGGGCTTAATTTACAATGAAAGTTTATACCAAATTAGTCCCTCAGCTTGTATCCAGCAGCATTTGTCCTGGTTTTTTGTACTTTTTAGTGATCACAGCCCCAAAAAGACGAGAACAATAACTCATTCCTTGATTGCCTCTTTTTCTAATTTTTTAATCAATTGTTCTAACGAGTGACTAACCAGACCTGTTTTTTTTGTGGTTGTATTTTCTTACTATCATAAATTTATGGTCCAAACCATACTGGTTGTATTTTCATCAAGGTAGCTTAATTTTACCCCTACCACCACCACTGCTTAATTAACAAAGTAAAAAGCAGTATGTATGGGTGGCACTGATTCATTAATTCTCTTGGAATGCTAGTAGTAATATTAGTTGGTTCAGGTACAGTCAGGGAATTAATGCAATTCTCTGTGACAAATTGAATTTAGTTTCCTTAATGCTGCTTCTTCTTGCCTGGTACCTAGATTCTTGTTTATAAAAATTGCTGTTTGAAATTTTTTTCTAACAGCTTTCTAACAGACATGTGGCAGTCAAGTAAAAGATAGCTCAGCGATGTTGATGAATAATTATAAGCAGTTGCTGCAGCTTTTAGACCAATTCAATCAAAAATTGTAAGTTCAGTTTAAAGAGACCAAAGCCATGTGATCCTAGTCAGGCTTCAGTATTTTCTAGAAGAGTGCACTGCAGTGATTACATCCACATTTATCTCGTCATGAGATTCATTTGATGAATCAAACAACAATGCCAATTATTTCATTTTGAAGAATTCACTTATAAGAATTCATAAGTTCCCTTTTTACTTGAAAAACAATGTAACCCAGTGAGAATTTTTTATTATATAGTCTAATTAAAATGACATATACATTCTTACAAATTTTGGGATAAATCAATTGTTTGATCTCCAAGAACAAGAAGATCCCATTGGTCTTATGAAGAAGGGTCTACAACCAGTGCATCTCGGAGATAGTCACCTACAGATAGAAAACATAGAACTGTGGAGGGTACAAGAGGAAAAATCATGCTGAACATATCATAGAAAGATCACAAAACAGCGCAATATATTTAAGAGCAAACAGGTGTCAGAGATATATCAAAAGATGTTTGAGAATGTAAATGGCAATGGACAGGCCATGTCGCGAGAATATCATACTAGCTCTGAGCATCACAGCTCAGAAGATGGATCCCTTGAGACCATGGGTGAAATGATCTGGACAAACTGACACACATAAGTGAAAAAATACTGGCAGACAGACTTTGAATGGCTGATGATGTTTCTCTTGAAAAATTTTGTTGTCCGTAAATGTAGATTTTTAAAAAAATTTTTTTTATGTAATGGCCATCAATGATTCTGCATTAATCGTGAAGCTACGTTTATTTCCAAATGTAATATTTACAAACGTTGCATGGGACATTTTTCTTGCTTGGCATTTGGATAAGATATGAATGGCCCTCCTGATTTATCTCCCCTTATCGTCATGGCTTTTTTATATCAAAGGGAGATAACTTGATCTATTTAGATACGAAACCATTTTCATATATTCAAAAATGTCCTGTTTACAATGTATTGAAATTTTTTGCTATAATATATAATCTATGCTGTGAGCCAATTCATCATTCTTTTACTGTATAAAATTCTTTATATTTTGGTGAATAAAAATAACTTATTTACAGACCTTGCATACTAAATAATACTGGGACCCTACCACTCACTCATTTTATGCAGGGGGTGGGGGTGAATTTTTTTTTTTTTTTAGAATTCTTTTCGTTCAAAATTATTCTAAAAAATTGATGTTAGTGTTGTTCTTAATAAAACCAGTATACAAGAGTCATTGGATGGCTGAGTTGATTGAAACAAAGTGTTTTTAAATTCAGTCTCCAATGCTGACCCTTCAGGAAATAATCTACTTATAAACTTTTTACAAAAAAAAAATCCATCAGAGAGAAAAAGTGATCAGGAAAAGGATGTATTTTTTTATAAGCTAGACATAACTACCCATCTCTTGTAAATACGTCACAGTAACAAACTATTGGGGGTAGGTTAGAGCCAAAAGTTTGTAATACTGATGGTTGCCCCCTCATTCATAAATAAGTACATTCAGTAGTTGGCTGTATTTAACAAACATCATTTGGTAAATCCAATGGCAGTTTGGTTGCCCCTCAATCCGCTTTCAACCTTACCTTCTCTGTTGGCCATCATATCATAATGACACAGCATTCCTGATTTTAATTTTAATTTCATAATTTTTTCTAAAATTTCTAATCAATTTTGCAAAATTCTATTTCAATTCACAAAAACAAAAATTGTTGAATTCTATCATCACTGTCTGTATGCCATGCACAAGCTGCAACAAAGATTCTAGAGAACAGAAAATTTAAACATTTAGTCTTCCTTATGTCTATGAAGAACTTTTTTTTTTTTTTCTTTTTTTTTTTCTTTTTAAACACCCCCAGGTTTTTAGTTGGAAGTTCAATCTGCAGTATAGGTATATGTGAAATTGATCCCTTACTTTTATGTCCTCATTCATGCTTGTTTTTTTTTCAAAAATTCAGACTTTTTCTTAGTGATTACTACCCAATAAGAGGCAAGAGGAGTAACTCATTCTCTGATCACCCCTTTTTCTAACTTTTTAATTGATCACCCTGAACATGGCATGCTGCAGTTTCTATGAAGTGATTAACCAGACCAGTTTATTAAAGTTTTTCTTTCATCTCCTTTCAGGACCATGAAGGAGTACATTTGAGCTTGGCTGTTGCACATATGGGAATTGTTGTTTTCCAAAACTTCACAAGAATAAACACATTTTCTTGGGCCAAAATTAGAAAACTAAGTTTTAAACGGAAAAAATTTCTCATCAAGCTTCATCCGGAAAATTATGTAAGTATTCAGTTATTTTTAAATACTTGGGATTTTCATAGAATCTATATTTATAGCATTCTTTAAATGCCATTTAATCATACATGTGATGTTTGGAAGAAAAGAGAACTAGAGGAGACATTATACAAACATTTAAAATAATGAAAGCATCAACAACGTCCCAGCAAAAAAATTCTTTACAATGAATAAAAGGGAAATATATAAGTATATATAATAATAATGATAATAATTAATAATTGTGTCATCCACGGACAGCTTTTTCATTGTATTACAACTCTTCAGTGTGGCTATAGACTATCCAACATCCCTTCCAGTACCACGAGGTAGGATCGAAAGGTTCTCTTTAGACTAAGAGGCTGATATTTTTTCCCTACCCTACGTGGAACTGGACAGTCAGTTGGACTGAATCAAGCAATATATTTACCTTTGCATCTTTCCCCATCCACCGAAGTGTTCCATTCCAGAGTTGGAAGAGCATTGTATAGAAGCTTATTGTGGACGAGTGCCCTACTCAAGAATGCTCAACCCTAAAGGAGGGAGCATTAATTATAATAATAATTAAAAGAACATTGCTTAAAAATTTCTGAGTTGTCAACAATTGAGACAAGTTAAAGGATCATGATCCAGAAATAATAAAGCAAGAAATATCTCAAAGAATAAATACAATTATCGTGCAATTAATAAAAAAGAATTTTAATTTTGAAAATCTTTGAAGAAGAATGACTCAAATTATAAGAGTGAGATACAAGCTCTAGTATGTGCTTAATTTTATTCACTATATATCTCTTCATAATTGATATTTGTTAATAACTATTGATATATAATGTCATCTCTGCATTACGCAAAAACAAGAACCATAAGTTCAATGATGCATCCACCATACGTGGTAGTTGTAACAGGAAAAGGAGGACGAAGAAGAGCATGTAATCTTTCACAGAGTCAATTTCTATACTTGTAAAATATTCTGTCCATCCACCAAGTGATGTATGGATAAAATTAATACACAGGAAAAAATTCCACCTTTTAAAGTCTTGTGTATCATTCATCAGGTAATTGCAGTATGGAAATATTCAACATGTGCTATTTTCAATAAAAATTATAATTGGCTGTTTTTAGTTTTTTTTTCAAGTACAAAAATGCAAACAGAATACCATAACATAATTTGAACGAACCGACTGAAAGGTGTCTTATTGAGTGACTCACCTGACCTCTCTCTCTCTCTCTCTATCTATCTATCTATATATATATATATATATATATATATATATATATATATATATATATATATATATATATATATATATATGGAGTACTCATGGAAATTTTCATTTCAAGGTTTTAATGCAAATCTCATGTCTATTTGTGCTAAAGATATCAGAAGGTAGTTGGGGGGAAAAAAAGAAAATTTTCTTTTTTTTTTTTTTCAAATTTCCCCCAATTTTTTTTTTTTTTTTTTTTTCCTCAAGTTTTTAGAAGATGACTTGTGGAGAACTCATGCAAAAATACAAGATTTCAAATCAAATGATGTGTCCAGAAGTGCTTGTTCGAGATTTTATAAAACAAAAAAAAATAAAGCAAAAAATCCATTATGCAAATAGAAAATGCACACAACGAGCAACTGTGAGATATAGTGATAAACTTCCACTAGACGCCTTCTGAAAATGTTTCTTTTTCTTTACTTTTGGAAAAGAAAGCTTTATTGACCCTTATTTTGACAGGTATATTAATAACATCTGGATTCTCCAGAATCAAGATGTTTATTTAATCTAATATAGATGTTTTCCGATGGAAAACGTTAGCGATGTCATAAATAGAATTAATTCTGACCATATTTATTCATTGATGGTGTTTTTTTACATGAGCTCAAATTTTGATGCTAGATTTGTTCAATTGTTGACCCGTGACAAATCTTGAATATTTTTACTTTCATAAATTTTTGGAGCTATTTCTTTTGTAAACACTATCAATAATGCTTACTAATCCTATTCTCCTTCTCTTATTCAGGGTTACTACAAAGACATAGTAGAATTTTTCTTTGACAGCCGAAATGAATGCAAAGGATTCTGGAAAAAATGTATAGAGCACCATGCATTTTTCCGCTGTCACACAGTTAAGAAACTGCCGCGGAACAAAACCAGAGTTGTCAGTCGAGGATCCTCCTATAGGTTTGTATTTTTTTATGGCAGCTTTGCCCAAACTATCTGATCTTGCAAACCAGCAAAGTTTGTTTTTTTTTCCAATCTGTCCAAGACCAATAACATATCTGCATGCCAAATTGTTATTTGCATATGATCAGTAAAATGTTACCATATATTTCGGCATATAAGAAAGACATCACTTGCAGCATCCTAAAATCACCCCCCCCCCCAAATGAAGATGTCCTATGGACCAGATACAAAAATGGTGACTAAATAGCAAGCTTTTTATCTGAAGGTTGCTTTTTCTGCCAAAATATATGGTACTTGAATTTTTATGTTAATCTCTTGGGAAAATTATTATGAATATATTAAAAGTTTGCATATCTTTTTTTAATTCATATTCATTTTGTTAACAAGAAGCACAAGATTACAAAATGAGCCATGTACCGGCAACCAGTAGAAAGTATCTTGTCATTTAATATTAATGAAAAAAGAGCGTTAAGTACCATTAAAACAGATTAATAGAGGAGAAAGATGTTTGTTTTAGCCAATTGTCTGAGTTAACCAATGATAGGATTTAATACTGCATGTATATATGATATTTGAAAGTATATACACTAGCAACTCCTACAGACTATTTTTACACTCAAGTTACTGATGTTTTCATTGACACAAGATGTTTTATGCCTAAAGTCTATAAGAGGTTTCGATGTACGATGTATACTGAATGTGATACATCCTATAACTATAAAAAACATACATATATTTTATGAAATATTTAACATATAACAAGGTTCAGGTCTAATTAATTAAGATCTGACTCCTCTGAAAATCCATGAACCGTTATTTGTTTACTTCTAAGTGTCGTGAAGTAGTAGTAATCTAGAAGTGATTCAGTTATGATACTATGCTATGATTGATGGTACTGATCTTTCCAGTCACTCTTTGAACTTAGATTTTGTCAATTTTGTAATCGCCTAGGAATCTTAAACGCTTCACTTTCATTTTTCAAAACTGTCTGTAAATTCCTCTCTTGAGATCACCATCAGTTGCCTTATCACGATCACCTTACTCTTGTCCTTGGAATCTCCTCCTTTTTAACTACAAAAAGTCAAAAGTCACAAGGAGCCAAATTTGGACTACATGGATGGGAGGTTGACAAACCTGGGTACTGTTTTGCCAAAATAAAACCAGCACAAGATGTGAATAATTGGTGTCAGGCTTGATATTAGCAACACTACACAGGCTCATGCGATGACATCTACTGGGTAACCCCACAGGAGAGTGTATGTTCATGCATGTGCACTAAGGTCCCCTCTGGTTGCCAAGTTACATTAAGGCCATGCAACCAATTTTTGACTGGTTTTTGAATGGCTAGATACTTTCTATATGTATTCTTATCTAGAGAAGCTACCTGAATATATTAAAACATTACCAATGATTTAGATAATTAAAAAAAGGAATAAATGCTGCTGAAAAAGATTTCAATCTTAAAAAAATATACTGAATACAAAATTGTATTCGTTGATTGTTTTGATATTCATGAGAGTTTTTTTTCCTTCTATCAATACAGGTATAGTGGTAAGACACAAAAGCAGCTGATGGAATATGTTCGGGAGAATTACTTTAAAAAGCGGCCATTTGAAAGGTTTGTATGTCTTCATTTGTCAGTCATATAATCACCCTTTATTCCTCAGTCATATAATCAGCCTTCATTTGTCAGTCACATAATCAGCCTTCATTTGTCAGTCATATAATCAGCCTTCATTTGTCAGTCACATAATCAGCCTTCATTTGTCAGTCACATAATCAGCCTTCATTTGTCAGTCACATAATCAGCCTTCATTTGTCAGTCACATAATCAGCCTTCATTTGTCAGTCACATAATCAGCCTTCATTTGTCAGTCACATAATCAGCCATCATTTGTCTGTCGCAGAACTAGCTTCCATTTGTCTGTCACCAAATTAGGCCTCATTTGTCGGTCACTGAATTAGCTTTCATTTGTCAGTCACCGAATTAGCCTTCATTTGTCAGTCACCAAATTAGCCTTCATTTGTCAGTCACCGAATTAGCCTTCATTTGTTAGTCGCATAATCAGCCTTCATTTGTCAGTCACCGAATTAGCCTTCATTTGTCAGTCACCGGATTAGCCTTCATTTGTCAGTCACCGAATTAGCCTTCATTTGTTAGACACACAATCAGCCCTCTTTTGTCAGTCACACGATCAGCCCTCTTTTGTCAGTCACACGATCAGCCCTCTTTTGTCAGTCACACAATCGGCCCTCTTTTGTCAGTCACACGATCGGCCTTCATTTGTCAGTCACATAAACAATCTTTTCTGAACAGGAATTTTTTTTATGTGCTTCAATTGCCACATTTGTTCCAAAAATTCAAATCTCACTGGATGATTTTCTTCTTATAAAGGTTTCTTAATTCATTTCATATCGAACTCTTCATTTTTGATCTGTGAGTGTATCTATTACTTTCTATTTTGTACTTTTGTATCCATTATTTCATTTTTATATTTATGTTGTTCGTAGTTTACACAATCAGGAAGATTTCTTATTAATACTGAAAAGAAATAAAGATCAAGAAAGTATTTCTTTTGTAACTAATGATAAACTACAAAAAAGAAATTTTAATCTTTTTACAGACTATTTACTTATCTCACGTTGGTGATATGTATTCTTCTGCAACTAAACTAATCATCATTATACCCTGATTTACTTGAACTAATGACCCCATCTTAGTTATTTTAGTCACAACATTTTAGCCATTTTTCCCTAAAACCTTCTTCAGGTGTCTGTTACTGTGTTCAGTAACCTTCGGAAATTTTTGACCAAACCTTTCTTTCAAAACACTGGGGTAGATTGTTCTCATTCCACCATCAATGCAATAAATTGACCCTTGTAGTGTTGATTGTCTGCCTCTTCCGCTGAACCATTTCTGCTACCTGACCCAGATATTATTCTCTGGTTTGAATAAGATTCAGTTATTTGAGGTCAAATTATTTCATTCGTAGCTATTTTATGTACAAAATTTATTTTATCCTTGCACAAACTGATTTAAGAAAAGTATTTCCATTATCTGACTGAAAAACCATGTATTTAATTTAAAGGTTTTTTTAAATGGGCTGAAGTGCTGGTAAATTAGATACAGCGATATACTGAATGGTTTTGTCCTCCCCGAACTGTAGGAGTGGACTCGGCCAGATGACATATATGTGATGTAATAGGTAAAGCGGTATTGTAGCAGTGGCAGCGATGGAACGTGGACCAGATTCAACTCAGTTTCACCTCAGTATGATTGTTTGGGCCAGAAAGATGCTGCACGCTATCTCCAAAGTGGCAACTGCTGTGGGTCTTACTTGGGCAACAGTAGCAAAGGTATAACAGGAATTTTTGAATCCTGGAGAGACAAAGCACTTTTTGATTGTCCAGCCCCACATTGGTCAGAATTTGACGAGGTGTTGAAGAAAACAGTGATAAATTAGAGAAATTCAGAGAAATACTTTCTTAGATGTGTCCAACATCTCTATAAATCACTTTCTGTTCTCCGTGAACAGATGTCATTTATTCTTTTTCTTTTAAAAATCTATTCTCCTGATAGATATGAAATTATGTCATTAATGATCAAGCATTGGATTATAGATTAAGATTGTTTTTAACTGCGATGTTGGTTGTCAGTTCTAAGAATGGCGGATATTACTTATTAAGACCAGATTTTAAATCTTTTTCTTATTTTTGATTTTGATTTTATAGTTTCCCTTTTAGGGATCCCCTTCATCTGTATTTTTCCTTCCAGTGGTACTTCTTTAGCTCCGTTTTGCCTTTCAGAGCCCCCCCCCCTTTTATCAGCAGTTTCTCTTCCAATGGTCCCCCCCACCCACATCTCCATTTTTCACATTACTCTTTATTTTATTTTAATCGTAATTTAGATGCATTTTCAGCTTTGTGATATGAAATCTTTCCAGATACTTTGTCTATTAATTTTAAATAATCCATTTTGTTGAATCTCCGACAATCAAACACTTTATTTTTATGTAGACTTTTCTTACAGTGTCATTGAATTTTGAATTTTTCATCATTATTATTTTCTTAAATTTTCATGATTAGTTTTTATCTTCATTCCATCTAAGGTTTACTCTTTATTTTCCAATTCACTCTATTTACTCACTGGCGGAGGGTAATCAACATGAGCAACAAATAAAATTAAGATGAAGGTAAAAAGTATTCATGGAGATTTTTAAAATAATAATGACTCTCCGTTACAGCCAATAATTGAACAACCGTAGCGTCAAAATTTGAAGTTTTATTAAAAAAAATTCCATTCAAGAATAAATAGGGTCAGAATAGATTCTGTTAATGACATCACTGGAAAACATCTAAAATAGCATTGAAAATGAACATCTTGATTCTGAAGAACCTAGATGTTATTAATAAACCCCCTCTAAGTAAGGCACCAAAAAGTTCAAAAAATCTTTTTTTCCAAATATAGAAAATTAAATATTTTCAGAAGTGATCCAGTGGAGTTCAATTTTCAAGTCTGTAGACAAAAAAGTATGACCAGGAGTGCTGGAACACACAAACACATGTACATATGATTAGAGATAGAACCTTTGGTGGCTACGGTTGTTCAATTTACTGTACTTTGTCTATTAAAAATTTGAAAAAACAGAAAAATTTTGTGTCCTTTAAACATCTACTTTGTAATGGTTTATATTGGTAAATGTAATCAATTGCTCTACTCGTGTTATTCTGCTCATCTCAATTAGTTTACATCTGTTCATTTTGGCACTGCATATATTTTTCTTTTCAATGCTTCCTTATGGACATCAGGATGTAAGTAGAAACAAAAATGCAAGATTTCAAGGGAATCTTGTGCAAAAATCCCATATTGACTCCAAAAGCACTGAGAATGGGATACTTTTTCATCAAAGCACCTCATTTCTAATTTCAATAATCACAGAGGAATGTTAAGTGTATGATAAAAGATTATGAACTCCTTGCATTTAGTTGATGATCTGAGGAGAAAATGCTCTGCTTAGAATATAAATTTAGTAAAGAAAAATGTTCATGTTTAAATACTTTTCTCAAACCAATTTGAAAAATGATCTTAATGAAAAAAATCTATTAGAATATACAGCTGTACTTCTCTTAACGAGGACAGTCCGTTTTGCAAAAGTTTCGATAGATGAATATTTGTCAAGTGAATAATCAAATCTATAGAATTTCAGTCATTCATTCAAAATAAAAAGTATCAGACTCCTAATACCTTAATAACCTTGTAGATAGTTTATAATGTATCAATTACTTTCAAAATAATGTATAAATACTTATAAACTTATAAATAATATAATAAATACATAAATGAATAATCTTATTGATATTCATCAAATGTCTGTCTGAGAATAAGTGCCTAGATACTAGATATAAATGTAGATAATTATAGATAAAACCTTGGTGGTTCTGGATAATTTTATGAAATTTCAAAGCTTTTTTCTTTAACTGGGAATATTTCACTGAAAGTCTTTTTTTTTCTGCTATTAGGACTTCTCACTTGGTGAAATTCTTTTATGAGAATCCTTTGCAATGAGAGGCACTGTATAAACCACCAATGAAAGAATGTCTAGTGATAAAATTCAACTATTTTCAAACTATCATCCATTTCTGACTAGTATTTCTTTCATCTAAATTTTAGTTGCTTAATCAAAACTTCAAATCTCTAATCATGTATCAAAATGACTAAGAAAAATAATTGCAATAATAAGAAGCCAATTCAGTTTCCTTGATATCAAAACATTGCCAAAACAATGTGAAAGAATTGGAAAAAATCTAGAGGGGAGCAACAAAACTTGTTCCAAACTAAAAAGCCTCCCCCATGAAAAGAGACTTGAAAAATCAAAACTAACAATACTAGAAAAATGGGGGATAAGTGGAGACATGATTCAAAGTAATAAAAGGCATCTACAAAATCCCAGTAGAAAAATTCTTTAAATTGAATAAAAGAAAAAAAAATCTGTGTGTGTGTGTAAAGAATATTGCTGGAAAATTTCAGGAATGGGATTCTTCTCACAAAGAGTTGTCAACAATTGGAACAAATTAATGGATCAGGACCCAAGAATAATAGAAACTAAAACAGAGAACAGCTTCAAAAATGAATGTCTGTTACACAACCTACAAATAAAACCCAACAAAATAAAAGCTTTTGAAAAAGACAAATAAGAAAATTCTCTAACAGAAAGCGAGATACAAGTACAAATATATGCAAAAAATTTACTACCTATACATCTTATCTATCTTGAAATATATTGGTTTGATTGGCAGAACGGAAAACCTGTTTTGCCAAGGCAACAGGGATGCGAGTTTGTATCGTACCAAGAAGAGCTTATTTTTTACATACCAATATGCACTGATTATTCTCAGCCATATACTAACAGTCTGAGTAGTTGGGATGTGAAACAACAGAAATTAAGATGAAAGAAATAGTAATCAAAACTCAATGGTTGACAACTCTTCATCTAATAAAGATTCAGGGTAATATTATCATTTAGGAAACCAGGTATGATTAACTCATTCAGGCCTGAGTTCTTTTAAGGGTTACAAATCAAAGACATGATAGATGAATTCAAGTTCCCTCATTCTCAAAGAAACCCTAGCAAATCATATATCATTTTGAAGGTTATAAGATATGGATTTCATTTATGGCTAATATAATGGTCACATGACCTCATTATGTATTCAAAATGGCTGTGAAATTTAAGGAGCTCTTACATGTGCTCCTGGCCTGAATGAGTGAAGCCCTGCTATAACTCAATGACGTACAAATTAGGCGGGAGAATATTTTAGAAGAGCATCCATCTAATTGGTTATTGCTCTGTAATATTATTCATTTGCTCTAAATCTTTGTGATATGTTTAAGCCAATATGACTATCACAATTTCGTGAGTATTCATGTGCATGTTTGCTTAATATATATTTTGTAACAAATGCTTTATATATCTCCTATGATGTGCAGATACGTAAGATATCATATGGTGTGTTGATTATCATTTCTGAATGAGGATAATATGAATTGTTTATGGGCTGTACTTTTATTATTGTTTGTCTGCTTCTTACATGAAAGTGTACACTGCTTCAAGCTCAGCATTCATTCAGCTTTTTGTATCTTTCTCAATGTTACCAGAACCTTCATTTACTTCAGTGCATATAGTTGTTTGTACCTTGTTATGTAAAAGCCGCTGTCACTTTTTCATTTGTTGGTTCTGTCACACTAATGCAATCAGAAAGAGACGTGGGGGTAAATCTCTGTGCACTGCTTCAAGCCACTCATTCAGCTTTCTATTAATTTCCCAATGTGACCAGGACCAGCATTTATTTCACTTAATATGGTTGTTTGTATCTTATTGTATAAAAGCCACTGTCACTTTTTTGTTTGTTGGTTAGTTCTGTCACACTAAAGCAATCAGAAACAGGGGAAGTGGGTAAAGCTCTGTGCACTGCTTCAAGCTAAGCATTTATTCAACTTTCTGTATATTTCTCAATGTTATCAAAACCAGCATTTATTTTAGTTTATGTGGTTGTTTGTATTTTAGTATATAAAAGCCACTGTCACATCTTTGTCTGTTGTTTGGAAAACCGGAAGAGAAGAAGGCGGTACTACTCTGTGCATTGTTTCAAGCTTAGCATTCATTCAGCTTTCTGTGTTTTTCTCAATGTTATTATAATCAGCATTTATTTTTGTGTATATGGTTGTTTGTATCTTATTATATAAAAGCAGTTACCAAACGCTTTTTTTTTGTTTTTGTTAAACTTTCATTTCATTGTATTGTAAATCTTTGTGGAACCGAATCGTATGAACTTTAAATAAACAAATTTGATAAGAATCCAATTTATGTTTTTAAAACAATTGTGAACTAGCATGAGAGCCAAAAGAAATTCAGTTATCTGTTTGTAATTTGGTCCGGATTAAATAAGGTGCAGGATCATCCATTGTACCTGTATTTAAAACACAAAAATATACGTTAAGTCTTGATTTTTTTTTATATATAGTAAACTTTTAGATTGGTAGAACTTTTTTTCAATTCTGTTCAGAAACTTGAAAATTTGTTTTTATTTTATTTGCATAAAATTCATCTATATCAGCCTTGAATTAAGATACACTTTCAGAAAGAATGTTTTTTTAAATCACTGCTACCCACCAGAGGCCAGTTTTATCACTGTTGCTGGATTTAGGTTATTCATGTGTTCTGACATTTACATATATTTATCTTGACTTCTCTCGGACCTAACTGTTCATAATAGAAATTTGAATTTTTCCACACTCATTCTACTTAATAAAGTTGGGAAAATTATTTTTTCTTGTATTTTGAAAATCCCTCTTCCAAATAGATTTCTAGTAGGTTGTTCATATGCAATAAAAGTTCATGCAAATTCAGGGGAAATTCAGACCATTTTTAGTGATCACAGTCCAACAACAGTTGAGAGAAGTGACTTTATCATTTATCACCCCCTTTTCTAACCTTTTAATTGATCACCCCCAAAACTGAATATATAGGTGGGTGTGATTCTTAATCATATTGTGCAGTGTGCATATATGGTTATGATGTAGGGGAAGAAAAAAATTTCTCTACCTCTTCGAACTTCATTGGCAGAGGTACATTAATCTCATCAAGAATTTCCCCTAGAATGTTTGACATATTTTGAAATAAATGGCCCCAATAAGTACTAAACACATGAAAGGAATGTGCAGTGCTTATAGGCCATCAGATCAATTGGAATTCATTCTCGGTGGAAATAAAGTTTATTTGCATTATAATGAGTAATGTCCACTTGTTGATTTGAAGCAAAGAAATATGGGAATAATTGTACAAGTTGTTTTCAACAGTGACAAAAGTTGGCAGTTCTTAGAAAATTCCACATGAAGACCAATTTTCAAGTCAGTTAACGTTAGTAAGGAATGAAGTGACCTAAAGCGGGAGTGGTTAGAGATGGATAGACTGCGTTCTTTTTTGAACGGATCATGGAATTGGTAAAGAAAAACTCATTCAAAGCCCATTTATTAAAGAAGAATATTTGCTAAGACCCCAGAACAAATTGTTAATGAAAATTGTATGTTTACTTTTATTAAACTCACAAGATTTAATCAGTTTTATTGGCTAAATTGGAAAAAAATCAGCCAGATTTAGCTGAAAATTGTTGATTTGGCAAACCTGGAAGAAATTAGCCATCAGAAAGGGGGTAGGCATCCCCATGCACCCTCCATTCGATACGCCCTTGATCAGGTACCATAACCAGCTAGAAATGTATCCCCTGCCATGATGCTGAAAGTGATTCTTGGGCACATTTCTTCTGTCCTGTACAATACTTTGGTAGGCCCGTTATTGACTTTGACTTGGGCATCTCACCTGATTTCACTGATATAGTGGATAGTTGACACCTTATAAAAAAAAAACAACTTCAAAATCATAGAAAATTTGATTCTATCATCAGAATCTCATGAGTAAGAATAAAGATTTGAGAAAGAATTTAGTGTGTACACTTTGTAGAATCAGAGATATTTAGGAAAAAATAGCTTTTTGGTTGAAATATTGTGAATAACCGAACAAAGCGTCTGCTTTTGTAATAATTTTTCATTAGAAAATTTGCAAAAACTCCAATGTTCAAATTATCTTGGATTTTTTTGAAATTATAAGATACCGACTATTTATTGGATTTTAGTAAAAATTTTCAGTACTTATCTAATAAAGAGCAGATTTTTTTCCATGTTTTCTTTTGGATTTCATGTCAACTCCAATTGGGTTAAATCAGTACGTTTACGATTAGACCCATAATGCAATACTCACAATGTAAAAAGGGAAACCAAGCATCGGATTACTGACCAGACCCATTTTTGTCTTGTTTTGATTTTTTGAGTTGAACCTTGTTCTGATGGATTTTGTTTGTTCCTTTTCAATCAGCATATATAACTATGTTCAATTCATAAGATCAGCTGGCCACGATAGATATCAGTAATATATGGGAGCCACTCCCACAAAATTTAAACTTTTTTGAGTATACAATTTTTGTGTGTTAATGTTTTACTATGTGAGAATATTATTGGAAATTGCAAAAGTAGAATCCTTTTATATTGAATAGAGTATTTTCTTTGTCTACAAACAATACTACCAACAATAAAAAGGAAATTGTATGATGATTATTTTAAGTTTATTTATTATTAGTAGTAGCAGTATTATTATTACAGTTTCATGTTATTTCTGTTGGTTGATTTTAAAAGTTATGTATCGTAATCACCATGACCTACGAATTGTAAGAATTAAATTTTGATTAAAAACCTTTTTTTCCTCTCTCTCTCTCTCTCTTCCAGATCTGTGAGCGGCCGGATCAGTCGGAGTACAAGTGCAACACCTAAAAGTCATCCGAAGACAACTACTCTTAACTCTTCTGACTTCCATGTAAGTCAGAACAGTACTGCCTCCAGCGGCTCACAAATCTTGGCCGACACTACCCAAGACAGCAACCACGTGTTGCCATCTGCTCGGGTAGAAACTGCTGAGGTGCACAGTGAGAGTTCCTTGTCAGGCAGCCGCTCCCTGGGATCCCCAAAGCTGGAGTCGGCCCGCAGCCACAGCCAGCCGGCCATCACTTTGGAGCAGGATGAGAACAGGAATGACCACCAGGCTCCAGGCAGTTCTCCGCAGAACTTGGACAAAGTGGAGTCCAGTGATCATGTCCACAGCAAAAATGCCAAATCGGATTTGAATGGTATATCCGTTAGTTTAAGTTCTGATAGGCAGCAAACATTGTCAGCCAATCAAAATGCAAATGACAATGCCGGAAATCATAATAATAATAATAATAATAATTTATCGTCTATCTTGAGTACGTCTCATAGCAATGGTAAGGAGAAGGGTCAGAAAAAGCCTAGTGATTCTAGTGATGCATCCACACACATTCTCAAATCGGTGCATTTCACAAGCGATATTATTGATAAGAATGGTAATGCTAATAGCACTGACGACATCCCACTTCAGACAATTCCTCGTAGTAACAGATTTGACAATATTTCCGACATAGGGGAAGACTATGATTATGATTACGATGACCAAAGTGACGATGACAGTGACGATCAAAGTGACGATGATGACGACGATGATCAGAGTGATGATGAGGGGTCAGTTGATAAGCTTGAATACAATGTGTCTTTAGAAGAGATCGCTAGTCATGAGGATGTGAATAGTCGTGATAGTCCTTTGACAATAGAAAAATTATCTGCAGAAAGGGATCAGTTGAGGGGTCACAGGAGGATGGGGAGTAATGAGCGTGTGCTTCAGTGGAATATAGCAGAGATGTCCTTAGAAGGAACAAGTAGGCAAGATAATTGGGATGTGATAGACAAGGAAAGTGGGGAGCTCATCGACATGATTGAGAACGAGGGGGCTACTGATTGGGATGGAGGAGAGCTATACTTAAACTTAGACACTAAGGATCCTAAAGGTGCCGAAGAAAGTGATGAACTTTCTAGTTCTCCTGCTGTGCAGGACGTGAGGTTCAGTTTGGGTGTCCCGACTGACGAGTCAAGTGAAATCATTACAGAGACCGACACGAGTCCGACTGCTGATGAGATGGTCGAGGAAGGCGGTGAAGATTCAGTTCCATTTGAAAACATTCCCCCTCTGCCTCCGAGTTCATCTTTCAGCGAAAGTTCAAAAGGTATTGATGATTTGTTGCCCAAATCCGATTCTGGTATTTCAGGCATTGAGGACAGTAGAATAAGTTGCAGTTTGGAGACAGAAGCTCAGTCTACGGACAAAGAAGAAGACAGGTTGCATGAGATACTCAGACAAGTTGATTCTGGTGAAGAACTTGATAAGTCCCCTGCTGATAGAGAAGGGTCGCTCAATTTTCCTTCACCAAATCAAGATCTTAACTCTGAGAATAACTTAACTGAAATGACAACGCCATGTAGCAGTGCAAAAAAAACAAAAGAAACAGCATCGAAACAAAGTTTTGTCCCATCTAATATCTTTTATGATCCTGGTCAATCGGAGAAAAATATAGCAGACAGAGCAACAAATAACAATAACAATAATCGTTTCCCCCCAGATAGTAAGTGGGCCAGTGTTGACAATTGGCAGAATGTTGACAACAGCAGTAACAGCAACAAGCTGTCTTCGCAACCATGCGAAGATGTCTTTGATAGCACATCTACATCTCATAACAATGTTTTGAATAATATTTCCAATTTGAAGAATGAAAACGTATCTAATGAAAGCAAGCTGAATCAATATAATAACAAACCTATCAATTTTGTCAACGGCAGTGACCTTATCAAAGACATTCCATATATTCTCCATCGACGACTGAAGATCGATAAGGAGTTGAAAGACGAGACTGAATTGTTTGCCTTAGCTGAAACCGAATGCCACAATGTAGTCACGACAGTTGACAGCAAACCATCCTCGAGTCTTTTGCTTGAACAACTCAACTTGAATAATGAATGCCACTCTCAGAGGAAATCCCGAGGTCCATCACCTCACCGAAGATCCCCTTCATGTAGAACTCCTAACGACCAGTCCCCAGCCAGTCCTCGTAGGGTCGAATTGGTAAGTTACAATAAGCTTCCTCCCAAAACTAGTTATTCTTGTATCGATGATACAACAAGCCCTTCATTAGAAAAAGAAATTCTGGAACAAATCCAAAGGCGAGCCCAGAAAGAAAATGCTGAAAAGAACAAAAAAAGTGAAGTGACTGCTGGTAAAGAAGACAATGAATTAGTTGACCCTTTGGTAGGGAACACAGAGTTTGTCACCTTCCGAAAGCTTCCAGCCAAGGATAGTTTTTCCAGCGTTGATCATACAACAAGCCCCACAATTGAGAGTGATATACAGAAACATATACCAGTAGGTAAGGCTTCTAGTGAGACAGAACCTGCAAACCACAAGCAGCTAGCTCGCGAGACTAAGCCGAGTCTAGAGCAAATGGTTCCCATGAACTATTCAATACACCCTGTTAAAGGCTTGCAAGATCTGCCGGAACCTGCTAGTGTGGCATCTATCAAGAGAACGGTTGTCGAAGATGAAAAACCAGTGTCTAAATCAAACGAGATATCAATTTCAAGCAAGCAAGAACTTGATCTATGTCTCTCTTCATCTACTGCTGATGATAAACAGTTGATCATTGACAATAATGCTGCTGGTTCATTACCTGAGGGACCAAAATCTGTCGGACTATTGTTGGACTTGGGCAATGACAGTAGTAACAATGAGAAAACTGGCCGTGATGACAATGATCAAAATCATTTCAATGATCCTGCTTCTGTTGCTGCTCTGATTCTGAGTCAAGACATTGACACAGAACCCAATGAACGCAAGATAACTTTTAGCACCTTCAAACCACCTCCATCCCCGGGGGGACCTTTGATTGGAGATGAGTCTGAAGGGAGTCCAAAGAAAAACTCTGCTGACCCAAAGAGCAGTGGCAGTCTCGTTAAGCAAGATCCAATCGTATCACCAGCCAAGCCTTTGGCCACAATCACTGAAGAAGAGAGTACGACTGATTCATCTCGATTACATTCTGAGGAGATTGCCCAAAAAACTGGCTCTTTAAGGCGACGGAACCTTTCCTGCGAATTTGCTATGCCAAGACGCCACAGTGCCACTGATGATGCTGATGACTCCAGTCTGGCTGACAGTCAATTAGAAGATGAATCGTTTGACGTCCACGACTTATTAGAACCGCTTGAGCAGCTTCATACAGACGGAGATTCAGAAGAAGACTTTAATGGGAGTAGTCCATCGTTCACGAGTGAAGCATGCTCCAACCTGTTTTCAGGCTCAAATCGAAGGTTTTTATCCCAACCACAGTCAAATAGTTCAAGTGAGAGCTCATCAGGCGAATCAGATTGTGAAAATAGGAAGAAATTGATGAGTATTGATCCTTTGGCGGAACTCGAAAACCTTGATATGACAAAACTCGAATCAAGTGATGAGGATGAGATAATAGAAAACAAGAACTCTGATTACATGTGCACATTAGCTCCTGCTGCTGCTGCTGTGCCAGAGTTCATAGTGACTGCCAGCTCCAGTCCTGATGATAGTCCCCAAAACATTACAGCTCATAAATCAGACAACTCTCAACATTCAGAGGCTGGGTCCCTATCTGATTCTGAAGGTTCAGGAGAAACGGGACGAGCGAAGATGATTGAACTTAATTTGGAAATCTCAACTGAAAAACCACGCGGAAAGTCCGTTCCAAAAGCTGGCACCCTCAAGAGGGTGGTCTTTTGTGAATCCTCCTCAGACAATACAGATTTCCAAGAAACGGATAGTTCTGCAGTTGTTAGCTCTCCAGACAGCTCCCAATTGTCACCTCTGACCCCAGATAATACATTGGATGAAAATTCCCAGAATAAAGAACAACGAACAAGTGCCGTTTACCAGAATCCATACGCAGAATCTGTCCTCAGGCAAGAATTAAACTACTCCTCCTCACAATAGCAAAACACACAATGAATCAGGGTTGCCAGATTCCAATGCCTGTGTTGGGCAAGTCTCCAAGATAAAGCTTGGATTATCTCCCCTTCTGGCCAAATCTAGTGACCCTGCAATGAATTTGCATTTATGTTTTGTAACTACTTGGCAGCAGTCGGGACGAAATGGGACTTTTTTACCCTTTTTTCTGAGAGTCTTTTTTTCCTCTAAAGAAATATTTTCATCACATTTTACAAGACTTTCTCTTTCTATCACTGTTTTTAACTATATATATATATATATATATATATATATATATATATATATATAACACTCAAACTAGCAGTTTTTATCTCACATCAAATTATAATGTATGATAAGGTTTTTATTGTACATAGAGTAAAAATGAATTTGTGTGGATGTCTGTAGGTAAGTGTCATCATATTTATATACATTTACATACATACATTTATAATTGACTTGATTATTTAATAAAATCATTGATCTCAAGCTCTCCCCCACCCCATTTATGTTCAGCTAGCCACAATGGAAAATATTATATAATCATTTTCTCTTTAAAAAGAAAATATCTGCTAATTTATTTCATATTTTGAAATGAAGAAAATTATTTAAATCAGATTCAAATTTTAGAACTTGCCATGGAGACTTAGTTTGAATGACCAAAATCTGTAGCTGTGGATGGTTAACATTTTTCTTCTTCTCAAATCTAAATATTTTTTAAAACAAATTGACTTTTGACTTGTGTTAGTATTCCTATAGCAGACATCTTGGAATAATATCTTGCTGCTATATAAACAAGGGCTCGGCTAAAATTAGGAAACGTTGATCTTTTTCTTTCTTTTTTCTTTGCCTCTTTTTTTTTTTTCATTCAAGTCGCTTCATTACTGTTATTGCTTCAAATCTAAGATGAACATTTGAACTGTTCTAAGGGTGTCTGTTTTAGATTCAAAGTTCAAACTATAAACATTTGCTTTCTGTATGGAAGGATGCATACATGTAATGAATACTAATTCATAGCTTTCTTGATATTAACTGAGACAATTATTTCAAGTTGTCCACACTACAAACTGAACACCAAGTCACATTATTTTTAAGCACTTTTTAAATCAGATTTAAGAAAAGAAATAACATATTTTTGTAAGCATACTGCAAGTTTTCACCTCTTTGGCCTACTAGGGCATCAACCTACTGTGGAGTGTTCAAGACCAGGTCAGCCATACTGTCAGTATACTCCTCTGAAAAGCAAACCTCTACAGTTGGCTGAGGCATCAGCCCACTGTGGAGCCTCAAACTACTTAGATCAGCTATACTATCAGTACACCTCTGGAGGGATGAAAGACCTTTACATCTGACTCTGGTTTCTACCTAGAAAAAGGGAGACTCCGACTATGACCTCGGGATCTTGCTACCATGACATGCAAACCCATGGTTTAAAGAGTGGGGTCAGTCATGCCCAGGCTGCACATCACCTAAAACTTTATCTCACTAGCCTGTGGGCTATTTAATGTACAGTCCTCACTGGCACCTTGGAGCCTGTTAGACATGGAAAATCATCCCAAATCTTTGTCCATAAAGTTAAGCCATGACACTGCAGGTTTTGGTCACATTTAACAGATATTTCATGGCTGTCCAATTTCCAAACAGGAATAGCACCGACACTTGTTTTCAAAGGTTGGTAGTTAAGTGGTATCGTAATAAAAAGGCTAATAATTCGAAATATATCAAGTAACATCAACCATGTCCAAATTTCACAGTTTCAGATTGCTCTATTAATATTTTTATTTGCTTGATCCAACAAAGATTTTTTCAAAATAATGTAAACATTTAAAATGTTTTATCCTTAGAAATGTTTTGCCTCTAATCATACAAAACCCATCTGTTGAAAAAAAAACTTTCGAACACATGAAAATGTGTAATTATTACTATGCAAGGAGATTCATCAGTTCATTCATTTCTTGTTGCTCGCAGCCAGGCCAAGGAGAGGGGAGCTTTTGACTGTCATTATTGAGTGTAGTTTAGAGATCAGTTTTCCCCTTATGAGGATTAACAGGATTGCCACTACATGATCCCCGGCTGCTTACAGCACCTGGTATCTCCAGACGGTCACCCATCTATATACCAACCTGGCTCTGCATTGCTCGACTTCGGTAATTGTATGAGAACCGGCATGTCCAATGCGATTCATCTGTCACATGACTCTACTTATCATCCTTATTATTTAAAGAAGCTTCTATTTTTTCTTATTTTATGACCATAATGATGATGTTAAACAAAATTTAGGTTATATATTCACTTATGTATGTAAATCTTGCAATCTACTTCCATTGCCCGAGTCAAAATGTTCTTGTTGCTTTTGCGTCTTATTTCTCTGGCTGCTCTATTGATCAGTCATTGAATCATTAACCTTCAGCACTCTACATTCTTTTTCAAGGGTGCCAAGATATTGTGCATTTAATACCTTTGAAAGCCTGAAAGTTGTGTGTCTGTTCATAAACGACGAAAATTGGCATGACAATACAACTGTGAAATTCAAATACATAATTGTTCTGCAATGGAGTGAGTCACCTGTAGTGGCTGGACAAACTTTACAAACTAAGTCACCTACAGAGTGTTAAAGATTAATTTAATGTCCCATGACAAGAGAGTGTATCCTACACTACAGTTTAGAAGAAGGAGCATCCAATTGTACTTTTCTCCAGTGGATGTTATCAATCCTGGCAATTTTATTTCTGTTATTAATGCTGCAATCAAATTCAATTCGATTTAATGATTGAGAAGAATGTCAAGAAGTGGCTATTCTCATTTATTATTGCTTTGTGGGATTATTAAGGGCATTCTTAAATCCACGAAGGTCCCAAATGGCTACCGCAAAAATATCTTTCTTTGAATTTACATAGGCTTTGAGGGAAAAAAATAGCCATTATCAATTCCTGACAACGACAGTTGACTGATGTTGTGTTGTGGGCATGTGTGTGACATACCCATTTTGCACCCAACACACAAAGGAAACTAGATACAAAAATTTAGTTACATGAAATAATGTAGTAATCAACAATTATGCTATCTGGATAGTTTGTCATTATTAAGCATCTGGATAGTTTTTCAACTAGCTTTGTAATTGAATAAGTTTTGATTTAACCTCTTCCAGCAACTTTGATAGTAATTATCTGTGACTTGATGGGAGTTATCCAGTGTGCATATATTTTTGTTGGTTGAAAAAAACTGCTTAATATCACATTTTTGTGCACTCAGACTTCTAAATTATGGGGAACATAATTCCCAGCTTGGGTTTATGTTCACTAAACTGCAATTGCTCTCTGAATTCTCCTTTAGTACTCTGTATTCTTCTTCAAGGGCACCAAGCTTTGTTCAGGGATCAGAGTTGCCTTTTTTGTTCAGCAAAGAGTGCTTAAGATTAAGTCAGTTATATTAAGTCAGTTGAAGCAGTTTTCAAGGCATTCTTTCTCTCGGTGAAGAACAATGAAAAAAAAATTCCTAGAACCTGTGTGATTGCACCATGGCAAGAAAAAAACTCAATGAAAGTGTAAAGGATTGCTAGAGATAAGAATTTTACAACCTTTGTGTGAAACTAAACATGGTGAAGAGTTAAGGGTCTAGTTTAGAATCATAGAAACATTGTAGATAGAGCTCCTCTGAAAACCTCGAACAATTAACTTTTTCAAAAAGACACACTAATTAGCATTGGAATTGCATCGATATCTTGAAAATTGTAGGAAGAGAAGTGGCGCCCGAAAACAAGCTGAATCTGTAGAGCAATTGTGTGATTGCTGCACATGCACAATCACACTAATTAGAATTTATATTTTGCGTAGCTAAAATGTCCCAGCAATGATCTCGAGTTTCTAGTTCAAATTGCTATTTCAGTATTTTTGTTTAAGGCAAGTAGAGAAGGACTGTCACGTGCTAGTTGACTGCTCATGAACTATCTGTGATTACAATCTCTCATTCCTTTTCACAACCAAGTGTTCAAAAGACAAAGTAGAGAGACACTTAGCTTGTCATTTAGTCAGGACTCTCCTCACATCACTAATCTATCTATCTCGTGACTATTCAAATTTCTTATATTATTCTTCCTTTACCTCTGATTTCTTTCAAACCTTTATTGATTGCATCTTTTTTATATATATATACAAAGCTATATATATATATATAAAGAGATAGATAGATAGATAGCTATATATATATATATATATATATATATATATATATATATATATATAGGTTAAAAGAAACTCCCTATTGGGAATTTATTTGACCGTGGTTAATCTAAGTGAAACAATTCATGAATATACAAAAGTTACATATAATTTCAAAGTGGGGGTTAATTCTTACCCATTCTGTAAATATACACACACACACATATATATATATATATGTGTGTGTGTGTGTGTATAGATATACGTATACATTCCTGGGTGGGCATAACACCTGGACACTGAGGAAATTATGCATAATTTTATTTGATGACCTGTTCAGTAGTGATGCACAGTTCAACCCATGTCCTGACTTTTATGCTCACTCCATACATATATATATATATATATATATATATATATATATATATATATATATATATATATATATATATATATATATATGATGTATGTATATATTCCTTTTAATTCTTTGTGCCTGAAAAACACCTGTTTTATTTTTTTTCATTTCTTTTTTTAATGCAAGTTTTTTCTCTCCAAATGTAAATATTTAAATATGGTGTGTCAACAGGAAAAAAGTATTCCAAAAATGCAAATGATTTTGAAAAAAGAAAGAGGATTCTTCATCTGCTCACCCAATTCCATTTACCCTACCACCATCATCACCATCATTATCATCATCACCATCATCTCAAAGCAACAAAAATTGGTTCAAAATTTCAATGTCTACAGCTGTTGATGGCCTGGGCTGGTTATTTTCTTTTTCTTTTGACCTTTAGCACTCAGCATTTTTTTTTTTCTTTTCTTCAAGGGCGCCAAGATTTTGTAACTTTGAAAGCCTGTAACTTGTGTATCTGTTCATGTATGACTGGAAATGACATGACAAAACAACCAAGATATTCAAACACACTATCATTTGGCGATCCAGAATCGCCTGCAGTGGCAGGACAAACTTTTTGCTCGGCCAACAAAGTTGCCGAGGGAGTGCTAAAGGTTGAGCTCTTAGTCTGTGAGACCATTTCAGTATTGCTGCCTGTCTTGACCAGAGCTGCAATTAAATTGTGATTTGATGTCAACTTGATGACCTCAGTTTCCTGCCAATACTCATTGAGGCTACTTCTCCCATATGAAATGAAATCTGCATTTATCTTACAGATCCTTACTGCTATCATTAACTAAATAAATATTCCTATGGAAGAGGTATAACTGAAGTGGGAGAGGGGATTTGATTGTGCCCTCCCCACCAGGCTGCCAATGTAAAGGGCCCCCTGAAAACTTTATAAATAGTAGTTCACTAACTGTATTTCTAATGACAAATCTTACAAAATTTTGAAGGAGGCTCCTCAAGGAGTCAAGCCCCTACTAGGCTGCCATGCCTCTACCCATGGATATTTGCAACTATAGAATTTCATTTCCAAAATTCAATCCCAATTCCCATCTCATTCTCAGCTCTTATTTATTCCTCATTTTGGTCACGATGAAAAGAACAAAAACATTCCAAATATTTTTAAATGCTCATTTACACAAATCTTTCTATTCAATATATTAAAGGTGCAATCTGCACCTTTTACTGAGCATTTACTTGTAACTACCATTAGAAATAGTATTAAGTATAATCATAGTTATTATTATTATTATTATTATTATTATTATTTGTATTGAAGTAAAGCTTTAAACATATCACATATCACTCGAGAGAGTGGAAACTCGGATCATTTTGAACTTTTTTCTATGATCGCTTCTTGAGAAAGTTTTCCATAAAACTCATTGCTTCCTTTGCCAATTTCATCATCATCATCATCATCATCATCAAAATATATTTCTTTGATTTATATAATTTATTGCTGTATTTATTTTTTAACAATATTAGCATCATATAGAGATATCCTACATATGAAGTATTGCTAAATAGTTGTTCACATTTGACTGTGGTGTGTAAAGCACATTTTTGTTAAACTTGAAGAAAGTTGTCTGTCTCTGCTTGTATTCCTCTACAGTTTACTTCTCCAGATTGGTATCTTACCCAACAAAAACAAAATATTGCATTTTTTTTTCCACCTTTTCTCTTTACTCATTTGATCTCAATGGCCTTATTCGTTTATGTATCCCTTTCTTGATTTGATCGTATATCCGACCTTTTTATATTTTTCACTTTTCTTTAGTACTGATCTCTGTGTCGATATACTGACAGACCACTCTACTCCATGGTTGTTTGTTTGGACTACAAAGAGAAATTATCCAAACTCTATTCTGGACTTGCCCAACACTGGCATTGGAATAGTGTCAGATTTTAAAATTGGGCTAATCTGGAGGCAGAGGTTCAGTACCAGCCTCTTCAGGCTAGGACAGAACCTCTGCCTCCAGACTCTAGGCTGGCAGGCCTGAAGTAGCTGGTATTGAACCTCTGTCTCCAGACTTGATTGATATCTAAAATCGATGCTCTTCCAGTACCTGTGTTGGGTAAGTCTTGGAGATCGTGTTCGGATCATTTCCTTTTGTAGTCCAGTCTGGCAACCCTGCTCCATTTCAGTCACCAATTTCTTCCAAGTTTGTGAATATCTTTGGAAACATTCCAAAATCTGTATCAGTGTCATTCTCACCAAAGATTGCCTGGCAAGTTCCTTCTCTTTTGTGCCATTGGCTGAAATATGTCTCCATTACATTCGGTTCTCTCTTCTATATCTCCCAAGTCCTTAAAATCACTTTTCATATTTTAAAGTAAATCATCTGTATAACATTCCATTTTTATGATTATATTATGGAGTCACAGGTGATTTTGTGTTGGTGATGAATTAGTCATTTATATTTGTAGTATATTAGTTGTCAACTTAGTTGAAACATTCCAAGTATTTTTTATTATTCTATGTTCGAAGTAACATTACAGATTCAATCTTTTTAACATTTATCGGAAGTTAATTTTATCTTCAGCGTTGTTTTTCTTTCTTGACTTCATTTCCATTGATATATCCATATATTCTCCCATTTGTAACCAGCCTTTTCATTTTTTTTGTAATTAGCGCTTTTCATTTTTTTGTAATTAGCGCTTTCAAATCTTGCTTTCAGGGAGAGAAATTAATGGCTGCATTTTAATATAAATTTTACATACATTAATGTGCATCAGAATTCAAAACATTTTTCTTTCTTTCCTTACAGCTTATATCTTTTTTTAAATTAAAGTATATCATCTGCCTATCATTAGGAACCATATTTTGATAAAAACAATTTTAAAATGAACTAAAAACGATTAATCTTAAATTACACCAAGTAATCCTTAAGGATTGGCATGTAAAATGTGACGTAACTCTGTTAAAATCAAGTAAGGATTGCCTCCCCTTGAAATGTTGCCAAACCGGGCAAATTTTGCCCTATTTTGAGCTAACAGTTTAGAGTTCTGAGTTGTGGTCACATAGTTTTTTTTTAAATAAATTGATAAAATGTTTCGAAATTAAACATTCAACCCATTGACTGCAAATGACCGAAATCATTGCTGGTCAATGAAAAATTTGACTTCCTTCTCCCTTACTTTTGCACTCAGACTCATAACCAAACCAAAGTTCTCTTGCAGTCACTCAACACGATAAGTAGGTAATTTCTTTAACAACAACAGAAAAAAAAACAATTTTATTTCATTAGAAACTTTTAAAATTTGTAGTTTGTCGATATATAATTCTTCACTAACAATAGAAAAAAAAACATGTTTATTTTATTACAAACTTTTAGGCTATCCCTTAGTTGATTTTAACAGCATCTTACCATTTTACATGCCAGTTGTTAAAGATTACCATACACTCAAATAAGATACTACCTCTATCCCATAATAGTGACTAAATGTTCATGTACATTTCATTAACTTGATATATAAACTATTATGGGACAGAGGTAGTCCTTTTTATTCAAAAAAATTCTGTTGATCTCTAAAACAAAACATTTACCTCAAAAATGTAAATTTGTCAAACTTTTGGTGAAAGCTTTGTATTTATCTTTTCTTGAAATGTCTACATAATATACTAGTAAGGGCATTGACTTTAAGTGGGTGTTTGTAAGCCACCCTTGATGATATATTCGACTAATACAAGGCGCTGTTCACTACAATTTATGCCACATACACTTTTACAAAAAAGCTTCTACTTCTACCATCATTATTACAAGCAGATCCTTGTTAAAACAAAAAGTAATCATGAAATATCTAACTCATAGATTCCTTTAAGAAAATTCAGATGTTATTGCCACGGGAATAACTACTGATTTTTTTAAAATTAGTGTTTTTATTCTGTCATTATGATTTCAACAAACTTTATCTCTGCCACTAAGGAGTTTCACTGTAGGATTGGGAGCAGTATCAAGTGGTTTATGACTTTGAAATTTAATGAGCATAAACTATTAAGCTACCCTCTTGCTTAATCAAGTGCAGGTTGACTAATTAGTAATTTATGGCAGATAGAATTGCTGGTCTTTGGTTTTTATAGATATGGCCTTGGCTGTTCTATAGAAACTCTCTTTGATCCAGGCCGGATTAAAGTTGTACGGGGCCCCTGGCTGTTATTCAAACAGGGGCCCTCCTATCAAGATGATTACTAGTTTAAGTGAACAAGAAATTCGATCAAATTGAATTGTAATTATATTGAATTTTATCCATATATTTATTATCATTAAATTTCACGTTTACAAACTTTTTTCATGGCAATCTTTCCTGGGAATCAATTTTTGGGGGCCCCTAAATATTTGGGAGCCCTTCATTCAGCCCACTCAGTACCCACCTTAATCCGGCACTGTTTAGAACTAATGAAGTTGTGTCTGTAGAAGTGGTTTTCCTAAGCTCTGTCTCATGTAATTATTTATCAAGCTTTAAATTGATTTATCAAGAATCATTGTTTCCATTGGAGTGTGCATGAAGACATGGACATACACTGCAAACAGGATTTAAAGAAGGTGGGGCAGCTGGTGCATCATGCCTGGGCCCAGAGACCAAAAAAAGGCTCAAGAGTTTCTTTGATAGAGTTGTATGTTGAAACTTCTTAATTGATACAATGTGTTCATTATATAAAATAGTTTGACAATCTTTTACTAGCGAGTGGGCATAGTATGGCAAACTAAAAAGTTTATAGCATATGAAAAGAGAATGGCTGAAAGACAAGGATGTTCTTACAGGGAGAGCTTTGCGCCATCTTCTAGAATTCCTCTTGGAAGCTTTCCATGGGAATCCTACTTGACTATGGTGTAATCACATAATTTTTAATAGTTCCTTTTCATTTGTTCCCTTGAGTGTAACATAGGTCTAAGATTATCAAGGGTAAGGTATATGGGTCAGGTTTTTGACAACCATAAATTAAACATTCCATTTCCACATTTCAATCTTTGAGATGAACATCAAGATCCATTAATGTTCTTCACACAGATCCACATGTTGGATTCATGTGTCACAATCAATGTGATCCCTGATCTTGACTCAATGCAAACAGTATGTCCTTTGTTGATGGACATATTTCTTGCAGTCAGTGCAAATCAGAAAGAAACTACAGATTACTCTTTATTTCTCTGCATTTTTTTCCAAGGATGCCAAGATTTTGTGCACTTAGTAACTTGTATATCTGTTCATGTATGACTGAAATTGACATGACTGCACAAGTGCAAAATTCGAACACATTATCGTTAGATCAGAGTTGGCGGCACTGGCAGAACAAAATCTTTGGCTGACAAATAAAGTCGCCTGCAGAGGGCTTACAGTTGAAACTCCTAATGGCACAAAGTTATGTATCATGCATGCAGGTGACACTAAAAGAGCTTGAGGGCTGAAAATTAAAAAATTTACACCTCATTATGTCTAGAAAAACTTTCTTTTATTTTCTTTTAAAATTACCCTTAAAATAGATTTTTGATGAAAGAGGGGCAAATTGATCCCTTGATTCATGTTCAGCTGCATTCATGCTTGTTTTTTCTAAAATTCAGACTTTTTTGGTTAATTAATTGATCACCCCCAATATAGAATGCTGCCAAAAGACATTTGGTGATGTGACGGTTTACTTTAGTTATCATTTCATTGACATGCACTGTTTTTCCCACAAAAACAGATCTAAATTATGAATCTGCATCCAACTATAGTATTTTCCTATAAGATGTCATGCTTCTAAGTATGAATGGATAATGGGGTTGCCAGGTTTTACCATAAGGGGAAATAACCCAAACTTCATCTCTGAGACTTATCCAACAGAGACATTGGAATAGAGTCGAATTTCAAAAAACGGCAAGTCTAGAAGAGGTTCAATACTAGTTTCTTGAAGCTAGCATTGAACTTCGGCTTCCCAACCTGATCAGGTTTGTGTTAATCCCCCATTTGGAACAAATCTGACCTGCATGATGGCTAGGTATGCATGGACAAGTGGATTGTAAGATGTAAACTAGCCTCTCTGGGGTTTTTTTTTTTTTTTTCTCCCTTTCTAAAATACATTTCAAACAACAAGATCACTTGGGTCTTACTTACATAAAATCACCCGCATGATTTCTGGTTGCTTGTCACCATGGGCCTCCACAAGGGGGTGCATTTACACACACACCCCTCGAAAAATACTACCACTCATTCAATCTTGTCTTTTACAATAACAAAATGGTATAAGAATTCTATTCAAAAAGACCTCTCTGAAGAATGAAAATTCTAGAATTTGTAAATCATCTTTATTACTGTACTAAACAAAGAACAAAACTCTCCCTGTACAAACAACAGATAAAAATTCTAAAATTACTTCTCAACTTCAAAATTTTTATTCTCGTATAACTTGTAATTCTTTTGGGCTATGAAGAAGAAAAGAAAAGTTTCCTTATCCTCGAATCAGTGCTCTCCCTTAGAATTCATCAATAGGAATCTTACAATCCATCAAAAAATTTAACTTGATCATTGTAATAATAGCACAATCAAAAATAAAGAGTAAGCTTCTGCCAAATATATCCTTTTGTACCAGCACCCCCAGAAATATATCTTTTTGCCCACCCCTGAATAGGGGGTTGCAGACACCTATGCTCATCACTCTTTAAAAAATTCTGTATGTAAGGGTTTTTACTTCTTAAATGGGTTGGTGCATGCAGCCTCTTCTACTACTTATCTCAGTGAAATGCTTTTAATTTCAGTGATTTTAGGTGGTTTTGTTCATGTTCTTTTATTGTGGATTACTTGAAAACTTAGAAGCTGTTTTTTTAAAGTAATTCTCTCATCATGTCACATCTTACCTCTGGTACTTGGAAATGTATATAATTTTTTTTTTAAATCACAGGAGAGACTAGCTTTTCATGCTATGAATCTATCATCAACTGTCATTGTATTTTTATTCATTTCAAAAAGAAATGATCATCTGAGGTTGAGTCATTGAAAAATTGGTTGGGCTTTAATTTTCCTCTAATGTAGAACCATGATTTATGGGCATATTCATTGAAGTACTTCACACAAACACTGAATCTCAGATTTCTTCAAAGGATCATAATTTTCTTATCAACTAATGACTTCAAATAAAGTTAATCTGGATGGTTTTTATGTTGGTTTTATCTGTTGAGCTGTTTAACTCTTCCTTTTTCTTTTTACACTTTAATACGCTTATCTATTCCACTCTCTATGTTTATTTTGATCTCTTTCTTTTATAGATTTGATTCCCCATCATATTCCCTCTGAGACCTTCCTTTCCCATAATCTCGGCATATGTGCTAGCTTGATGTTGTTTTAAGTTTGTGAGCTGAAACAGGTGTATGTTTTTTTACTGTTAAGTGTTGAGCAATAAGACAAATGTTCGTCTGAATTTTGTTAGATGGGGTGTATTAATCATCATGTATGATATGGTCAGTCTATTTTCCTTGGCTATGTGTTCATTTATTCACAATGTTTCAGCCATGTGCCCTTCGGTCTTTGTCAAGTGTATTTTGTTCTAGAATGTTGAATCACTACTCAGAGCACATCCTTGATTAGACTGGACACATCATATCCATTTTTTTGTATATTGGTGTTGTATTATCAGGGTACTCATAAAAGAGCAAAACACTTACTCAATGCATATGAGGCAACTCAGAAATACCCCCTACAATACAACCCAGACATAGAAAACAAATATATTTAATATGTCTTGTCTAATTGTGCATACGCTCTGAGTAGTGATTCTGCATTCTAGAACCAACAACACTCAGCAAAGGTCAGATGATACGTGGCTGGAATGTTATGAATAAATGAACACATAGACTAAGAAAATAATCTGACCATATCATACATATAAGACAAATGGTTTACAAGGATAAGGGCTATTGCTCACTGCAAACCCCATATTTGTCCCTATTGATATTAGGTAGATTGCCTACCTAGTCATTATACTAGTGCATTGGACAAAGTGTAATATTTGCATTTCATTTTATTTTTTTTCTAATTAGATGTCCATCGTATATACCAGCATGTATATGGTGGGTGATTGATTTTCTAAGAAGCCTTATTTTGATTGATGCTATTGGCTTATGCTAAGCCATTCTGTCAATTCTGTCAATGATTCTATTTTCCTATTTCATAAAGAGATGACACTGCATAAATGTCTATTTACTTATAATCCCGAAAACTTCTCTCTGCTCTGCACTTTGCACAGACTATTTAAATCCCATGGCCCAAAGTTCTCATTTTTAAAATTGTCTTTTTTTTTCAAAATAGGTTCTTTACTGGGAATTTGCAGCTGATGAAGATAAAGAAAAATAGTAGAGCTATTGAAAATAGTTTGAGGGCATAATCTATCAAAATACATTAGGTTTTGAATGGGCCAAATGATAAAAATACAAATCTTCAACTGTTTTTATTCACTTTTTGGAATGATGTTTGTTTACTTAATAGCATAGTACCCATCAGAAATGACTAGATCATTTACATATAGATCAGCTTTTTCTGCCTAGGATCAAAGTATCTGTGGCTTAGCCTAGGACCAAAGAATTATTTGATTTCACTTTAATTTGAGAAAATTCAGGATATTTTCAAGTTGTCTCCTCTTTTTAGGGTCATATATCAACGTCTCCATTATAATAAGGATGTCAACATCTGCGTTGCTTATAGATTTTCTGTATTGACAGCTGTTTCTCATCCATCACTACAATCATCCCATGTGCAATTTTCTTTTCTCTTGATGCATCAATTGTTGCTGCTATTGTGTCCGTCCATTCCAGTCATGTTATATCATTGTCTTGCAAGTAATGCTAATGTGGAATCGACAGAGTGAGAGAGTGAAGTGAGGAGGGTATAATCAGCAAATATTCCATATTTGACACGTTTACAAGAAGTAAAGCTAGTCAGAAACTATCTACCTAACCATCAATTATAAAGTTTCTTCAGTTTTTTAGTGGTTCTGCTTAGCTGGCTGTGTAAATTACATGTGTACGAGCCGCACAAATGGAGCTGGAAGGCTACAAATTTCAACTTTCATTCCTTATTATGTCTAAAAATGTGTTTGTTTCATGGAAATTCTACCCAACCCCATCAGTTGGGACTTCAATTTACAATGCGAGTTTGTGCTAAATTGATCCGTTAGTTTAAGTCTTACAACGTTCATGCTTTTTTTTTTTTGATGAATCAGACTTTGTTATTCTTTTTCTTTTTTTTTTAAATAGTTGGATATATCTTATAAACAATTTTGCTGAATCTTACAGTTCTAATTGTGAAACTGTTGAAGCTTTCACTTCAATAACTACTCATGTATTATCCACTTTTGACTTGTTGTCAAGTCATTTCCTATAGAATTAATATTATGATTATTTGTTAATTTCCCATATTTTCTCTCAAGGAACTGTAATCAGCAGTTGATAGACCTAGAGTTATCTCCTTTCAACTGATTTTTTTCATATGTGTGTCAATTTAGATTTCATCAAATTATTTGCTCAGAAATCAATGGTCAAAATGGACTTGAAAAAGTTTTATTCTCCAAGTTAGAGCATTATAATCATATTGTGCTAACAGAAATTGTGCTAGAATGTGCCATTTTTTGCTGTGTTGATAAAACAAAACCACATATATTAATGAGATCATTTTGATCTTAATAGAGGAATATTAATAGTATAACTATTATTGTCAACACGATATACTCCTGAATTTTTCTCTGGTTTTGTTGTTTTCAACACCACCGAATGGTATACTATACAGAAAATAAGTGAAAAACAGCTTTTTTTATATTGATCATTATGATTTAAGCTAAAATATTTGCAGTTGTTGTGAAAAAATAAGTTTTCAAAACTGAGAGTGTTATCATTTTCTTATTTGTACTGTTTTGTTTCACCCCAAACAGAACTCGTCCTCTAATTTTGCTATTCTAAACAAAGTTGAAATGATATCTCTGCTAATTTGGATTCACTTTCATGTTTTATTTGTATATATACTTATATATATTCATTTTTATCAGGAAGGAAAAAGTTTTATCTAGTGTGAAATTGTTCTTTCATCCATAACTCGTTTTATTTCAAATTATTCCAGGTATATCTGAAGAGCATTTTCATTGTTTGAAGGTGGTTCCTTTTTTAATTTTGTCATTTTTACTTTATATATGACTTACTTTGTTATATACACTGTTTTTCTTTTCTTTCGATGTTACTTGTTTGAAAGCTTGCCGTCAAGTCATTTCTTATTTATAGAATTTATATTATTTGTTTTTTCCTCTTTTTATTCATAAAAAATGGTAATTAGCAATTGATAGACCTTGAGTTATCTCACTTGGAAGGATTTTTTTTCATAGGGATGTGTCAATTTATACTTTGAATATTTACTTGAAAACTGGTGGCCTGATTAGACTGGAAATTACTTCATCTTACCATTGCATTTTAACAGTATTGCATTAGCAAGAATCGTACTACTATGTGCCATTTTTGCTGTGTTTTAGTGAAAAAAAAAACCCACAAAAATAAAAAAAATTTGATCATTATAAGATACACACATACATAACTATGATGACAAGAAATTAACATAAATATAATCAAATATAGTTATATCTATCTAATTAGCTCAAGAAAACAGAGAGGAAACATTTTTCATTAAAACCTGTGATAAAATACATGTATTTCTTGCTTTGTAAACTAAAACCAAGACATTCCAGATCTCAAAATTTAATCCTGGCCTCAAACTGTATCAGGATCTATTCTAGACCCGTTTCATTCAATTTCCCATGAAACAGGAACTACACCAGGGTTCTTTGAAGTATGGGTCCCAACCAGTTACTAGTTTGCAAGACCCTGCTGACTGGGTCATAGATTAAAAATAAATTAATGGATTAATAAAGAGTAAGAAAAATACTGGTGAGCATGAAATATTAAGATTTGAAATATGAATGTATCTTATAATCTTATTTATTACTTTTGTCATCAATAATTCATTTGTTAAACTTTTAAATTATAAGTGTAATATTAGCCTCAGCATTTTGTAAAATAACAACAGCGGTTTGATGAGAGGGAGGTAGAGGGTTTGTAAACAAGACAAATCCGCACATTTATGTCTTTGAAACGAACACTAGTTCACTTTCATTTGAATTTTGAGAGTGTGAAGTGGTCCTTTTTTTTTTTCTTTTTTTTTTAGTTGTATTCAGTTTATATTCTAACTGTAGAATGGATTGTTTATTATTTGTCAGTTGGTCTGAAGTGATTGATTAAAATCAAACTGAATCGCCATCAAAAAAGTTCAAAGTACCCTGGGCCGCGCAATACTTTATCCAGCCAATAGAATTGTACTTTATTGTTTCGTTCTGTTGCTCAATTACCTTCCCTAATGTATTTCATTGTTTTTATAGTTGCTTACATTTAGAATTATCTGATTCAATAATAATAAAATGTAGGTTGCTATGAGCCCTGATAAATTTAAAGGTTTTATTGAGAAAATTAGATTAGCCAAGCAACAAATTTTTTCGAATTAAATTGAATATTGTATCTAAATTTCTCATCTCTGTTGTGAGATTATAAAATCAGATTTTATGACACAAATTAAAGGTGAAATCAAGTCAGAAATTTAATAGAAATAATGTTACAATACTTCATATGATAATAATAATAAAGATTGATTTATAGCACTAGTTTAAAGGCCACTTATAGTAGCCTCTGCTCAATGTCAAGTCACTTAAAATTACTCAAACTAGTGACTTGATTGGACTGGAAATAGCTTATTCACCAAATTGGAGCATTTTGATGGTACAAAAATTGCACTACAATGTGCCATTTTTGTTGTGTTATGACTACAATAACACTTGTGAAAACCAGATCATTATATATGGTTTTCTGTTCTCAGTTTTTCATTACTCTCAGAGTTTCATAAAATCCATCAAAAACCTTCAACTCCAGTAATTCACAAAGTATGTGCCACAGCTCTCTAGGGCACCGCGGTCTACTCCCAGGGGCATCACTAGATACCAAAATTTTTTTGATAATTCCAGGCAATCATAGCTGAAGGTGCCAATGGCCAATCACAATAATAAGAAGCAACATCTGTCAGTCACATTACGATTACCTCTGTAGTGTTGAACTTCTCTGTTCATACAACAAACAAGGTTTACATCCTGGATTGTTCTAGAACAGTGTCAAACATTCCATGTACACCAGTCATATATAAATAAACAGATTCTCCTCAGACCATTTGGAAGAGAAAACAAAACGTTTCATGAATTTAAACCAACCTAACCAAATGAACATAGATTAAATTGTTCAGTATTTTCTAACTTAGGAAATAGTTGGAAAAAATCTTTATACACTAAGGGGGCCATGAGTTGAAAAAGGTAGGGAACCACTGCTCTGCTCAGTTCAGTCCACTTTTTTTATTTATATTTTTATCTCGTTTACAAGTTTTGTTGTTGTTTAATGTCTTTTTTAAGTTTAATATTTGATTGGTTATTTTGTAGAAAACCACGTTTCCCTGTTGAATATTTCAGTGTCTTGCTTTATGTAGCCTGAAATACTTTTTATGATTACCATTTTACAATAACTCTGTTATATTCCACTATTATCCCTAGTTCTGTCCATGTGATGTTTTTTGTTTTGTTGCTGCTGCTGTTGCCACTATTACTGTTGATACCCTTATATATATATATATATATATATATATATATATATATATATATATATATATATATTCATCTTTTAACCTTTAACACTCTGCATTCTTTTTCAAGGGCGGCAAGATTTTGTGCACTTAATAACTTTGAAAGCCTTGTGTGTCTGTTCATGCAAGACAGAAATTGACATGACAACACAGCTGCGAAATTCAAACACTATCGTTCAGCGATTGGAGTCGCTTGCAGTGGTAGGACAAACTTTTTGCTCACCTACAGAGTGCTAAAGGTTAAATTATGTAGAAATCATGTCATTTAGTTTTTGTTTCTTCATGTATTGTTACAAAGGAATTCGCTAGTAATTTTGCCAAACACAAATTCCAAGGATCTCAGTGCAAATTAGGATTATTTTCTTTTTATTGATCTCTTAGGCAATCGGGGAAGGGCCCGTAGGAATTTGCAATGTGTACGTGTGTGCGTATTATATATATATATATATATATATATATATATATATATATATATGTGTGTGTGTATGTATGTATGTGTGTAATATTTTAGCTTCTATCTCTTTTTCCCTGAATAAGATTTCCACCATCAGAGACATAGCTTGAGGCATTTGAATATTGCCCCCAGGCCCCCAAATAGAGGGTTCCCTCGAAAGTCTTAAAGAGTAGTTCACCCCCTTTATTCTTGCTGTCAAATCTCACTGAATGTTTGAGGAGGTCTTTCGAGGGCCCCTCTAATCCCAAGCTATACCTCTGTCACCTTTCTTCCATCATATTATGCTTCCTTTCTTCTCACACTTTCTTGATCATCATCCTCATCTTGCAATGTCTTTTCAAAGTGAAGTGTTGTGTAGATCTGTTCCCATCCAGGATTGCCATTTGATATTTTCTACTCCAAAATTGGGACTGAATAAAACTATTTGGTTCCGAAAATGAAAATTTGGTACTGAAGGGAAATTTACACAAACAATATGACCAGGTTTGCCATTTGATATTTTTCAGAAAGCAAAATTGAGCAAATTTGGTACTCCACAAAGCTATTTGGTTCCAAAAATAAAGGTCTGGTACTGAAAGAAAATTTATGAAAAATAACCATCCCTTACACATGAATGATATGATACTATATAAATATACATAAACAATGGATTTTTTTGAAATGTGTATTTGTGATAGATTTCAAGTTACCTGATCATTTTGGGTCTGAAGCTTATAATTTTAGTCTCAAGACCAAACAAAATTTGGTCTTGTGCAGCAAAAGACATCTGACGACCCTGTTTCCACCAGAAAGAAAATCAATAAAAAGTTCTTGTGTTGGTGACTCCCCCACCCCAATCCCAGATGACAATGGAATCTGTCTGTGATAAAGAAAGGAAGAAAATGTCAAACAAAAAGATAAAAAACCACAGAATAAGTGTGAATTTTGTTTTTGCAATTGTCTTTGTCTCTCTCTCTCTCTCTTTCTCTCTCTCAATGCCAATTTTCCACTCATTCATTCCTTCTTCATTCATCTCTTTTTTTTTAAATTTCCAATTTCATTACATTACGTTGTGTTTCTATTCTCCATCTTCTCTTTTCATCTCTGGTTTTGTTTACAAAAACACACAAAGAATATCAATGTTGTCAGCTACTGTATCTTAATAATATGATAACTAGATTTTTTTTTGTTCGCTTGACAATCACTGTTTTCTATACAAACTTTAACACAACAACCTTCCAATTCCAAGAATTAACAATCACAGTTATTCTACAAATCTGTCTTTTAATCCTGTAAAACCTAACTCTTTAATTTACATCAAAATAAAGCAGGATAATGTGCCTAATATTGTTTCTCTTTATCACTTCATCATTTCCTGTTATTCCTTATATCTTTCCTTTATTATCTCCTCCTCTCACTTGCTCTTTCTTTACTGTTAGGTTACATGTTTCATCCTCGACCCCCTCTCTGTATCTCAATACAATGATTTTGAAACCAAACTTTTTGTACATTGTACACCCAGTGTCATTGTCATTCGCATTTTGATTCTACAAATGTTGTTTTAACAATTTTATTGTTGATGCGTAAAGCATTTTCGCTATTGTCATCTAATTAATGTAACAACTTAGTCAATCTGGTATTTTACTTATGTTATTTACTAATTGCATTATCTACCACTAATAATAATTATAATCATTATAACAATAATTTTAAAAAGAAGAAAAAAAAGCACCTTCAAAAAGGAAGAGAAAAATGATTGGTAAGTTTCTTTATCACCTAACATAATTAGTTTTCAAAGTAAAAAAAAAAAAAAAGAAAAAAAAGAAAGGTAAATACATATGTTAAATATGTATCAATATTATTATTATTAATCACTGTGAATGTACTTCTTTGGATATGATGCCATCAGCCTGATATTAGATATTTCATTTACAAAAAAAAAGGATAAAAAAATATAGCTTTGATATTTTATGGACCACATCCACAATTTCTGATTATCAAAAGTAATATCTTTTGTCATCCTACTGTAAAAAAGACTTATAACAATTCATTTCAGGGTTGCCAGATTTGGGCTACAAGGAGGAGATATTCCGAGCTTCATCTCCAAGACTTATCCAGCACAGGAATTAGAATAGTGTTCAATTTGTCAATCAAGCTGGTCTTGAGGCAGAGCTTCAATATCAGCTTTTTGGATATAAAGAAAGTCAGTTTTATCATCAAAAGGCTGGTAATGAACCTCTGCCTCCAAACTCTCTTGATTTCCAAATCCAGTGCTATTCTAATGCCCATGTTTAGTGTGTCTTGAAGATAAAGTTTGGATTATCTCCCATTGTAGCCCAATCTGGCAACCCTCCATCCTACTGTAAAAAAGACCTATAAGAACAACTCATTTCTTATCTTCATTTCGTAGTTTAAATCATTTTTGCTAAACAAGTTTGAATGACTGAGTGATTAGTTTTTCATTTTGGAGATTTTCAGCCTAAAATGAGAAGACTATGTTGATGCCAGCAATATATTAAAAAAAGAAAAAAATTAGATCTATCTTTTTTGAGAAAGTCTGAGTCCTGGTGTTATATACCTGTAGAGAATAATGATAATAAAAACTGGCTTCCGTTGTAGTCAACTGGTTTGTCTCCTTTTTTTCCCCCTTTAAGACACTTCATTGTCGTCACTGTGATTTAAAATTAGTTCGTCAATGATGTCAGTAAAAATGAGAAAAAATTATTATCAAACAAATTTACTTATACAAACTTATATTTTTGACCCTTTTTTAAAAATTTTGTCAAATTATATTTTTATTTTTGTTTTCTCAATTTATTTTATTTTTCTTTTGTCTCCTTTTTATATATAAATATAAACAAAAATATTTATTCTTTGATCAAGGATTTCTTTATGGGTAAGAGAGGAGTGATATTTTTAATACAAATTACCATGGCAACTTTCAATTAAGCGATATTTGGGTTTTTAATTGTATTTATTTCCATGTTAAAATTGGAAGCCTTTTTCATATCTCAGTACAAGTATTCTGATATCAATATTATTTTTAAAAGCCTTTTGTAATAATTCAAATATCTAGATGTTTTTGTCATTAGCTGGAATCACTATTTTGCAATTGTGAGCAGGTTTTTTTTTTAAGCAAAAAAGAAAAACAGAAAAAAAACGATAGAATTCTAAATGGCTCCAAGCATGTCTCTTGTGAGTTTCAATTGGCTGCATAATCCCCCATGATACATTTTGATTGGCTGACCATTGTGTGCATGCCTAGGCTTTTTTATTATCTGCTGTTTGATTAGTTCTTAGAACCCACTGAATCATGAGCTTTTGTACATTTTATGTATACATATATATATATATATATGTATACACACACATATATATATATATGTGTGTGTGTGTGTGTATGTGTATGGATGCTGTGTGTGTGTGTGTGTGTGTGTGTGTATGTATATATACATACATGCATATATACATACACATTTATTTATTTATATGGTATCATTTGTCTGCTTGCTGCCAGTATTTTTCCTATTGCAATGATTTGATCCCATGGTTTCACTGTTATATGTCCATTCTTCCACAGCACTTTTTATATTTTACTGTTTTGCAATGTTTACACACATATATATAGGGATTTGTTTTTTGTGTTTTTTTTTCCACACTCCCTACATCTACACATCTTGCTTTCAAAGTTCATGTGTCCAGCTCACTACGTCAAATGTTTATGATTTGTGTCCAGGGTAAAATATTGACATTGTGAATTCATTATTATTTTTCAAGAAGGTTGCAAGGCTACAGAAGTAAGTCTGTTAATATATTTCACGTATTTCGTATTAGTATAACATTAAAATGAATATATTCTTGGTGCTACTATAGCTTGCTATCTATCTGGCTCTAATCAGTTGTCCCAGTTGAGTGTAGATCAAAGTGTAATATCTGTTCTTATTAGCTTAATATCCAATATGTTCTCGATGTAGGGACTTCAATATTAAACTGATTGGCCCCTAATATTGTAGACTGGTCCCTAACCTCAACTCTAAACCCAACTCCTAACGTTTTGCAGGTTAAAAATGTATTGAATTACTTGAGTGGTTCTAAATTTTGAAATACATTAAATTATATTGTTTCTTTTTTGACTTGAAAACTGTTTTTCTTTACACAACAACTGGTTTATGCCATTAAACATCTGGTACACATCAGATATTAAGCTGATAAGAATAGATTCTACACTTTGATGTAAACGAAAAGGACAAGAAGTTGTAGTCAATCTGGTCAGGGCTCAGTAGAGCGCATGCTATAGTAGCAGCATATTTTTTCTCTGATAATTTCATATTCAAATGTTTTCTCTTTGTCATTTTTTCTGAAAACTCTGATTTCTAACCTTGTGTTCCGCAGAAGAGTGTATTCGTGTTCTCATCTATGTATATTTATACACATGTCTCTTAGAAACATGTCTTTAAAATATATATGTCCCTCCGGATAACAGAAGTATTTTTGTTTCCCAAAGTGTTTCATGAGATATATAATGCCCTTACTTTATTCCCATTCACTATCCTTTATACTTCAAAGTTTTTCAGACAACTGAAATCCTTGTTGTTTGTGTTAATACAAAGTTTCAGATGATCCATTCTACATCCCTCTTCAGGTGTGCTGTCCAAATGTGAGGGTGGTTCATGGAATTTCTTCTTCAATGGTATTTTCTTTTCCTTTCCACTACTTGACAGGGACAAGGTATGGAAATCCAGGCCTTACAAGGAGAGAAAAAGAAAACTCCCAAATCCAACGTTATAAGCATTGCTACCATTGGAGAAAAAATTCTGATTACCACCGACACATTTTGATAGTAAACCTTCAAATGGCTGTAGGACATCAAGAAGGAGTTCAATAGTCCGAGAAACTCTTTGAATGTTTATGACCCTAATCCAAACTCAAGACAGTATCTTTTATTCTTACAAATATTCATTTATCGCTGTAGAATTGAACTAGCTTATTCACATTTTTATTTTACTCTGGACACTAGCTTTTTGTTGATTATGATTCTTTTCCCTACATATGTTTTTTTATTATTTTATTTATCATTTGTTGATTATCACATATATAGATGCCTGTGTTAATCTGTACTTTTTTTCCGTTTTAAGCTAGCTTTATTCTGCTTCTTTGTTTTTGTAGCAAATCCACTTCAAAGCTAAACGTATACTTGCAGATCTATGAAGTATATATAAAGGAGAAAAATACAAATGCAATCTAACATTTGATTTTTGTCAGCATTGATAGAATATGATGAAAAAATACATGCATAAGTAATGGGAAATTCTTGACTAATGAGGAAGATCTTAAATCTATTTTGAAAGAAAATATTCCTAATTCAAATTTATTCAGTCTGCTGGCATTGTATTTTCCTAGCTAAAATGTGAATTTCTGTTACTACCGCTGTCCCATAATAGTTGTTAAATTTGCATGTAGAAAATCACTACTAAATGTAACTACTATTAAGGGACAGATGTAGTATATTTTTAGTATAAATTCATATGATCCACCTGAACTCAGATATTTTACATGTATTTTTTAATATTCAATCTAATATCTTAGTATCTATAACTACATTGTAGAATATCACTTTCAATTCATTTTGGTAAATACCCTGGTCAACTTCAATCTTTTATGGTTCTTAGAACAACTAAATTTAATAAAATTGGTAGAATCTTTTTAGTTTGAGATAGAAGTTGAAAATTTGTTGGAAATTATTCATGAAAGATTTATAGAATCACTTGGAGATTTTTGTTCTACTGTCACCATAAGAATCTATAGGTTGACTTTATTAACCTAATAGTGTCCTTATTGAGGTACAATAATAACCAGCCAATAGGATTAGTTTCATTTTGTTTGTTTTATCTTTTGCTGAGTCAAATTAACCTGCAACTTATTATCTGAAACATAGAAAGTGTTTTTATTATTTTTTGTTCTCTCTTTCTTTATTACTTTTCAGTTTTTTAATTGGTGCCATACATCAAAATATTACAAAAATTAAAACAAACAGTATATGCACCGCAAAGAAAGAATATATATTACCTTGCTATTAAAGACAACAGTCAAGTGATTACTCAGTCTATAAATCCATGCACATAAAAATTAGCAAATATTTTCAAATACTTTATTTAAATCATAATATTTCACTGTATATAAGTTAAAAATCTGACTCTACTGAATCATTTTTCAATGATAGCTGTGTATTTTGGCAGATAAGACAACATTTGAAGCATCCAAAAAAAGCCTGAAAAATACAGTCATCATATTGGCCACATACAAAAACAATGATTAAACCATAAAATTATATCTGAAATTGGGGTCTCTCCTTATATGGAGGTGGCTTTATCTCTCAGAATATACGGTATTTATTGAATTATTTGCCAATTTTAAACTGTTTTGGCTTTAAAGTTTTTCAAGTAAATATTTTTCAATAAAATCTCAAGTAAAAAAGAAATGACACAATTTTTGATCAAAACTAATTATAGATATGTATTTTTGGTTCAGAAATAATTTCAAATTGAGCATCAGATGCTTTGAATTTTGTTATTTTGTTTCTTTAAATTTTGTTTGCCTAGTAGATCATCAAGCAAGGTTTGTTTTTATTTTGTTTATTTATTTTTATGTTAACAACTAATAGAAGTTAAGACAGTATTTAAATTAACAAAATTTTATGCTGGTTAAAACAGTATTGGGATTATTAACATTTTACGTAGGTCAAAACTGTATTGAAATTATTAACATTTTACAAAGGTTAAAATAGTATTGAAATTATCCAACATTTTACAAAGGTTAAAATAGTATTGAAATCATCAACATTTTACAAAGGTTAAAATAGTATTGAAATCAACATTTTACAAAGGTTAAAATAGTATTGAAATTATCAACATTTTTACAAAGGTTAAAATAGTATTGAAATTATCAACATTTTACAAAGGTTAAAACAGTATTGAAATTATTAACATTTTACGAAGGTTGAAACAGTATTGAAACTAGCATTCCATTTGACGATAGTCTGTGGAGCTATGTTACTCAAGATTTAATCTGGCTTTGATAGTTCTCTACAATTATTTCTACTGTCATAAGTAAGTTATACCCCTTCTTATATAGCCAGCCAACCCAAACATCTATTTAATACTAGAAGTCTGATTCTATTTATCTGTTTGCGACTAGGATGAAGCGTTGTAGCCGGATGTTGAATAGAGTTATCCCTGAAATATCCTAATTTAAAGAATGTAAAAGGAAAATTCAGGTGATTTGCGACTTAGTAATAGTAGTATAGGGTAAGTTTCCTCCCTCGACCTCAGAAAATAGATATCTTAAAGGGAGGTCACTATTAATTGTTAATTATAGTATACTCTCCCTGGGGATATCCATCAATAATTTGAAGACCCAGCCCCTTCCTAGCTCAGTTCTACAGCAGGGTGTGGTGTCATCTGATATCCCTCTGATGACCCCACACACAACCCCACCTAGCCCTGATTTCTATATACATCGAGAATCCACTTTATTATTAATCCCACCCACGACAATACAAGACCCTATATAAACATACCATCTCCTGTATCTCCATCATACTTTCTTCATAAAGCCATTATGCACTGGTGAAACATTGAGATAGATTAAAAAGATTTCATTTGTATAACACATGCTCTTCTGAAATTGTCATTTCACTCTAATATTTGCAATTGAATTAAAAATTTAGATGCAGTTCATTCTGGTCACATCAGATTGCTCTACTTTTCTCTGGAAAGGTGACCCAATGGTTCACAGGATTGTCTGCTTGACTCTAAAATATTTTAGTATCTGATTGCACACTGGAATAGAATTGAAAATTTTCCACCTGAATTCCATAGTTTGAAATCTTGTCCGTGAACTGTTCATTTGACTCTAAGTTATGTGCGCCCCACCTCCCATATTAGATGATATTTAAGGCCCTCTCCTCTTAATTTCACCAGGGAATATCAAAACAAACCGCATTCCCTGATTTCTCTCTATATATTACCCAGTTTTTCTATCCTTCCCTCTAAATCTGACCAATATGAGGCTGGATGACAAAGGTTATGTTCACCTTTTGAGCTATTTTGGGGGGGAGAAAGTAAGTAAGGAGGGGGTCTTATGGTTGTTTCAACTGAATGGCTAGAAAATATCAAGCAGTTTTAAATGGTGGTTCGTTAGTTATAAGTAGATTAAACTCATTTTAATCAGCTTTTAATAATTTCCAAAGCTTTATATTTTTTCAAAATTTTAGACAACCTTAGGACTTTTGGGGTCACACAATGAGGGAAAAGTATCACAATCTGATGTGACCAGAATGAGCGTTGAATTTGAAGGTCCAATTGCACATGGGGTTTTTTATTTGCATTTCCTTATAGATGGATTGATAAGTAAAAGATAATTAGCATTTGATATGTATCTCCTTTAAGATAGCTAATTAGAGATGGTTGGCAGATAAGTAGGATGAGAATTTCAGTATCATATAGATGTCACTGAAGTTTGTACATTGATTATCTTCTTCCTGCATTCTCGTAACAAACGCTACAAAAACAAATTGTTGCCAATTGTAACTCCAGCCTTCCAAAAATATAGCTTGTTTGAAACTTCACAATGATAAACATTGAACTCAAGAATGCAAATATAGTTGAGTACCCCTTATTTAAAATGCCTAGGACCAGATGTATTTTGTGTTTTCAGATTTTTTTATAAATGTAAATGGTTTCTCATTTTCTTATCACTGTTACTCTTTGGGGTGTTGCCAGCCTTTCTTGACACATTAGAGAATTAGGAAAAAAAGAACAGTGATTGATCCATGTAGTTCTGGGGGTGAAAATAATTCCTTTTGATTGGGACTTATTTCTTCTCCCTCCATTTGTGATATATATAGTTTTACCTTCGTAAGAACATGAAACTATTGTTAACATGAAGATAACCATGCTTTTACCATAGTCAGGGTGAGTTAAAGCCCACAAAATCAGCCTGAGTGGAGTTTAGTGTAGAATTTTCCACTTGTGACGTATTGGCTTTTAAAAAGTTTCAGATTTCGGGACAAGGGGTACTCAACATGTATTGATATTCACTAAGCTCAATGTGAGATCAAATAAGGAGAGGAAGGAAAATTGTTATAATACAATTCTTCAAGTGGGAAGGGCTTGCATAACAGCCTCAAAAATAACTATTTGCAAAATTTTAGCGCAGCATTTTCTCATTTGCTTTATCGTTTGATATATTTACTCTTTCAAGACTTATCTATTAAGGTGCTTGATGCTTAAATGAAAATGTCTCCGTAGACTTCTTGAAGAGATCTATGGGACATATATTTGGGTAATTAAGTAATTATGTATTTCTCTGCTATAAATTACTAGCCAACCAACTAAGGCAAGACCTGTATTAAATGATACGAAATAACATCAGGATTTAGCTCATCATCTCATCTATCTGGCAATGTGTCATTTATAATGTTAAGTAAAGTTTAACCCCACAGGATAGAGGCTTTGAAGAGCAACATGCTTACTGAATGAATTTTAAAATTTATCTTCTTTTGAGGCTGCTCTTTTTGAAAATACATAATTACTTTTGAAACACAAAAATACATCATTACTTTCTGTGCACCTTAGTATATCCATGCACTCATAGAAGCATAAATATGTCCCAGAAGTCTTGAAAAGGTTTATATGCATCAAAACTTTCAAATCTCTATTCACTTTTCCTGCTACATAAGTGAATAATTTTTCAGACAGAAAATGGCTTTAAAAAATTATGCTTCTATTTTGACGTTCTTGGAGTATAAAATCAACCTTAATTAAAATTTAAAGGTGACTATAGATGCCTTCAAGTAAAAATGAGTTTATAATTTTAATACAAGGTATTTCTGACAACCATTTAGTCCTTTTTGCAATAATCCCTTTTTATAATGCAGATATAAGGGTCCGAGAGAGACAACCACGTTTTAAGTGAACTACGGATAGTCAAAAGTCAATTACAAGTTCACTGGTGAACGTATGTTTTGTTTTCATCTCAAAATCAAAGAAATCATATGTAAAACATTATGAAAGAAGTACGTGTAAATTCGTAAGAAGAAAGAATGGTGAAAATCCTGGTATAAAAATTAATTTTTTATGGTGTTTAGAACCAAAATTTGGCTAGAAAATGACCTGTTAACCTCAAAAGTTAGCCAATGCATGAAATTGAATTGATTTTCCATACCATACATTAGGTCAATCAGCCTTGTAGTTTTTTTTTTAAAGAGGCACATAAAATTAGCAAAAAGTTCAAATATTAGTATACAAGTAAGTCTTTTGATGATATTCTGTTTCCCAAAAGAAATTAATGTGCACATAGATGATTAGTTACTTGAGATAATGTAGTAACTAATTATGCTCATAAGTATGATAATAATAGTAAAAATAATAATTATGATGATAATGATAATATATTTAGTTATACTTATTGAAATTGATGGGTGTTATTGTTTTCCATTTATTTCAACGTTGCATCACATAAAAGCGAGAGATATTCATTGATGTTTTATTTAATGGAACAATAAACAGAGCAAAGTAGTTGAAATTATAGAATAAAATCTCAGCTAAATACTTCACATTGTAGAATGCAATCATTCTTGTAAAACATTAAAACATACTGATACAGTTTTATTAGTTATGATAAGAGAAAATTGCATTTCATAAGATTTCTGGTGGGTTTTAGGTGAAAATGTTTGTATCCACCAATCAACAGCCTTATATTGCAAACCACATTATATTTGGGGGACTCCCGTACTAACATTCATGTTTTGTTTTTTTTTAATTGTAAACATAAAGATATTACAATGATAACCAAGATGAATGTAGGACTTTCATATTTATGGGAAAAAATCTGAAGTTTAAAGAAATAATCGCTTGAAGCTAGATACTTCGCAAAATCACACTTCTAATTTTGATAATTTGAAAAAATGTCCCTTCTCTCAACCTTCAAGTATGAAATTGCTTCTAAAAATTGATCACAGTTTAGCCTGTGGGTTTTGGAACCATTCATGTTTTTTCTGCTATTAGCTACTCATATTTGTCTGTGTACACACACACACACACACACCTACTTATTTTGCAGTTCAAGTTTCTTGCTATAAATTTGATGTCTATACTTTATGATTTCTCAAGAAAAAAAAACAATCTTTACTAGTATTGAAATGATCTTTTTAATTTTATTTCTTAGTCAAATTTGTTCTAAATTCATGTGTTGGAAAAATCACTTCTCAGGAATTACACTAAAGTATCTTTTTATCTTAACTCGCTTAGAAGCTGCTTTTGACAGCATTTGAAATTGATATCCAGTCATCTCCCATTTATAGAGCTTATATTATAATTATTTGCTTACTCCATATTTTCTTTTAAAGAACTGTAATTAGCACTTCATAGACCAAAAGTTATTTCCCTTAGACAGACTTTTTTTGTCAATACATATTTAATTTGATTAATTACTCAGAAACCAGTGGCCTGGTTGGACTAGAAATTTTTTTTTCTTCACATGAGAGCATTTTAATGGTATTGTGTTAACATACAGAAATTTAATTATGATAATATAGATTATTGAATTTCTCAAGTTTATTTACATGTTTTATGATAGATTATATCACTCTAGAAATCTCTGCTAGGCTTTGCTGGATTCCAAGTGAGAGTAAGTTTCCTTGGAATTCCAGCATATTTCTTCATGATGTTGTCTTCCTTAGCTGTGACAAAATTTCATTTTTCTTCTCTTTGGATTCTCAATTATTCTCATCTCACGAACTATTTCCAGCCATTTTTTTAGTTATTTACTAAGTTTAGCTTAGTTATATCACAAGGCCATAAGTATTGGGCACCCATTGAATTCATCCCAGTTATTATCAGAACTATATCAATGAAACAATTTCTCATGATAACATTAACCATTTTGTATAATCTGATTATAAGTCACTAAGTTGGATCGTAGTACTCTTAATTTTTCTCTGTAGATTATTTTAGGATTTAAGATGTAGTATCTTTCTTCATAATTTAGAAGTAAGATTTTCCAAGATCTTTGAATAACATAATATCCAAAAAACAACTGTCCCCTGTCTATTTTTGTTAGATGAAGTATTACAACATCAAAATAGAGGTTAGGTGTAAAGGTTTGATTTGGATTTGAGATCAGTTGGTAATTGCAGCAAGGCATTATCCTGACTTCCCTTTAGGGATGTGTTCAAATCTCACAAGAAGCTTATTCTTTATTTCTGATCAAGACACTCACTTCCATAAGATAGTGGCCTGAGTAAAGTAATAATGAAAAGCATCAGGAAAATAATAATGAAAGCAAATAGTAATGGAAAAAATAATCGATAACTACTCTCCTCTAATATGTAAGCATTCTCAGACTGAACACGTATCGGCCATTGTACCCTACAGTGTTTTGGAATGCTGACATGGTTACCATCGAAGCGTGAGGACAGAATGTCCCTATTCCACTGTCTAATTTTGGATGAAAGCCGTAGTGATTCCTATGTTGTGTTTATGTTGATGTCCAAAGTTGGCGCCACCTGAAAATGGCCGTAGAACAGAAGATAGTGTTCAAAATGATCAGCTGAGGTGAGGACATCACTCCAAAAAAACACTTAGACATTATGATAATTCCTCATCTAAAAAAATCCTGACAGAAACTCTTCTCTTATTCAAAATCCAAATTTCAAATTCAATTTCTTCTCAAAATGTTTTATAAGAAATTTCACTCAAACAACATAAATTAGAAAATTTTGAAAATCAGGCACTAAAAAGACTCTCCATAGCTAAAGATGGCTGTATTTTTCCATTTTTTCAATCTTACAAACTTCATGGCTAGAAATGTCAAGTACACTTGAAAAATGATGTGAAGGCTCCTGAAATGTTGTGATATTTGAATTCTATTATTATAAATATATCATTTAAGAATCATATTCTAATATATATATCATTTAAAAACCATATTTTAATAAAGATATCATTTAAGAATCTTATTTTAAAAATAAATCATTTAAAAATCATATTCTGATGAATAAATTATCATTATATTCTTATGAATATTATCTAAAAATCATAATGTAGTTTATATTATCTCTAAATAGATATTTGTGGCTCCTCTCTTCTTATTTAGATATCCCCACCCACTGTAAGTACTATTAAGTAATGAAATATGCCTTATATACTTTGATTTTTTGAGTGTATTTTATATTTTTAGCTATTAAGTTAGCTGGAGATGAAATTTGGAAAAACACAGACATTTTTAGCCATCAACTTGTATTGATATCTTTTTAGTGCCCGATTTGCAAAGACTACCCAAAAGTCTTCTTCCTCATTTATTATCAGTTCAATCATCGTTGTTCATCTCATTTTGTCTCTTCCTGATTTTGTGATGCTGATCAACATGCTTTTTTTCTCTCTCTCTCTCTCTCTCTTTGCTATCTATGTCTTTTTCATCATTACACATGTTCAACACTCCCCGTTGTTTGTCTTTCACCATATCACAACACAAACAATCCTTACCAGGTGATGAGAGGGAAAAAAAATTGTTTGTCCCCGCCACCTCTTCCACCTCACTGTGCTTCATTCCTCTATCTGTTGTCTCTCACCCTGCTTGTTTTGTTTTGTTCTTCAATACCCCTCCTCTCCTCCTCCTCCCAAGAAAGCATAGTGGGTGGGCTATGATGTGAACGAGATGGGGGGGATGGGTCAGTTAATCGAAAAAGGTTTGGCAATCTTGTTCTATGTCATCTTGATCTATCGCTCCAGCTTGCAGAAACAATTGCGTAAAAATAATTACGGATGGACGGAAAGCATACAACGGGTTACAGAATCACGCTGTTGTAAATCATGATGTTAGCCTTGTACATTCAAAATTTACATATGAACATCATTGAAAGCAACTGGTCCAGCAGTAAACTATATTCCCAAACAAGTGACAAAAAATCATTTATTAATTATGATAACTTGTAAGGTCAGATCCAGTAAATGAAGTTCATAAACAAATCGTCAGAAAAACAAACTCTTGTAAATATGTGTTTTGTATGCCAATAAATGTACTATGCTTATTTTGGTACTCCTTGGTCTTAATGTTGAACCAGTTGCCATCAATATTGTTCAAATGCACTGTGGAATCATTTGAACCAATGTAGTTGATATCGTGATTTACTGCTGCATGATTCTCCAACTTATATGCTTTTCATATATTTGTAATTATTCTTGAATGATTGTTTCACCCAGTTGGAGTGAACCTCCTTTCTACGTGACATGAAACAGAAGATTGCCGATGGTTTCTCAGAAAAAACCTGAAATGACAAGGAAAACCATTGAAAATCTTATAACATTGTCATCGATGTGAAAAGCCTAAGTTCATGCTGTCAGAATTATGAGAGTTTATAGCCTTGTATCTCAACCAAGCATGATCTGTGCAACCAGTTTAAGCATATAGAAGATTTAAATCATGAAAATTAGTGTTTGAACTATTTAGGGAATTCTTTTTAGTGCTATACAAATCTCTCTTCCTTATAAAGCATTCATTTATTTTTCATCAGAATTTTATTGCATGTATTTATTTCATCATTACTAATACTGACACACACACATATATATATATATAATATATATATATATATATATATATATCATATTTTATATTTTTAAAAGGCTTTAGTCAATGGTGAAAATACTATAGATTATTTATATGAGGTTTGTGAAATTAATTAATATTATTTATTTTTTAATTGAGATCAGAAAGAAAATGTTGCAGTTCATTTTTTGTCATCCTTATGAATAATTGATCTTGAAAGATTAGTTGATATCATTGAGCCTGAGTCTCAAATAGATTTTTTAAGTATCAAATTAAACAAGGGAAAAAAAACATTGTTATATTAAGGGTTAGATTGCTTTTAGAAGGCTATATATATACATATATATATATATATATATATATTAGAAAACACTAAAAAATTCCCAGATGTTCTGCCATATGTTTTCATTCAGGCTTAAATGAAATTATTGAAATGAACTATATATATATATATATATATATATATATATATATATATATATATATATATATATATATATATATATATATATATATATATATATACTAAATTCAATGTCACTTGTTGATAATCTAATTTTATAGATAAGATAGTTTTCCTTTTTAAATTGCTAAAAAAACCCACTCTAATAAATTTCTTATGAGCCTAAAATGTTCTCTAGAAAGAATGAAGCATAGCAAGATATCTGGCTAATGTTGAGTGTCTTTAAATATTCGTACACATTATATGCACTATAATAAGTATTCTTACACACACATACATACACACACACACACACACACACATATATATATGAGCTTGTTTTTTTTTCTAGTATTATTTGGTTGACCACTTAAAACTCCTTTGCTATACAATTTCTAACATCTTATAGAAATGCTCTTCAGATTAATTCCTGATGTTCTTTGAGGAGATTTTTCTGAATTAATCCTAGAATTTTACTTATAATGATGAATGATGTTGCCATGGAAAAAATTTGGTTCCATTAATCTTTTTTTTTTTTTTTTCCTTTTTTTTTATTTCTTAAGAAATTTTATTTGACTAACATTTACATATTTTTTACATCTTATATTTATTTTACTTCCTCTGACTTAATACAAAGTCCTTTTTTTTTTCTCATTTACACTGATCATCAATTCTTGTGGACATTTTTTCAGGCAGTCATTTTTACTTCCAGGAATATTTACAAGTATTTGGTACCAATTAACATAAACTGATTTAGGCTGACGAGTGTTCTCATATTGGTTGCTATAGTCACAGCGCTCCAGCTGTTGTACCCTCTGACCTTTGTCAAGTGATTTCAGGTAACCTTCTAGGACTTTCAAACCAAACTCTCTCTGTGATTCAGAGATTTTTCTTTTCTAACTCAATGAGACCCTATACAAAGCCCATGGGCCACTCTAGGTATCTTTTTATTGGTAGAACCATGTGATGGAGCTCCTCTAACGTTTTCCATGGTGAAGGATATCTCACGTCAGAATGTTGACCCATGATAGTGCAGCTTGATATAACATGGTTCGAGCATAGACCAACTTGGAATAAAAAATATACTTGAAAAAACCTCAAACACACCAAAATGCATTAAGAAGATTGTTAGCCATTTTATGGCTATTGGAATTGCTCAAAATTGTTGGATTCACTTTAGAATAGTGAAAATCAGTACCAAAATATTGTCAGAAATGGTGCTAAAAATTTCAAGTACATTATACCTTTGACTCTTTGTTTTTTGTCACTTCGTCTTTGCTCGTTTGTTGACCCCTGGTTGGCATTTGCCTCATATGTAACTAAGTTTTGTCAAATGTAACCTGGTAAAGTGTCACAATTTTTAAAAAGCTTTATATCAATTCCTGTCTTCGTACCAGACTAGCCTCACCATACCCTCACAGTTTTCTCTTCACTTCTGCACGAATTACGAGGGTCAGTGTCAAAAAAGTTGCAAAAATGGTAACCCCAATGCTGTCCTAGCTCTGCCAGTGTAAGTTACGTATTTACAATAAATGGTACTAATAGATTATTCTATATAACTCCACACCTACGTTCACTTGCCATAATGAAATGATACTTGCAAATAGGAAAACATGAATTAAGGTTTTTAAAAATGGAGATTTCGTTGCAACGTTCACTTGCTTATAATGTGGTAGAAAATTATGCACCCTGACTTCTGCATTATGATAGGTCTACTGTGTAATTCTCCTTAGTTAATTTGTTCTTGTGATGTCACTTGTCTGCCTCTTTCTCTGAACTGGATTATATGCTCAAGCAACATCAGAAAGAAGTAAAGTGTTTGGTTTGAGATTTCTGTAGGTTACCATTTACAAGAGACATCTAAAGAAGGCTAGAGGGTACAACATCTGACATATTATGTATAGAACAATTAAGATGAAGATGCTAGTCATAGCAAATCAGTGTATGAAAATAATAATTCCTCAGCAGTAGGACAATAATTACTTTCAATATTTTGATTATTTTTTTTCTCTGATTTTTCATCTGCTAAATCAAAAAGTCTTCCATAGAGAGAGAAAGGATAATGGAATGACTCATGAAAAAATAACCTGTCAAGTTATTCACCCACTAGAAAATAATGATGACCTCTTTGTTAATGTTATTTCGGCTATTGGATGAATGAAAAAAAAAAACCCACTTGTTCTTGTCCAAACCATACTCGTAAAGAAGTATTTTTTTGCTATATCATGAAAAATTCCTGGAAATTACTGTATAAATGTCTGCTTGATGTTTACTAAACAATGACTTGATTATCATATATGCCAGATTATAAGACGATTGATTTACAAGGATATTAGGAGGACTATTCAATACAAAATTCTCCATATCCATCTTTGGTAGATGGCCCCTTAGTCATAATACTGGCACCTTTGATGCAATGTTATAATTCCTTCTTTTTTTCCCCCTTTAATTGAATATCTGTTTTATATATTGGCATATATGATAAGCAGAATGGGTTTGATTTATGATTTTGATTGCATGTACATCTTACTGATTACAAGAGCTTCAGTCTGTACAATTCCAATTTGCCATCAGAATACCTTAACGAAAGCATTTTCATGAAATACTTCCTCTGTCCTATAATAGTTGTTACATTTACATATGATAATAAGTGAATAAGTGTGATAGTATTATGGCACAGAGATAGTAACATTTTGGGCATATCAACAAATATTTTGAAAATTAAATGGTAATTATACTCAACAAATCATTCTCATGCTCAAAACTGAAATTAACTTTGTACCGTTCTTGTTAGAGACTGTGGATACTTGTTACTGTATTTACTCATAATGTAGGGGAAAATTAGTAAATTGGGGTCAAGTTGTCCTTAAAGAAATGGATTCGTGTTTTGTTTTTGTTTTCAAAACTCCTATAGAAACTGTTTCTGTAGTTGTTATGAAAAACAAGAACAAAAAGATCAGACTCTGTTCAAAAACCGCAACGTTGTGTATACAAATATTCACAGCATTTGTTTCTGTAATAAAACTGTTTCTTTCCAATTGAGTTTTCACGTTAATCCCAATTAAAACTTCCAAAATAAAAATAAATAATTATATCAAAAATGAAATAGAATGAAAAATATCATACAAAATGCAATATAATACACTCTGTAATGAAATATGAAATGTATTCATTAATTATAATAGTCTGCCTGCCTGCTTGCTTTCTTTCTCATACTTATTCATCTTGAGAATTGATTTTTTTCAAGTTATATAAATGAAGTGTATACATTAATTATAAGCATTGTATGGTCTGCTTGCTTTTCTTCTCATAGTTATTTATCCCAAGAAAGGAAGCCGTTATCTCTTTAACCGCTCTCCGTTTGGTCTCTTAACTCCTCGCAAACACTGTTAACCTATTCGAATCTGATCCTAACGAGAAATTTCCGCCTTTCTAAAAACTGCTGACTCACATTGCAGTTAAAAACCAATAATCCATTTCTCTCTCAATAACTTGACTGAAATTTACCAAATTTCTCTTACATTTTACCTGCTTAAGTTTGGTGATCTTTAAATAATGAGTATTTTTTAAAAAGTACTTACTATTGTCTGTAGAACAAGATATTTCCCTATATGATTGAGTTCATTATGGAAAAAACTGGGTGCAACCTAACTCAACAACACTTTAATGACCTGTTTGTTCAAATAATCATTGTCTTTAATCAATATATATATATATATAATGCTCTTTACTTACATGCATATTAAACAATTATTTATTGTTAATTTCTTCTCTCCTTACACCCCACTATGATGTCTACACATTCCTGTCATTTGGGTTATATATTTGAGAATAAAGCCCTCTTGAGCGTGAATGTGACAAATATGACTCTTATTATATAATTTTCAATTAAAATAAAGGCCTCTTAAGTTAACAAAAGTAGTAGGACTGACAAGGTACTGACTTCCTATGCTTAGTGCTTGTCCAGGCTGCTGGCTACAGCAGTCTCAGCCGATGGTCACTACTGATACTATAGAAGTATAAGACATAACTTGCATTATGTTCTACCAGGAATATCCAGCATTGCCTGGGAAAAAGAGAGCTTCAAAATAGTCAACACATAGAAGATATGTTCTTCAATCCTTCTTACCCAAGACGAATGGAAAAACTATTATCCAAACAAACACCTGAATCTTTACTTCCAATCTTTGCTGTTTACTCACTCTCTCATAAAATGATGGCCTTACTTGAGTTAGGATTTGAATAATTGACCAAAAATTCAGATGAGAGTAAATAGTCAATTATAATGATTAAAAACACTTTATACGATGACTCCATTAAAAAACTAATAAAATAATTAATTTCAATTTCATCAAAACAAAATCACTTTATTTTGAAATAACACAGTCATGTGTCCCTCCACTCCACCCCTCCAACACCTTCCATCACCACTCACTTTTTGTCAATGTGGAAAGGGGAAGGGTAGAGGGAGAAACTTGTGCTATTTTTAGTGCTGCTGCTCTGAGCTGTACCATTGCCTGAAAAGCAAAATTTGATTGGGAAAACACCAAGATTTCTTCAAGAATTGACTTTAATGAAAGAAATACGTATGCTATTTGTAAGAAAGAATAATGAAAATCCTGGAATTGAAATTGATTTTTTCTGATGTTCTGAACCAAAGATTAAGCTAAAGGTTAGCTTATGTAAATAAAAAAGCAATTTTCATTGATTCACTATGCCAAATATCAGGTCAATTGGCCGGGTAGTTTTTGCAGAGAAAAGGTACAAACAAGATGCTCAAATATTTGTATTGATATGATGATTTATTTTCTTCCATTTGTCATTTTTTATGTGTTCATGGTAAGGATTTACAGCAGAACTGTCAACTGTTTGCGTTTTGTTGAGATTAAAGATCAGTAAATGAATGCTGTTGTTTTGAACTGAAGAGGGAGAAGGCCTCCTTCTGTCTCAATAAACAATGGATTGAGAATCACTGAATTGACCTCTCCAGGGCACAAGCCTGGGCAAAGCGTATGGAGATCCTTGGATGCTTAGTTGTTAGATTCTTCCTTTCGCCCATCAAAGGAAAGTGGAGTTCAATACATTTGATATCATCTCAGCTGCAAGAGCTGTAGGAAGGACTTCAGAGTTGGCATGAAAACCATCTTAAGGGTACTCAATTCCCTGGTTAGGAATTAGAGTTGTCCTTATCTTACACTGGTACCATTGTCCATCATTACTTGCTACATCACCTACACCTCCATTTTGAACTAGGTTTTTAAATCTCCAAACATTACCCTGTAGATGAAAGTCTGGCTTGTTTCATATTGTCATATGATGCATATATATATAGAGAGAGAGAGAGGGAGAAACAATCATTGGAAAAAATGGTTCTTGAACAGCCATTCTGAATCAGCTAAATCTAAGAAAAGGTTGGAAAATAGTATGCTAGACGATTAACAACTACATGATGAAAAACATTAGTTAGGAGATTTAAAAACCTAGGAATCAGCAATAGCAGTCTACAACAATCCAGTTTCCAGCTTGCAAAGCCTGTCAAAGCGTTGAACATTGGTATGAGCGGAGAGAATGGAAAACTCTGTATTAGGACAACTCTTCATGTGGACTCAGTTGCTAATTGAATACATTCTAAGCTGTGTGATTACGGAGGGGGTATCCTTTCACTTGCATCCTGCTAAATTCCTGGTCCCCACCCAGACTTGAGACTCACAAAGATCACTAAGCTGACACATGCAACAGAAAATCAGGACTTCATCACCTACCTCCATACTCTATTGGGAGTTGCCTCTTGAGTGACTGGACATTTTTAATTTTCCTATCAAGGTTCTTGAGACTTTTTCAAATGTAAGACAAGAGAATTTTGAACTATTATCTATTTTCTGTCCAACCAAAAGTTCCACTAAATTCAGAGAAATTTACAGTAGTTCTACTTGACACTTATTTGATTCTGAGCAATAGCTCGAGTTTACTTTCGACTTTGCAGCAGATGAGTTTGAAAAAACACGTTACATCTATGATGTCATGACTATGATTGAGAACTATACACCTTTTTTGGCTTGAGATCAGCAGCAGCTCCCATAGTTTTCAATTTAAATCTCTGCACGAACACGCATTAACCTCAGATCAGCGGCAGATGTCATAGTTGACAATTTACATTTTCACATGGAAATGCTCCACTCAGACCTATTAGTTATAATTTTAATTATATTGTATAATTTTAATTATATTGTATGCCATGAGCAAGCATTGCATATCAGCCATGTAATATGTCGATTAACTTGTTAAGGTATCAAACTTCCTCTTGATTTTAGGTTGATCGTACAGTTCAAACTCTAAACTTCATCACAGGATTCTACTACTTTATCAATAATTATCATTATCATCATCCTCATCAAAAATGCGATAATGTAGATGCAGTTCCTACATAGACTTATTTGGAACATTGTCCTCATTTTGATTTTTTTATACATTCACAACATTCCAGCCTTTGTACTCTATAGCCTTCTTTGGGTACATGTCACATTTGGAAACACTCTTGGAATCTCATGACAAACCCACATTTGATCCGTGGATGTAGTCTAGTACATGATGCCCATGGGCACAGATGGTGGAATGAAAGCAGTATACCCCCACTGGTAGAATGCGGGGCTAAACTTGAGATTCCGAGAGCATTATCAAATGCAACAGGCAACTGAAAAAGGCTGTAGGGTACAATGGATGAAACATTGTCAACATATGAACAACTAAGAGAAGGACAATGTAACTTGTTAGTGTTAGCCATTTAACTGCTAATTCCCTTAAGAAACCTAACTCCAATTTCTCAATAAGTTTAGCTCTTTGATTGTTTTGAGGTGAGCTTTTTGCCAATCTGAATGTGTTCTTGTACTATTCCTGGCAGTTTGGGGGTTTCTTTTTTCTTTTTTTTTAAATACAAACTGATTTCAAAGAGCTTACCAATCCTATAAAATCAGCTGGGAAATCAAATTCTTCCCTAACACTTTGGTAGAATGATAATCCTTAATCTTAAAAATTCAGACAGAAAAAATCGTACCATCTGTTATTTTTTTTTTGTACTTTTTAAAGCGATGGCAGTTGTTTTGTTTTTGTATTTTTTTCTCACTAACTCAAACTCTTGTAATCAGCCTTGTTCCTGAGACAAGATGACTTTTATCCTGTGTAGATTTTGTTCTTAAATCCTATTTACACAGCTTCATGTTGACTGCTGAAAATAGGACCTGGGTTGCCAGAATTAGCTGCAATGGGAAATCATTTGTGCTTCATCTTTGAGACTTACCCAACACAGGCATTGGGATAGCATCAAGTTTGGAAATCAAGCAAGTCAAGAACCTCTGCCTCCAGACTTGCTTGATTTCCTAATTAAACACTATTCGAATGCCTGTGATGGGTAAGTCTCTGAAATAAACCTTGGATTATTTCTCCTCGTAGCTCAATCTGACAACCCTGTATAGAACTTCTTAATTATAATACAGTATGTTATAACACAAACTTTCAAAGACAAACAGCTGGTCCAGAATAGTTTCCAAGAAGAACAGACCTCCATATTCAAAGGAACCCACAGAGTTATTTCCTCAAATTCTCAGAATCCTTCACAAAAAATTTTTTAACATTTATGAAGTAACAATTATATTTTGTTTATGAAATATATTGATGATGTGTTGGAAAAGCATTTTTTCATGCAAGTAGCCAACCTACAGAAGTAATAGTCTATAACTTGGAGAAGAGTCATTAACATTGTAAACTTTGTTTGGACAATTGAATCTTATTTTCGCATTCTTGATCTTGTTAATACCTTTCAGCTGATCCATTCTTTAGCCTTCATCAGGTGTATAATATGACAAAAGGTGCAAACCCTTTTTTTCCCTCCAGCCAACCATAGTGAAAAAGAATGGATTAGCTGAAACATAATGTTGACACCATCAATAGTGGGAAGAAAAGGTTCAATTGTTCCTTCCAGAAGTGATTTCTCAACTCTCCTTTCCCAAGTGTGTACAGCTGATTTTAACGAAACATGCATAATTGAACCCTGGGTTGCCTAATGGGGGCTGCAAGGGGAGATAACCCAAGCTTTATCTCTGAAACTTACCAAACACAGCCATTGGGATAGTTTCGAATTTGTGCTGGTATTGAACCTCCGCCTGCAGATTCTCTTGATTTTCAAATTACTTGTGTTGAGTAAGTCTCTGTGATAAAGCTCGGGCTATCTACCCTTGTAGCCCATCTGGCAACCCTGATTGGATATTTTATCTTGGGTCTTCAAATTGATGAATATTATCTCTCCCTCCACCCTTGAACTTCCTCATCGTAACTATTTTGACTGAACAGATTGTCTCATAAGACGCATTCATCATCTTCCATGATTATTTTCCTCTGTGGTTGTGTCTGTTTCTTCTTTGGGGCCATTCCTCCAAAGCCTTTTGTCTGACAACTTTAGAAAGCTTGAAGAAAATGAAGATGGTGATTCTGAAGCGAAGGTAAGTATTATTGTTGAGAATCTGCTCTCTCGACTTTCTCTCATTGTTTGATTTAACAACATTGATACGTTGCCTGCTGCTTGTCTATACATGACCCTCATTGCATTATGCCTTTCAGATTAATGGTTGTGTTAACCCTTTCCAAATCGAATGGCCAGCCAAACACGTGTTTGTTTATAATCTTCCTGTAATCTGTAAAAATCTAGTCAAAACTTACTGAGTAGAAATTTGGTTAAAAATCAGTTAGACCCATATTTAGGCTTACTAGGTTATACCCCTTTTTTTTTTTTCATATTTAAGTATAAACCCTTCCTTATTGAGAGATTTTGCTCTTGAAGAATCTAGTAAGTCTGCCATTCTCAAGGGAATTACAACAATTATCACCTGTTTCTTCAAAATTGACTCCAACACACTTACTAGGCTTTTTCCTTATTACAGGAGGAAATCTGTTGGTGTGCTTTGAAATTTTATTAATAAAAAATCCTCTACCACTGAAGCCTACCAGAGTAGTTTTGATGTAGAGGAGTTTAATTGTGTAGATAGCTCAGAAATTGAATTTGAGCTATATTACTTTTAAAATGTTATCAGTTCGGTCTGGAAAGGGTTGAATAAAAGAAAAGTAACAAATTGCATTCATGGTTCAAAATTTGACTCTATATTCTGTATAGATTACCTTGATAAAATCCATTGACCTTTATTATTTCTCATTGCATGGGTACACTGAGTAGTACATTGCTTTTTCCGGGGGCCTCAAATATTCTCAAGATGGCCCTGCTCAACTATATTTTTTTAGTGATCAGTTTTATCAGTACTGTTGTATTGAGGGGGAAAAAATTATTATTCATTACTGCTCATTATTATTTACTTGACTCACAATATTCAATTCAAACAAATCCCTGAGTTATAATGAGATCTTTGTTGTTGATTGGTAGCCGTTCCGATGATGTCTGTAGTTGTGCAGAGATTTGCATAGCAACCTCCGTGTTAATGCTTTTTTTTTTTTTAGAGTGGGAGCGTCATTAAACTGGTGGCCTTTATTGCAAGATTTTTCATATTTGCCTAACAAACTATAATATGAATTAATGAAACAAAATTTGTTATAAATAATCCACAAATATCCATACCTCGCATGAATGGATCACTAGTCCACACTTGTACCAGAACTAATCTAAAAAGTCAAGTCAATCTTTTATCTGAAATTATCTAAAAAATGAAGCACATAATTATTAATAACATTATAAATAGAGAACATCATCTCATTATTCACGTCTAAAACTCCGGAAGATTTTCATGAAACCAAATGTACCTTTCAGCACGTCCTAGTTGAACGTTAATGAGAGAAAAATGCAGCGTCAGGTCCTAGACAGCCTAATATATTATTCACAAATAGGATATCAATCTAAAATGATATTGTTTAAAAACAATTATAAAATGTCAAGCTTAAAAGGAAATTGGTAATTACTTTCTAAACTGCAGAAGTATGCTCCAATTTGTGCTGGTATGATAAATGTCCTTATGCTGGCAACAGCAGCAACCATCCCTGCCCAGGCTTTACATATCACAAGTTTCTCCTCGTCAAGGAATTCTTTGAGGTTTTTGCAACATGTGAAAATAGACTCAAAGGTGACACTCATTTCACTACATACTATTTTACCTAAAGAGTAGGGGAGGAGTCGGATTCTTACCTTTCCCAAGGACATTAGTGCTAGTCGGAGTTTGAACTCATCTCTTCAAGTCCACTTTCCAGGTTGTTAACTAATACGCCACAGGCACTTGCCTGTGCTTCAAATAAAGACACGTAGTTAATAATCCTATGATAATGATTGTTCTTATTAATTGCGAGCTTATGCCTAAAGTTATTAATATAAGATTGATAATTGGATTCAGGAAGGTATAATTTTGAATATATGTAAGTAAATATATGTTTGTATGTATGTATATGTAAATACACCAGTCTTAAAGGCAGTGGGAAATTCAATCTCAAGGTCCTGGCAAAGATAAAAGGATAATTATTACTGGGTTTTCCAAAAATAATGCAAACAAAAAATTTTGAAGATCTTTCAATTGCATTGAGATTCTGAACTGGAATTTCAACTGTAGAATCTACAGTTGTGCTGAAACTTTTCCACTGATTTTGAGTTGGTACACTTCAATTGTGTGACCACATGAACGATTTGAAAAGGCTTAGTTTGAAACTGAAATTCAGGTGGTTATCTTTCTCAATATATGCAAACATGTTGTGATTTACGACCCACCTGCCTTATATCACGAACCGCGCTATATAGAGGGACGCCTTATTTTGAAGATGCGAAATGATTTGCAATGAATAAATTACGTAGTATTTCACTTACAAAAGAATTATCGATTTTACGGGAGGTAACTCTTGTTTTTATAATCGGAGTTAGTTCCCTTATTCCTCACACAAAATCAGATGGATATTGGTTGATTTAATGATACGTAATGTAAATGTAGAAGTGTAGATCATCTTGAAACTTTTTTTGAAATAATCTCATATATTTTTATAAACATCGAAGTTGATTAATCTAGGTATGAAAAAGAATAAGTTGTATAAATGTTAGGTTGCAGTTTTGGAGGGTTTTTTTTTTAACTTTATAGGAAGAGAATCAGCAAAATTGATTTACAATAAGTAAAAAATATTTTCAATTATTCTATGTACGTGGGTGAAATGCAGTGAACAGATGCATTGGAGCCAATTTGGTTAGTTACAGAAGTATAATAAATTCACATTAAAAATTACCATTTAAATTTCTAAGGTAATAAAGTTACCTGCCTTTGAGCTCTTGGTAAATTTTTCGATTTTCCACTGTCAAGAGGAGCAGTATCGAGCAGTTCATGAATTTTAGAGTTGTCCAAGCAAATGTCAAAGAGAAGACTTGATACTAACTGCAATTAAATACTGTTTTCATTTTTAATTGAAATAAATTAACTAAATAATTATCTTCTAATTTTCTGTGTAAATGTCTGTGCACAGAAAAAAATGTTCTTTAATTCTGTGTACATTTCAATATAGGTGAAAATTGGCATATATATCTAATATTATTTTATATAGTGAACATACAGTCAGATCACTACAGAAATTCCAATTCTCATAAGATTACAAAAGTTAAATGACATCAAGCCTAGTCATTACCCAGATCGGCAACAATCCAGGAATACCAGGTGCTGTATGCAGCAACAAAATTGCTCTGCCATCAAGTATCAGAACATCTTGCCAAGCTAGGACTGGACAGTTAATCAAGTCTTTCCTCTTGCACATTGTTCCATTGAGGATATGATGGTGTACTCTCCTAAGTGCTACTATTTTACTATCAAGTGGTAGTGATCATAATTTACAAAATGAAATCAGTGAAAATCCTACAGTTATTAAAAGAAAAAAAACTATAAGATGCATCAAATATGCTAGTAAAAACAGTTATTATTTTAATAAATTTAACACTCGAAAATATAAAAAAAACAGATTTATAAATATATAGGTGATTATTTTAGTTTTTTATCTTGTGTGTGTGTTATATTTCATTAATTTTATCTTGCTTTTATCTGTAATAGATTGCTAAAGTAGGGGAGAGAGCTACATGGAAAGTGCATTGTTATCTATTTTGAGATTAATTAATATCCCTAACCACCCTAAATCACTGACCACCTCTAAATACGCCATTTTTTTTGTTTGTATATCTGCCACAATTCTTTAATAAGCCTGCTTGGTGGAACGCTGAAAGAAAAGAAATCATTTGGTACAGTTAACCTTCGGATATTGTCATTTCTCTCTCATATTGTTGGATTAAGCATAATCCATTCCAATAGATAGATCATGAAATAGATGCTTATATCTGAAAATAATTCTTTTATTTAGATATTTCCGATCTTTTTCTTTTTGTTGTTTATTTTAACAAGCCATGGAAGACATCCATCATAGATAAGAATTGTTGTTCAGTTGCTACCAACATTTGTTCCATTTTATTATCGATATTCTATAGAACATGGATATAGCATTTCATAATTCTCTCTCGTTTTTTTTTCCAAACCTGTGTCTGCTTGATTGAATATATTAAAATGCCTTTGGTTAATAGAATATTTGTATTGCGTTGTCATAGCAACCGACAGCCTACCTTACTGTTGGAAGTGACACTGCCTCTTCCTCCTACTCATTGATTGACGACATATAACTCCGTCATCCAACCTACCACTCCTGTCAATTGTCAAGTTTATTTTCATATACTGCTGTGAGAAAACCAACAATTATGATTCTAGCAATGTAAAGCTGACATTTACTAGAAGGTCATTATCTAGAGAAAAAAAAGGAATGGTGAAAAAATGATATTGCAGTAAGATTATTTCAGTCACGATTATTTAAGAGAATGGCATCCAAGAATACAAGCGACCAGTCATCTGAATCAGTCACAGGTAAAATATATTATTTTTCTTGCTAGAATTTAAAGTTCTAAGGTTTTTTTGATTTTATAAGTTTTTGAATTTCAAGAAAAAATTTTGAAATAAATATCTAAAATGCTGAAACTAGAAGAAATTGTTTCCATTTTCATAATTTAATCTTGTAAGATTTTTTTTATACCCCTTAACTAAGTGCAGGGTGGTTGGGATACTACAGATGTTTTCATCAAGGGTGTACCAAAGGCAAAATGTTCTGACAGAGCCTGTCACTCTTCAGCCTGGTTTTGAATCCGAGTTATCAGTCTTCTAGACTTGTTCCTAACCATGGTTAAAATGCACTGTCAACCCCACTAAATACCCATAGCTGGGGGGAGGAGAGATAAATTCATACCTTTCCAAAGGTAATTAGTGTGAAGTGAACGACAATCATCTCAGTGTAGTTTGAACTTGGCTTGCCAATTCCATTTTCCGTGACATTAATGGTTGGGCCTCTCAGCGCTTCAAATCTTATAAGATGAGAAGTTTTTAAATTGATTGCAGTGTAGGATTACTGAAATAACATACTGCCAGCAAATTCCATGTTGATAATTCTCAGATCTTTCATTTTTTTTTCTTCTGTTGAATGTTATGATCTAAGACATTCTATTACATATTTTGGTCCTTCTTATAGTTTTTTATCTGATGAAGTATTATAAATCATTATTATTTCAAATATTTATGATTACTTTTATATTAATTCATTAGTTGCTTTTTACTGCAACTTTAGCTCAGACCGATTTCCCTCCAACAGTGAAACGTTTCATTGTAAAATGACAAAAAAGCCTTATTTAAAGATAATAATGATCATCTTAGATATTGTTGGAATATTTCAAACGTGCTCCTTTCTATTTTGTTGTTATTGTTGTCAGTGCTTACAAATTGAGGTAGGTTTGCATGGATATGACTGAAATTGTATTTTTATAAAATCTTTTTCAACTTGTTTTTTTGTGAACATTACTTTAAATGTATATCTTTTATTTTTATCAGGCCTTGATAAAGATGCATCATTTTTTGAATTTATTAATCTTTTTTTTTTCTTCAACTTTTCAGACGGTTTTTCTTTAATCAATCACCTTGCTTCTTTAGAATCCAAACTTGTCTTAAATTTTTTTAGTTATATGATTTTACTTATGATTGTTTTTCAGTAAATATATTTATGTTTGTCTGTCCCATAATAGTTAATACATTTATATACACATTCAATGTTGCCAAATCTAAAAATTTGTTAGCACTAAATCAACCTCAAAAAAACATTAAAAAATGCTAAACATTGTTAGCATTTTTTGGCCATTTTGATAGCTTATAATGGCTAGAAAATAGCACTAAATGTTTACCAAAACAAGAAATGCACTAAATTAGCAACACTATGTACATTTATAGGTGCAAATGTAACAACTAAAAAGGGACAGTGGTAGTAACTTTTTTTGAAGATCGTTAAATAAAACTGTTAGTGGTCAGGGGGCCGGGGGGCAAAGAATACAAATCAATACCCCCCTATGTATAAAGCTGTTTGTCTCAGAAGCTGATTTTACAAACGGCTCTACATAAAATTTTAGGACAGGTCACATAATTTCTGGTTACAGCACCTAATTACAAATCTTCATCCGTGATAAAAATTTAGAAAGTTCTCAATTGAGTTTCTGTTGTCATATTAAGCTGAAATTGGATTCTGTGCCATTGTGGATCTTTTAGTGAAAAAGAGAAACCTACTATTTGTAGTGGGATGGGATAATTTAAGGAGGCTGTTCATTGACATTGAGCTGAATGTCAAAAACTTAGTTTCATCACAACAGGCAGTTCTTCACATGAATTATTAGAAACCAGCAACCAAAACTGTCAACATAGGTTTTTTCAGTTTTTTAGCTGGTCTGACTATGTATGTATCACACCAATGGAGCTAGACGACAGAATATTTCAACATTCAGTCCATATCATGTCTGGAAATAAAATTTTCAAAATTTCTCCCAAAAATGGGTTTTTAGTGAAGGATTAAATCTAGATATAAGTTAGTTAAATTGATCCCTTAGTTTATGACCAACCATGTTTACGCTTGTTGTTTTTTTTATCTAAGACTTTTTAGTAATCTAACAAGAGGCAAGATAAGTAACTTACAACTCCTTTTTCCTTTTTTTTAATTGATTACCCCTAATGTAGCATGCTGCCAAAGGACATTGGTCATGTGGTCTCTATTAAGTGACTAACCAGACCTGTTTTTACATTGATTTATCAAGTTCTTGATACTTTTGTACGATGAGATATTTGGTCATGAAATAAATGCTTTAATTCGGAAATTTTTTTACTAAAATGTATCATTTTTTACCAAATTCTTGGTGGGGATGAGCAGATGCAGATGAAATATATGCCTTTAGGGGGGTAGGTAGCAATAATCTGGAAAAGTTTTGGGATCACTATGTTACTAGCTGGACCTTGATAACTAAATTATCATCACTAGTCTTGCATATATATTTCCACAATTGAAGTATACACTTTTATTAAAATAATTTATTACCTATGGAATGTATCTACATTGACTATAATAACATGCAAAGACTAGGGAATCTAATATATCTGTTGTTATTTCTGATTAGTTTTGCTCTTTGTCTATTCTCCTTTTGTCTACTGCTACTTAATTTTTAAACTTCAGGCTTGTGAGGGAAGAGTAATGAATAGTCGACATCAATTTTGAAGGTTGATTCCCGCCCAATCCATTCAAGCATAAGCACTCTCTTCCATTCTTACCCATATTCATTTAGTCATTGAATTGATTGTAAATATTAAAGGATAGATATATGTTTGTCTTTATTCATTGGATTCGGTGAGAAATTACACAAGTTTAACCATTTCATTGTGATAGCATTGAGGATTACCAGAATAATCAAACTGTAAATACAATATCTTTAGAATTAAAGGATAATAGAATTATGATTGCAACAATAATAGAATTGAACATTATTCAAGATCATTGATTTTATTGCAATGAAATTAAGACATAGTGGAGATGTATTTGAAAAATGTTGGGTTGAAAATGACCACATTGTGTTGAAAGAAATTCAAGATTTTTTTTTTCTAGAAACTTCCTCAAATTTGCTTATAGGTTCAGTTTTTAAGTATTTTTCTTTCACAAAGAAGGCCAAGTAAATTTGACTGTTTTGAAGTGCAGTTTATATTGAAAAGAAGCATATTATTTGGAACTAAAACAAAATTGAAAAACCATTAACCACGACTGTTATAGGTTTCTTCAGTTTTTAAGGTGGTCTGACTCACTATGTATGTATGTATGTAACCACATACAAGCCACACCAATGGAGCTAGAGGGATGAAAATCTGAACATTTACTCCTTATTAAATCCAGAAAAAAAATGGGGGGGGGGTATTCAAAACCCCCCTAAAATAGATGAGTTCAAGTTGAATTATTAGATCGTGCCTGCTTGTTTTTTGAAATTATCAATTCTACGAAGAGCCAAAGAAGTAATTTATTCATTGATCACCCCTTATTTCAATTTTTTGATTGATCGACCCCCTTCCCTATACAGCATGCTACCCAAAAATGTTGGTCACATAATGGTTTCTACTGAGTGAGTAATCAGATTTGCTTCTTTTTATTCTTGATAATCATTGTTGATCATATTTATTACAAAATCCTTTTTGATCATGGGGAGTTGTTTAATAAATTAGTAACTAATCTGTTTATATATGGAGGAAGTCGTTCATAATAAGCATGGGTAATTTTATAGTAATGAAAAATTGCCTCAAGTGACTGAATCAATTTTTTCCAATGAAAATTGCATTTTACCCAAAGAAAAAGGTTCTACGCCTTAGATATTTCACTGATGCAGTTCTTAAACCATACATTCAAAGAGTTCTGTGAATCGGGAAGCAAAAAACTGAATTTTTGGTTCTGCCAAAAACTGTTCATAATTTTAACATATGGAAGTCTAAAAAAGAATCAAAACAGTTTGATTTTTTGTTAGTTCGGCCATAACCTGGCAACATTGATCTACTTCTGGCTGTGTTTATGTTTCTGAAAAGTACAGAAGCATAAGAAAAATATTGAATTGCATTTTCTTTTTCTCATTGACTAGAAACTCAATTTGTGATATTTTTCTATTTTTATTTTTTTTGCAATGAATACATCAATACTAAAAGTTTAACTGTTTAAGTAAATAAGTACTTATTTCTGGATTAAATATCCGTGGGCCCCATCGACCTTCCACAGGAAGTGTTACCAAATGGTTATTGTTATCAAAATCATTTTGTCCCAAAAACTCCATTTAAAGTAATAACAGTAAGGAGCTTCCTCTGTATATCCTTTCCTCAATGTTATCAGCCTATTACTATTAGGATAGACCATTCGCAACAGCCCCCTTATGAGCTCTTCTGGGGTTCCCCCTATTGAACCAGGGTATAACACAAACAGATGGACAGAAATTATTATTTCAGTCTATGACCCTTTCTAACGTACCTTGCCTCAAATAGTCCCCCCCTCCATGAAAGATCCTGTTCTAAGGTGATCACAATAAGCGGCTTACTCTCCATTTGACAATTACTATAAATCATGTTTCGATCTAATTCTCAAATAATTCATTGATCCCCTTTTTTCCGATTTTTTGATTCATCACCCCCAACATAGAATGCTCCCAAAAGACATTGGTCATGTGACAGTTTCCATTGAGTGACTATTCAGACATGTATATTGTTCATTTCATTATTTAGCTGTTAATTTTTTAAGCTTGTGCCCAATTTCCAAATCCAACCTTATCACAGGCGTCTACATATGTATGTATGTATATGGAAAAGCATTGTATCTATAGGGTCCAGTATATATCTGCTTTTTCAGCATCTGCTTTCTTGAAACATACTCTCTAGGGATAAGGAGGAACAATATGGTTTTTTGGGGGGAGGGGTTCACCTTTTCTTTGTGCAGATGTTATTCAGGAAAATAATTGGTCTTAAATTGCCTGAATGGATGAAGAGAGATGATTAAATGTTGACAGATATAAATAAAGGATAGATACACAGATTCTTTATTGACAGAATGCCAATTAATATAAATGGGTTTTTTACTTATCCATTTGTATTCTTTTTTTTTCATCACATTCACTATGAGTGAAAGCAACACTAAAATCTCATTATGTCACTTTCTTTTTCTTTTTGTGGGGACGAAATATATAATTATGGATGCTATTGCAAAACGGACAATGCTGGACTCGGTCGATAGAATTTGCTCTAAGATTAGAATATCAGAGATGTTCTCATTCCAGAGATTCTCGATTTGATATGCAAGTGAACAGGTCTGATCTGACGCTCAATTGAAACTGTCACATGACCAACATCTTTTTACAGTATGCCATGTTGGAGATACTCAGTTATAAAAATGGGAAGAGGAGTGATCAATGAATAAGTTACTTTTCTCACATTTTGTTGTATGCTGCTTGTGACTAATCTTGCATAAACTTACTTTGCAAATTGAACACCCCCATGAAACCCTGTAGTGGGAGAGCTGGAAAAAGATTTTTGAAGACATAAGGAGCAGATTTTTAAATGTCCATCCCTCTAGCTCCATTAGTGCTGCCTCTTCACTTGATATATACGTACATAGCTATGTTGACAGTTTTGGCTGACAGTTTCTAACAATCTCTAAGACATGTTGTTCTTCTTTAATTATAAATTGCTATTTTCTCCAAAAAGCTAAGTTTACTTAACCCTTTGAGTGCCACCTTTGTCAAATTGCAATCATTCACACCCAGTCAGTTGATGATACATGTATGAAATACTGCTGTGCAGATGGCCAATAGGTGGCGCATATGTATTAACATAATTCTAGAGAAGAATACAGCGGTACTTCTGTTAAGATTTTGCCATAATTTTGCGGGGTTTTTATAAGATGGTAAATCATCTGAATTTTGTTAGACACAGTGTATTAATCATTATATATCATATGCTCTGGCTATTTTCCTTGTCTATGTATTCATTTATTCACATCATTTCGGCCATTTGTACCCTTCAGCTTTAGTCGGGAACTTGTACTAAAAATTCTATAATCCCAAATAGCTGTCAAGTGATGATGTCATATGCAAATTAGGTAATAAGTTTTTCCAAAATAAACCTTGTGCCAAACCGATCATTTCATCTCTCTATAGCAGCTTTGTATCATGAACTAAGTCAAATTTATGAAATTCTCTTCAAAAACTTGGCATTGATGAAGAGTTTGATTAGTTGTATTTTTTTAGGTTTTGTTGAAATGAAAGGGTTTTAATTGAATGTTGATGAGCATTGTGAAAATGATGGAAAAGTATTTTATTCAAGTCCATTCCTCTAGTAATTATGATTTGTAAAAACAAAAATCTAACTTTTTTATGAATTTAAATTACATGAGTCATTATTTTTTACCAAACTACTCTAACCTCATGAACTTAACAGCAATTGTTTAACTATTCTCTGATTGGGTTCTGTGAACAACATTTCATATAAAGTAAGAATTCAATGATTCAAAAAAGTTTTTGAACCACTGAATTGTTCTAAAATTTTTTACTAGTATTTCCTTTCTTAATTTTTTAGTTGCTTTTCATTGCAACTTTGCTCTGGCTGTCAATTTAGGAAAGTGAATGAATAGTGCTGATCAGAAAATAAAGGATAAGTTCTCCACAAAACTCAAACTTGCATCCCTTTTGCTACAGGAAAGCCTGGTTAAACGCACCACCTGCTTTAACCATCTGAGCTACAATAACCTGATGGCTTTGCAAGTCAAACCTCATCCTTAAAACTAAACTTTATATATCTGCCATCTCAGTTCATACACTGCCAGTCAGGGTCTCCATGAGGAATTTTATCAAGTAGCTGTTTTCAGGCCCCCAGTAGTCTCACTGTACAAACATGTTCATACTTCAACTACCCTGTTTTCATCTGCTATAACCCTTTTTGCATCCTGTACTATACTCACTCGTCAGAAAGTGATAGTTAACCTGATTTTATTAATGGATGTATTGTATCAACCTTGGAAGTTTAACTCTCAGGCCCCCTTTGCCCCCCCCCCCAGATGCCCTTGCTGCTAGTTTTAGTAACGGTGATTTTATTTTCATTTATAATTTCTCTAGATGAAGTTCGAGTCTTACCAAGAGCTTATTTTTTCATATTCCAATCACACTGTTTACTCACTGACATTGACCAACAGCCTGATAAAGAAAACAATTTAAAAAATAAGGATTAGATAAAGTGCTAATTAATGATAACAGATCTGGTTAGTTGCTCAATAGAAACTGTCAAATAACCATCATATTTTGGAAGCATGCCGTGTTGGTTTTGATCAATTAAAAATTGGAAAAAAGGATGATCAATTGAAGTTACTTCTTTCTCCTTTTGTTTGGCAGTGATCACTGAAGTGAGAATTTGCAAAAAAAAACAACTGTGAATGCTGCCAAACACCAACTAATGGACCGATTTTGCAAAAAATTTTCATTGTAAATTGAACCTCTCACTAAAAACTCATTTGGGGTAGAGAATTTTTTTTCTTTTAAGTTTTTTTCCAGCAGACGTAATAAGGAGTTAATGTTTAAATCTTCCACTTTCTTGCTCCATTGGTGCAGCCTATAAACATCACACATACATGCATATCTAGCCAGGCAGAACAACTTAGAAATCGAAGAAATCCATGTTGACAATTTCTAATAATGGACAATCAATATTTGTTAAGAAGAAGAAGGAAATAGATCTTTTACAAGATATTTTTTCTGTGCAAATGTCAGCTCCTACTTCTGATGGAAAACTGTTTTTTTCTCAATTGATTTTTTCCTTTAATATCTAATGACCTTCAAGATCAATATTCTGATTCTCACTATTTTTTTTCTTTTATTCCTTAAAATAAATTTCAAATCGGTGCATCTGTTTGTATCTCTCTTTCTCTCTCACTCTTTTTCCGAACCATTACTGAAGAAGCTTGTATTTGTCTGTAAAGGAAGGTGGGGAAAATCATAATCTTTCAGTTTTTTAAAATTTCTCCTTGACATTTTAATACCATTGATGAAAGAGAGAGAAAATGCTGTCCATAATTTTGAGAAGGGTCTTTAACATTCAAAGGGATTTTAGGTTGTTTGAGTTAACATGACATTTCGGATGATCCATTCTATGGCCTTCTTCAGGTGCACTATCCAAATGTGATGGTGGTAAGCAGAGCTTTTCCAATGGTAGCAATGCTATGATGATCAGGTGATACCTTTTTCTTTTCCTTTCCTTGTCAGCCAGTCCCTGTTGAATATGTTTACCACCATTGGATAGTACACCTGAAGAAGGTTGTAGAATTGATCAGCCAAATCGTGTTAACCCGAACAACAAGGAGGAGATCAATTGGATAAAAAAATCTCTTTGAATGAGAAAGAAAATATGTTGTAAACCACCATGTCAAGATTCAATCACTACTGATATATATATATATATATATATATATATATATATATATATATATATGAGGTCCGTTCTTAGGGCTTAAAAAATGTCAAGCACACTAGATACAGATTCATTCTGGCATGTGTAGCCATGTGGATTGATGCAGTTTCTTTTTATGCAAAAGGTCAGGGTCTCATAACATTTCAGCAAGAACACACTAATATGTTTCATTGACGCTATGTTTAGAAAGTTCTTTATGGGCAGACCTGGTATCTACAAACAATATTTACATGCATACATATAGAGACATCTCATTTAAGTAAGTATTAAACTCTTACATCGCAGTAAGTTAATATCAGCATTCCAGATAGACTCTTGGAATCAGATTTTTCCTTTTCTACTGAAACACTCAATCCAAAACTAAAATAACGAACTGATTGACCATGGCCATAAAAGTTAGACCTGACAGCACTCGGAGAGCACATACCTCTGCCTATGACATACATTGACTCTATTGGAAAAAAATTGCTGGATTCACCCCAAATTTAATCAGTTCTTCTTTAGCTCATGCATGGCCTATCAATCAATAAGATTGAACTGAAATTCATTGAACTTTGTTGGCAGAGGAAAAGTTCTATCTTTAATTCCTTTTTTTTTCTCTCTCTTGCCATATTGTATAGTTAATAGAGAATAAAATGTATGTATAAGTATAATACAGAGGAAACTATTTATTGTAATCACAGATTATGTTACCAAACAGTTATTGTTATCACAATCAGTTGGTCCTGAAAACTTCATTTAAAATGAATGAAAAATCTTCAAGGTAAATAGATTTTTTATAATGTAAAGCTGTTCATAACCATAATTTTAAAACAATGAATGCAAATTATTCCATTTTTTATATTGTTTGCTCAACTCTTGAATTCTTACTATGGAATTCAAAAAGTAATTCAAGGGGAGTAGCCTCTGAATAAAATTACTTCCTTGCGCTTTTTAGTATTTTCTTTTCCTTAATTCAATTCAAAAAAAGAGTTCCATAGCATTTACATGCAGACTATGAATCAAAGAGTTAATGTTATCATCTAAAAGATCCCATCCCAAAATGATCACAATAAATGGCTTCCTCTGTATTCAAACTTATGTACATATAAGATGATAGCTGGAAAGGTGTGTAGACTTAATACTTGTTAAAATTGTAAAAAAATTAGCATTGCAAGGGAAATTATGAAACACCACCATGTATGCTTCTTTTTACTTTGTAAATTAAACAGTAGTAGACACAAACCAAGGCATCAATTTAAGATAAACTTACATTGCATATTGACCCCCCTAGAAACCTATTTTGGAGGAGAATTTTTTTTTTTAAATGATAAATGTGTTAGAACACATAAATAACCTAAATCCAACAACAGTTCAAACAAGTCTGATGTGGGTAGCAGTGATTTGATTATTGTCTGGTTGTGTGCATAACTCATCTCTTAAATTCACAATTGTTTCTTTGCAGTGTATAATAAAAAAAACATTTTTATTCACCTCTGTCATTTATATTTTTTTCTTAGTACAAAAGGTAATTTTTTCCAAGTGTCTATTCTAATTTTTTTGGGTGTATTTGTATTTAGCGTGTCATTTAAAAAGAAACTTTTTTTGCTCACTTGTCTTTTGTTCATTCTTTCTTCCTTTTTTTTTTTTTTTGAAACCTGGGATCTTATTCTCATTTACGTTTTGAATGTGTCTGTGTGAGTGCATTGCAGTTTTGTACCTTGTCTACTGTTTCTTGTTGTTGCTGCTTACATGGTTGATTACATTTTATATATTTCTGATATTACAGGTTCCTTAAATAATGGTGATGTGAGAGATTCCTCCTGTTACTTGATGGATCGAAAATACTCAGAGCCAATCCTTAGTCAAAATGAAGGCATTGAAGAGACTGCCATTATACGTTCTAACGAGATAGAGAATATTCCAGAACACATACGAGAGACTCCTGAGCCAACGTCACCCCATAAACACAGGTAAAGACAGATAAACTGATTCATGATTCATTGATTGCTTATGTAATACATCGACTTTGCATTAACCTTTAGCATTCTGCATTCTCTCTCAAGGCCGCCAAGATTTTGTACGCTTAGTATCTTTGAAAGCCTGAAAGTTGTGTATCTGATCACATATGACTGAAATTAACATAACAAAACAACTAGAAAATTCAAACACGTTTGGCAGTCAGAGTTGACTGCAGTAACAGAGCTAACTTTCTGCTCAGTGAATGGAGTAGCCTACAGAGTGCTAAAGTTGAAATCTACTAATCAATTATATTGACTATTTCTCAACATATCAGACCTTGACATACTATTTACATGAAAAACATTTGCTACTTTTGTATTTTATTGATTTTTATTTACTTTTTTTTTTCTTTTATGCCTCTTTTGGGCCTCCTCAACTATAAACAATATTTCCACATCAACTTCAAAACAAATACAAAATTCATAAAAACATATTCAATGTACATGTATGCAAAGAACATCTACAATTTAATACAATTCACAGATCAAAATCTCTTGAAAATCTCCAAAAATGTCTTTCTGAGCTCCTGTTCTTTATATGATTTTTATTGCTAATTTTACATGACTGAGCAAATTCAAAAAATATCTTCCTCTATTAAATTTTTTTTTTCATTGTTTAGTAGATTTGGTTTCTGTATTGTCCATAGATTTCCAGTTCAAGAAGAGATATTATTGAATAGAGTACCATATTCAGAAATTCTATTTATATTTCCAATTGTATTTTACTATGTTTTAACATAATGTTCCAAAATATCACCAACTTTAAAGGAATTTAATGATCCACTTTATTTTAACTTAATAATGTAATCTTCAATCTTGTAAACAATGATAATAGATACTAAGATAATTACATGACTTTCATTCCAGATATTTTTGCTCTTGAATAGTCAAAGTAGAATTATCAACTTGTTTTGTTTTCATTTCTTCACTGTCTCAAAAACAGACTCTGTCAATTTTTCCTGGCACATTCTTTCCAGACTTTTTTCCAAAGCCAGATATTGTAGACCATCCAGAGTAAAGATTGTGTAGCTCAACTTAGCATTGGCACTTGATGCACAAAATAGTTCTTAGCTAATCATTTGCATTAGTATCTACTTGATAAACTAACCAGAAATATCTGTAACAAAAAAGTAACACCAATGTGCATGACTTCTTTTCGGCAGACCGACTGACCATTATTTCCAGACATTATCCCTTTGCCAACGCTTTCCATTCCTCTTGTCAATGATCCTTCCCAGGGCCGTCTTAAGAATATTTGAGTCCCTTGGGCAAAGTGTCAAGAACTGATTCAAACTATGTCTCTATGTATGCTATTTAATTATATTAACCTTGACTTTTATTTTTCAAATTAAATTTTGGGGGCCCTAAAATCTCGGGGTCCTCAAACAACTGCACTGTGTGCCCATGCAATAAGACGGCCCTGATCCTTCCTCAGACTCAACAGCTAGTATTTATCCATGTGGACACACACCCAAGAGATTTATCCTGAAGAGATGACCCATTGTCATTGGATGACAGGCACAAATGTAATATGCACTCTTCCCACACAGAAACAGCCACAAGGAGAGATGCTTACCCTGATTCTCTTTTCCAGACTGGAAATTGTGGATGAAGAAACGTCTTCCGAATCTTTTGAGCTAAATGACCGAAAGGGAACAGAAAGGAAATATGCAGTTATGATTCCCGAAGAGAATGTGAAGAAAATGTTTTCTAATGCAATTTTCAGAACTTTTCATGGAAAAACAAATGATGCGGAATTTTCTGATCTCAAATTTGATGTATAGCAGAACCTGGAGCAGGAAATTTGTTTTTATCTCTCTCTCATCACTTTCCCTTTCCCTTGACCCTCATAATTTTCTTCTGTAGCTTAGAAACAAAGAACTGGTACATATATATATATATATATATATATATATATATATATATATATATATATATATTTATATATATATATATATATACATACCCTATAAAGACAATTTGAATATCTCGTGCCAATCTGCAATAACAATGTTTCAGAAGCCTACACAATTTTGATGCAGGTTTTCAATCAAGGTTGACAGATTTTGTCAGAAGGGCAGGTAATCCTAGCTTTATCTCCAAGACTTACCCAACACAGTTATTGGAATTGCATCAACTTGGGGAATGGAGAGAGTCTCGAAGCAGAACTTCAAAACCAATCTCTGGTTTCAAGCCTCTGTCTCTCCTGACTCGCTCAAATTCCAAATTCAATACTATTCCAATGCCTGTGTTGGGTAAGTCTCTGAGATGAAGCTTGGATTATCTCCACTTCTGGCCAAACCTGGTGACCCTGTTTTTAATGCAGCCTAAATTCAAGATTGATCGTAGCACACGGAAAATTGCGTCAAAAATACCGGTTCTTGTAATATCACCAAAATTGAACTATGTCGAGCTTGGATGATCACCCGGGAGTATCAGGTGCTGTAAACGTCCCGGGATCAATCCTAGGCTGAATCATGCCAAAGACTTTTCAAAATGGTTCTCAATGCCTTTCTGCTAAAAAGAGTAGGATTAAGGGTAAGTGGTTGTTGAACCAGGGATAGGAGTGACGCCCACCCATATCCAAAAAGGATAAGGAAAAGAAAGAGCCAACTGACCACTGTCATAAACCATACAAGAAAAAAGAATTTTTTTTAAAAAAACAATTTTATGGAGAAAAAAGATCTGTCACTTGCAAAATTTGTAACACCAAATTGTATTAAGTACAACATCAAAATAAGTGGATAAAACAACTATCCTAATCTGGACTGAATAAATGAAGTTGCTCTCTGCAGAATATTACAATGTTGTTTTGGTATGTTTTTTTAACAAAACCTACTAATTAGAAATTAAAGTTCTTTTCTTTTTTTTTTTTTTTTTTGGTCTTTTTCATTGTAATGATAATCCATTTGAAACAAATACAATTTTTTTTTTAAAAAAAGGTGAATTTTTTTTCTGAATGTTTTTTCAAATCATTTTGACCCCTAACCATGAAAAAATAAATCAGATGACCCTCGAAAGTGAGAAAAAAATCTTCCCCCCTCCATTTTGACCCCTTGAAGAAAAAAAAAATTTTCCCTCTATTTTGGTCACCAAAATTGAAAAAAAGATATCTAATAAAGATTTTTCAAGCATTCTATTTGTTGGACCCTGAAGATAATTTATTCATTTATGCATATAATTATATATTGTATTTCCCGGCTGGTCAAGTGGTAAGCTTTTTTGGAAAATATTTGAGGATTAGATAGCTTACTGTACCAGCAAATCCAATTCACAAACTACGACATCATTTTTCTGTCTGTAATGGCTGATCATCACATTTTGGACCTATCAAATATTTTTCAGGGAAAAAGCACACCATACCAGCCAAGAAGATCAGTAATTATATACTAATTTAAGAAAGAGTCATGCCTACCAGTTGTTTTATTACCATTTTAAGTAAATGTACCATTTCATTGTTGACATTTTAAATAATCAAATAGTAAGCACAAGATGTGAGAGTGATCAGACAGTGTGATCAATTACATTTTGTGCACATATACTCTATGTGAACAGATATTTTGGAATACAAGGAATCGGTTTATTATAATTACGCATAATGTTATCAAATGGTTATTATCAAAATCAGTCAGCCTAAATGCCTAATTTAAAATGAATTGAAAATTCATAATAATTTCATATTATTGTTTATAACAATGAATGTAAATTATTTCAATTATTTTGTTTTTTGCCTAATGTAAGTAGATGGTTATTGTTATCTAAAAAATCCTGTGCTAAAGTGATTGCAATAAGTGTCTCATCCTGTACATCCTTTGCTTGATGTCAACAGCTCGATATCGTTATCTATAAAACCCTGTCCCAAAGTGATTGCAATAAGCTGCTTCCTCTGTAAATCCTTTGCTTAATGTAATCAACCGGTTATCATTATCTAAAAAACTCTGTCACAAAGTGGCTTCCTCAGTATATTCTTTACTTTGTTATCTATCTGAAAGTGATCACAATAAGAATTTTTTTTTTTTCAAGAAATTATTGATGTTTAGTTTGATTTTTGTTAATTGGTAAACATGAACATACCTTGTTTGGATTATAATTTTTTTAAAAGTATACTAGGCTCCAGAAAAAACTCAATCAATGTAAATTTTGGATAATTCTTATTGATTGAGATTTTGAACTGAAATTCAACCTGGAGAAAGTACATGAGCGCTAAAACTTTTTCCTAAATTCAAATTTGTATGCCTTAGTTGTGTGACCACATGAATATGAAAAGGATTTGTTTGGAACCGAAATTCAAGTTTTTTGGGGGGTTTTTTCTTGCTTGAAAGAGGGCAACTCTCCTGCCTTTGAACTTCACAATGCAGTGAGAGAATGTGTCGTTTGATTTTTCTGTGTGGTGATTGGATGTGACGTACAAAAGTTGAATCAACTACCACAGCTTGTTGCCTGCTCAAAAACCGGCCCTTAGTCCTTCAAAGCAAGAACCAAGCTTTTTCGAATAATCACACAGCTGAAGTGTAAGAAGTTGAATTTTGTGAAAAAGTTTTTAGCACAACTCTAGTTTCTAATGTTGAAATTTCAATGCAAAATCTCAAGGCAATAAAAATTGTTGATAATTTTTGTTGTTCATATATTTCAAGAACAGACGTTTTTATCAACTTTTGAAATTATGAATAACTTGATACCGCTTCTAAAAAAAAATAATCAATCTTTTTGTGAATTGAAATTAAGAAAATATATACATCAATATTTACCTAAAAGTCAAAATATCTTCAATCAACAGTCATTTCCACTGATATCATTAATGAAAAAAAATTTTTATAGGATTTTAAAATTTAAATCAGAATATTATTTTTCTTGTTGCTTATCCTTATCAAATTGATAATTCCATTATCTAAGTTAACATTGGAATTTTTTTTCTCCTCTTTCAGCCTTACTCGAAGTCAAAGTGTGAATCCCGAGAACGCATACCACTACGACTCCACCCTTCCTCTTCCACCCCCACCCCCACCCCCTGAGGATGGAATTGATGGCGCCGTTCCGTTGTCACCTCCACAGCAGGTGAAATCAGTATTAGTTGGTGACAATGAAACAGTAGCATCGAGTAACGTCAGCACTCTGCGCTCTCTGGATGGCGAAGAGGAAACGACTAAGAAAAAAAGGGTTAGTAAACGGGTTAGTGTTGCTCCTTGGTTTCTATCTCAATGTGGTACGATGTAAAGTCTGTGCAGGGGGAGGGAAAGACCACCAAATCTTTATGAATTGTACTTCACCTTCTGCATTTCTACTAACATCAAACAATAACAAATCTCTCTAAATCAGTGGTTCCCGGCCTTTTCATTACCTACGACTCCGTTTATTTGATTCAGCATTTCCTCAAACTCAGGACCCTGGCTCTTAATTCCCAAGTGTGCCCCGTTATTTTTCAACTTTTTTTTTTACTACAGAAGAAAGAAAAAAATTCATTTCATTTTTACAATATGTAACCCATTAGTACACTCTTTCATTTCTGCTTCTAAGTTAATGCTTTGTCAAAGCAGTAAACTCTAATTATGATCTGTTATGTACCAATGTACAATAATATGTTAATGGAGTGAAGAGTTGGCTTGCCGTGAAAGTCAGTTATATTTTTTAGTGTGCTGTCGTACAATAAGGTTTGAGAACCACTGACTTAGATTATTTTTTATGGAACCCAGGCTTTTGAAAGGTCTACCCATAGACACCTAAGTAATACCTTTGTGGATTTCCTAAGGTCAGCAGCCCCCAGTAACCATTGCACTAAATGTTGTCGCCTTGAAGAACATTAATGCAGTGGTTTTAAAAAGTCTGTCCTTAGACACTTAGTAATACTTATGTGGACTCCCCAATGTCCACAACCCTCAGGTTATTGTCCTGTCTAAATCAAATCACCGTAGCCCCACCAATAGCTGACCAACCAGCAAAGTGGGCTACAGATTCTTCCCTCTTAGATTGTCTGTGTGTGTCTGTAGGCACTCCTGGCTATCACCTTCAAAATTTGCATGAGTACATCTAAAAATGTCTTGTTTTTACCAAAAAAGTGCTTTTGGGGGTCTCTATGGTCATTTTGGACCTTTTTTCAGATGATTTCAGATAAAATATCATTTATAAAAGATTCATTTTTAAGGTATATCTCGATAAAAGGTCCATTTTTTAGACGATTTTTAATAAAAAATCCATTTTTAAGGTATATTTAGAAAGATCTATTTTTTCTTTATAAAAGATCTATTTTAGGGGATCATTTTTGTAGATGATTAGTTCTCATACATGTGTGGACTACAATTATTTATTTATGTGAAGTACAGATATTTTTCAAGACTTCTTGCCTAATTTGCTTGTAATGTTATTTTTATACCCAGTTGAGTTTTCTGAAAATCCCAGATGGAGTCACTCATGAGCAGTGGTGGAAGGAGGCAGAAATGCAGGGGTACTGCATATACCTACTTCTCAATTCACAGTTTTTTTTATATGTCTTGAAGTGACCATTAAATTTGCTATATTTTTAAAAAATTATCCTTGTTTGGGGTTTACAGTACCTTGTAACCCTCATCTGCACGATTTCACTTCATGCCTCTCTGATGGACCCCGTAGTGATCCCCATGAATCCTAGACCCAACCTTAGCATATACCTATTTCCCCAAATCCACTTCCATCACTGTTCATGATCTAATAGTTGATATATAGATCTCTCACCTGAGATCTTATCTGGGCAACAATAGCCACCAATGACAAATGTTTCTATGTTGTTGTGTTTTGGTTTTATTGCAGCGGGCTCCAACTGACAAATCCTACTGCATCACGAAAGAACTTTTGATGACTGAGAGAACATTTAAGAAGGATTTAGAAGTTGTTACACAGGTGAGATTTCTTCTTTTTCCTCTTGCACTCCTCATATCATATGGAAGATATGACAATTTGTTTTTCAAATGATTTTTTTCTTGCATTTTACTGTTTTACCGTCTCAAAGAAAACAGATCTTTTTTAGAAGGTAACAATTTACAAAAAAGAGCTTTTCTGTGAATTTTGATGTTTTGGAAACTGAAAGATTTTACTTAAATTTTTTTTAAATACTTATAACTCTGATTAATGATACTCAATATAATTATTGTTTTTCCCGGCATTGAGGATGATCTGGCCTCAAGGACTAATCCCAGTTTTGACTCACAAAGATTTTTTTTAAAAATAGAATAAACCTAAAATTGAAGTAAGACACAAGGTAAATTTTCAAGACTTATTTTGAGAAAAAAAAATAGTGTGATCTATACCAGGACTTACAGTATTCTGTTAGTTATAAGATTTTAACTTTGTAAACACATGTAGATACTAAGGGTTGCCAGATTGGACTACTTGGAAAAATAATTCTAACTCCCTGACTTACTCAAAACTATCAATGAAATAGTGTTGAATTTGGAAATTCAAAAGAGTCTGGTGGTTGAGGTTCAATACCATCCATTTTAGGCTTGCTGGCTGGTATTGAACTTCTGCCTCCAGACTTACTTGATTTCTGAATTCAACTATTCCAATGCTCACGTGGGGTAAGTCACCGAGATAATGTCCAAATTAACTCCCCTTGAAGCCCAATCTGGCAACCCTACATGCATGCATGATTTCATGTGTGACTGAATTTTGCTTTGTTTTTCTGTAGGCTTTCAAAAACACCCTGGTTTCTGCCGCAGTTCCCGAATGCCTTTCCCATCTGTTGTTCTCTTCTTTTGGTCCCATCTATGATTTCCATTGTACGTTCCTGAGAAATATTGAACAAAGAATTGTTTCTTGGTAAGTATACTTCTACAACTTTAATTTCACACAAAAGTTATCATGGTTTCTTCCTTCTTTCATTGCCTGCTTAGTTTTATCATAAACATTCACTAGTTACAAATCCTGACTAAAAGTGAGCATATTATGTTCTTTCGCTTACACAAGGAATGTAAACAAGAATTTTTCGCTATTGAAGAGTTTTAGTAAATCATTATGATTTTTTTTTTTTTTTGCTTCTATTTACTTGTTGCTTTGTATTACCCTTAAACTCATTATTTATTCACTGCTGAAAGGTACCCAACCTGAGCCAAGTTGTGATAGAAAACAACAATAATTAAGCTGAAAGTAAATAGTTGCAACAAAATATTAGTAGAAATTTACTATTTTTCATCTAATAAAATAGTTTTGTTTTAAAATTAAAAAGTTGGATTGAACTGAACTACGAGTTAATAACAAACATGGCACAGGAAAGACCAGGATGGAGAGTTAGTTTTAGGGTTGATCTAGACTGACACTGTCCAATATGGGGGGGTTATGGGTTCACTTTTCACCTTATCCTTTTTTTCTGATCCACGCTGTTAATTTATTTACTCACTGCTGAAGGGTGCTCAGCTTGAGTTTAATTGTGTTAAAAAGCAACAATAATTAAGATGAAAGCAAATAGTAGCAAAAATTAATACTAATGATTTTACAATACTTTAACTAATGAAATAAATTTTAAAAAATGAAATAAAATCTTCTTAGAATATACTCACAAAATTGATTTTACGTTTTGTTTTGCAAAAACATTTTAAATCTTTTTTTCCTGAGTTATTATGCACAAAAGACAGACTAGGACAGATCAAAACTATTTCGAGCATCATATTAATTACATCCCCATCATCATTTTTATTTTATTGATGAAAACTGTATGTTTCTATCTTTATTAGTCTCCAAGTTATTGAGCTTCCAGAAGAGAAAGTTGTTGGGGCGAGAAGCTCATGAAAAAAAAAAAAAAAAAAAAGGAATTTCTATGTGAGTTGAGAATGATATGTGGTGTGGCTCTCTCTGAAGCTGAGCCTAGGATTGAGATACTTGCCAAAAAAGCCTCGTTTACTCATCTCATTAAATCTTTAATCCATGTACTGCTTGTAACTACTTGTTATTAATGATGAATAGAATTCAAAATTATGGAACTTTTCTGTAAATTGAATGCAAAAAAGAAATTTTTCATCCACTAAATGGTCAAAGGGGGATCAGTTCAATCAAGAGTTATTTCCCTTAATGACAAAGTTTTTTTATTGAATACGAGAATTACAAATAATTCTATTGTCTATTCTATGGGGTCCATGTATTTCATATTCTACTTTTCACTAGGGGTATGCCAACACTGCTAAACAGGACAAAGCTGTGCACTGGAAAAAAAGTTTGAGAAACCCTGATCTTTATAGTCAGAAATCCAACTCTGTACAATTTAGATTATTTATTTCATAAGTCTGATAATAAGAAATTGTAGATAGGTCTTTGGTCTTGGGTTAATTAATTCTGTTATGGTCACCTAAAATAACAGACTTAATCACCAAGAACAAATTTTGTAAATGATTAAGAATTATCAGGTTGTTACACATGAAAGCATTTTTTTTTCTTTCATCTTTGACAATGATGCTGGAAGTGAAAGATTTATTTGTGTAGTTACATTTTCTGCAGATTCAATGTAAATAGAGATACCATTCATTGTTATTGGAGGCTTTTTAATCCCTTGATAGCAACAATGTCTACCAAAAAAGTTACACTATTTTACACTTCATATCCTTAATAATAAGATTCAGTATTAGGGAAGCCATAATTCATACTTTTACTGAATTTATGACCTGTAAACCCAAAGGATTTTATAGAGATGGCATATCATTAAAGGATCATTGGAAAAAAGTTATTGCTTCAAATGGGTTAAATTTTGATAGAATATTTACCATTTTTTGTTGCAAATTTCATCTTTCATATTTCATATTGAAAAAGAAAACATTTCATATATATAACGACCTAATACCAAGTAATGATTTAATGAGAGAAGTAAACATTTTCATTCTGTAAATGTTGAATTACAAATCAAATGACTTGAAATTATTAAGTTCTTAAATTCATGAACAACTGGATATGCTCCAATTGACATTGGAACTCTTCTGTGAATAGAATAAACAATGATGAAACCCTTCCAAGAATAGAATTGGAGAAAAAAAGATTCTAAATTTACATAAAAGTTGAAGTGAGGTAACTATTTTCCGTAAGATTCAATTATGAATTTTTTGTTTAAATTTATGAGTTGATTTATAAAAATTGTTCCGCTTTTCCGTGTCTATACTTGAATTACTATCTTTTCTGGCATACAAGACACATTTGAATGAACAAAAAAATATGTAAATAATACAATGCATCCAATATGCTGGTATTATGACGTGGGGGGCATTCTACTGAAGTTCAAAATGGACATCTATTTGGCTTGGAGAAATTGCTGTGGACACTAGTCCTACAAATAATATTGAAAATCGTATGTCTTATATTCTGGAAAATATGGTAGTCAAGTTTGATTCTTTTCTAATGGCAAAATTGATTTAGTGATGATATTTTTTTAACAGGGAAGGAAAAAGTAATGCGCATGTAGTTCCAGATTCCCAGAGGATAGGAGACGTCTTGCTGGGACTCAACAAGATCTTACCTGTGAGTTTATTTTTATTCTTAATCCTACTTAAAAACATAAATGCATAAACAGTGAACGGCAATGTCCAAATTTATAAAAATCACTCAGCAAAGCATTTTTCAGTGATAATGAAAAAGAAGTAGATGAAGTGAAAAAATGCCACATGATACAATGGCTACAGAAATCTACTCATTACTGATAAGTATACTTTCAGAAATTGAAAAGAAACTTTCCTAATCTAAAGTAGCTTTTTATGTGATAGTTCAAACCTTATTTAAACTATTATCTGCCCAACATGTTAAGATGGATACATAGGAGCCAATCAAACTAAATTGAGGGATCAGTTTCACACTTATCAACAATACACTGAGTACCAAATGTTACCAGTCAAAGCCATTGTAATAAATCTCATTTAAGCCTGAAGAGTTCTATGAAAGGAACAAACACCTGGCTATTCCTCTTGTGTTTTATAATATTTAAAGACAGTATATACTGTATTAGAAGTTTTCATGTGTGTGTGTGTGTGTGTGTATATATATATATATATATATATATATATATATATTTCTTTCCTTTCATCATTCCCAGTCTTCTTTCCACTATTGTTTCACTTCTGGAAAAATGCACATAATTTTCTTCTTTTGTCTTGTCTGCGGATGGAACAAAGGGATACATCTGTTGAGTGATTTTCATATATGTCAGCCCTCAAGAAAATACTAAGGCTTACCTTTGCATAGCAGCATTAGTGTACTACAATTTACTTTTTAATTTTTCCTCTTTTCTTACTTTTTTTCTGTTGTGAAATGAAATTAAAAATTCCTTTTTTTTTCTCTCTATAAAGACTTATAAGAACTACTTGGACCGATTGGAAGAAATGTTAACAGAGCTAGAGTTGACCCTCAAGAGGAACCGTGAATTTGAACAACTGTACAAAGAATTTGAAGCAGAAAAAGCTTGCTATTTGCCTTTAAATACATTTCTTCTTAAACCAGGACAACGACTGCTGCACTATAAATTAATTCTTGAAAGTAAGTATTTTTCTTTCATTTAGATCCTGTTCAGACTTGAAATTAGGCATTGAAAAGTTGGTTGAGAAAAGATGGTGATGAATACCGTGGGTATTAAATCTCTGTCTTCAAACTGAATTCTGTTTTTGACTAATTGAAACTGAGCAAAAATCGCTGAATTAGCGTGGAAGTGCATTTTGACAATTTTTGCATCTTTTTGGTGTTTCTTAACCAGTTTTGGGCTATTTTTCAAAAACATTTTTAGCAGTTTTTGGCAATCAAAGTAGTGCTAAAAAAAAATTTTTATATATATATATATATATATATATGGTTAATTCCAGATTCTCATTTTTTTCATTCACTGTCTATATCTCCTCTATTTGTTTCTTTCAATGTGGACAATAATATTATTATGAAATGGATATATAATCTGACAGAAATAAAAATAAGTTGCAGTATACATTTCAAAACTCGATTTGATCTCCCATTATAAATCAATGAAAGTATTATATGGCCTACACAACATAAATAGAATAAACAATTAAATTATTTATATATATGTATATATATATATTCAGTAATGTTTATATCAATGGGGAAATAATACCCTATTTTCAAATTTCATTATGAATATCTGTCTGCTACTATTTGGATTTTGTTTCTATAACTATTGTATTTCTAGCTGTATAACCTGTTACCATAGATAATCCATACTCTCCAAAAGAGCTTCAATTTGAAATAAAAAAGAAAACAATATATATAATTATGTATACAAATAATGTATAATAATTATGTTTCTGTAGATCAGACGCACCAGGATTTTTCAGCTCAGAAATCTTTTGGGGAAAAAATACAGATTATACCTGGTTGGATAGAGTATCTAGAAACCCCATTGTAAATTGTTTCTCTAATGTTGTTCTATTTGATTTCAGGATTGATAAAGCACTACAACCAAGATCATCCTGACTATAATGATTGTCAAGGTAAGTAAAAAAGATTTTTTCAAAAATACAAAGGCTTTTTTATTGGTAGATGAGAGAAAGTGCCATCTTGTAAAGTAGAACAGAGGAAGCCACTTGTTGTCATCTTGTTGGAACATAGTCTTTTAGATAACAATAATCCTCTGATAACATTAAACAGAGGATATGAACTGTGGAACAATTTACATTCACTGTTATAATTTTACATCACAAAAATTTAATGATATTTATAAATTTGATAATTTTTAATTCATTTTGAATAAAGTGTTTGCAACCAAGTGATTCTGATAACAATAACCGTTCGGAAGGCCTGTGGAGGCCCCGTGTAACAAAGGGAGTGCCATAAATTCACTCAATTTCCTACTGAGAGCTTTTAATAAAGGTCTTTGACTTCACCATCAGAAAGCAGAAATGAGAATATTCATGATTCTAGTTAATGACAAAATCATTGTCTTATGGTAAAAATATTCTAATCGATAATATTGTGATTTATAAATATTTTTTATGCAATGCTATTAATAATTACCGTCATCATTGGGTAGAATGATGTCAAGTTTGCTTCAGGTCAAACTCAGGTCCCGTGTGGTCAACAATGGCTTAAATTCTCCTTGTACAAAATACTAAAATGAATGCAGGATCAAAAATATGAACATGTATGGCTGTTTACAGCTTTGTAGTTTAGATTGAGTTTAAAAGGAAAAAAAATGCACTATCATTTTGACAAAACTGTACAGAGGGATACCTTGAATAGTGCAGTTTTTGATGTCATACAGTTATGGTATTGCTGTACAAATGTAACTAACAATAAGCTGAAAAAAGAAACACATTAAATTATAAGAGACCTTGTACAGTGATGTTTTTAACAATACAGAAAGTTTGGGAACAAAGTAACCATACCGATCAAAGTGTACCTGTATTTACATATTGATGAATATGAAAATGAAGTATCTTGACTTTTACTCTTTGTTTTAATCAGATTTAAAAATTGCAAAATATTCCAATTCGAATTAATCCGTGGTGTCTCTTTTTCAGTTGCTCTAAATAACATTCTTGAAGTAATAAATCAATTCAGGGATAAAATGCAAAAAGTGGTAAGTATATTGTGTGACGCTTACATTTTACTCTCTAAACTCAACTCTTTTGTACATTAATTTTTTTATTTCTGCCCCCCCCCCCCGTTCCTGGGTAATAAGTGTTATTTTTTTTATTGATTATATCTAAAAATTTTAGAAGATGTCAACCAATTTCAAATTTTGCTTTTGCAACCGGTATAGTGATAATTTGAAATCCACTTATTCCCAACAGGACAATGGACAAATCTGCACATTTTTAATTTCATAAAATGAGAAAAACAATTACATATGAACATATCACTATTTTGGCCTTGAAAGTAAAGTTTGAAGATAATGATAGCCTTTCTATACTTTTTTACTCATTAGCAATTGAAAAATAACTTTCACTACTGAGGAGCCAAAAATCTTGTTGCACAGTGTTATCTGACGAGTGACTTTTATTTTTTCTTTACTGAAAGTGAGTTACTCGGTTAGTAAAACTGCTTACTCAGCTCTGCTTTCAACTCTGATGTAATTATGCTACTCCCTATGTTTGCTGCAGTCTATAATAAAAAATCTCTCTGTATAATGAGGAATCTGACTTTTTCGAGCTGGGGTGCTCTTTCTGTTACAATATTAGTAAGATGAAATTTATATTTTGCTGATAAAATTTCCTATCCACCATTTCAAACAAAGGACTGTTCCACTTGAATGAGTTCAGTCACTTTTTAATAAAACAGCCAAGAAGACCTATTTTAGCCAGATTCAGTCCTCCCCTGTTATAAACTGTGTTAAAACCAAGCCACAATTAAGTGTGGGTGGTTGATAATAAGTGAAAGATGGCTCATCATAGATGACATTTTTGGGTCACAACTGCAAAAAACAAAGATCTCCATTCTTCTGGCAGTACCTTACTCCCTATACTTCCCTGATGTAACGTTACTTAACCAGCCTGTAAAATTTCCAGTCACGTCAACTCCCTCTCGGGCATGTTAGTTTCTCAGCTTTCTCTACCACCAGTCGAGTAGAAAAATTGAGTTCTCATGACATTTTGTATATTTTTTAATTTTTAAAATTTTCAACTGAATTGTTGTCAGATGGGGATTGAGGGGAAATAAACACCCTGATAGATTTCTCATTATACGAATTTCAAAGAGGACTATGTAACCTTGTTTCTTTGCAAAGTTTGTTTGTTGGGAAATACTAAAACAATGAGATCAAAGTCATCACAGCTCATTACGCTTCATATGATTATTCTCTATAATGCATAGGTCAGTCTTCTTTGCATAAGTATTTAGGCTGAGACAAATTATTTAGGGGCAGCAAACATCCTCTCTACATCCAACTTGTTTTTGAAATCTTACAAGCTGTACCTAACTAACTATATGACTCGGTTTCTCATCTCATCGGTGGCCTCAAGGCGTTGAGTCTTTTTATGAATTTTTTTTTCAAGTTGTGAATATCTGTTAGAGATTTCAGATCCAGCATTCACCTGCCTTATATTGTTATTGTTTCAATCCATCTTTCCATTTCGTTTCTTCTTAGGATAATCTTCAAAAACTAATCGAGCTTCAAAGAGATCTTGTTGGAATTGACAGTCTTGTGCATCCTGACCGGGTGAGTTGGTTATCATGGATTTTTTAACACATTTAGGGTATTTGGGGGATGCTGAACCCAAGAATGACATGAGTGTTGTTGAATTGACTCTAGTTTTTTTTAGGTAATGGGTATCCCTCAAATTATGATTTTACCCTAATATAGTACAGAACAAAGCTATTTTTTATGTCTATTAATGAGGTCCTGAGACTATTATGATGAAAATCAAAGTAAAATTGAATCTGAAATCAGTCAGATGATCAACTACCTAAAGATGAATTTAACAACAAATGTATATACATGAAAGGCTGAAAAAGCTGAATTCTCAAATACAAGAGCATCTATTATCTCAAAAAATGGAGCCAATCTAACAAAACAGATGCCATATTTGGAATCAGCACCCCAAAGTCACCTTACAATCACTCTGATATCATTGGAAATAAAATTAGTGTTGATCAGTGTTATTACCTTCTACATCTGATTTAATGAATATATAATAATAATCCACATAAATTAATGTTCAATATTCCATTGATATCATCAGCTGCTTTCTATCTGATACTGAATTGGTGGAAGAATTTTATTTCTTTTTTTTATTTTATTTTTTTTATTTTTTCTCACAGAACAGAAAAAATTAAATGTCTTTTATCATCATAAACTATATTTATTGGTAAATTTCATTGCTATGAATTGATTACTTCAGAAATTTAATGAGAAGTCACCATTTATCAAAATCATCCAATATTAAAACATTTTCATCTTCTGTAGTCATTTGTTTTCATTTTTAAATCTCCAAATATTTTTGACATTTTATTCATTTTAATATGTTTGACATTTTCTTCATTAGGAATTCATCAGAGAAGGTTGTCTTCAGAAATTTTCTCGGAAAGGTTACCAACAGAGAATGTTTTTCTTGGTGAGTTTATTGATATATCACCATAAAACCTTTGCCCGATCTGGTCATTCTTATATTGTATATCACACATGATAGCACTGTGCCTTTAATATGTTGGAATCCGTTTTTTATACAAAGTGATGATTTTAATCAACTTTTCTAAAACTTGACCAATTTTAATAAGATCTACATCATTTTGTTGAAGATTTTATTCATAGTAACCTTTTTGTATTACACTAAGCCACGAAAAATTGCTCAAAAAAAATTAGGTGCTAAGTTTTTAGTAAATTTTTAATTTTTACTCTAAAAATTTTTTGGAAATGAAGAAAAACAGCCCAAGTTGAGCTCTTTTCTTGAATCAGGGTCCGATTGATTTTGTTGACAACTTTAACATTTTTCTCTTTTTAATTTTATGTTAATGCAAGAATCTGCAGAAAGATCACTTTTTAATTCAAATAAGCTGATTGTTTCCCAAGAAATTATGATTGACTTCGAAAAAAGAAAAAAAAACTCACAGTGAAAAGAAGACCAGAAAAAATGTGTTGATGCTCAATCTGTCGATAATAATTCTGAACAAGAATATTTTGATATAAAACAGACAAAAATATCAATGCAGTCGCAAAATTATACTATCTTGCTATACAAAGTTTAATTACATGCAGATAGATGCCACTACCATATTTTTTGCCTATTTAATCTTAGATTATTACTTACTAGCCTGAGCAAAGTGAAAACGACTTTTATTTTAATTTGAATCCTTATTTATTTATTATCGATTAAATAATCTTAATTGTCAACTATAACAGCGGCTGCTGATCTGAAGCCAATGCATTTGCATACAAAAATTTAAATCATCAACTATGATAGCTGCTGCTGATCTCAAGCTATAAAAAAGTTTATAGATTTCAATTGTAGTCATGGCGTCGTGGATGGAAAATATTTTGGGGGGGCTCATCTGTCAAGTCAACCATAAACTCGAGTTATCGCTTGGAAGTATTCTTGTTCAGTGTTTAAGCTTTTACAATGATATTAACGCAATGTACAGGAGCACATTTTTCTTACTGGTTTAGAATGAATGGGTTCAAATGAATTCAAATGACGTTTTTTTTTTTCTTTTGTAGTTTTCAGACATGCTCATCTATACCAGTCGAACAGCAACATCACTACTGCAGTTCAAAGTTCATGGCCAGCTGCCATTACGTGGTATGATGGTAAGTCTTACTTTTCATAGAATTCAAAAAATTGGGGGCCAATAACAAACATCTTTACTCTTTCCAAACTGAATTTATTTGACGTAGCATGCATGTAGTTGTGAATCATGAGGACAATACTTGGTATAGAGCTACACCGTAATCCATGGGAGTCCTATGCCACTTTTCCAGGGGTTTGGGTGCAAAAGGGTATATTTGGAAGATATCTTGGTGGCCACCCTGTTTCATGTCATACCTACTATTTGGAATATTAGCAATTATGATCCACTGTATGATCTGGATGTCAGATGGAACACATTACCATTGACAAAGACACATGACCTGATACAAGGTGATACCAGTGAATGATAATACAATTTTTTTTCTTATATGGAAACATAATTTTCTAGTTACATGAAACAATTACACTGCACAATCATCATTTATTAACTATAGGGTGCCAACTATCAGACCCCTCATTCTTGGTGAGAATGCCTGATCAAAGTGGAGGCAATTACCTTAGCAGGCTACCAAACCATGATGGTTTCTATTGAGTGACTAACCAGTTTATGTATGTGTCATGCTTACAGGCTGCACAAATGGAGCTAAAGGGCTGGAAATTTACTCCTTATGTTGAGAAAAAACGTTTTTCTCATTTTCAAAAATCCCTGTGCACATTAAATAGGTTTTTAATGGGGGGTGTTAATTTGCAATGTAAGTTCATGTTAAATTGGTCCTTTAGTTTATGTCCATTTTTTTTTTTGAAAATTCAGTCTTTTTGGGGATTACTGCACAAAAAAAGGCGAGAGAAGTAACTCATTCATTCCAATTTTTCTATTGATCGCCTCCAACACAACAAGCTCACAAAAGACATTGGTCACATGACAGTTCCTACCAAGTGACTAACCAGACTTGTTTCAAAATAAATTCAGTCTGGAAATAGTTCAGATTTAAAAAAATGTTGAACATTTTTAAATCCTTGTCATCTCTTTAATCTCTTCTTTATTCTTCCTATCCATTCAGACAAGATTTTTCTTTTCTTTTTTTTCAGGTCGAGGAATCTGACATCTCCAAAGTTGCTGTTGCCAATAGTTTCACAATATATGGTGGAAACAAATGCATACTTGTAGCTGCCAGGTAGGTTGGGCTCAATTCCTCGAGATGTGTCCACGCATTTCAATAAGATATTTTTCAGTTGGCCTGTCAGTCAGACCCAGTTATGTTAAATGACAGAAATTGGAATGAAGAGATGTAATGTTATTATAGGTGTGACATTATGAGAAACAAACTGCTATATCATGATAGAATGTAGAGTTTTTGTAACTAAAAAAGCCATAAGAATATTTTCAGATTGCTATATTTCACAGATAGGAGAATCACTTGACTCAAAGAAAGACTACTCGTTCTTCTTTACCCCTCCTCATTTTGCTACTGCCACAGATTTTAAAAAATGAACTATCATTGAACTTATGGTTATTGTATTGTTCTCTTCTAGAAAACAAAACACAATCAAAGAAAACTTGACATAGCAAATGGCTAACTTATGATAAGAACCTCTTTCCAAATTTTGTTCCTACAATTGAATTTCTCCTTCTCTTCCTTGATTTTATCAACACAATCTTTCGGTGTATCTCCAGTTGTATAATAAAAGAGAAGAAAAATGGACTGGAAGGAGGGAAAAGCTATGTCTCTTCTCTTGGATTATGCACCTGACAAATACAGACAAATCATGTTAGATACACCGGTTATCATGAGATCTCGGAAGTTAAACAACGTCGAGCCTGGTCAGTACCTAGCTGAGGACAGTATTTCCTGCAGCCATGCTGATCTCCGGATGTATTGAACATTCCTTCCCTTTGGAAGCGTTCAATATGGTCAAGAGGGAGGGAAGTGTAACTAGAGCGCAATCGTTCTTCCATACTAAGCACACTGGCATAGCAGCTAAAAAGTATGGTCAACCTGATGAGGGCTGAAAAATGTATCTGCCAAAACATTGTGCTAACATCAAGTATGGAAAGAAGAGATTCAATTGTCTGAACAAAATTTGAAATACTAATGACTCTTGTCAAAGTTTTAAACAGGAACATTTTTTTAATTTTAATTTTTGTTCCTTGTAGAAATTATAGGGGTAGCTGAAAATATTGAACCATTTATTTTTTCTGGTACCAAACAAAAGCTAAGAGAATAATTTATTCATTAATCATTTTTCTTCTGATGCCAAAAGATATTTGTCTCATGACAAGTTTCTATCGAGTGACTAAGCTGGCCTGTTTTTTCAATAGTTGCTGAAAATTGACTTCTGGGAAATTGAGCTCTAAATTTCTATGTTTCTCTTAGAGACAAAGAGAATGAATTAAGTTTCCATTTTGATTTCAGTTCAGAGGAAGAGAAAGACAAGTGGATTGAGGATCTGAATTATTCAATTTGCATGGCAAAGAAACAAAATGACGAGAAAATGAAATATGGCAGCATTCGATCTAACACAAGTAAGTCTTTCTCTCTCTCTCTCTCTAAATATATGCTTTTTTTTTCAACTCAAATTCATGTAAGAAAATTTTAATGTTATGAAAGGGAATATCTAATGATCAGTTCCCACCTTTCTACCTTCAGGTAATTTTTTTCATCTTGTAGCTTGAATTCATGTGAGAAAATTTTGATGTTATCAAGGGGAATAACCACTGATCAAAATGACCTCTTTCCATTTTTTAAAAAGATTTTATTTGATTCTATTCACAGAAGATTATTTTTTATCCTCAGTGGAAAAAAAGCAACTGTGGATTATCATTCACTATGAGTATCTGTCAGGGGTTTTCTCATTTGGATAATTGCATCATTCCTTGAAATAATTCAATGAAATTTTGTATGTAGACTTATGGAGAGATTTGACCTGGGGTATGGTGAACCAATGGGGAAATTCAAAGTTAATGGTCCTTATAAACAAATAATTGACACTCACTCTCTCTATTTCAATCGTTCTTGAGTTCCACTGTCAGTTAGGAGCGGTGTCAAGCAGTTTATGAATTTAAGAGTCAAAGGGGTTATTTAAAAAATCAACTTCCAAATCTTTCAACCCCTGGTTAAAGGAGGTCTATATCTCCTCAATAGACCTGGCAAGCCAGAAGTGGATTGTAAAATGAAGGCAAATGGAAGAAGATGGATGAAAGTTATGCAGCTGTCATTTTTAAAAATCTCTGCACTATATAAGATAAACTCCTTACACCTGTCACAGTGGAAATGGCTGTCTTACTCTCACCAGGGGAATCTTATATACAAAGAGAAGCCACTCATTGTTACTTGTGACTGGCTGATAGAATCTACAATTCTCATGCGAATTAAACAGTAGTCAAGCACTTATAAATTCACTGCCATCTCTACCTCCTTGTGGAAGATTTTAAAAAGCCTTTTAAAGATTTTGAGTCCAAATATTATAGTAATTGAATTTCTTCCTGTTCTCCTTCTGTAGGTTCAACTGAAAATGTATCTACAACTGGATCTTCAGACACTGATAAACTGGGTACATCTCCACCCAGTCCTGAGAAACAAATACAACATCGTGGCAACACTACTATGCATGTATGCTGGCACCGTAATACGAGTGTCAGTCTGAGAGACCACGACAAGGCTGTCAAGGTGAGACAACTCTTCAAAAATTACCCCCCTCTTTCTTTTTTTCTTTTTTACATTTTTTTTCTTCCCTTTTTTTTTTCTTTACCCTCATTTCTAGGGCTTCTCAAACTTTTCTGGTGTGACAAATTTTTGTTGTTGTAGCCATCATCTAAGTAAACATGGAAACAAAATAAAGACCAAAAATTTCTCAAAAATGGGTACATATCTAATCTATAATAAGCTTTCTGGTGTTCATTATGAAAAAAAATTACTTTTTAAAAATGAATTTCCGAAACATTACATCAAGGCTGCACAACTAGTCGAGATTTTGCAAATGAGCCGATACTTTCTGGGTAGACCCCTTACAATATGATAAACCAGGCCCATACCAAAAGAAAAATACTTGTTCAGACCTAAGGGTAACCAGACCAAATGCAGCTGGAGATTTGGGTCCAAGATTTTGAATTTCCAAGCATCTTAAATCAAAATTTCTTGCATTCTTAGCAGTCTGAGATGATAAAATATATCATTTTCCACGGACTGATATTGACATAAAAGCATGTATTAAGTTCTCTACTTGCAAATCAGTGCTCCTGGCCTGTAAATCTGTCAATCTAGAATGTATTATGAAAAATCTCTCACTTACATAGAATCAGAATTTGAACCTTAGACAATGATTTTCTACAAAATGCTCTTCAACTCAGTCATCATTTGATGAACAAAACAAAAATTTGATTTGATTCAACATCAAGAGTTTGATGACTTCAAATGTTGAGATTTAGTGCAGAGTTGCCTAATTGGGCTACAAGAGGAGCTAATCCAAAATTTATCAACAATACCTACCCTACGCAGGCAATGGAAAAACATTGAAAAGAGGCTGGTATCAAACCTCTCTCTCCAGACTCACTCAATTTGTTAATACAATGCTATTACAATGCCTGTATTGGATAAATCTTGGAGATGAAGCCTGAATTATCTCGCCTCGTTGTCCAATCTGGAAATCTTGGTTTAGAGATATCTTAATTCCGGGATATGAGCTTTCAAGTTTTTATTTTGCTATAACTATTCCTTTTTTTGTCCAAAACTTATCCTGTTTGCCAGTTCATATAAAACATAGTTTATGAGGGTATTGGGGGATAAATGATCCGAGCTCCATCACTGTCCATGTTGAATAGCGGTAGACAGCTCCCTAAACATTATACCTGTGTAAAGGACAGAGTGTACTATTTGAATCATTTTTTAAATTTGAAGCGTGTCTTATATTCTGTCAAATATGGTAATGGAAATTGTTGAAATAGATATGCAATATGTTTTTCTGATAATCGTCAATTGCTAACATGGTTGCCAGATTTAGCCCAAAGGGAAAATAATCCGAGGTTTATCTCAGAGTCTTACCCAGCACAGGAACCGGAATAGCCTCGAATTTGGGAATCGAGCGAGCCAGGTGGCAGAAGTTTATTACCAGCCTCTTGGGGCACGCTTGTCTTGAGAGGCTGGTATTTGAATTCTACCTCTAGCTGCCTCCAGACTCACTTGACTTCCAAATTCAACACTATTCCAGTACTTATGTAGGGTAAGTTTCTGAGATAAAGCTTGGATTATCTCTCCTTCTGGATAAATTTTCACCCTTGGTTACAAATGTGATATGTTGATGTTATATTTTGAAGCGAGAGGTTGCTTGTGTTGTTCATTATATTGATAATCTTCTTCTCCTGTGACAGAATCAACTAAGTGGATATCTTCTGAGAAAATTTAAAACCAGCAATGGGTGGCAAAAATTATGGGTTGTTTTTACAAATTTCTGCCTGTTTTTCTACAAAACCTACCAAGTAAGTTCATGTGACTTTTTTTTCTTCTTTTGTTGCTTTTCTTTCTTCAAAGAGCTTTAGAATACAAGTTTTGTTAGAAAAATATAGTTAGAATAGTTTTGGTAAACTCATTTACTTAGTTCACTACTTCAAAGCTGTCAATAGTGTGAATAAATGCTTATGTTTAATCAATTTTTATTCAAGGTTGTGTACTCAAATGGAAGAGCCCATTGTTTCTAATGGTGGGTAGGAGTGTTAATTTTAGGTGGAAGGGTCCATCATCACAGATGGAGAAACCAAAAAGTCACACTGTTCATTATATAGATAGATATATCATAAGGATAGTGTGAATGTTGCAATGCAAAATGAATTATTTTAAATTACATGTTGAGCTTATTCATATATATATATTTTTTTAAATTACATATTGAGCTTATTCATATATATATATATATATATGTTTTTTTATAAAAGTAAAATGATTGAAGTGAAAGAGACTCAGGACCTGATTAAGTCATTGGCTTTTAGGGCCAAGTTGCCCCCTGCCAGCTGTTTCAAAGTTTACTTCAGTAAGGTTGCTTAATTGCCACCCCAACCTTATTAGTTTGGATAAAAATTCCTCCCCACCCGTACAATCATATGAGGACTCCACGTTGATTGATTTTTGAGAGTTTATCTCTGCTCTCTCTTTCCTAATGAAGGAGAGAGTAGAAAGAGAGATGATAACTACAGATTTTCCCATCAAAAGACAACCATTATAAACAAAGAAAAGGTAGAACTTGGTGAAACTAATTTTGCTTATCCACTAATTTCAGCAACTAAAATTCTATACCACTAAAAGACTTTCCAGTTCAATTTTTCTTTGAAAACCAAAGAATTTTCTTGTTCCTGTCAATACTGTACATTTTTACTTCCTATGTACTTACCCTATCCCTACTATAAATCTTTGTTCTGTTCAGATCCTACTGATTTGCATTGGCGGCTATAGTTTCCTCCTGCTACTTATTAAATTGTGACAGATTCTCCACACCACCCACTTATTCTGACCCCACCCATGGGCAATTGAGCACCCGAGAGTGAGTGTATGGAAAATTATCCGTAACCCCAATTATCTCCCTTGCTCATTTCTAATTAAACATTACTTCCTTTGTATTTTCTTGGCTTGCTGTATGAACAAATAGGTATATTTTCAGGTGAGCTGCCAATTAAGTGTTTGAAACAACATTTATATATAACACTGAACAGTTTTTTAAGTTATATTTTTTTTTTCCTTGCATTGTTTGAAATTTTATCCAGGAAACTAACATAATCTTGAAATATCTCTTCCAGGATGACTTTCCTTTAGCTAGTCTCCCCCTCTTGGGTTATGCAGTTAACATACCAACAGAAGAAGACAAGATCACCAAAGATCATGTCTTTAAGCTCCAGTTCAAGAACCATGTGTACTTTTTCCGAGCAGAAAGTGAATATACATTTGAAAGGTAAGAACTATTTTGGTTTGCATCTACAGCTGCAATCATTGTCACTGACTGACAAATCGACATAACAAACGCCTCACACCATCTCCACAAAGCATTCCCTACCAATCCATCTTTTAATCTGGTGTTGCTCATGACATTTTTTTATAACACCGTCGGAACATGTCTATATGAAGGAACCTTGGAAGGTTCAGAAGATCGAATAGGCATATCTATGGTCTGACTTTCGGGCTTGTTTTTTTTACTTAGTTTTGAGGTGAAATTTATATATATACTAGTTTCCGCATGCCGTCAAAATTGACATCTTATGTGAAATTAGCAAGGATACCTGATGTTGCTAGAGAAAATTAGACTCAAGTCTGGAATGTATAAAAATTTGTATATTAAAGTAGAAAAAGAAATATTTGCGGAAATAAATGTATTTGCTTTCAACTCATAAGATTGCAGTTGCCTCTTGAAAAGTGACCACAGTGGAAAAAAGAGAAACTGATGCATTAAATACATGCTTGATTTTTTTTTTTTTTTTTTTAATGATAACTTAGGATAACTAAATCTGTCCATTTGTCCTCTATGAAGATTTGTCCTTTCTTTATGACTGACTTGATCATGAGTCAAGTTGATTTTCGGTGACTTTTCAGCTTATATTCAAAAACATATGGTAATGAAGTGTTGAAATATAGAGCAGCCTATTAATATGAAAAGAACTTCTAGGTTTATTAAATTGGTTTATAGGTATCTCTGCTGATTTCCCACTTACAGTCAGTTTTGATTACAGCAACCACAACTTGATAATATACCCCCCCCCCCAAAAAAAAGAATTTCATAATTTCCGTTTATTGATGGTACATTAAAGCTTATGTGGATATATACTCGTATAATTAAAAGCATTTTAAAAATGTCTTAAAACTACGGAAAATGCAGTTGAATCTTTTTTCAATCACCACTATCCGCAACAGACCGGTTTGTTCACTGTTCCTAGGTTTATTCTGACATTTATATCTATGTATCTATCCAGAATTCACCTAGTCCTTACCTTTCATTGTAAAAACTTGAAATTTTGCACACTCACACATTCCTCTCAATAAGTAGAGAATTTTTGAAAATTTATTTCCTGAATAGGCTATTAGTGGATGGTTCAATATGCAATGTAAGTTTATGCTAAATTGGTCTCTAGTTTAGGCCTGTTTGTTTCCTAAAAATTCAGAATTTTTCAGTGACCAACAGAAAGCGAGAGAAGTAACTTATTCATAGATGACCCCTTTTTCCAACTTTTTAATTGCTCACCCCCAACACAGCATGTATTGGTGGTGGTGGCGGTGGCAATTCATTTCCCATGGAGTGCTATTTTTTTTATAATTCTCCTAATAGGAAGGGAGCCAACTGCTTTACTGTCTGATTTAATTTTCTTACTCCTTCACATAATTTCGAACTAGTGTAATCTTATTTTCTTCCTTTTCCATTTCCAGATGGATTGAAGTGATCAAAAGTGCTACCAGCAGCGCCCGCAGATTCCGCCTGTTCAGCCGTCTTGAGAGCGAACAACAAGCCGAGAGATCGTGAAGTGTTTCAAGCCTGAACTGGGGCTGCTACCCAGTTGCTTCATCCCTCAGAAATGGGCAAAGGCTTCAGCCAGTCCGTCAGTCAGCCCCGGTGGGAGGGTGGGTGGGTGGTGTTTCCTTGCTTCTGCTCTTAGTTCCTTCTCTTCTGCTAAACCCCACAAACCTCCGAGCAAATCTGAAGGTAGGACTGCAAGGCAAAGGTCTTACCAACACAACAACTACAGCAACAATGATTATGATGATGATGATGGTAATGATACGAGGGCTGATTGATAAGTTTGTGGCTTGAGGTAAAAGGACACGAATTACACAATTCCAACTAACTTCACATTAACTCCAACTCTTTGAATGATTACACAGAAAATTTGTAGTTCATGAATGTTTCAATTTATTTTCTGTTCAGGACGATTCATACCTGAAAGTCAGCAATTGTTGAGGAAAAGGACAATATTGATCATCATGCAATTCACCCCCCCCCCTCTTTTTACCCATGCTGTAGGAAGGGGCATCCTTTTCTTGTGTTGTTGTCTCATCATGGATATCCGTAGGTGATAAGCCCTTGATATCAAGGTAACGGATAACTGCACGATGGGCGATATTGTTTATTTCTCAACATATCTTCGATATTGTTTATTTCTAGTTTTCTGAAACAGGAAAAAACATTGATGTCGAATTTTCAAAAATTTAGCAGTGCAAAAATAGCTAAATTAGCGCAAAAGTGCTTGAACGTTTTGAGACATTTTTTACCATTTTTAGCATCTTCTGGGCGTTTTTTGGCTATATTTGGTGTTTTTTGGCAATTCTTCTTAATTCAGTACTTCTTGGCAGTCAAACTAGTGCAAAAATATTCTAAGCATTTGCAACACTGAGTTTCAATCTTGGCAATTTTTTCTGCTAATAACCATGAAAAAATCAAATAGTTATGAACTTTGAGTTTTCAGTATAATCATTCAAAGAGAACTGAAGTGTATGTGAATTTAGTTGGAACTGGGTAATTCATGTCTTTGTACCTTGCACCACAAACTTATCAATCACCCCTTGTATATGAACCATAATGGTCATCAGCTACCAACGTCTGAGGATGTTGAAAAAACTGACAGTGATTTGCCGATTGACCGTTTGAACATGGAATCAGAAATCAAGATGAAAAATCGAAAGATGACAATTTTTCTCTTTCATTTCAAGTCTTTGTTTTTTTTTTCCTTTTTGTCTCTAGTCTTCAAAAGAGGCAAAGCTCTCTCTCTCTCTTTATTTCACTCATTTGCTCGCTCTTTCTATCTATCTCTCTCTCTCGCTGGTCAGTTTGTCTCAATACTGCAACAACTGACGACAACTGTGCTCATGCCTTTTTCATCTCATAGCAGAAGAAATGGTTTTTAAAGATCCCAAAAATGCCCTCATGACCTAGGCATACAACACCAACAAAAAAGTTAAAAACATCACTTGTAACAAAGAAGACTTTTTTTTTTTTTTACTGAATTTCAATTACAATAATAATAATAATAATATTATTACATTTATTACAAATACATTTTTGTTCCTTGTTTTGTTTTCTTTGCTTGTTTGATTTATTGGCATTATTTTGTTTGTTATTTATTTTCATTATTAGATGAAGTATTATGACCCTAACATTTTACTGATTTTGTCTACGTTTTGCCTTCATCTTAATTTTTATCACAACTTTGACTCTGGCCATCATGAAAATTGCTTCGTTAAGATTACTAGTTCCTATACAAAAAACAGCATGGTGCCAATAGTCCGAACTAAGGAGTGAATTTAAAGGTGAAAATTGGCTTTTAGGCCATGGAAGCTTTTGTGGCCAAGTGGTCATACCTACTGGACATGAACTGTACTCCTTCTGGCAATGGGGAGGTGTGAGTTTCTAGCTCTTACCAAAGGCTTACTCTTTTTTTTTTTTCTGATCACGCTGTTTATTTGTAGCCATAGGATGACAACTTGAGCTAAAGTTGTGATTAAAGCAACTGAAGGTAAAAAGTAGATAAAATTAATAAAATATCAACATTTTTTTTAAATTTAATTATTTCAAAGTTGTGGGTTATTTTTGCTTGCTTTTTTTGCACATTTTGTTTTTGTACTCACAAAAATTCATTCATCTTGAAATGTTGCTGTGCTCTGATACAGGTTGGCTTTTTGCCTCTGTGGGCCAAGCCACATATTATTGGGCCAGATGAATAACATAAGAAAGCTTGACATAAGGGAATTATCATTTTATATACATTTAGTTATATTCTGCCTCAAATCAATGGATAATCCATACCAGGAAATCATCTGATCTAAAAACCCAATTAGGTTGCAATTCATTCCAATCAAAGCATCTTGAATCAATTAAAATAACGCAAAGAATCTTTAAAATCTAAAAGTAAGCATAGTATCCCAATACTTGCTTGCAGGCCAATCAAAATGCCTCCAAAGGCCAGATCCGGTCTGCGGGTCATATGCTGCTTACCCCTGCTTTGGTAGATGAACCTAAATGCATTTAGCGAAGTGATAGGCTGTTTGGAAAGTAATTATGTATTTCAATGCTATAAATTATTAGGTAAGTAAATGGTACAAAACTATAACATCATCTCTTGTATCCAGCAATGTGTCATTTATATTTTATGGTAACATTCTCAGAAACAAAGAACTTGCAAAAGGTCTTCCAAAAATGCTGAATTTTTCCTACGAGAGATCAAAAACTTGCTTTCCCATTGGGTTGCTGTCATTGATAATGATGGTATTTCCATTATTAATGAATAGAATTTAGTTAAATTTCACTAGCGTTTGTTTTTATCGCCATTTTGAAAATATATGATTACTTTCAGAACACTTAGAAAATACACCCTAATATTTCTCCCTGTTCAAGGTCACCGTGTAGTTTTTAAATTACTATTATTGTATGTAATTTATTAACTCTCAAATTCATGGATTGCTATAATTGACAATGGAACTCTTTTATGAATAGAATGAAAAATAATGATACTGTCCTGTAAACTGAACAGAAAAAAAAAATTTTAATTCATTAATTGTCTAAGGAAGATAATTTCAATCAAAAGTTATTTCACTTGATAACAACTTTCAATTTATTTTTTTTGTTTGAATGTAAGAGTAAGATGATTTTCCTTGTCTTTGTTGTTTATTTTTCACAATGTGTCCACCATGTACTCTCCAGCCTTCCTTAAGTATCTGTTGTGTTCTGGAATGACGCATCCAGTTCCAGGGTAGTATGTGCATCGCTTCATATAAACATCATGTCCGGTTTTTGTTTTTGGGATTGTAACAAAATGAAACAGACAACTAAGGAAGGCTGGAGAATATATGGCCAAAATGTTGTGAAAAACAAATAACAAAGACAAGGAAAATATTCTGAATAAACCGTATGCAATGATTAAAACAGCCCGTCTAACAAAATTCAAACTAAAACTGCTGGTGATATTTTCTGGTTTTTCATGTCATAGAAGATTCAAACAATGGAAAGTACACAAAAAAGAATATTAAGCTGGATCAACTCAAAGGGTCCCCAATCATTTTTGCACCACAGACCTATTTAATATTGACTATATTTTTGTGGACCAGTCAACATATAAGTCACTTATAAGTGGCTAATACATTCAATTTCATTTCTGAAAGGGTTTAACTAATGAATTTAATACTAAGATTCAAAGGAATTAATTTGTTTTTATTTTATAAAGAAAAGGAAAGAATAGCCAAATCATATCGCTGCTCTGCACCCTGGTAGCACAGTGGTTTCAAAACTTTGAAAACTCAAGGATCCCTTCTATATAGGAAATATTCTGGAGGACCCCTGGGTTTTAGATTGTATCTAATGAATTATAGTAAAAAGCAACTTTTGGCCTTAAAAAATCATATGTATTCTAAATGAATTACATTTATTCAAAATCAAATACATGGTAGAAGTCTGTGTACAAAAGTTATGTTTTGCGATGGATGATGTTTCTTAGTTGCAAAATTTGTAATGTCAGGTTCATGAGGATCACTGTTGCAGGGCCCCCAAGAATTATTTGTTGGGCCCTCAAGGGTCTGCAGACCTCAGTTTCATAACCACTGCAGTAGTACAAGCTTTGCTGGCCCATGGCTCAGTGGTTAGGGACTACTGGATAGTGGAGAGATTTTCAATTTTTGTTTGTGGTTAATGTTTATTTTCAACTTATATTTTGGTTTGCATTCTCGTTTGATAATTTTTTGTTGAGTGAAAAATGTTTAGGATATCAGCAAAACAAAAAAAAAAACTGAAGAGAAAGCCACGTGACATTTGCACATCAATCAAAATTCTGCCTTTTTTGTTTAAGTAAAAGATGTTATCAACATTCTGAGCAGTAGTAGTTGCGGTATTGACAGTGAGAGTTTTGCTTCAGGGTGGCCTGATTTAGCCAGAAAGGGAGATAATCCGGGCTTTAGCTAAAAATTACCCAACACAGGCATTGGAATAGCGTTGAATTTGGAAATTGATTCAGTCTGGAAGTGCAGATTCAATATCAGCTTCTTGAGGTGAGCCCTTCTCAAGTAGCTGATAGAGGATCCCCTCCTCCGGACTTGTGCAATTTCCAGATTCAACACTATTCCAGTGCTGTGTTGGTTTAGTCTCTGAGGAAAAGCTTTGATTATCTACCCTTCTGGCAACCCTGTTTTGTTTTTTTATTGAGCATTGCATCTCCCTAAAATGGATTTAATGCTTGGAAAAATACGTAAGGTTGTACTTCTTTGGTTTGGCAACTCCTATGTTACAATAACTCACGTTGTCCTGCGTGTTTTGAATCTATCTCTATTAGTTTGTAGATCTCTGTCTAAAGTTCTTTGATTGAGTTTCAAACCAGTTTGAGCCGTGATTTAACTCGTTAACCGGAATGTGTAAAAACCTAACCATGGTTTGGAACCAAATTAAAGAATTATACAGTCAGCAATTTTCAATGTTTATTTTAGCATAAGATTAGACATGTATTGATTTATTTTTTTTCTAAATCTTGAGAATTATTTTTCAATTCAGTCAGCAAAGAAGCATGAACAAACACAAATGATTTTCATTATAAAATGATTTATATTATATAAATTACATTAAAAATGTATCATTCTATTTTCTGCACTACTAGAAAGTTTTCCTGTATTTCCTTCAGTCCAACAGGTTGCCAGATTAAAAAAGTACAACTGTGCTACTATCCTTATCAGAAAATTGAAACATTTTTGTTTGTTTGTTATAATTTACATTAAACATATTTTTGTTGATTATTTCATGGTCAGAATTGTGTACCACTTGCTGATTTTTTTTAAAAATTTCAAACGAAAAATTCATATTCATAAGTACAAGTAATATGAAAGCAACTTTGGTTTTTTAGGATGCACACTATACGAGTTACAAGGAAAAAAATACAAAATCAGGATAATGCAATGTATTTTCTGATGAAAATAATTTTTCATCAATTCAAATCATGGTGATAAATTTGTATACCCCATCCCTTTTTAAGCTTACTTCTTTTTAAATTCTAGCTCATACAGGTGTTTGCCATTACCATTCCTTATATTTCTTGGAGGATACACATCAACATCTTTTTCTTACAACAATCCTCTTTGGGAACCAGAAATGGAAACCCTCTTGGCATAAAACATGAGTTTGTTTTTTTTGTTTTTTTTTTTTACATATTCACCTAACCCTTTGTACCCAAGTGTTCAGAATTTTGTATATGTTTTCAAGTTATGTTTCTTGGACTTTATCTAATCCAGGCTTGCCTGATTGGGCTACGAGGGGAGATAACGAGGCTTTCCATAGGCATAGGAATAGTGTCAAATTTGGCCTGATATTGAACTTCAGCCTCCAGACTTGTTTGATTTCTAAATTCCACTCTATTCTAATGCTTGTTTTGGGGAAGTCCAAGAGATAAAGTCTATATTATTTCCCTTTGTAGATCTAATCTGAATAGTGTTCATTCATCGAATGAGGTCCTAGACAAATAGAGACTAAGTAGAATTCTTTAAATTTGATTAAACATATCATCTTTGTTAGCCGTTTGTCAGGTGGCCATTCCTAAAGAAAGAGGATAATGCAAACTAAAAAAGAGAACTCTGACAGACTGACCCTCCCTCAGACATGTTGACATTATGAATCGTACTCTGCAGCTCATGAACAGTGTTAACAACAGCAACTACATATGATTAAAAAAAATAAGTTATCAGTTGTTGTAGCTTCCAGTTTCCACTGTTCCAAGTATATCTGAGATAGTTTATATAAGTTTTTTTTTTTTTTAACAGAACTCAAAAAAAGGGAATTTGATATCCTGCTTGAGGTGATACCAGACGGAGGGTAGAATGCTCAAAACCCAGACTGCCCTGCCTCTCTTGCTATCTGACATACTTTGTATGTACTTGAATAATGTTCATTTATTTGAGACCAATTTTTAACCAATAATAAATGGTTGAACATTCCACCTGGTATGCTTCTGGAACAATGAAAATCTGTGTCCTAGACTAAGGCTGCAGAATTATAGGCCTACAATTTAGGCATAAGCTCAGCAACAGAAGTCACCAATAGTCCCGTTTTATATAAACTAAAGATAATGTTACTACTAATGTTGTTTTGCTTACTGCATTCTTTTACATACAAGTTATAAGTTAGCGTAATACCATTGAAATGCTCTTTCAACCAGTCACACCATAGATGTGCTAGTCCTTTTCTTGTGTGAAAATCTAGCTGAGGCAATATGGCCTGCTTTATTTTCAAGTTTACATCTATTCACAGTAGATACCTAAAATCTTTGAAATGTATGTATTATTAGTAAATTGAATAAGACTTTAATCTTCAACATTTATTCTATTAAGATATTACTTAATTTATCAAGAATGTTTTGGAAATAAGAGCGGCTTATTGAAGCATTCTGAAAATAAAACAAAAATGTTTTGAATTATAGTATGTGAACTAAGAAAAAACATGTCTATATTCCAAATTTCTTTTGGAATTACATTGACGTTGTTCTTTCTTACCCCAACCTCAACATTCATGCTACATCAACATACCGTTTTTTCTATGGTAGAGTATCGAACCTTCAAACAAACATAAAAATCAGATAATTTTGATTTAGATAGCATAATAACCTTAGTATGATGGGCTGATTAGCATTTTTATAGAACCTCATCTAACTGATAGAAACCATTAACCAAAACTGTCAACATGGGTTTCTTCAGTTTTTAAGTTGGTCTGGCCTGCTATATATGTATCATGCGTACAGGCCATACTAATGGATCTGAAGGTCTGGAAAATTTAACATTTATTCCTTACTATGTCTAGAAAAAACTTTTTTGGTGTTTTGATTGAAAAAAATCCCCCCCTTTTTACTGGTGGGTAAAATATGAGCTAAATACCTTAGTTTTTGTCCAGAAGCATTCACACTTGTTTTTTGAAAATTCAGACTGTTTTAGTGGTCATTGTTTAACAAAGGGCAAGAGAAGTAACTTATTAATTTATCACTCTTTTTTCCAACTTTTTTGATTGATCACCCCCTCCCCAACACAGATTTTGGTTATGTGACAGTTTCTATTGAATGACTCACCAAATCTAGTGGGGGGCACTCCCCCACACTCACAAAGAAAATAGGTTTAGTGAGTTATTTCAGTCATCTTCAGTCAATTTTTTTTCTCTACACAAAGAAAAAATTGACTCCAAACTTCCACTTAATTGACTTTCAAACATAAACAATAATGGACTGGAAAAAAGAGGTTGGGAAAAAAAAAATTTACCTTTGATGAAAAACTTAGAGGAAACATAAGAGAGAAATGAAACAGCATACCATATAAACAAGACTATAAAGCAAATGGTTTACAATGGTATTAAGTGGACTCACACTCACTGCTTCTCATCCAAGTCCCATTACTGTCTATATCAAACTCTGGTAGACAGTGCCCTAGTCATAATACCAGTGTATTGAATGCATTGTAATATTTGCATTGATTGGGTGGGATGGGTATTTCAATGTTCCTCTTATATACCACCATATACAGTATAAGTTGTGTCATTATTGTACAATTCACACTTCTTCTCTCATGATTTATAGAATTTTGAAAAAATTTTTAGCCTGCATCCTGAAAAATATCATTACGTACAATCATATTTTTAAGATAAATCTTGTTTTCTCTCCTCTAGAGAATTTCACTGTAATATGATGATAGTTTTGTGAAAACTTATTTTCAAATAGCTGTTTATCACGGCATGCCTCGAACCGCTTTCCCATTACTACTTTACCCGCTTTGCATCCATTGTCAACCTTAACATGGACCTTGAACAGTGACAAATATGTCTCCAGATTTAGAGCAATCTCTAATCATCTGGACGGAATTTCAGCTTCGGCTGATTAAAATTAAGACAGATGATATTGAAGTGATTTCAGGTGTGCAATATTTCATAGATTTTCATACTGGTCATTTTCATCTTAACCAAAGATTTGGTTACAAGAAGAGATAATACAAATTTTATCTCAAAGACTTACCTCACAAAGGCATAAGAATAGCATCGAATTTGGCCTCCAGATTCTCTAGATTTCCAAATTTGTTGCTATTCCAATGCCTGCCTACCGTAATATGGAAAAAACCTCGCAATTTAGACCTATATTTAGGCTCGATAGGTTTATTCTTTCATCTTTAGGTGTGAGATGCTCTTCCTTATTGAAAGATTTGGGGAAGAACCTAGTAAGTTAATCATTTTCAATCCTTGACTAAGACACACTTACTCGGTTTTCCCATGTTTACGAGAGCTGTGTTGGGTAAGTTTCAGGGATAAAGTTTGGATTATCTCCCCCTGTAGCCCAATCTGGCAACCCTGATCTTGTTTCTTTTCTCCTAGTTTGTATGGACACCATTGTTTGCTTTTTCCATATGAATGAATCAATTCCTATGATTTTGAGTATTTTTTCTGAACACACAAGATAATCTGGGGGGGTTATCATTTATCAGTGATATTTTAGAATTTTGTTTATTTCTTCACTGATATTTCTTCCGATCCTGTTATCCTATCGATCAGTTTTGTCTCAAAAGACTCAGAACTTCCTATTCACACTAATAACAATACATTATCTATTATTGATTACGTTATTTGAAACCATTTGTAAATTACTTCCTCTGTATCATAGTAGTTGTTACATTTGCGGATACATTTCATACACCACATGCAACAGAGGTAATACTATTAAAATGCAGTGAAAGTATTGCTAAGTAAATTTTACCTGAATTTTGCAGCAGGTATGACTTTTTCCCATTTGATCCTCCAGGTGTGTGGGGAGGGGGTGTAATTTATTCCTTGGTGGGTCGCTTATCCATTTGTATTTTAGCCTTTTAACAATTAGCTGACTCATTTTTAACTGTTGAAAATATCTGAAATCTTCAAGGGACTTTTTTTCTTGTCTTTTTAAATCTTCATAAATAATAATATCTTTGAATTATGTTGACATCGATGTGTTTTAAATAAGGTTGATGCAAGGTTTTTTGCACCCTAGGCGAGACTTGTTATTTGTACCTTTGATTATCTGATGACTATTTTTTTGGAGTATGCCTCTAGGTGTCCTTAGATGCCCTTTTTGTGTCCTTAGACAAACACCTAGGCTCACCTGCATTGGTCACTAACATGGGCTTTACTGCCTACTAGTGAGCAATTTAAGGTGTTTAGTGGGTGATAGATCCATTATTAGGTTGCAAGGTGTGGGTATTATGGCTTACTTTCATGACACAAACAACACTGAAAGTCACATGGCCCTTTACACAGAACACTAGTTTTGATTTTCATTGTCCTAATATATGATAAATAGTTTGTATATTTACTTCTTTGAAAATTTGTACTAGTTGCTGGGCAATATACAGTAGCCCAATGCTCAGTTACCTGGAAATGAAATCTACGCAATTTTAAAAGAAGTTTATTAAAGTGTATAAACCTTATATCTTCTTTTGAAATAAGAATAATTCCAGTTTTCTGCGTGGTCACTTTTAGTGAGCTACACAATTTTCCCAAATCCATAAAATGGACCAACAAGAAGTGAGAAAAAATTTTGTTAATCAGTAAAGAAAAACTGCGTTTTCAATTACATATTCTCAATCAATGAATCAATAAAACGAAAAAGGTTGTATTATTGTGGCTTGTAAGTTCTTGTATTGAATCACTGTGGCTATGATCACCAATCAGATGAAACAAAAAAATGGTGGCTTGGTATTCTTCCCTTTTTACCCATCTGTCTGTGTCACTGCTCCTGGTCACATTTCCTGGCATAGTCTTGAAAATTTCTGTGTCGTCCAGTAGCCACCTTCTAAAAAAGACTCTTGAAATTCAATCTTTTTCACTTGTTTTCTTCGGGGCGGGCACAATTCACAATGATAATCCATTGTGAAATGGACTCCTATCTTTTGCCAGCACCATGATGTAGCCTTATAATGTTTCAGCATTTGTGGAAAAGCTTGGTTTGAATAAGTTAGAGAGATAGTGAGTAAGTATATGGTTTGATTTTTCTTTTCTTGTCCTACTGGTTCTATAACATCTGTTCCTTTGTGAAACAGACAACTTCAGTCTTTGCTTTGATCTCTCTAAGTCATGTATTTGATGGGTCAGTGAAGTCTAGGGTGACAGAGATAGGCATACTGAGTGGGGGGGGTATTGTGAAGAAAATGAACCAACTAGGTTGTGGTGATTCATCGATTGTCTTTGATTAATACTACAGTGAGGTCAGGTATGGAATTCTATGTCTGTTATTAAGAAGTTTCAAATTTCGAAACATTTCGGATAAGGGGTACTCAATCTGTGTTTGAATATTTTCCTTACCTCTCTGCTGAATGAAAATATTTATTTATTAAGAAAACTACAAAAAATGAAGCCAGAAAGTTTGAACATTCAAGACCTGTGATTTTTTTTCTTCATCCAATACAAAATATAATTATATGTATGTATGTATGTGTATATATATATATATATATATATATATATATATATATATATATATATATATGTATGTATGTGTATATATATATATATATATATATATATATATATATATATATATAATTATCAGATGGATAGGTTAAATCTGACATAATGTGGAGAAAAAAATTTATCATCCATGAGGAAAACACAGATTGTATGAATAGGTATTTATCCATGGATATTTCATCAACATCTCTCCATCTTGCAAATGATGTGGAGACACTCCCTGTGAAACATCTGTTAATAAATACCTATCCACCAAGTCAGTGTTTTCCTTGCTGATAATTGCTCTATTTTATGAGTTTTTTTAATACTTTTATGTAGAGAAATTATACTGATATTAATAGGATATCATCAACTCATTACCCAGTGTTACACAGTTTCACTAATCTAAAAACTTTGTTGAGATTGTAATAGTGTAATTCCCTGTAAGTAGTCAATAATATCCTATTATTATTATTATTATTATCATCATAATAATATGATGATGATGTTTAATGTATCACTTAGCATAGGCAACGTGAATAGAATAAATATAACATTTGGCTCAAAGTAACTCTCTCAACCTTAGCTGATTCTAATTTATTCCCATGCTAATCAGAGTGAGTCCTTTTATGTACTTTTGTAACCCTTGATGGAAAGACCTACTTTTCTCTCTTAGAATGGAATGTATGCTTTTTCTGATCAAGTAGGTCATTTTTTTCCTTTTATCCAACTAATTTTTGCCTTAAGCAAGTCTTTTATAACCTTCAAGTATCTTGGGGTTGGTCAACCTTATCATACTTCTCAATATTCACTTTGAGTATTAATGAAAAGCCCCCGCCCTCTGACACAGTATGGTAAAACACATACCATTTTAATCTCATTCGTATTCATCTTTTCTTTTGCTCCTCTTAGGTATATATGAGTAAGTGTCTGCTGTACATTTTCCTCCCCCTCCCTGGTCTAATATAAATGCTTATCTTGTCCCAATATCTCCTCTTAGAATAACCAGCTTCCCAGAGAGAACCATTCTCAAAATCTCTAAGAGTTCATTACAAATGCAAGTCTATAGTCAGTACTACTATGCCACCCATAATTTGGGGTCTCACCAATATACATATCACTGATTTTCAAGAAAATGAAGACTTATTATTTAATAAATTCAAATTCTTAATCCTGAATAAATAAAAAATAATTGAAATAACTTAGACATCTTTTCAAGTATAAAAGGAGAAAAGACAAAAATATTTCAAAAATTTTCAAAGTTCTTAATTAGACAATGTCAAATATGTGCAATAAATTATAAAGATAATGATAACAATTATTTACAAAATGGGCATCTCATAGTATAAGCTAAAAAGAGGGTATTCTACCTATAAAATGATATTTCTTTATTCACATGCTGAATATATTAGATGATTATTTTATTAGTGATTGATCTTTTCCCAAATGCAATGTCTTGGGGCCTATGCCATAGTGTAGTTTACGTATAGAATAATCCGGCTCTGTCTTTAATATTAATTTATTCGCATTGTATCGTGTCTAAAATGATGAGATTATTCAAGATGGATCAGCACAGCTGAATTGAATCTGAGTGTCCATGTATACTGCCTAGGATTATAGTGTAGTATCTGTTTGCTCATTGAAAAGAATTATACACATTGCATCCTATATATATAATATATATAATTAAATTTGTTGATAATTTAAATGGGAACAAAAGTCATAAATCCTAAGTACAAGTTTTTGTACACACACTTTCCACAATGAATAAGGAAGCTCCAGCCAAGTTTAACCCTGAGACAACCAGTTTCATTTTCATCTATTTTTCAAGCTTAACAGCAAATCGCATTGGATCCACCCGTTCTTAGAAGATCACCCAAGTTAAGCGATGTTGAGCCTGGTCATAACTCAGATGGGAATACCAGGTGCCATAAACAGCAACGAGATTGTTCTGTAGCCGTCTAAGACTATAGGCTCTGCTGCCAAAAACAATTTAGCGACAATAATTTGATACACAATTTTATACAAAGTTTTTTTGTTATTCTAATAGTTTATTGTAATACAATAATGCAAGGGGAATAACTTCTATAAGTCTTCTATGCACGTAACACCCTGGACCCCATTATCACAAGAGTACCAAAAATTCAATAGATTTTCTGATTTTTTTCTCTCTCGCAAATGCCAAAAAACTTGAAAACTCAGCAAAACAAGTGCTGATCAAGTGGATGAAAACGTTTTTTTACCTTTTATTCAAGATGTTTTTTGTCCTTTATTCTCACTTCTCTATGAAATGGTTGTGGATTTTTTTTTATTTCTGTCTGTTAGAGAAAAAAACGGAATTCAAGCTGTTCATCTAGAAACAATCTTTTTCAGATGGAGTGAAAGAAAGGGGGGGGGTTTCTGATTGAATGAAAGATAGTGAGGAGGAGGATGTTTATTTCTTCTCACTTGAATGGCTCATTGGCCAGGGTGAAAAATAGCACTCAACATTGGGGAGGGGGAGTCATGGTAACATACATGAATTTAGGAAGCAACAAGAAGCAAAGCAAAGATTTCATTTATTACTAGTATCAATTGTTCTAATCAATGACTTACCCTGACCCTAAATTATCTGATTAATCATCTCAAACCTCTGTATAAAAGATCTTTAAATTATTTTCCCTTTGCTTTTCATATTTTACAGGGACCACATAATAGGTCTGTTGTTAACAGATACAAAAACAAAATGTGTATATATATATATATATATATATATATATATATATATATGTGTGTGTGTGTGACAAAATCTGTTTTTTACACTTGTCTTCCCTCTTTCAGTTTCACCATTTCTTCTTCATATACAAATGTAATTATTACCATATATTCTCAGGTATTACACACTAGATATGCCAGGAGTTTTGATTCCAAGCAGGTTTTAAAGATTCAATCAGGATTTTCTTCTGAGCAAATGATTTGGATGGTATAAGAAACTTGCCATCAAAGACAATAATTGAACAACCGTTGCATCAACTTTCAAGTCTATATACATGCAGTATGGCTAAGAGCACTGGAACACATACACACACACACACACACACACACATATAAAAAAGGATAGAAGTCTTTGCCAACTTTGGTGTCTCTGGTTGTTCAATACTTTGTACAATGAAAAAAATCAAATTAAAGTATGTTCGTCAGTTTGGTTGTGGGGTTTGGGGTTCAATTTGTACCCATCTGGCATGTCTTTACATATCTAATGGCTGAACATACAGTGAAGGATTTATTTTATCAATCACGTAGACATTTTGTCTGTTGATTTGTTCCTAATATTGTAATTATCTACAAATGTTTTAATTTCTTTTTTCATCTTAATCAATCAAAAAAAATATTTGTTTATTCACGAGTTTTGGAAATGTTGTTGTTCATCTGAATACAAAAAGAAAAACTTCTAGTTGATAATGTTATTTATCTGAAATATTATATTTGAATATTTCAAATAGTCAATCACTATAATTCAAACCTGGCCTTTTTATGTGATGAATAAGCTGTTGGTTTGAAGAAGAAAATGTGTTTATTCAAGAAAATAGCATATATTCAAAATACATGCATCGTAAGAGGAGCGTAATCTTACCTTAAAGATATTCTACTGCCCAACTCCCTCCATCCCCCCCCCCCAAATATTACTAGTAGAAACAAAATTTTTTACTTTAATACTTACTGTGTTTATGAAAAAAAAAATCAAATTATTAGCTTTAAGTAAAAGATAATTAGCTTCAGTATGTGGTACAAAGTCACCCAATAAAAACATTAATTCACAAATAGCTCAATGAAACCGTGTAAGAAGGATTCAGGTTATATTACTCTCCAACAGCTCTGTTTACACATATATTGGAGTGAATCAAAAGAATTCCATTTTTTAATCCCTCAAGACCTTATGTATGTTTTAAGCTTATGTAATGCTGTAAGTATGGTATCTTTTGATGATCGTTGCTCTTCTGAAAGTTATGTGAGCTCATTTTTGGTTTCTCCATCACCAAGTGTTTTAAACCATCATTATTGACAACTGATAGTTATCCACTTCTGGGCTTTATTTCAAGGGACAAGTCACCATCCTTAAAACACTTGAACTAGCTTTGGGCAGTATGATCACATAGTTTAATTTTCTTCTTCCCAAATTCTGTGAGCACCTTCAGCAATTTTGAGGCTCAGTTCAAAATAATGACCCTTGAGTGACAGAATTTCAATATTTGTATCCACCATCATAACAATTGAAACAAACGATACCGCTGATTTGTTGTGATATGTTGAATCACCGTAGCCCCGCAAAAGACCCATACGATCAACCAGCTGAGTGCTCATGGTCCGCAACCTTGACAATATGCATTAGTATCCCACAAGGCACCACTTCAAAACGTTTTTTTGCATGTTCAGATAAATGGTTTTGGGGGTCTCTATGATCATTTTGGGACCACCAATGTTCAAATTTTGTGCTGGTATTTTTTTAGCTAATTTCAGATAATTTTTTTTGGTAATTAGTTCTGGTACACAGACAGGCTACATTTCATTCATGCAAGGTATGGATATATAATATCAATTATATAGTGTGGTCATAAATAGTCTTTAGATGTGTACATAAAATAATCTCTAGAGTGAAAGTCTATGAAGAAAAAAAAAATTTGATATGCCCTAATATGGATACACCACCAATATTCCTGCAAAATTTTTTATGGCTCTCATTTTAGTTCACTGAGTGGCCACAATGTGTCTGGAGTTGCACCATAACGAACATAAATTAGAATGTGCGTTTAATTACAGTGAAGGATCTGTTTCATTTATATTAATTAATGTATTTCATTTAACAATTTAATTGAAATCTAATATTTGTTCAACTAAAGTTGTTAATAGTCCCCATTCTCTAAAGATAAGAAATGTGCATAATTCGTCGGTCAGAGGTGTTATATTGGATTATTATTATCATGTGATATCTGTTGATCTTGAACCATGGGTGCTAGAAAATCCTGTATCCTGAGTACCATGTACAGCTTTCTATTGAAAATAACATCAATTTACTCTAAGATATTACAATAAGATGTTAGGTTACTTCAGTAATTAATATCAAAGCTGAGAACCATTTTCATTTGCAAAAAACAAACAAGTCAAGCTTTAACCAAAAACTCAAACACAAGGAAGATCGTATCAAAATTAAGAATTAGAAAAAAATTTTGGTTGAAAATGAAAAAAGAATATTGTAGAGCTCAAGAACTTTTCAGAATTCCTGATGAAACACTTTTTTCTAAATAATTATTTTCTCTTAACATAAGAAACTAATCATGACTATTTTTAAGACATATTGGTTTCTTTTTTTATATCAAACATTCATTTTATGAATATGAATTTTGGATAGCAAGCAACGAATGGATTACAAAACAAAAATTAGTAAAAATCATTGTCTTATGTATGGAGAAAAAATGTTGAAAATATTATTAATGTCTTATGTACAAAGAAAAATGTTGTTAACACAAATGCGAACTACTTGAAAGATTTCAGTCAACCTTTCTCCAGACAAATCAAGCGTAAATAGACTGAAATCTTGTGTCCATCTATAATGTTACAAACTGAATTATTTTTTGTCTGTTTTTTTAACTTGGATTATTGTTCTTCACTTATACCCTTATCAGAGGTGCCGCAAGGTTAGATCCTCAGGGACAATTGTTAGTGAGACCCAATTCCAGCTTGCCAGGCCTGTTGAAGCTTCATTCAGATTACAGCACTAGGCATTCCTCAACGATCTTCTGTCTAGATACTGACCCATCTTGACCTTGCCTAACTTTAGAAATAGTCTGAGAACCAGTTTATCCAACATGACTTGGCCATAACCCCTTACACAGGGGAAGAAGATCCTAAATCCTAGTCCTTGGGCTATGTGCTTAGCACAGAAGCATTGAGTACCATTTTTAAATTCTTTGTTATGACTCAGCTGTGGATTAAACCAGAACTTACCAAACCAGAGGCAAGCACTCTACTATTGGGCCACAGTGATCAGTATGTTTTTTAACTTGCTTGTTGAAAATCAAAGAAATTGTTTGAACACAGTGGCATCTAGATTTATTTCTATTTGTGAGACATGATGAAAAACAAAGATTAGATAATTTCAGTCTCCGATATTCCCAATTTTTTCCCTTCTCTATTGTGAAATGGGTAATCCTTAGCTCTATGTATATAAACTTTTGATAATGTTTAACCAGCATACAGAGTCTCCAAAAGTCATGCAGAGGCTTCAAAAAGGTTTTTTTTTATTTTTTTATTTTTTTATTAAGATATATTATTTAACAAACGTATTCATCAGAAATTAATGCAATAATAAAGATAATGCCTGTCTCTTGTTTTCTCTCAGATTGACCACTATGAATTAGTCAGGGTACATCGGAAACAGTGCTAAACTGACATTTAATTTTATTTGATAAAAAGACAAAAAACAGGCTTTTAATTTCATTATTGTGTTTATCTCTAATGAATATTTTGTTATATATACTTTTTAATGAAAAGAATTATACTTTGTATGACTTTTGAAGCCTTTGTATGCTGATTAAACACTGCCAGAGGTTTATCTACACCAAACTAAGTATTGTTGTGAGATGTTATCTGAAGAAAGAAAGCTGTAAGTAGCTGGAAGTTTATTATCAAAGGGAAGCAACTCTACAATAAACATGAAATCAGGGTTGTTTATTTACAACAGGCATTCCCCAATATAACATGGGTGTTCGGGTCCAAGAAAGAAATTAGCTATTTTGGAGCTATATTTATCTATTTTGGCTTTGGAGCTAGATTCGGCTCTTTTGGAGTCAATATTTTGAGGTCTACCATCCACCCACATCATATCATGCTATAACAAACCGCAAGGGGGGGGGGTACAAATATGCAGTGTGTAACCAGAAAATATTAACCATTTTATTTCTATAATATCAATTGATTAAATCTTGTTCTTTTTTTATGCTCTCTAATTTTTCTTTTGTTTTTAACTAAACAAAATCAAATTTCAGAATGGGTAAAGGAAATGTATTTTCACACAATCAAGTTACAAAGCCGCAATGTTACATTGTGTACAGGCCACGCCAATAGAGCTAGATGGCTTTGACTTCAAACATTTACTCCTTATTATGGCTTTAAAAAAAAGCTGCTATATCTATAGACAACCTTGGCAGGGATGAATCCCGCCTTGGTTTAAAGATTGGGACATGCCCGATCTTTAGTTATGCCTCTGTGCAGATTTTTATCCTCCTTCATCTAATGTCCATTTCCTTCATTTTTTTTTTTTTAACATCAAAACTTTTTTTTAAAAAAGGTTTCCATCACATTAGGTATGATCTACCCCTCCAAAAAAAAAAAATATACAAGTTGATTACTGAACACACCAATATGTCTTGAGGATTTTACAAGCACTTGAAGGAGTTATTTTTGTTGTTAGAAACTGTTAACATAGGGTTCTCACAGTTTTTAAGTTGGTCCAGCTAGCTAGCTAGCTGGCTGGTTGGCTATGTATGTATAACATGAGTACACCACTAAGCACCATCTAAAAATTTTTTTTTTTTTTCATTTTTAGATGATGATTCATTTATTCAAGGTATGGATTAAATATACATATTTTCATAAACAAGGCTTGCTGGTGAAATCTTGAGAGAACTTTGACAGGAAGTTGTCAAGATAAGGGAGCATAAGAAAAGAAAAATAATTTCTGCACTTTTTTCACCGGCAGGAACACTTGGGGTCATTAGGTACAGGCTTCATGTTGCCAAATAAAAAGAGAGTCTCTTTGTGTAATGAGCATTGAAACACCTATTAAGCAATGCACATCTCTTTTCTAAGTGGAATGCTGCTCAAAGGCAATCATTTACTCTTCTAGGTAGACATTTTTCATAAATAATGACAAGAAATCCAAATTTATAGCTGTTCCAACCAACTCCCATTTTTAACCCTGAATCCCAAGTTTCAGTACTTCAACCCCTATATCAGCAGGGAATGTAATGAAAATAAAAAGCATTTGTTTCAATTCCGCTCATTTATCACCCAGTTTTTTTTCTCAACTCCTCATTCAGTTCTGGCCAATCCGGGGCTGGACAATGAAGGTTACCTTTTGGCATTTTTTTTTTTTTCTTTTTTTAAGGGACGTCTTATATGCTATCAAGTACTGCAATTCAAAAATAACATTTGAATCTCAGTATTTAAGATTTTTCAAAAACTTTTATAAATGCTTTGACAAAGATTTACTTGGCCAGGCTACCCCCAACAAACAAACAGAAAACAAAAAAAATGTTTGCTACTATTTTTTACTTGGCACTGCTGTTAAAAAAAAAAGCAAAAAAAGTGTCCCTCTCTTTACATATGGATAGCACACCTGAAGAAGGCCATAGAATTGACTGGCTGAAACTGGTAGCAACAAAAATAACGAGAATGAGTTTCAACTGTCAAAAAAACTCTTTGAATGTTAATGACTCAAAATTATACAAAATTTGGTGATTGCTTGATTGAGGTTTGCAAAAAATGGAGATAACTATCATTGATGCGGTACATTGATTTTCTTGTATGACTTTGAATAAGTGATATTTTTAGCGAACCTCAGCCAAATGATTACAGAAACTTCCTGACAATAACTTTTCTTTTTTACTGAGTCTCTTTTCTCTGAATTTTTTTCAGATCTGCTAACCATTGTCAATTATTTTACAGGTCTCCGCGGTTATAACATCGGTCTTGGGGTCTAAGCCAATTGCATTACAACTGAGCCAATACACCCTCGGTTGACAATTTAGCTATTTTGGAGCTACATAGAGCTATTTTGGAGCAAGAATGGTATTTATAGGTCCACCATCAACCTACGTTATAACGTGCATTGCACTATAACAACCCACATTATAACATGGGAGACCTGTCATGAGTTATCCAATGTGAATTTCAAATACTCTTGTTTCTTTATTGTTCAACTGTGAATTGAATCACAAGTTGGAAGGAATTATTATGAAATTACCAAATACAGGGCGGATCCAGGAAGGGAGTGGTCCAGTTTTTTGGGGTTTTTTTTTACTCAATCCATCTAATTACACATGGGTGTAACGATTTTTTTCCTGTTTTTAAGGTTAATTTATGATTACTTGGGATTATTTGGAGGTTTTTATTTATAAAATTTCATGGGATATTTTTTTTTTTTTTTAATTTTTCAATTGCCCAAGCAGGGGGGGGGGGTCAGGACCTCCTTGATCAATCCTCCTGGATCTGTGCCTGTTATATGTGACTTTTGTTCAATATCATATCCAAGTCTCTATGGAATCTTCTGGAACCATAATTCTGTATTTATCAACAGTAATATTATATTTTATCTGTTGAACGTCATAAACAATCCATTGTTAAAGACTCCTTTATTGAGTCCTTTCTTCTAAACTTGAAACTGTTTTTTCAACCCTTGTATTAGAACGGCTTCTGAACACAGTGGAACTTTTCAATGAAACATCTTTTTTTCTTTTTTTTTTTTTGAATGGAAATCTTTTGTGAACTGAATTTTTTATCAAAAGTTATTCCCCTTGATGTGATATTTGAAAATAGATTATGATATGAATTCAAGAGTTAAAAATCATTTCGGCACTCAATCAGTTGCTGTGTAAGTATTCTTATCAAATGGAGAAAAGATGCCCTGTGTATGTATTGTCATTTTCCATTAACTATCATTGAATCCATTCTTTTTTTTTTATAAAGATTCTTCAAAAGACAAATGTTGATCAGTTTAGGGACCCAAATTCTAAAACTAACCTTTGTAACTTCCTGGATATTTTTTTAAAATGCCACTTAATTACGTACCACAATCATGGCTAAATTGGCACTCCAGAAAGAAGGAGTATATTGTGCCACCCTCCAGCTGTGTGTACGAATTATTCCTAGTGTGAGAATGGCCAATTAAATTTTTCATGACCAATATCCTACCCAAGATCACTCTGGAAGGAATTTATATTCTGTGATGTTGCAATTGCTTGGCTGAGCCTGTTCTACAGAATGGTCACCCGGACATTCATGTAGTACTCCCTAATCAAAAATAATTTCAGAATCGTTAATACTGTTATTTTGTAAGATATTTTTCTTCTCAATTATTAAACTTTTCTAATCCCCACCCAATATGAATTACGAATCTCACCTATAATACTAGTTGCAACAATTAGAACCTGGTTGTTATTCTTTTATTATTTATTTTTAATCGATGAAGTATTGTAAACCATTATCAATTTATGAATACTATGTTCCTTCATCAAGATGGAGAGGGGGTTCAAAGTTTAGATTTGAACTCCTGCAAAATGTCAAAGTTCTTGTTTCTTAAATGACAAAGCAGCTGGTGTATTTAAACAGGCTTCCCTTTTACAAAATGGACGTGTCCCATTGAAAGCTTATTCTCTAAATCTGATCAACACTGTTCACTCACTACCGTAGATCAACGGTCTGAGTTAAGTTGTGATAATAAAACAACCGGTTATAATCGCCATGAATTTTTGAACCAGTGATCCTGAAACTAAAAAAAGGAATCAAATTATTTTGCTGCAATTTGATAGCCTCAGTGTACATTTATACACATATTTAAGATTTGAATACATCCAACGATAGCCTTTTTATTACACATGAATTGGCATAGGGCGGAATGTTTGGGGCAAATTAATTTGTTTCCACTCGTCTGAATTTTGTTAGACAGGGTGTATTAATCATTGTGTAAGATACAGTCGCACCATTTCCCTTGTCTATATGTTCAATTGTTCACATTTCGGCCATATACCTTCTGGCCCTCAGCGTGTTCCTTGTTCAGAAAATGCAAACTGGTCATCCAACATAAGAGAAATAACTGGGAATTTGACACTGAAACATAAACCCAATATATAGAAATGAATTGTGATGTGTCCAGTCCAATCCAATAAAGCAGGCATTCTGGGAAGTGTTTCTGCTTTCTAAAACCAGGAACACCTGGCAAAGCCCGGTGGGAGGGTTAAACAGCCGAAACATCGTAAACAAATGAACACATGAACAAGGAAAATAGTCTGACTATATCATGAATAATGATTAATTTGTTTCTATTTTTTATCCTCTTGTTACACTTTGTACATTTTTTTGTATACTCCTTTTTTTAACATCTTTGAAAAAAACTTTTTTTTTTTCTTTTCCTTTGAAGAAAAACTTTTTTTTTTCCTTTTTCGAAATGCACATTTCCCCCTTCGTTCCCCTCCACCCACCCTTCTACTCATCCTTTCTCTCCCAAAGAATCGGCTCTTCTCAATAACAGTGATTTCGGACTATAGAACTGGCCATAGGAAAAACATCTTCACAATAAACTGTACATGAAATTGTAAAATAAAATGGCGTGGTTTTATATTCCTGGTTTGTGCTTTTTACTTCTATTGAACATCAGTTGACCACATCCAGCTTTTTCAATGTTGATGTTATCCATGGGCCGACATTAGGCAGGATGAACTTCAGTACCCTTTGAATTATAGACTTATTTTATATTCCTAAAGAATCTGACTTCACATCAAGGATTTTGATTTTAATTTTTTTCAATCTGTTTAATTTATTCATTTTTCCAGTTTTATTTGGAAAATACAACTGTTTCAAATCCATGTCAAGTGGCCTCTAAGACTTGGCGCCCTGGGCATCTGACTGTGTGGCTTATACTTAGGGTTGGCCCTGGTTACATCTGATGATGATATGTAAAAATTTATTTATTCATTTTGTGGATCCAGGATCTCCAGGTTCAAAAGGAAAAAAAATTTTTTTTTTTATAAATATATGGAAGAGAAAAATTTCAAACAACAAGAAAGTAGTAAGTGATCTGGCATTTTTCACTTACATCTGAATCGTAGCTTTTTAATGCTTAGATTGACGGAAGAGTAAAGTATAAGAATTATTCATAAATATATATATATATATATACATAAATAGCTTACAACAACATTTCAAAAAATGTATCCTTTGTGTAGAAGAAAAATTAGCAATCATAACTAACCCCCATCGCCCAAAAGTCCTTTCCAAAAAATCAGAACTAATATAAAAATAGATTCTTATTCTCTAATCAAAAAAATATGCCATTACCACAAAATTATGACTTTAATGATTAAAAAACAAACTAGCAAAGAATGTTCAAAAATTTCATGAATCTTTAAAACTACAAAAAAAAATTGAACAACTCTGATATAACAGCAAACAGGCCTGCCTGGTGCAGGGTCAAATTCCATTCCAACTTCTACTCCAACTGAGGATGATTGGTGCAACTTTCATATCATATATATAAAGATATGTTTTTTGGTAAAAATGTATTTATTTATTAAAATGTAATAAGCCTCTGCATAGGTGTATGATATATTTTCATTAATATCCATTATTTAGACTTGTCAATTTAGCTCTGTCAGTAAGACAGCCTGTTAGCGGTCTGATAGTCGTGAGTTCAAATCTTAGTTGGGAAATGTGGGTTTTACTTATCACTTCCTACACATAATTTTGGTGAGGATTGTTCCTGTTGTTGTTACAAAGTCAACTCTATACTTTATCCTGGAGTTTGGCATGAATAATTTTTCAACAGAACACGTAAAAAATCATATCAAAAACTCTTGAAAAAGCCAAACTAAACTCCAGAACTCAGTGATAACACTAAAGCACAAAACGACCACCAAAACTCAACCCCACCAGCCCCCCACGAACACAAACATATTTTTGTCACTTACGTCTAAACTTGAATCTAATATCAAATTAAATTTTATTCAATCCTACATTTACATTGAAATCCAAGAAAACATCTGTATTTAATTCTTTTTTATGATTTTTCCCACCATATCCTTCACTGATGTACTCAGCCCAACTCTTTCATAACCACTTCCCTCCTCTACAATGTGACTTTGGAGAAAATTTTGACAAATAGATTAATTAAATGAAAAAATGGAAGACTTTAGATGATTCTCCGAGATTAGAATACTGTGTAAGCATCTCCTTTCCCAAATTGAAAAAATATGCCATTACCACCTAAGTTTTTTATTTTTCTATTTCATACCCCCCTCCACCTTATGTTTCATTCAGTAATTCAATCTAAATAACATTTATTCCACATTAACCCCATCCCTTCAATACATTGTCTAAATCCAAACCTTGTTTATTTAATTATGCATTTATTCAACAACCTAAACAAACACTCTTATACCCTTTTCATGTCTTCATATTTACATTTCAGTTTTATTTTTACTTGTATAAATCCACATTCTCTCAATTTAGGCCCATTCATTGATTCACCTAAAATTCCATCAAATCTCAATTCATTTCAATCTTAATTTATCTTGCTACTAATTTCAACATAATTCTTACCCACTTCTTGACTATTCATTCAATCTGTTAGCGTATACCTGTCAAAAATGACCGGGTTATTTATGCATGGAATGGCATTGAGGGGCAAAAAAGTAATTTATCAGTAAATCTATTTCTAATGATTCTAGTTTTCTATTTTTAAGTTTATTTCAAAATCTCAACTGGAGCTGTTTCAAGGGGTGAACCAAATTTAGAAAAAAATTGGCCAAATTTGACAAACCTGGCCTTTTTAAAAAGCATTTAGTCATGAGATTTCTTGTTTTGGCCATATTTACCACTATCACCCGTGCCCATGAAGTATTTTTAAAGTAATAGGCAGAATCAAAAGACAAGATCAAAGGCCGTCAACTTTAACTGTTTATTTAAACTTTGAGCCATTTTGTTGCAATAGTATTTTTAATTATTTTTCTTTTTTTATTGGGTGCTGAAATAATAAACAATCATTATTATTTTGCATTTGACTATTTTGGGCCATTTTTTAGCCAAAATCATGTCCAAATATCTAGTGTCTAAGACTTGTGAAAATATTGGCTCCATTTCTAGATGAAAGAAAGGGATGTGTAGATAGATTCTCTCTTTCCTTTAACCCAGGGTCTCTCTGACCCAGTCTATTGTCATGGCAACAGCATATCTCATTACATCACTATCCTTTAGTTGTTTTGTTTCTTTAGCACTGTTTATGTATTTCACATGGACCAATCCATTATAACTTTCAGGTTATTACAGGAATCAGACAATTGGTATATTTAATTGTCAATGTTTAATGATACTATTAAACAAACCAATTAGCATATATATATATATATATATATATATATCCATCCTATACTAAACTGATCCCTCATATAAATTACCAAAATCCAACTATTAAAAAAAAATTGTTAAAGCAACAACAACAAAAACATTATCTATTTTCTAGAAATTAACAAATAGCATGGGAATGAATGAGGAATTTACCCCAATCCAGTGCTAGATCAGGGTTTGAAAGTTGGAACCTTATATCAATAAAGGATAATGGTGCAGCTGTACAATTGATTTATACAACTTGATGTATAGAAAAGAATAATATCATATATCCGCAACTCACATAAATCTATCACCTGAAAAAGAGGCTACGAAAGCCGATGACCTGCTATCAAGCCATATTTTACAATAAGACCCAGAAGGAATATATGTATTGAGATTTTAAAAGAATTTTCAAATATTCCTGTGACCCTCTTATTATTTACTATCGCCATGCTTTGCGAAACCCTGGTTTAAATGATGTTCCTTCCACATATTATCTAATGTAGATAGAAACACTTTTAGATTTGTTATCAAAATAAATAAATATTCATTATTTTGTCACAAGTCTCAGACACCAGGGAAGTTGTTTGTTGACTGTTTTTTACCTTTATCCTAACTTTCAGGTGCTTTTTATCACAAGTTTGACTCTGGCGGTAATTCTATGGCAACAATTTAGACAGTGTAATCGGAAATGATGAATCAGCCCATGGTGTCAATCAAACTCACAGCTGCAAGCCAAAGGGAGTCCAGTATAGGCCTGGCTTCTTTTAACCATTAGGCCACAGGGCTTCAAAAGCAGCCAGGCAGCTAGACTCCTAGCTAGAGGGTGTGGATATACTCTTTATTCCAGATTACGTTGTTTAATCTTTGCCTTAGAATTATGGTTTGTGTTCGCGTTGTGATAAAAATGCAACTGATAGTTAAGATGAAGGTAAAAGCTACTCAAAATTAATAACTTGCCTACACAGTCAATAACTGAACAACCATAGCTTTACAATTTAAAGTCTTGTAAAAAAAATCCACCGAAGAATAAACGCGATCAGAATGAATTATGTTTATGATATCACTGACATTTCCCACAGGATGATATCTAAAATAGTTTTTTTTCTCTCAAATCTAGATATTATTAATAAAATCATTGAAATGAGGCCTCAAAAAGGTCAAAAAAGCTCTTCTGATAATTAAGAAAACAACATTTTTTGAAGGGTCCTAGTGCAGTACTAGGGCTGATTTTCAAGTCTGGAGACATAAAGGTATGGTCAGGAGCTCTGGAACACTCAAACAAATAAACATACACAAATAGAAATGATAAAAAGAAAGAAAAAAGTAAGTGTAGAACACTTCGCCATCTTTGATAGCTACGTTAATGAAATGTTACAATACTTCAACTAATAATAAAATGAAAAACGAATGAAAAAAAACATTCTCTGCCCCAGCCTCTTCAGTTTATCGCCGTCAGTATGCTTGTCCGGTCGTTGGTCACGGAAATCACCAATCTAGCACCTACGACTACCGCCACCTCTATAACCACGAGGGAACCCGATATTCCTCATTCGAGACAAAATCATCTCAGATGAACCTCTCAATCTGGAATGGCTACCATAAAAACATCGCCGTTCCTCTCGCAAAAGTAATTAGTTTCCGATTACAAATGACAACAACATGATACACAGAGATAATGTCGTCGTGGAGAATACGATCATCATTTGACGCCGTTTCTTTCTGTCAACCATTTTCACTACCCCTCCCTTCCAACACACTCACATTGAGATGAGGATATCTCGATGAAACGGCAAGAGATGCATTCATTTCCTGATAATATATCATCATCATCATCATCGCCGATAACACGAATCGATGTCTAAAACATTCTGGTTGTCCAGGGTTGTTGCTAGTTCCAACCAATCGTTCTGACATGTGAAGTGATCCATCTTGTTGAAGGGACACGCGATTAGATTTGGACAGGATTCAACAAATAGGCCATTCCTTTCTTTATGTTTTGAAACCTTGAAAACTCAAATATCCCATGTACAAAGGAATGGTAGCCTTTATTTTTAGCATTTGGTCTTTAGACTAATTAACAAATTGCAATAAAAAGACATTTTTGACCTTTGAAAACCATATTCATTCAAAATGGATTATCTTTATTCGAATCATGGTACAAGTATGTGTACGATGATTATGTTTTTTGCTCGCGATGCAATGGGTGAGGTTTCTCCAGATTCGCAATGATAGATTCAGAAAGAACACTGCTGTGGACCTCCAAGTATTATTTAGCAGACCCCATTTTCAGAAACACTCAAAATTTAACTCATTAACTGCGAATGGCGGAAGTAAAAGTTGAAATTCATCTCTCTTTTTCCTTTCTTTTTATTTTGTCATTTCGAAATCCTGCAATTAATCGTTGTAGTCGGCATGGAAGAAGCAAAAAAACAAAACAAAACACGGTATCTTTTCGGCTTATTTTATTTGTTACTATAAAAAAATTAAATTATTACCAATTGTATTCTTCCTGTGACATATGGTACGAAATGAAAAAACAAATCACAATGAAACCTATATTCATTCAAATTCACAACCAAAAAAATCCAAGGAAGACATAATTGGTTTCGAACAATCCCGGCAGCACAGCATTTCCCTGTCGCCTCAAATGTCTGGTTCGAGTGGAACTAAACTTGACCCCAGGTCACATTTAGCCCACTACCACCACCACCATCTGTGTGAGAGGGCAGATAGATCCCACGCTCCTACAGCCTCACAACTCCTCCTCCTCATCCTCATCCTCATCTTCATCTTCAAAATCACTATTTTTACTTTCTGACAGCATTTTTTCTCTGGGTCTACAACATTTGCTACTCAAGAACACTGCTTGTCAATTAGTTGAATTGTAATTTAGGACAGAGGAACACACTTAAGAAATCTATCGCAAGCTGCGGGGTGGGAATGTGAATAGAGCAGAGTCGGATTAAGATTTATAGAGGTCTACCATTGGCGTACGAGGCAGGACGAGGGAACTGTACCCCACTCAAATTCGGTCAAAACAGCGTTAAATTTTAGCCCTAAAAGGGATGGGTCGGGCTTGCCCTGACGCCTTCGTGACACTTGTTGCTGGGACTTGGGCATTTTTTACAGCTTTCCTCTAACTGGAACTCCATATTGAAAATGACCTTGTGTCGCACTTTGCTCTTGTGAGTTAATAAGAAAGTGAAGTGTCGGCTTTATTTTGCAGCCTTTTAGTCGGAAATCAAGAGAAGCTCCATTTCCAAAGCAGCACCTCCTTATTGTACTCTGAGGGGTAGGGTCAGTTTCATTGCCTGATACCTGAGGCGTCCCAAAAAGGGGAACCATGGTACACCCAAAGGTTTCTTCCATTGACCGACCTTGTGTCATATTCTGCCCTCGTTGGAGGAGAAGGATAAATCTATCGCTAAAAAGATCACTCTACACAGTATGATTTGATTAATCTTCGGAAGGAAACCGTTTTCTATCATCGAATTACCGTAGCGCCACAAATGACCGGCACGACCAACCAGCAAGATTCTTCTCTCTTTGCTCGTCTGTGCGTTCTTGCTGGTGTTTGTGGTCACATTTCTGGAGTTACAACCTTGAAATTTTGCATGGTCACACCGCTAAGCATTATCTAAAAAGAAATACTTTGGGGGTCTCTATATTCATTCTGGCTCAACTATTCTTGTGGTGGCATTATTGAAAAATAATTTTAGGTAAAAGTTTTGGGGGATAATTAGTTCTGGTACGGATGCAGGCTACGATTATTCATTGATGCGAGATACGGATATTTCTTTAATGTTTACTTGTTTTCTGGCTACACGAACCTATTCCCCTCCTTCAGAATCTTTAGAAACTGCCAACCATGAGCGTCCGCAGGGGAGGGGGGCAAATGGGGCTTTTGCCCTCACCCAAGATCAGGAGGGGGGCGGTTTTGACAGTTGGAACCTCATAGGCAATGAAGGATAATGGCGAAATAGACTTGTATCATCTAAGTCCACAAAAAGGCTTCTCTTTTATCATCATCATCATGGCGGCAATGGCCAGTAAGATATATTCCGAATATACATCTTTTGCCCCTTCCCCGTCTTCAACCAAAACTGTCATCAGAGGTTTCTTTGGTTTTTAAGCGAGTCTGACTGGCTGTATATACTGCGTGTACAGGTCGCATCAAAGGAGCTGTAAATCCATCATTTTTCAGTGTGGGGTGATTAGCAATGTAAGTTTATGCTCAATTAGTCACTTTGTGTCCAGTAGTATTCATGCTTGTTTGTTTGTTTGTTGTCAATTCAGACTATTTTAGTAATCACTGCCCAACAAAAGGCGTGATAAGTAACTTATTCATTGATCACCACTTTTTCCAATGTTTTTATCGATCACCCCCAACACAGCATGCTGCTAGAAGACGTTGGTCAGAAGGGTTTTTATTGAGTGACTATTTTTGTTCAACATGCTGTTCATCATGATATCGATTTTAATTAAATGAAAAATAGTAAACCATTATTATATTTTTTAGTGATTACTGCCAAACAAAAAGCGAAAGAGATAATATATTCATTGATTACTCCTTTTTTGATTGTTCACCCCCAACACAGCATACTACGAAAAGACGTTGGTTTCTACTGAGTGACTAACAAGACCTGTTTATTTCCTTTGTGATGGAGAGTGAGAAAAGAAAAGACACAATTATCCTAATTATGAATGTAGTTCTTAAAGGGTCAACAGCGCAGAAAATGGACTGGGCGAGACAAGTTCAAAATCCGACTGAGAGTACCCTTGGGAAAAGCATGAATCCAGTGAATAACACCCACACCCACGCTCAGCCATAGGTAGAATAGTGTATGGTGAGTTACGCCACTTCGGGTACTTATAGCCTCTACTTGTCGCAAAAACCTTGAAGAACTCTGACTCGAGGAGAAACTTATGTGAAGTCCAGGCAGGGACGTCTGTTGCCGTGGCCAGCGTAGGTACAATTCCTTTACGTCTGGTGTATTGTATCATTTTTATCATAAACATTTATCAAGTGCCCCCTGCCCCCCAATCGAAGTCCATTGCTCAAACTCCAGAAATTGAAACGCGCATGCGCGTAAAATGGAGGTATATCAAGAAACCAACAACATTTTTTCTAACCTTCTAAAACTTCATGGATATCAAAATATTGGATTTTCAATACAAACAAAATACCTTGCGCCAGGTAAATAAGGGGTTCGTAACAATTAAGGTAGGTAAAATTTGATTTAAAGTTGTTTGTATTTGCTGTGTGCTATTGGTTATTTGAAATCCATCTGTATATACCGGTATATCAGACAGGCGGTAATTGTTTGGAATAGGTTCACCAAAACATTGTCGATATTTTGCAAGGGAAATAACCAAGATAGACATAGTAAATGATTAAATGGAGTTAAACATTATTATTTCGTTTGATTTTAATCGGAAGAAATTGTCGTCTGATTTAATCAAATCTTTTCGCTACATCGCATTTCATTGTTGCTGCATCTTTCTATTTATTTCAACAACAAAAATTTTCCCCTGGACGAATTTGTACGGAGAAAAGACATTCAATCTTTTTTTTTTTTTTGTATTATTATTATTTATTCAAAATATTTTTTCTGTTTTAGCTACAAATGTAGAAGCAATTTAAGGTCTTCTTGTACTGTTAATTGCGACTCTGACCTTAACAATAACCCCAAACTAAATCCTCTGTTGTTGAATTTTATTACCAAATACAGTTTCAAATGTTCAGAGTTTTCTGCTTTCATTTGTTCCGTGATAGTTCAACAGCAGTAGTTGATATTGTTATTATCCCTGCAAAATTTTGGTGAACCTATTTCAAACAATTACCTATCTGCCTTTTAATATTCTAAGAACTATGTAAATATTACATTACGTCAACTGCGCTCATATTATGCCGGGGTGGGGCCTTCACTGAAGAAAATTATGGGGTAAGGCGAGTTGCCTTCCTCTAAATATCCTTGTAAACTGTTCGTCTAATAGTCTGGTATACGGTATTTGTGAAAGTATTTTTCCCAGAACTGTAAAGAAGAAAAAAAGCAGTCCTGAAAACCAAAAGAATTCATTACCAAAAAAGCTATACATAATTTCGGCAACTCAGAAATGAACACAACTTTGAATTATGTTGGCTTTAAACGTATCAGAATCAACAAAATAGATCAAATTATTTGGATAAAAATAAAATCTTGTAACAATTTCATATAAAAAATCCCTACACCAATAATTCTCAAAGGTGGTGACACTTGACATCTCGGTGAGGAATTTCAAATCTAAGCGGACGAATTTCAGTCAGAGGAAATATGTGTAATGGAAATCATTTGATAGTAATTAAAAATATGGTGGGGGTGATGAAACCCGAGATCGTTGGGGGAGAATGTGACTCAAGACTTTGAGTACCACTGCTTAACACCGTATGTTTCTGTAATTAAAGAAATGAAAACAAAACAGCCGTCTGCAACCAATCAATTTTATACTATAGCAAAAAACACTTTAATTCAATTGATAAACAACTCCCACCTTTTTCTAGCGAGTCACCTTAAAAGTGGCGGCTTTTTTTTTTTTTAACCCCTGCTAACGAAGTTAGAAAAGGCATGAATTAACTTCTGTTTTTCTATCCGTCCAATCTTTCTAAAAGACCACAATAAACTTAATTTCATTTTGTGAAATGAGTGTCTCTGGGCTGAGAAAGAATTGGTTAAATTTGGGGGTCGATCTAACAATTTCTCTTCTGATAGATACACTTTCATGGGCGAAGATTTGTTACTGGTTTGCGAGCTAAAATATCAAAGGTGGGTAACAAATAACGCTGCTGCTACTAACGTATTAAGGAACAAATGTGAAAGTAGAAAACTTGACCATTTAAAACTGTATTTTATTAAATTCAATCATAAAGGATATAAATCAATTTTAGGGCTTGGTGTTAGGATTGCTCACTGGATTTCTATTATTAATTGCTAGTGTATATACTTTTGAATTCTGAAAAAAATCATGTTTAATCGTTTTTTGATGTTATTTCCAACACAAAACCTAAGCCTGACCCCCAAAACTAAGTCAGCGTTATTTGTTACCTCCCTTTGATGTTTTAGTTGGCGAACCGGTAACAAACCTTTACCTATTTATGTATTCATTCATGTCTGTCCACACAATTTCTCCAAAGGTTCTCAATCAACTTTTTTCCTGAAAGAATGGTCTGTGCGCTAAGGAGAATCGATTAAAGAAAACATTTTCATACATCAAGACAATAGTCCGAAATATCAAATTCAAACTCAATTGCCTTCCTTACATCATAGCTATATATGTACTAGTTTTCATTCAGTTTTTAGTTAGTGTATGGCATTGGCATAGGTATGCACTCTCTGGGTGCTTTCTCGCTGTTTTGTTTAAAGCCTTCAAACAAAAACAAAGGCAGCCAACGTCTGTGTGTTGAGCCAGATTCTTGGATTAGTGAAATTGGCAGAATTTCGGTCGATTGTTAAATAATCCTCAACAAACATCCCACGCCCAGACCCCAAGCGATGGCGACTCTTTGCCAGATACTGAAATATTCTGAGGAAGGGTTTCCAGATAGTTCGAGGGGATGTTTCTGTCCAAAATACACTAAAAAATGGCCAAATGCTAAAATTATTCATAAATCATTGCAACACACAAACTCACACAATTTTCCAGATATCCAACTGTAACAAAGTCCACATATCAATCCAGTAAAGAGAATCTCCCTATAAATGCAATTCCCTTAGAGAAAATATTTGGTCAAGATTCCCAAAATCGAAAAAAGTCTTCAAGTAACTACAGTCAAATTCGGATAAAGCAGTTCATTTTGCTTCGGATAATGTTTTATAACAATTTCGTAAATTTTGATTGAACTAATCTCGACCCCCCCCCCCGACTTTCTGTCACTTTACCGGAAGCACAGCGTGGGATAAAAATATGAAGACGAAACAACACCGATAAATAATTGGGAATTAAGAAATCATAACCATAATCCTAATCCCAACACTTACTACTATACACCGTATTGGCTCTAAAGTATGGTTCGTGTTTGCAAATTTTTTGTTTTTGCGAAAAGAAATGAAAATAGAAAAATGCAAGATGGGAATGTTGGTCTCTTCTATAGAGAAGAAGGATCGTTTGAAAGCATCTCAAAGGACAGACGATACATTGCGTTGGTAGAAGCCATGATGGTTATACAGAAGTGGTTTACACTAATTCCTGTAAGATGACGAAAAGTACTGACAATAGCATTATAGTTAACTTGTGAAAAGAACACCCGCATAAAGCCTAAAACAAATCTTTTTTTTCTAAAACTAACAAATTTCCGAGTGATCCCCGTGTCTAATGGAGTGAAAGCACCTAAAATTGAAAGAAAAAAATATTATCTCCAAGGAGAACTACGTTTGTAAATTAACACACCTTCATGCAGTCCTTAATCTCTCATCGACCCCAGGGCATGTACAAAAAATTATCAAGTATATTTGCAGTTTTAGACATGGTTTTCTTTCATTGCCGATTGTATCATATTTTGGACAATCCTTGTACTCGTTATTTTCTACGGCACGTAATTAGGTTTTAAGGTTAGTAGGTAGGTTTCAGGTTAATAGTTAGGGTTCCTAATTTCTCCAATTATTTTTGGGTGTTATTTCGTTACCTGGAGATTGAATCCACTAGATGGCCGTTTTAAAAAATCTAGCTAGTTAAAGATATACAAAAATTGTCGTGCCTGATGCGTTGGTTGGATGGTTGGCCATTTTTTTTTTTTTTTTTTTTTTTTTTTTTAATCTAAAAAATTGGAAAATGATTAGCTAAATCAATAAGTTAATGGCTAAAATTGCTTCTCTAAAAGGCCATATTTGTCAAAGCTGTCAATAGCCAAAATGGTAACCCGTCTCTGACTCAAGAAAAGAAGCAAACCTATTTCTCAAATGAAACTTCTCGGCATTTGTCCAGCAAACAGATCAGAAATGATTGGCTTTGTAGATTAACAGTGAATTTTGGAACACGGAAGTAGAAGCAAACGGCCAACTTATTTGGAGCTTGACGTCAGAAAGAGACCGACCGAAAAATAAAATAGATATAAGACAGATAAGTTGCCAGCATTTGTTACGCTTCATTGATCTCTGCCAACAAATACTTCTCGTTAAAACTATTCATCGGCAAAGTTAAGCCACACGAAACCTATACCTATATTTTACAGATAACCCTCGCAACTGTAATCTCAATTAGACATTAAATAAAAACAAGAACTATTTTTAAAGAGAATTTATTCATATAAAAAAACATGATGAACGAAACATTAATTCAAAAAAATGCGTCGCCTTACTTATTATTTTGGAAATGAATTTCACTTTTTTTTTTCTCGTGAAATCCCAGATTTTTTTTCGTGGAAACCTGGGTTCAGCAAAGCACTGATATATAGAAATCTTTCGTGGAAAAGAAAAAAATTCTGATTTCAACGTGGGACAAACAGTCAGTCTTGTGTTAGTAAAATCTACGTGTCTTGCATAAAAATATCGACTTCAATAACGTGGGCGTCCGCTGCCACTTTTTAGAGAGGGGAAAAGGGATATATTCGAAATATATCTCAATGGCAAGACTGTTGCCAACGAAGAATACCATTTGTTTACGTGAGTAGATTAAGTTTGGGTTACATGAAATAATTGTACATCACAATACTTTATGGAACCTCTCTGTGCTAGTTTAACGCCACCATAGGTTTATGTGCGTCAAAACAAAGATTACCATTTACAATAGTTAAGTCATTTAATGACACCTTAACCTTCTAAGAAAATTGTACATCAGCAAAATCATGTTTTATCAATACAGAAGCATATAAAAAAGATCTTAACCAGAGATTATCAATCTTTGAAAAATCCCAATGCAGCAAATGTCCGCCCGTCTGTGTTTGTAAAACTAGGAGATATCATCTAAGATAAAATGGATACGAATTGTAAATAGGTAGGATAGAAAGATAAATGTTAAGTATCTTGTTGTTGTCGTGAATTTACGGGACGGGGATACCGAAAGGCTTCGTATCCACAATGTCTGGTTTACTTCAAAGACCAGAGTAATTATGGAAACGAGTTTCAGTGTTTTTTGCCACACGGAAGGCTGAGAAGATAAGATCACCACGTTTTTAGACCGTCGAGTGAACTCCTTAGCCGTTTCTCAACGCCGATGAATACAAATGACTGAGAGATGTACTTATAGGGGTTGATTGAGTCGAATTGGTGACTTGTGTAGAAACGCATTGTTAATTCATTCGAAGGGGGGCGGAGAAGTTGATACTCGATAGACTAAAGAAAGAAAGCACGTACGATTTAGTAAGGCAGGCGTACTAGGGAAATCTCAACATTAGTGAAATGAAAGAGGCAAGTTTTATCACAGTGATTGGTCACGATAAACAGATGGTCGTGCCGGCCAGACAGTGAGAAAAAAGCATCGGCTTGTAAAGCCGGGGCAAAAGAGTGATGATTAACAGAAGTTTATTTTTATCGGAAGGAGCTAAAAGAAGCAACGCCATAAGACATGTGGCTGACTCTCAAGTTTCGTATCAAAAGCTATATACTTTGACGTATTTAATTCAAACTAAAAATAAACGTGTTACTAATTGTGTGTGTGTATATATATATATTATATATATATATATATATATATATATAGGATTATTACTAGATCAGTATTTCTGTCTCAGATCAAAATGTCGCTCCCCCAGGCATTTCTGCGTAGGATCAAAGAGTAGTATCTGTGCGCCCCACTGGAAAGTGTTTCACACACGTGTGCATTTCATAATTCATTTTATGTATGTGTGTATATGTAGACGGTGAGATAGATGAATATGCTTAGATATCATTAACATAATGAGCAGATATGATTTAATATTGCTTGTGTATTTTGTGGGATATTTTGTAAACTCCCTTTCTTGTGATGAAAGGGAACAAATATGGCTGCCAGAATGAAGATACAAAAAGAGGTAAACAAAATTGACTTTTTTCTCCTTTATCTTTCTTCATCGCCATCTGTGGAACAGTGAGTCACGGGTGTGTCAATGACTGTGTTCGCCCCTGCAACAAATTCAACGACATTTCAGCGCTGAAGCAGAACAAAAAGGAAAGATTATTTCCTTCATATTTTCTACGATACGGACAAAGAACAGTGAAAACTTCCACAACAATTTTCATTATTACTAGTTAACCCCTTGTCGTCAAAAATGTTGGCCGTATCTGATTTTTCAATTGCATTGTACTTGTGAAATACCAACAACAAAAAACAGTTTAACATAACATAAAATTCTAGTTCTACTAATTTTCGTCAGCAGACGTCACTGATGATGTAAGCGTAGTGCTAATACGTTGAAAAACAACTCCAATACACATAAAAGGTTACTTTAGCTTTCTTGGCTGGTCGTGAACCCACGCATAGAAATAATGACAGTCGTAAAACAATGTTTTCAAAATACGACTGAGAGAATCATGTGGATCGGTTGATAAATCACTCAACTCGAGTTAATCCTCACAGTCAATCTGCGAGATAAAGAAAGAGAGGGGGGGGTTAATGTAAATACACGAACAAAAATTGGCTGCTTGTTTGTGTGTTGGTCTGATCAGATTCAGGCTGCTAATACATCGAGAAAAGAAGGGCAAGAAAATAAAATCAGATGATATTGGACTGTGGGTGGGTAAAGGGGAGGAGCAGGATAGGGCTTGCAAAAGGGTAATGTTGAAACAAAAATTATCACTAAAGGAGAACGGCTGACCACTACAACTACTATTACTTCATTGTGAACCCAAATTAAGACAATGCTCAAAGTTGGTATAATGAACTGTTAAAATGATAGTTTTCTTACTTTTTTTACTATTAGATTAAGGAATTACTCTACTGAAAGGAAGCCGGTCTTGGAGGTAAATAATATCACAAAAATTATTAATAAGAATAGTTTTATTCAATAAAATATAGATTTGTTCCTTATATTCCCATGGGTTGTACAGTGCAGCGGCGCCAGAACCACGAGGGCAGTAGCCCCCCCCCGTCTTCTTGATTCAGGGGTAGCTGTATGCCCTCTAGTTTTAGTGGTTTTATTTAATGTGGACTTTAAGTGAGTGTATAAAATATTTTAGCAATAAAATTAGTTTGAAATGAAATCTCTGGCCATTCATAATAAAGAATATATACGTCGTAAAATACTGTTTCTGAAAAGCTACCCCTGCACCAGAATGCTTCCGGCACCCCTGGGTGCTCTAGATTTCCACCCCAAGTGTACCGTTAGCAAACCAACTGGTACTTCGCTGGTTCTTACTATGGGCATATGGGAACTGTTAGGAGGACAAAGAGTTGGATATGCCTGAAAATCTACACTATTTTGCCCGAATTTAGAGGCAGTTACCCAATTGGATCATACGCCCTATAATTCATGTCAGCTAGAAGTGTCCGCGCCAAGAGTGCATGTTTGTGAGAAGCAGGACTTCGTGGTGTGTGGAGCAGCCTACCATGATAGTCATAGAAATAAATGTTCTGTCTGTTGTACGAAACTACTACTTCGAAGTAATTCGGCTACTTCTCTTCAGTTTTGCCAATTTAGATAATTCATATCCAAAGTTGAATCTATTATCAATCTACATATCTTATTTTTAAATTTACATCTAAAATTTTCAATAAAAGATTTACATGTAATTTTTCATTTATTCTTATTAAATTTCTCGAGGCGCTGATCCAAACAACTTCAAACTGCAATGCCTTACGGTACTAATGTGTACTGACAAACATTTATGAAGAATATCAACTTCGTATAGTGGCCAGTTGTCGAGTTATCTCGGTGCATACACTCACGTACACACACCCAGTCACAGAGACTTCGATTATACTAGATAATGTTTCTTCTACTTCAGTATCAAATGGTTTAGCAATTGCTCAATTCTTTCAAGTTTTCACTCGACAATAGCCTTGGTCAGGAACATATTTAGCTTTCCGGAACATCAACTTGAAACAAGCTAGCCTGTGCTAGGGTCAAACTCCTTTGCTTCATTGAAATCTAATAGGTAAACAGAACAGAATTCACTTCTTCATAAAATATTATTCCAAAACTACGTGTTGCATTTATCAGTTGTTGCGCATCCCATTTGCAGGAACTTTTAGCATGATAAGTCGATCTGAGTTGGGCTGTAGGCATGGAAGTGAATTCATTATCAGTTTTTGTGTACGTCACCGTGTCATGGTTATTCGTGAATGACGACATTGTTTTGGTCTGGTGATTGTCATCTATCATTTTTGTTGTGTACGAAATTAAAGCCAAAACTCAGTTTGACAATAAATAATAAATGAATAGATCTGGTTGAAAACTCAAGAGGAACTATCACATGACCAATGTCTTTTGGCAGCATTCCGTGTTGAGGGTAATCAATTAGAAAAATTAGGAAAGAAAGTGATTAATGAATAACTTATCTATTTCGCCTTTTGTTCGGCAGTGGTCACTAAAATTCCGAATTTTCAAAAAACATCTGTGATCGCTGCCGGGCACAAACTAATGGACCAATTTAGCTTAAACTTGCCTCGTAAATTTGAACCCCCCAGCCGAAAAGAGAATTTTTGGGGTGGGAATTTTCAAAAAACTCTTAGTAAATATTTAGATTTTCAGCTCTCTAGCTCCATCGGTGTGGAGTGTACGCGTGACACATACATACGCTTAAAAAGCCATAGAAGCCTATATTGACAGTTTTGGTTGACTGTTTCTCATACATTTTACAGCGGATGACGGGCAGGGTCGATTAGTCAACCGACAGAATAACTTTTTTGCGAGATGGAACTGATGTGGGTTGACGTGTTTATTAAAAGCGCCGAATGGTATGAACACGAACCGGGATCTCTCCTGTGATTTGACAATAAATACGAAAAGCCCAGCTGCTGTTGAGTCTAATTCCACTCCCACTGCTATTCCGAATGAAGATGATTTCTGCTACTTTTGTATCGTATATATAGTATAATAAGTCCGTAGGTATATAATACTTGTCAGTTTAGCTCGGTTGGTAAGAGTGATTTCAAATCACGGTAGCGAAATATTGATTCTATACATTAGTTTGGTTTAACGTGATAAAACAAGCAAGTTGAGATTTTACTCGCCTAAATTTGATGAGGATTGATATTGTTCTTGTTACGGGAGAAAAAACAAGCTCAACCCCATACTTTAATCGGGGTTTGACAAAAGCAAACACTACTCAGTTTCAAGTCGAAAATTATTGCTGGCTTCTTTGCCATCCGAATGTAAAGAGTTCCTATAAATAAAAGAAAAGGCTTTCGTAAGCTGAAACAGGGTAGGGTGAAGAAGCAACAATCAATTTATATAAGACATTCTTTTTAGCGTTCTCAGCACCCAAAATGATAATGATGGTATGTTAGGCTTAGTCAGCGATGGGCGGTGCAACAGGCTGGGATATAAGACAGAGTAAGAGGGTGCCAATTGCCTCTGTAACAGCTAGCTGTAAAACAAATGCTGACAGCTATTTTCACTTTTCGTCTTTTTTTTTTTTGTTCGTAAAGGCGAATAAGTGGCGTAAAAGAATTTACGAAAAGCTAGGGAGATCCGCAACAACGAAGAACGAAGAGTGGTGGTTCTAACGATGTTTGTGTATCACATAATACGGCAAAAAACGAGGGGGGGATACCAAGATTTACTCGTGGGATTCAGAAATGGAGAGAAAGTAGCAGATATACTTATGATAATTAAGTCACTTGAATAATCTCTCAAAGAAAGCTGATATATTCTGAACAATACAGACTTCTGGAAACTCCACATTACATTAAAACTGACGAGAATCCACACATATAATGAGTCTTCTGTCATGTAAATCGTACATAGGATTTCATTCATGCAACTGGTGTAGTGTCATAGAATTTCATCCATGTTCTAATGACGTGATAAAATGCCTAATTTGAATTATGATATTTATAATAATTGATAAAAAAAAACAATCTCCTAATTGACTGCGATTAAAATCTCTAATATCCACGTACATAATGAGGTAGCGGGGAGGTGCATCGGAGCTCTGGTGCACAATGTATCTGAGGAACCCTGAAAACATTCTGATAAATAATGTTAAAAAAGAATCTAATAAAAAAATATTTGCAGGGTTGGGGCACAGTTGTACCTAGCGCTATAGAATTGAAAGAATGCAATTTATATATCCATATATTTCATGTTGCCGTCTTTTTTGACATCCTGGGGAAACTAGTACTGGAATGAAATGTTGAAGATTTTAAGAGACTCTGAGTGACGTGTCAAAAAGTGGTAGTCGAAATAACGTTTTTCAGATCGCATCCTTTTAGGAGGAGTCTTCTTGCAGTGCTGGGCCCGACTGCACCCCCTGTAAAATCCCCCCCTCGCAAAAGTGAAAGGTTTAAACGGTAGGTGAAATCCCCCCCCCCCCCGGAGCTCCAGTGACACCCCGACGAGTTGCGGGGTTCTTCGGGCCCCATGCACCGCTGCTGTAACATATTTCAAGTTTATGTAGATACAAAAGGGTTCATTAACTTCTGCCAACTAAGTTCGATGAGGTATATTCATTCTCGCTTGTCGCTCTCAACGTAAAATATCAAAAAGTTCTCAATGGATTTCAATGACATTTGGTGGAAGGATGCGCTATGAGCAATGGAAAAATTGACTGAATCGTGAAGCGAATCAAGAATATTTTTTTTAATTGCGTGATATTTTTTTTCATATATTAAGACAATAGTAGTCTGAAATAGGAAAGTAGCCGTATTATGGATATATATGAAGTGAGTTTCATTCGGTTGTTAGTGTATGGCCTTGACAGAGGAGTACTTCCTAGTTCCTTATATATTTATTCGTTATTACATACACTGTATGTACAATTCTACCGCACGTATGTTGTGAAAAGGCCACGTGACCAAAATATCAAGTCTAAGTATAATTGAAGAGTATGTGTATATGCTGAGGTAAATGGACAACTGGCCATTACATGAAGTTGATATTAGCCATATATTTTAGTCAGCACACCAGACATTGCGGTGTCGAGTTTGAAGTTGTTTGGATCAGTGGATTTCCAGAATTTAATGAACTATGATTACTCGACAGCTGGCAACTGTACGAAGTTGATATTCGCCAGATATACTAGTCGGCATATAAGGTAGGGCAGTGCCAATTTAGAAGTTTTATCAATCTGCAGTTCTCGAGAAATCTAATGAGAATAGATTTTTTTAAAAGCAACCACTGATTATTGATCTTTTATCTAAAATTAGTAGACATAAGATATCTAACTTGGCAACACTAAAAAACTAACCGTAATCATTCAAAGCCGTAGTTTTGTACGATGGTGGGGAAATTATTTGATATGATAATTATGGCAAGTGGCTCTAGACACCATAAAGTTCGGGCTCTTCCAAACCTGCACTTTTTGAACAGCCAATGTTTTAACATCATAAAAGGCAAAAGCCGAGTCATTACGTACTCATTTCTTATAAGATTTATGAAACCTGGGTTGGTGTGGCACAAGGATAAATGAGCCAGGGGTATTGGGAGACGGAGCTTGCCTGCCTTGAAAATCTGCATTCGGAATCGTTGCTTTGACCTGGGATCGAACACCGACCACTGACACTGGTAAGAAATATGCAACTTTTTCAGCCACCACTCATTTTTAGGGTTAAGAATATAGAAAGGATATTCCTGAAAACAAACAACAACCTTTATGAACAGAGGAAATAATTTATTGTCTATGGGAGAGTAAGAAGAGATAGATGGCATCAATTACAAATGTGAGTGTCCGAAGCGAAATGGTCGGTTTTGAAATCGAAGAAAAGGAACGAAATATATATTTCCAAGTCAGAAGGATATCTGCTAATATATCAGAGCCGGTATAGGGGATATCAATTAACATATCCTACCCGGCGAAACTTGCGCGCCGTGAAACTCTAGAATCTGGCTGTCTATCGCCTCATACAATGACAACGCAGATCCCGTGATGCAAATCGTTATTTTACAAGTCAAGTAAACAAGCAAGTCTATCAAAATCACTATAAAACAGAACAAGGCCAGAGATTTGCAAGTGGTGAAAAGGTATCACTTCAAGAAAAATGCGTGATGCTTCTTTGGGGATACGGACAAAACCCACACAAACAGAAATGTAGCAATTACTATAGTAAATTTGAATGAATATAGGTTTCGTTGTGATTTTTATTTTTCATTTCATATCGTATGTAACAGGAAGAATAGAATTAGTGATCATTAAAAAAAAATTACGTTATAAATAAAAAAAGCCGAAAAGATACTGTTGTTTTTTTTTGTTTTTTTTTCCAGTTTTTATGCCGACTACAAAGAATTCTAGAGGGATTTTTAAATTAACAAAAAGAAAAGTCAACTTTTTCAATTGGATTTTTTAAACACTTTAAGAAGTTATGATAAACCGAAACTTTCAATCTTTGTTCTGAGGTACGTACATAATTGCGAGATTGGGGGGTGGGGGGTCCGGCGTATTTTCTCATCGTTCCAGTAGAATGCATGATGCTACTTCGTATGTTTTGAAGAAAACATTGTAAATCATTGTAGAAGTTTCTTGATAAGAACTTTTGAAAGATTGATATAAAATACGTACATAGTAGGTTGATATCAAGTTGAGCGTCTTGGGGAGATAACTTTTCAATGGATTTAACCCCTCGAGATAAATTAAAGGAAATAACAATCAAATAATAACAATGATTTAAAAAATAACAATAATTAAAAAGAAAACCAATAAAATCAGGAAAGAAAATTACATAGAACGAATAACGGAATAATATAAATAACTCACAAATCTTATATCCTTTAAATGCGACGATTACACGGAAAAAAATGGAACGAATACAATTTTTTTTTAAGACAATAAAAAGGGAAAACGAAATAAAATTTGTTTTAGACATTGGATATCAGTTAAGATATTTTGAAAAATGATTGTATTCGCTCAGTTACCCAGTTCCGTTTAGCTCATGGGCCAAAAGCCCAGATTTAGTGTATTGGTACACTTGGTTTTGTACACTTCTGGTGAATATGAAAATGGTTGATGGACCTTTGGGTAACCCAGCTGTAACGAATATACTGGTGCACTTAGTCTATTGGAAAATGACCGTTACTTTTCTCGTGAGAGGGTAATATCTTAGCAGCCTGGGTAAATCAAATACTTGAAAACCATCCACATTAGGAAAAAAACTGACAGTTTTTCTAAGTTTTAAAGGTGGCCAGTTTGAAATTCAAAATGAACGACTGTGAATGTCGTCACTATTCATGGAATCTTCCCAGAATTTAATCACTTCTTCCATAGCCCATTACCCTACCTTCTGCGAAATTACTCAATAACTGTTTCCTCGCGATGAGGCCCACCCTTCCACGAAATCTCATTGAAATTCATTGAGAACTTTTGGAGATATTGAGTAAACAATCAGAAATGAATATAAAAATGTTGGGAGAACAAAAATGGGAAATTATATAAAAATGAATTTCTGAATAGGCCCCAAAATTTGATCACATCTTGCGTAATACATGCCTTACCCATCCACGAAATTTAATTGAAATTTATGGTAAATTATTTGATATATCCTATGAAGAGACCGGGCCTAATGCATACATTCATAGGAGAAAAAAAGGCCACAAAGATATCTCTCAATCAAAAACAAATTCTTTTATCCAAACAAAAATTCAATCACTGCTTTCACAAAACGTTATTGACATCCAAAGAGGAATTTTGCAGACATTGTGTAGACCGACAGGGGGAAATATGAAAAAAATGCAAAAACATGTTTCTTGTCTTTTTTTTTCCATAAATTTCTATATTTGCTCCTACCCCTCCACGTGATATCTCTAAAAGTTCTCAAGGTGGAAGAAGTGAGTGGATTCTGGGGTGGATTCAGGAATTTGCTTTCGTTTGATAGATATTTTTGCCTTTTTTTCATACCTTTCTATATTCGCTTCTGTCTAGACAATAGTTCTCAATGGGGTCTACTGCATTTTCGTGGAAGGATTGGCAATAAGCTACAGAAAAAGCGAGTCGAGTTGGAAACGTATCCATGCAAAATAACCTAACCGTAATCGGAAGAAATGTACATTCAACGGCGTCCATTTTGAATTTCTTAAATCATATGATTACTCCTTTAAGCCAGGCATCTGGCATGTCCATCAAGCAATTCTGAACATGGTCTTGGCACCCCTAAAAACTTACAATAATCATTTTTAGTATCACATTTTGTGCTAATGTTTCCCCTAGCCCATTATTTCCGTCCAAGATTTTCTGGACGTTTAAAATCTGACGTATATAAAAAAAAAATGACACAATAGTTTCTGCAATAAAAGACATGCTAATTCGAATGCAGTTATCTTGGTGCTACTGCAGGGGGCGAACATAAGGTGGTGCAAGAAACATGCTGGGGGAATATCAGGTGTTACTTCCTAAATGTTGACTATCCACACAAGAAACTTTGTTGATAATTGCCATGGGCATACTCTCAGTTTATCAGTGAAAATAACACATCGGAATGTGAAATCCTTGATGATGCAATGGAAACTACAGGTTCCATCCAAGAAAACAGAAGTTGATGTTTGTACACAAGGCGGCGTGCTCGCTTGATAAGATTTGTGTAACGTGAAGGCCTGTTCGTGCCTCGTGATTTCAGAAAATGCTTGTTACTTGATATCATGTTGGATTTGTGTGACATGCCTACGTGAGAAATTGACTGTGGATGTTGGAGCGAAAATCGTGTGGTTAATTTACAAAGGCAGAAATGTTAATTTCATTTTGGTCTTTCAGTCAGACAGTGATTATATTCATCTACAGACGACTAGTCCCAAACTTTGCAAAGTGAGATGGCAGCTATTAGTTAACTATGACTCGCTAACCTAACTGTTCAGACATTTGAAGGGATGCGAAGTGATGCTTCCTCCAAGTTCTTTGCAGCTGTAGATGATCCCACTATGCCTAAAAAAACGTAACAAATCAAATTATGTGAAGATGGAGTTCATTGATGTCAGTGGAGGCGTTTGTGCTTGTCATCCTGCAAATATTGATGATCACTACAAAAGGATTTACTTTAGAGATAAACATACAATGTTCTGGACGATTATGGTAAGATTTGACAAAACAAAGGCCTCCCGTAAGTATAATTGCACAACGTATTGAACAGAAATCAACATAATGAAAATTAATAGAAATTATAATTCGAAATTGTTTTTTTTCCAAATCCATCAAAGAATAAGTACGAATAAGAACAAATTCTATTTATGACATCAGTAACTGGGCAATCCACATGTCATTAATAAAACCGACAGAATAAAGCCCCAAAAGGTCAAAAAGCTCTTTTTCGAATAAATAAATAAAAATAACATTTTTTTCCAGATCCAGTGGAGTACCTATGCAAATGTTCAATTCTGTTAACAAACGCTATGACCAGGAGCGCTGGAACATACAAACACACGTGTTTGTGTGTGTGTGTGTGTGTGTGTGTGTGTGTGTATATATATATATATATATATATATATATATATATATATATATAAAGATTAAACCTCTCGCCACCTTTGTTGGCTACGGTTATTGAATTGATCTTTGAATTAAAATCGATTAAAATAAAATGTATACGTTAATTAATCGTGGGTTGCGTCAGCGATCTTCTATGTACCCGGAAATGAATGTTTTCTCGTTTCTGCCATATAGTTATCTTAACGTAATCTTCTCCTTCAGCTTAGCTTTAGCTTACCTAAATTCCCTTCAGTTTTTACGCCGGTTTGATGCACGTCGACTGGAAATCGTGGTCACTTTGGCATTGTTCGGTGGTCCCATAAATATCAACTCCCGTTAATCCGGTAACCCCTTTAAAGGACAAAGAAAAATGGTTGCTAAGATTATAGTGAATTGCTATGCCTTTTATTATTTTGGCGACAGTCCCTGGATAATAGAGAGATTGGTGCGATTTTTTAGAGTACTTCACATTTTCAGTTATAATTAGCTGGAAATGAAAAAAATTTCCTCTGACACTGTTCTTAAGCGAGTCTCAGTCTCTCTCTCTCTCTCTCTCTCTCTCTCTCTCTCTCTCTCTCTCTCTCTCTCTCTCTCTCTCTCTCTCTCTGTGCTACTTTATTGACCTTCTTATTCCAACCGCTGTGAGGTATCTCTATTTTGATCTCTCTCCTAATCCCCCAAATGAATAAACCTATAGCGACCGGAAGCGAACTCCGTCTCTGTCAGATTGCAGTTGAAGTGTACGTCGTATTTTGGCTTGAATAAATAAGCGGAGCACGAAGTAGTCACAGGGAGATCTGGTTTAGTGGCATTTAGAACTTAAGAATTGTTCGGAAGCTTCTTTCTATTTCAGATTTCAAAATGACCACCATGTATTGGGTCAGATGCTTGTGGTGGTGGTGGAGGTGATAATCGATCACTTAGCACTGATTCCCTGGGGAAAGGCATGAACCACTTTTACATCTCCGCTCTCAATTATGGGTAAATATCATTGCAGTAGAGTACCCACAATAGCTATAAACGATGATTGGGTTGCCAAGAAAAGGATCGATCGAGAATTGGAGACTAAAACCATTGCCTCACGTGCCATTCGACACGCAGGGGTGGGGGACAGTGTCGTCAATTCAACACGAAATCCCAAAAATTTAGCACGTCTCTTGTTTTAGTGCTATTTTCAACCAACGTTTGGGCGATTTTTTTTTTACGCCTTCTCGATGTCGATTTATTAGAGAAAAGATTTTTGAGTTGGTATCACTGCACAGGCGGCAACTTTGTTTTCTTTAGAATACAAAAGTTTTTCTCCGTTTGCACCGAAAAAAAAAGTTCGTTTCGTTGGCTCATCAAGATAATATTAATAATATTTCTTGATAAAATGTTTAAACATGGAGTTCAGTTCGTCAAATTCCGACGTAAAACAGGAAATAGACAGGAAACTTCAGAGCGGAAACAGCTTTACGGGGGTCGAAAGAATCTCAAACAGTTCAATTCTGGAATGCCGCGATCAGAAAAAAAAAATTGTTCGTATCAAGGTCAAGTTTTTATTTTATGAATGAGAATTTCTCATTACTTATAATAGTTGATCTTTTTTCTTTTTTGTAGGCTTTGAAAGAAGGGATCATTTTTCACAGCCAATAGTATGAGTGAAGAACACGGTGGATTGCTATAGTAATCCACATAATATATATATATATATATATATATATATATATATATATATATATATATATTGTCTTTAAATCCCTGAAAAGATTTTGTGGTAAACAAGTAATGATCCCAACGAGAAAAATCACTGAAAAAACAAACAGATATTTGGAAATATGTGACTGAAATGACAAGAATTTTTTGAATTTTTTTTTTTCATACATATATTTGGTGTTTAAAGCTGTAAGTGTTTCTACACTGATATGTCTTAGCATAGAACCCATAAAACTGATGGGTACTACGGGACCTACAGCCTCTAATCGTCAGCAATGGCCTTAGAACTAGGATGTAAAGGAATGTAATTAAAGGCAGGGAGGGTTGAGACGGTAAAAACGATAGCGCTGCTGCGATCTGTGAGGAAGCTGGAGATGAGAGTAGACTTTTTGTCAATACGCCTTCAGCGATGACCATCAGGTAACTGGTGTAGAATTGTGAACCATAGCATTATTGCGAACTGAGAGTGTCGAAAGAAAGCTAGATTTGTGGAGGCTCACTCTGTCTTCAGTGATGATCACCAGATGAAAAAGTGAAACTGCAGATAATAATAATAATGATAAATAGGAATATAGATAAATGATCTTAGATTTTATCATATAAATACCTGTGTCATCGAATTCATTGGTTGATTTGCCTATGCACTGTCACGGTGGAAATAGGTGACATCAACTGTAAAGAGAGGAAGCTAGTAGAGCTATATGACTGACTGTTGACGTTTTCTGTCTGTATGTACGCATAACAGCTGACAGCCTACGTAGGAATAATGAAAAAACTACACAATCGAAAAATTAACATGGGGGTATTCTTTTATCTATTTATATCCTGATTTTTTTCATAATTATATTTTTTCGCATCTCTATTTGAAGGCCATAAGAAGATAGCAAACATTCAATGATAAAGAAACACTTGGGTAAACGCTATTTTTTAATTGAAAAAGAAATATTGGTTTTTACGAGTACTGCCAGGACACGCAGGTCTCAAATCAATCGACAAGGTTTTTTATTTGCATTTCCGTACACCTGGTCAAATTGGTATCTTTTTTTCTCAGTACGTATATTTATATTTACTTGGGTACTAGCATACTGCCTTTAAAAATGACAAGATTTTTATGTTATCTATGGATAGATTAAGATTTTAGAATATTTTTTTGATTTCTAAAATGACGTTTCAAAAATACAATCTAAATTGTTTTTAACAATGATTATTGTTAAGACAGCACTAGTTAGTTGGCTATTTCAAACTTTTTTGACAAGTTTGATAAACATTAGATATTCAATTCCAGAAATTTAATATCAAATTGATAAATGTTTTGTAATTGTATCCTAGTGAAAGCTTTCAGTCCATCTGTCATTATTTTTTGGCAATTGTTTCGCCAAATCAAAAAAAAAAAAAAGAAAAAATCATCGCTACGATTGGCTCTCGTTCGAACTTAATTTTCATGAAATTTAAATATATATAATATTCATCAAATCGGTGTTTTAAAAGATATTTTATTCGAGTGATATACTAAAATATCAATGTTTCCAGAGACAACATAAAAAGCATAAATTTTGACAGGTACTATACAAGAAATATAGATATTATATCAATAGAATTCAATATTGAATTACTGTAATTAAAATCAAAATTACTCGGGTGTAATGTAAGAAATTTCACTTGAAAAATCAGAATCAGGGAGACGGGTATCATCATACAGTATCTCATATACGCATATTCACACCTCTCATATATATAATATATATATATATATGTGTGTGTGTGTGTGTGCCACGCTATAAAAAGTACCTAAACATGGGTAGACCAACGAAATTTGGCATGTCTATTCAATGAACTCGAGGGAGCATTTAAAACAAAAAGTTTTGAGGTCTTATTTACAATATGACTATGATGCCAAAGTAGAAATTACATTACGCCCATCTTGTTATTTATTCATATACAATTCATGCGGTCAAAAGTGAAGGAAACTTTTTCCTAAAATAAAATTAGATTGAAAATGCATCTTAAATCCTTTTTTTATAACCATAACTGTGATGCGAAACTGAACCCTTATTTTCCGTTATTATATATATATATATATATATATATATATATATATATACCGTCAGCGTGGTGGATATTCAACAGTGATTTATACTCGAGTGGGGAAAAATAACATTTTATGATAGCAAACAAAAGATGTACAGAATTTGTATCTTTCAGGTTAATTCAAACGGAAAGTTAATGAGAAAAAGCAGGAATCATTGCCAGTTTTAGTTTTCGTGTTTTTAGTTTTGCAGCAAAATTTCTTTAGTTTCCTTAAAACTATAAATAACTATGACTGTAATCGGGTATTGTATTATATAATAGGATAACATATATAGTACTGAATTTGGCTATATACGATAATATGTATCTAATATTGTTCACTCTAATTCTCATGTTTCCATCCCGCTGAAAATGGTAGGCTCAAACCTTACGAAACGTCCGCGTAAAAATACCTATTCACCCAATCTGTGTCTTCCTCGTTGTCTATAAAAAGAATTTCACAATTTTGTCGGACCTATCTATCCAATAATTATATGTATAGAGGAAAAAGTATAAAAGGGGAAAGCCAAACTTTGCAGTTATGGTTTTGGGGTAGAGTATTTTTTTTAGTAAGCCTTGATCGGTTTCATACATATCTTCAAAAGGCTCTTCACAAATGACTTGAATTTAACCCCCTCCACTGAACAGTGGAAAATAATGAACAGAATCATATCAGCCTTTTAAAGACATGTACGAAATCGATTAAGGCTTATTGAAAACTATTGTACATTAAAACCATGACTAAAAAGTTTGGCTTCCTTGTTTTACACTTTTTTCATAAATTTATTCAACCCTTTTTGCAGAATTCATCAACTTATTCTCATACATAGTGTGTCTGTGTCTGCACAGATATATCACAATTTTTTTAAAAACAGAAACTTGATTAAATCATACGTTAGACCAGCCTTTCTCTTTTCTCGGTGAAATGCACGGTATTATTGAGAATATTAAAATTCGTTTTAATAGGGTTCAAAACTAGATCGATGATGCACTAGTAACACACTCAAAGTCTAATTTAGAAAAGGCTCTTGTAAGCGAAATTCTTGAATTCTCTCTCTCTCTCTCTCTCTCTCTCTCTCTCAGAAACACACACAGGGACAAGCCTTCTCTCTCACTCTTTTTCTCTTATCTCCCTCTTCCCCCCTATATCATCACTTTTTCATATAAATAAAAACGCAAGAAAGCTTTCTGATTGTTATCTATTATAATAAAATCAAACTGAACCGATTCGCTGAAGACCTTCAAATAAAAGTAAAGACGACAGCATTCCTGGTCACAGATGACGGGTTGAATGCTTAAGTTGGAACTCATTTTTTTTTCAAACTACGAAATACTCATTTCATACTTCAGTGCCTTCACAAGTGCCCACGCATCCGAGTCAACTCCGATCCTGCCCCGCAGGAAAACATTGGTTAAAATCATTTTTCCTTGTATGAGAATTGATGAATACAGACACTGTCAACTACAGGTATACCTTGATCAGTGCGCTTGATAGGTTCCAAATTTCCCGTGGTGTTCAAAACCGCCCTATTCAAGGTCTTATCATGATTTAATGTGTATTTTTGTTTTCAGCTTACACTTGATCACATTAATTTGTACAACAATGTCTTAACCGTACAACATCGAAACCCACAATTAAACAATGGCATCGAATGTCGGCTTCAACACTTTACTTATTTTATACGTTGCTTTTTTAACAGCAACACGATAGCTGATGTGTGAGCTGTGTTCAGGGCTAGTCCAATCCCTTATGGGGCCCTAAGCAGAATTTATTGGGGGTAGGGCACCATCTTTATAAGTCCCTAAGCAGAACCTCATTTGCTCCTCGCCTCAGTTCATTAATGCCCCGGGAGGAAAAAATCCCAACTTCAAATGATATTTCTTGTCGAGAACCTTTGTGACATTAAAGTTACCATATTTGCACTCATTGTAAGCTTATTTATTGAAATACTGCACAATATCAACTTATTGAAGTCAAATAGCTGTCTGTTTCGGTCGGTTGGCCCGAATTACATTAAACAAGAGAAATAAGAAGGAAAGGAATGTCATTAAAGGTGTGACACCATTTATAATGACATTATAGAATGTACGAGTTCAGCATTTTTTTAAATTTTTCAAGTAAAAAAAATGACCTCCAAAATACCATAAACATCCATTTACGATTTTTATTGAAAATGATATTCGGAATATTTTCATATCGATATATCTTACAAGTATTAGAAGCAATTGACTCAAAGAGAGACTACTTGCTCTCCCTCCCCCCACCAACTACAGATGGTGGATGCTTCATTGATCTTATGGTTCTTGTTGAGTCAAATATGCGTCTGATATGCTAACAAAACGGTAGTTGCTCAAATCATTATAATAACTCTAATTGGTTGACGTGTTTTTTTTTTTTACAAATGTTCCTCCCAATTTTATTTTGATGTGTATCCTTTGTTCGCGTCAACTATTCAAAAGATCCGAAAAAAATATCCTACGAATGAAATCACGTGTCTTGTCGAACTGATTTATCTGAAGTTTCATCCCCACAATCGATCCAATTGGTTGCAACTTATTTAATCCCTAAAGAAAATTCTGATTTTCAACAAGAAAAATCAATTCTCTACCTTCAGTCATGCACTTGTAAAATCTGTATGGTTGCAATAGTTTTTTTTCTTTCTTTTTATCATCTGCGATAAACGTTGCAAAGTCTTTGAGGGCTATACACACTTTATTACCGACCCAATTTGAAAAAGGTTGGGAGTATCAAGAGAGAAAGTTTAACATTATTTATATTTTTGACCTACATTTCATGATACTACCACGGAGAGTAAACGCATCGTTGAACTTCTGATTTTTGTATCCAAAAACAAATACATCTGAATTGCATAGTAAAATAATCAAATTTTTTCATTAGCTTTACAGTGAAATAATATTGTAAATATGTCTGATATTTCAGTAATAGTATTACTTCGTGTTCATCTTTGTGCAGTGGATGTGACTTCAGATTGTATTAATGAATCACATGGATACCATAACCATTAATTGCTGTGTTAGATAATAACCCCCATCAAAGGTGATAATTGACTAAAATTGCTAATCAACAGCCAGTCGTTCATAAAAGTTGAAGGCAGTATAATACTACAATAATAGAACTAGTGCAGAATCACTGAATCGGAAATGATAGCTTGCATTTAGCGCAGGGTCCTTGAAAACGCGTAGTTTCACAGCATATGCTGCTTTTGCTACATCATTTGTCAGGCTTTGGTTTGTAACCAGCGTTGCCAACTCAAAAATATATCAGTGCTTGTTTAGCTACAAAAAATTGCTGAAATTAAATAAAAATAGCTAAAATGGCTTAACACGAAAATTGTTTGAATTGGTCAAAAACATGCCAAATAATGGCCAAAATGTTTCTGCTTGGCCGCAGTAATTTAGCGCTTTTTCGCACTGTCAAAAACTAGAGACTCACTGAATTGGGGGCGAAAAACGCTAAATTGGCATCACTGCTTGTACCTATTAAAAATATGAATATCTGGAGTACAATTTGGTATTAGCAGAAATAGGCTATTTCCCAGGTGCTTCTTTTATTCTTCTTTTGATCTCTTGCAGCAGAGATACTTTCCAGCAGTTGGTCACTGGGGTGGTGGGTCAGCGATATAATATATATATACATGTGTGTATGTGCGTGCCATAAAAACTGAGGAGAATTTTTCCAATCCTCTCGCCTGTTAAACGCATCAGAATTCTAATACCGAAAAAGGCATCCCTTTTATACTCTGTTGCGAGCAATAATGGGACCCATTATATATATAATATACATTCTCTTTCAGTGTTAATGTGCAAAATTGCAATGATATATATATATATATATATCTTTGAAGCTTTGCTCGTTAACGCTGAAAGAGAAATTTTCTTTTACAAACTTTACACTGCCCCAAATCATCTTATGTTGTTATGTTAAGCAAGTCAGTTATTTACCGAGCTGTGCAGACTAGTGTGGCAGACGGTGTGACTATACAATATTTCTGATGTATACCTTCCACCCAAATCATACAGCTTAGGGTATACTCAATTAGCTGCTGTGTGCACACAGAAATATGTCCCAAGAAGAATTTTCCTCGCTCATACCTTTTGCGTGTGAAGCAGACTTGCTGACCATTACAACACCCGATTATTAATAGTAATAGTAAATGGGGATATGCAGGGGCACGGCACATACCTACTTCTCAATTTCCAAACACGAATTTGGCTGTTTTCTTTTAAAATAACCTACATGTTCTTACGGTGCCCCGGAACCCCCAGCTGTACGGATTCACTTCGATGGGCTACTTGGTGATCACTGACCAAGTACAGTGTACCTAGTTCCCAAACCCTGGATCTCAACGTATACCTAGTTTCCAAAATCTTCCATCACTTATTATTACCGCAACAACTACTACCTAATTCCTTCAGAGAATTCTTTCTCTTTCCGTATGAAACCAGCTGTTTTACGTAGGATATGAATAATGCCGAACTAAGTGGGATGGGATGTAGTATTGTGAGACTATAGCGTTATAAATGAATTTCTCTTACTTTTTGGACAAGAACAAGTTTAAGAATGATGTGGAAGATAAAGACGGCGAGAAAATCACTGGTCACGTCGCTCCACGCTGAAAGAATAGCTAAGCGGACGGAAATGCCACATGCATCGGAAAACCACATTTACTAAAAGGGAACTTCCTATCTGTTGGAAGAAGCAGTTAATACAAAAAACGTCTGTCTTTCAACTGCCCTAATTCATCTGTTGACCTCTACAACTTTCTCTGCAATACCCAGACGTATATTTTAATAGGAATATGCTTGAACCTTTTTTTAAGTAGGTTGATAGTGATGTTATCTTCTCCGGGTGCCTCTCCTTTTATGGACTTGTTAATGATTTGCTTTACCCCCCACGGGGTAACTTCTGGGAAGTCTTCGAACTCGTAGCTCGTGTTTTTTACATATTGGTTTTTGTTATGTGGCTCCTGCTAGGAGAAAAAGAGGTTTTAGTAGAATTCTGGAACGCTTCCGATGGATCGGTCCCCATCTGTTTTAGTGTCTCCATTTTCTTCAAGAACGCTAGTTATTTGTCTCCTTCCTGTGCTGATAGTTTTGATAACCTTACCTTTTTCGAGAATGTTCTAGATGACTGCCGTTGTGTATCTTCTGCTACCTTCCACTGTATTTTTTGTTGTTTTGTTTTGTTTTTTTTGGGGGGGGGGCTTCAATCTTTTCTTCTGTTGTCGGTGATATGGGATTTTTTATTACATGAGATTTCTGTTCGATAGTTTGTTTCTTCTCTGCCTTTTTTTTTGGGGGGGGGGGGCAAATTCAACCAGAGAGGTGGTTGTTCTGTTGTAGAGCTCGTTGATGTTGGTGTCATTACTCTCATCTGGTTTTGTGAGAACTTCACTTGTCTTCCTGTTCGAGTTTGAAGTATCGGGTTAGCTCTTTTTGCGCGTCATTTTCTGAATTTTACATGTCCTCATTCTTTTGTCATTTCCTACACTAACTTGATTTAAGAACCAGATATCTTTAACGGTGTCACTCTTATCTGCTAGGATGTGGTCCTTCGTTTTTTTTTTGTTTTTTTTTTTCGTTATTTGGGCTCTTCCAAGTCCATAACCTATTGGGTTTCCTATTGGGTGTTCATGATTGTGAATACTTTCACTGTTGCAAAGTCTTCGCCTCTTACGTTTCGTATTTTGTATCCGAACTTGCCAAAGGATCTTTCATTAACTTGTCCCACTTGGACATTAAAGTCTACCATTATGATGAGATATTCTGTTATCTTGAAATGTGGAGTTATAGCAGTCATAGGAGCTGTCTATCTCCCCTTTGGTTGATTGTGGTGGGTGGGTAAAATTTGTCCAGTTTGCACCTCTCCTCGCAACCTGAGATAGCTTTGAATGCTACAATGTTGTCGCAGAGGTCTTGGTGGATAAGAAACCCTTTTCATTTCTGTAGCTGTAGAGATGTTTGCTCTTTATTTCGAGTAGTTTTTTGCTCTGGGTCTTCTCATATCGCTAATTCCAATAGCATGCCATTTGTTTTTGGTTTTATTTCACTTACGTTTGTTAAGTGTTGTCGTTTTGGTGACATTCTTGTTGCTGTTTGGGTAGTCACCGTTAGAACACATTACATCACCTCATGCAAGATGTGAAAATCAATTACGGAAATAGGCTGGTTTCAGAAAGAGTTACTCGACCATTGACCATCTCGATTCGGTGAATCAACCAAGAGAACGCAGCAGAATACAGAATGTCACTTGTAGCATTTTACTTTGAGAAGGCCTTCAGTGGAAACCCCTGAAGTCATCGATGCAATCATCCAACCATGAAATCCTCAAAAGAAAGGATCAGACCCATGGTTGTGGAGCAAAGAGCCGCACCCTCTCTGCCACGATTCCAGTTGTAAGTACTTTTACGAAGTGGAGTTGCAAACCTCAAGCCTCCTTTATCCAGATTTCGGATCAGTTTTGGCAATCACTAAACTAATAGTTTTCATTTGTCAGAGCAACCGTCTCGTAGAACAAAATTCACCAAACTTTTTCGACCATCAACCACTTCATGGAATCCTTGATCCTGTCTTGTCCTCGGGCAGAACTGCAGAAATATTTATAAAAGGTACCAATACCACAGCCTTAATGTACCAAGTCTTCCGAAAACGTACAGAATCGATGGTACATAATTAGTTATCAACCGATGAAATGATTATAAGTCAGTATTTTCGTGTTCGGAAATTAATTGCAATTTTCATTGCTATAGATTATAAGCCAACCAATAAAGGCAAGATCAGGGTTAAATGGTACGGAATGATGTCTGGATTTAGTTCATCTTTTCTATCGAGCAGTGTGTGTTTTATAGTGTATACTAGAGTGAAGTTTTATCTTATGGAGCATAAAAACTCTGAAAAGCAACGTAACCGTCTTTAATCACTGTATGCATTTCGAAAGGGTAGTACTGCTACGTAGGCAACGAGAAACATTTGTGAAGTATATCTTGGTGCAATGAAGACTCATGAATGTTAGCTGTGGTTTAAAAGGTTTCAAAACGACGATTGTGATTTGAAAATACGTAATTACTTTCCGAACACCTTAATATATCACATATATTGAAAACGTTGAAGAAATGTGTAAGAAATAACCTTTAAATTAACGACTTGTTTTGCACAATCCTTTTCCTTTCATATTATACCTCATCTTTCTAGGGAAAGAGTTTGTGTGTCGTAAAACATTTGTGGTTTCGATTTGTTAAGAAGCTTGACTTAATGTTTATTTTTGTTATTTAATACAGAACCATTCTCTCGGCGGCAGCTGAAGAGTTTGGCAACGAAAAGAGGTTGTTTGGTTAAGGTTCGCAGAGAAAAACGTGGTAACTAGCATAGATTACGTTTTACACTTTTATCGTGTACAGAATCTATACTAGTAACCTCTTTTTTCCTTGCGAACCCTCATCCAAGCTGATTATCGAACAACAAAAAAGACAGGGTAGAAAATCAATCCTCGTCACTAACTTTTTATTGGGAAATTTTGAAGCAACATTTTTCTGGGTCGTCTTCTATGTTTGAAAGGCTGTCACCGAAAGTTGATTAGGTTTTAATCTTCTCTTCTTCCGAAACAATTCTTTTGAATGTTAGAAAATGTCACCAAAACTGTCAAAATAGGTTTCTTCATTTTTCGAGTTGGTCTGGCTGGATGGCTATGTATGTATATATGTATGTATGACGTGCATAGGCTGCATCAATGGAGCTAGCGGACTGAAATTTTCTACATTTACTACCTAAACCCTTTCAATTCTTCCTAAATACAATTTTAGTGGGGGTTCAATTTGTAATGTAAGTTCATGCTAAAATGATCAACCAAAGAAGAAATAGACAACTTCTATGATGACTTGAACTCCCTACTGCAAGATACTAAAAAATACTTTTTGGCATCATGGGAGACTTCAACGCATAGGTAGGCAAGGAAACGAACGCTGCGTTGGCGAGTTCAGATACAAAATACAGAACAAGAGGGGTGGAGATCTTGTAAACTTTGCAACCGCGAGCGACTTCAAAATCATGAATACGTTCTTCAAAAAGAAACCCAATAGAAAAATGGACTTGAAAGAGCCCCCAAGAACGAAACCAAAAACGAAATAGACTACATCCTGACGGACAAAAGCAACACCATCAAAGACATTCAAGTTCTAAACCAAGTAAACATAGGAAGCAACTATAGAATTGTGAGATGCAAGTAAACATCAATAAAGAACGCAGAGAAATGTTCCACACCAAACTGCAACCGCTCAACGTACCAAATGAACTCGCCCAATCCTTCAAGCTAGAATTGGAAAACAAATAAAATCCTCGCACGAAGAGAACGACATCAACATTAACGAACACCACAGCGAAATAACAACCTCTCTAAAAAGGAGCTGCTACTATGTTTAAACCAAGAAACACAAACCATTAGTAAAACCTCAGACAAATTAAGGAAACTTATCAAAAGCGCAGAAACCTCAAATCACCAACAACAACAGGGGGAAAATAGAGGAGACCAAGCTAAACAGATCAATAAAAAAGAAACTAAGAGAAGACAAAAGATGGTATACGACAGCAATCATCGAAACCACTCTCGAAAAACGTCGGGGCTTTAAAGCAATAAACAAAGTTTTTTGGTATAGGACAGAAACAAATAACTAACATACTCGAAAAAAACATAACAATAGACAGAATTGTTGAACGCACCCAAGAATTCTTCCAAGTACTCTACTTTTCAAGACATGGACAACAAAATAACGAACAGGATCCGCAAGATGCAGTGAATCAGTTTGAGGACTTCCCAGAAGTTACACCATGGGAGGTGAAACGAGCCATCAAACAAACAAAAAAAAGGAAAAGCTCCTGAACCAAATAATATCACCATCGATAAACTAAAAAATTCTGGTAAGATCGTTAATAAAAAAAAAACTAGCTATTCTATTCAACTTAACAAAACAGTAAAGTCCCGAAAGACTGGAACACGGTAATTATAATGCTTTTACATAAAAAAGGAAATCCATAAGACCTATAAGCCTACTCAACTGTATCTACAAACTAGCATTTATAGACTTCAAGATGGCATTCGACTCTGGAAATTTCCATGGTCATGAAGGCCATCACTCTACAAGGTGTAGACTTTGTATGTCAGAGTACTGCAACATACTTACGGTCATAGGAACTCCTTTATCAGGCTACATAAAGACTATGAACACTTCAAATGTCAGCTTTTGACCAGAATAATCCAACTGACCCCTCTCAGCGATCCCTTTTTGATACCCTTGGATAGTCCCATCGAACCCCAGGCGTCAATATCAAGCACTTCCACGGGGCTAAAAAGCTCCAACTGCCTCGCCATTTCCCCGTGGCTGGGGGTGGAGATAACAGACCATAGAAAATGCAATTAATTCATTTCACAGATGATCTACGCATGATGCACGTGTGGATATAAATGCATCTCTGCAAATGCAGTTATATGCATGTTCAATAAAAACATTGCTACAGCCACCCTCACAGTCCAGGCGTTTCTGTACATCTACACCAAGTGCAACAGGGGACTGGTACTCCTGCACTGGGCTAGATAGCTAGGACCCAAAGCATGGGCGTCTGCTGCCACTTTTCCAAGGGGATGGGGCAAAAGGACATATTAGGAATATATCTAAGCAGCAACTCAGCCAAGAATAATACCATCTTTTTGCGCAGTTACATCTAGTTGGGTAACTTGAAACAAGTGTACAGCACCACTATCTTTTATTGACTACATGGCTCCAGTTTCCACCCCAGGTGAGAAGGTTTGATCCAGGAGGGGGGCAAATGTACGTCACCTAACCGGACGCCCATGATCGAAAAACCTGACTATACTTCATGGGCATGGCCTCCCAAGGCTGATCAGCCAATGATAATAACCAACACCAGAATTCTTGTATGAATTTTGTTAGACGAGCGTGTATTAATTATGAATGATATGATCGGACTAACCCAGATATACAAAAAATGGATGTAACTTGTCAACTCTGATCTCTAGCATTCGCTATGAGTGGTGATACCAGATTTTTAGAACCAACAAAGGCCGGAGGATATAAGACCAAACGGTTGTGAACGAATGAAGACATAAACGAGGGAAATAGTCCGACTTTAACATTCATAATAATTAAACCAGAGAGAGTATGATACATTCGTGTGTTGACACGTATGCATGGAGGTGGACGCTTCAGAGAGAGGAATTTTGAACAAGGCCACAATGCAGATTTAAAAGTATGGATACAAAGTTGGTGTTTGCCGTGGAAATTTAAGAAAAAATCGACTCCACATGATCGCTGGAAAATGTAGTTGAGGAAGAGTATTTCGTTATGTTTTGACATCAGAAATTGGGGTTTTTTTGAATGTGATAGATTGCATCTTCTTCTACATCTCCAATGACGTCGGTGCTAACACCTAACAACGAGAAACAAGATCTTTTATCTTCAACATCTCTTCACACTACCCATGCCTCAATGAAAAAACCGCATATAACAGGGATCTTAGCGAGGAGGAGGAAAGAGAGAAAGAGTAGTCGACAACAAGTCCCGGGGCCAAAAGAACGTGACCAGCTGGTGGTGCCGGCGCCAATAAGCGATTGACAAGTGTGTTCCGGGCTCTTAAATGGAGACGTCGTCGGAAGTGACGTTTTTGATATCTAGCTAAAAGGGTTTCGTGTTTGATTCTTAACTAATAGTATAGGGGGCGCTACAAAATATTGTTTCCAAGGTCTCAAATTCTGTTTCCTCGACATTGATATTGCTTACATAGATTTCTTATGGGCGATTCAGCTCATCATCGTATTGCTAGCTATGTATGCCAGGAAGATTTTCCAACATTTTGAAATTTGTTTGGTCAAATCATACTTTACAGCGGATTTTTTTCACTTTTCGATTGAGGAATATTTCTACTTTTTAATTTATACATTTCTGTATTTACCCCTGTCTCTCTAAATGATATCTGCAAAAGTTCTCAATAAATTTCATTTAAATTTCGTGGATGGGTAAGGCATGTCTCACGTAAGGTGTGAACTAATATGAGGGCGTATTCAGGTATTCGTTCTTGACTTAAAGATATTTTCTCGTTCTTTACTTCCCGTATTTCTGTATTCGCTCTTGTCTGTTCACACAATATCTCTGAAAGTTCTCAATGAATTTCAATAAGATTTTGTGGTAGAGTAAGCCACATCGTGAGAAAGAAGTGATGGCATATTGGGATTGATTTAGGAGTTTACTTCCGATCGAGTGACATTTTCGTACATTTCTGTATTCGCTCCTGTCTGTCGGCATGATATTCCCAAGAGTTCTCAATGAAGTTCAATGAAATTTTGTGGAAGGGAGAGTAGTAAGCCCGGGAGAAATGATTAAATTCTGGGACTAATCCATGAATGATGACTTCGTCGTAATTGGAAGAAATGTACATTTTGAATTCATAGAAAAGCTGGCAACAATTATTTCGTAATCTGGGTGTTTCTAGGTATATGATGTATGGTTGTCAAGATTCTACCCAAAGGATAGCTTGCACTTTCTAATAGACTGTGTACCAATACACCAAATATGGGATCCTGATCTATGGATTATTATATTTGATAAGTCGCTTAAGCTGGGCTACCCAAAGGTCCATCAACCATTTCATATTTTGCAGACGTGTACAAAGCCTAAATTGTCGAATCTAGTACCATTAGGCGTACCAATACACCAAATTTGGGCTCCTGACCCATGGACTAAATGGAACTGGGTAACTGAGCAAATCCATTGTTGATTTTCAGACAGTGTACAATTACGGTTCGCCTGTAAAGCAATCGGATTCTTGAAATTATGCAGAATTCTTGATCAATTAGAAAAAGCTGGAATGTTTTTAAAACACAATTCTCTTCATTTTCTATACTGATAGGATTAGAGATGGTCAAAGTCATGTACAGTTCTTACATAAGAAAAATGCCAGTTTTGCGAAAAAATCTTATAATTTTTCTCATTTATATTGTATTCATATTGTTAAATTACTATTGTTTTGGCTTTGCAAATCAATAACATTATGCAATTCATATGTTTGTCTAAAACTGAAACCAATACGAATTTTTGAAATGAATGTGTGTCTCGAATAAAAATTAAAAATGTCTTATGCGAACTGCTAGATCAAAAAGGTTGCCCACGCCGGCATTGTATGTTGGCTAATGTATAAATTCGTATTGGTGTGTAGCAGGGCTGACTAAATTGATACTATCTACCTTCTATTGTTCGCTTTCTACAGCGCCCGATATGTTGGTACGCATTATAAATTTTTATATAAATCTCACCTCAAAAGCCCTCAAGTTACACTCCTGTGTTCCATTTCTTACATCTGATATATATTCATAAATATCAACAAGTCTATTACGCGAATGTAATGAAGACTGAAGTGAGTGGACTAACGACTGAGCGTGAATGTGATGCAATCATGTAATTCTTTTTTTCCGACGATATTTATCACGTGACTGGCCTCCCCAATGAAGTGAGTAAAATGCACTTTTATCAGTTGAAGATGTTTCACAGGTTTTTATATTGGATTTTTTTTTTGCGTGGTGTGTTTTGGTACCTTTTCATGCAAGGATTGGTGCTATTTCAAAATAAATTTTGGCAAACCTGGAGTGCAGGTTTTGTTAGGACTGTAGACGTCTGGGTTGACACGCGTTCTCGTTCTCCTTTGAAAAGTATATTTCGTTTGACATTGAAATTAAGGACACACTGAAAAAAAAAAGGAGACTATAAAAAGTGGCAAATAGAATTGGCGGACGTGACGTGAGTCACGGAGGCTGATGAGGGTCATGAGGGCGTGTTTTGAGTAAATTGTTCACACGTGTGGGTGGGAAGGAAAAGAAGAAAAAGAAGAAAAAGAACTATGCATAAGTCGGAAGAAAGAATGAAATCTGATAGTTGAGAATAAGTGAACACGAAAGAGAAAGTTCTCTGTTGAGAGAGGGAGAGAGAGATTTGATATTCGAGACCGGAAGGTGGGGGGGGGGAGAGAAAATAAACGGTCCAGAGGGGAATAGACAGAAACTATACACCAACTTTTTTCTCGACTGTGTAAGTGAAAAGTCCAGAGAGGGAGTAAGAGAGAGAGACGTGGTTTTATTGCTCTATCACCTCTTACAGACCTGGGATAACCTCTCCAATCCGTTCAAATTTCATCTACACAACCACTGATCGTGGATCAACTGATAAGTGGTTGGTAGTTCAAATATTTTAATTCAGTGGTTCCCAACCACGGGGGGCTGTGGGCAGTACCGGGCCGCTAAGCGTGTGCAACCAGACTTAGATAAAACGATATGAGTCGGCTGCACTTTTCCTTCGTCAACATATTTATCAAATTACAAATCGTGTCAAAATTTGAGAAACTGCTCTCTTCCGCTCAAAATCTTGGGTCCGCCCCCGGTTTAGTTCAGTTTATTTCTCTCTTCTTTCCTGCACAAATAACAATTGCTGCAGTGATTAATTATCGTTATCATTCCTACCTTACACTCTACCTTACACTCAACCTTACACTCAGTTCCATTAAAGCATTGGTTCTCAATCTTCATCCCCGTGAACCTTTAATGTTCCCAGAAATGAGTGAACTATGGCCGAAGCATTTGACCAAGCCTTCTCACTGAGGGTAATTAGTTAAAAAATTTGAACCTCATAGTCCATGGGTTTCGAAACTTTGAAAATTCAAGGACTCCCTTCTATTAAGGGAATATTCTGGCGGGCCCCTACTTTTAGCATTTTTTTTCTCTCGGTTTTAATTAATGGACTAAAACCTCAATTTTTATTTAAAATTGATTATATCTATCCGAATGCTAACATATGGTACAGGTCTAAGTTCAATGGTTATATTTTCGGTAACTTTGATGGATGATATTTCGCAATAGGTTAAGTAAATAATTATGTGATATGTGTAGCCCAAAAGGGCCAGCTGAACTCATAACCAGCGCAAGGACCCTTCCATTAAACGTTTGCATATACGTGTGCTTGTCTCTATTTCGTAGTTCATATATATGGATCTGCCACAAGATTCGCAATATCAGGCTCAAAGGGAACATTTCTGCGGACCCCTAAAGATTATATGACAGACCCTCAATGGTTCGCGGCTGTGTTGCCAACTCTTTTTTATTGCACTAAATCAACCTTGAAAGGGCGTCAAAAACGCGAAAAGACGTCAAAAATCATTGCCAGCATTTTAATGACATTTTTATTAGCTAAACATGGTTAAGCCGTCTTGAAATGGCTGAGAAATTAGTTAAAATTGACTAAAATTGCTGGGAAATAGCGCTAACAAATAACGCTCCTCAAATAAGCGAAAAATGCAAAATTGTCAGTCCTGCTGGTCTGCAGACCCCAGTTTCTAAACCACTGTAGAGTCAATGAACGATAATGGTGCAGTATTATGGTTTTATGTAATCCATACTAAATGTTCCCATATAATACTTTATTATTTGCTGGTCATTTGCTCCATCGTGTCACCCGGGGTCAGATCATACTTCTCCGTCAATTGTCAAGTGTACAATTCTGAAATCTGGATTATACAGTCAGTTGTACTTGCTTACACTACAAATGGCGGATGGAATGCCTATTGTGCATAGGGTTACCACTAAGATATATTACGAATATAACTTTTTTCCTACCGTCCAAGATATATCTTTTTGCCCCTGCCTTTCCCAGATATAGATGCTTTTACCCACCAACGCTCCTGGAAAGGTGTCCGAGGAAGCCCCATAGCGGACCTCTAAAAAGTTCTAATTTCGGGCATTGAAAAACAAGAATATAAAATGTTATATTATGGGGATATTTTGCCAAATAGTTTTCAATTTAAAGTTAAAAAGATTGGGAATTCAATGTGGTTTTTATTAAATAAAACCATTATTTTTTGCTATACCCTAGAATTCATTTTTTCCATTAGATTCGTTGACATGATCTAGCTGTACAAAATGGCAATTTAATATCATTTTGGGGTGCAAAAATTGTTTAACATGGCTATTTGACCTTGAAAAATTAAGTTAATGAAAGAAATGAATCCTACTTATCGGAATCTTGGGGGGAAAAGGTATCGCAAGTGAAAAGTTTTGGCTCCACCTAATATTCCAAGATGGATTTGATGAGGTTCCCGAACAGGTATTTTGGAGGACTTTTAGTAAGTTCATTTTGAGTCATTCCAGAAAAACCAGCTTGTTACGAATTTTTCCCACTCAAATCTAATGCTCTTGTTATGAAAAAAAAAAACATTTTACAAATCTCTTTGGAGTCTGGTTTAATGTTAAACAGCTGGATTCTCATATCTACCTTTGCATTCAATCTATTCCGATGATTAGATTTTATTGTCGTGTAGGCAGAAAGACCCACTTTGAAATACGTAGTTCGAAAACAATGTACTTCAGTCTTTTCTGATAGCTGTGGAATGTGGATAATTTTATTTAATTTTTTGTTTTTTGATTATTGATTTTTTTTTGACTTCATCTCTTTCAAACTAGTTTTCCTTTCGAAACCCCCTTACGTGGGTCTCGCAGGCCGCTTGGGTTAACGGGCCCCATTTTTAGAATATAGCTTCCTTTTGTTTAGTCATGCTCAAATAAATGGACATCAAAATTTCTAGCTACCTCACCCACAATCTCTCTACCTGTGTTTTGTAAAATTCATGACGTTTTTTCGTAGTAATTGCCTCCTTTTCTGGTTTGGGGAATTTTCAAGAGTGATCACACTCTGTGGATGTTTCAATGTATGCACTCAGGGATTTCTATGGACGTGGACATTTGAATGACCCGTCACAGATTTTACTGCTAGTTCATTGGCTTCAATTCTAAGTAACCCAGGCGATGAGTACTTTAAGTACGCATCGTCTCAGTAACTCATATAAAAATGTAACAGTTGAAATACGACCCCTTCGAAAGAGAGAGGACGTGCATAGGACGCACGCCTTCCCGCGAATATCGAAGTATATTTCTTCTTGAGCTCGGCTTCCATCCAAGCATATCTGTTCGTGGGAAATCACCTCTCAGCAGTACCAGGTTAACAATGTAGCATGTGCTGTATGTCTCACATTTTTAAGAACCCCACGCTAAATATTTACAAGCTACAGATTCTGATTCTGTGATTCAGTACTTGCTCTATTACTATAGTGCTATACTGCCCTCTCAACATTTATGAGCATTTGGGTGTTCAAGGTTAGCCATTTTAGTCAATTATCAATACAACGCCATTTTAGACAATACAGCACATGAATACAAAGGTATTTGAAACTAAAGTCATAGCCGCTGCAAAAGGATGAAAATGAAATAAGAATACTGTTACTAAAATTCATTTTTTTCGCAATATACATGCACGATACAGTTATGCAAATTTGCATGTAAATACTAAAACAAACATCAACGTGTATTTTCTCGATTTGAAACTCCTTTATAACATGAGCGACAGGCTCTGTATTAACTTGAACTGACCCTGATTCTCAGAATAAAAATCTGCATTCAAATTCACATAACTGTATAGAGCATAAGGGGGGAAAAAGTAATTATGAGTAATCTTAGCACACCAAACTTTTTGTGGTTCAGTGTGAGAATAAGATCAGCTGAATTGGCAAATCAGGCACTAAAAACATATATCTTGTAGTAATTACGGCATACCTTTTATTTTCATTATTTAGTAACCGTAGCCACCAAGATGGCGAATGGTTCTATCCCTTTTTTTTATATATGCGTGCTTGTTCCACTGCTCCTGGCCACACCGTTTTATGTACAAGTTTGAAAATTAGCATCAGTACTCCACAATAACCCTTCAAAATTTTTTTTTTCTTTTGTTGTGGTGAGGAAAAGCTTTTTTGATCTTTTAGGTCTTTTTTTTCTAATTTTGACGGGGTTTTATTAAGTACACATGGATATTTTTGACACTATTTTAGGTGTATACCAGGGGAAAATGCTAGTCATGTCATAAATAGAATTTATTATGATCGTATTTATTCTTCAATTGAATATTTCTAGATGACTTCAAATTTTGACGCTAGGGTTGTTCAATTATTGACATTGATGGCAAGATGGAGCCTTTGCATATTTTACGAGCGTCTAGACAGTTTAGCTATATAAGGAGATAACTTTTCAAATATTTACACGCCTTTCTAGTGTCTAATTTGCAAGGATAACCGCTCGGTAAATTGATCAATATTTACTTTTATCTACCTATCTATCTATCTATCTATCTATATATATATATATATATATATATATATATATATATATATATATATATATATATATATATATATATATATATATATATATATCCAGTTACAGTTTTTAAAAGTGTAAGCATTTTCTGCTCAAACCTCCGGTGGGAAAAAAATGAATAAAAAATCCAATAAAATGATGAAATCAATCTTCAATACTGTATAAAATGACTGTCCTATATCTACTAATTATGCAAAATTTCAGTCGAATTAATGAAAAAGTCGACTTGAAAATGAAAATTAAAAAAAAAGACATGATTTTTCTTCGTTTCGATACATTCTGGAACAGGATGTGTATAGATGACGTCACCACTTTGCCGCTCTATTGCTGCTTGTAATATCACTACTACAGATGAAATGACGTCTGCTTCCAAATTTGACACCCGATTCTGTTGTCTTATACTTTCAAATTATCAAATAACAGGAAAATAAATTTCGTTGGAGATTTATATGTATATTAGGACAATACCGTGTATAAATAACTACATGTTTAACATGAGCGATGTATTAAAATCGTATCTGAAGGTGGGGGTGGGGTGGGGGTTGATCAACATTGCTAGAGTGTCATGTCCAGAGAAAATCTACACATAGTACTTTAACAAAGTATATGTAGAACAGGAGAAAACACTGAAGATAATTACTTGTATTGCATTGGCAGATATTAGGGAAATGATTGACTGAAGTGACAATTTTTTTTTCGAAAAGTCCTTTAATGTTTAGTGTTTAAATCTATTAAGCTTATTTATATATATATATATATATATATATATATATATATATATATATATATATATATATATATATATACACGCATTTATTTATCATTATGACAGACTACTATGTTGTTTTAGTATACAAGGATAAGTACCCACAATCAGCCTGTAATATTTAACTCGTCTGAGTCGAGTCAACTCTCTTTCGGGCATGTAGGTTTCTTAGCTGCCTCGACCAATAGATTTCTCGTTATTCGAATTCCACTGACTACGACGTTAATGCTTCACACTGCGTAACTGTGTTTCTTGGCAAAGTTTGTTCACCTAGGAACAGGAAAGGTAAAACAATGAGATTTAAGTCATTTTAGTTCATGACATATTCAAGGCCGACGGAGGAGATTTTCAAGTGGGTTGGGGGGAGAGGGGCTGTGGTTAGAAAAAAGGATATACGCACACAGACACACACACACACACACACACACACACACACACACACACATATATATATATATATATATATATATATATATATATATATATATATAAAGTTCAATGATTTCTCAAAATTATAGCCTCATATTTTCAAAGGCGTGAGGATGTCTGTGGTGGGTTATTGTAACTTTACACTATTTTCAAAGTAGGAAATAATTATTGGTGTACAGGGCCAACTCAAGATCTTTTTGAGGCCCGAAGCACTGAAAAAATCATGGTGTCCCAGTGATAGATCCTAGCCTGGGGGCCACGGACCCCTGACAGTCAACCAAGTTATTACTTGGGTCTTAAGTGGGTGATCAATGTACGACATACGCATGATGTTAAACTGAACCCTGAGTTTCTGTCCATTTCTTCTGTTCACGATATTCATTTTCCAACACAAATATCTCCCAGACTGGACCCTGACACTGGTCGCCTTTTATTTACTTCCTTTAATCATTAGAATATCAAAGAAGGCTAATTTCTTGTGCTCTCATTAAGGTTGGGGGGGCACGGAGATGAGTGTGTATCCGTCTGGGAATGTTTGTATGTTCGTGGTGCCTGGTAAAGGGGTTTCGCGAATGTTTTCGTCAAGACTGACTCAGTATGATTCTTTTTTTAGGCATGAGTCAATCTTAATGTAAGTATTTCGGTCGAAACAGATTATTTGGGGCGAGTAAACTTCCCCCTGATTCTTCGACCGGTGGTCGAGTTATCTTCTTTTCTTTTCTTTTTAAATTCACAGGCAGCTCATAATCAGTTTACACATTTGTATATGCACTGCAAGCATGTGCAATTGTATATATGCCCCATATACACCCGCCTACGGGCTTTTCTGGTTTGTGGACGTTTATTTCCTCAATTGTACTAAACAGACTTTGTCGGGGATGGGGAACTGGCCATATGCTTCTTATTTTATTTTCAACTCAATTCACTGAAGTCACCGAACGAGTCAACACACAATGCTGACATTGTCGACATTCTTACTTTCTCTGTCTTTCGTTCTCCTTCATGTTTTCTTTCGTTCTCCGTCACTTTCTCTCTCTTTCTTTCTTCGCCAATTTCTCTTTCTTTCTTTCTTCGTCACTTTCTCTCTCTTTTTTTTCTTCGTCACTTTCTCTCTTTTTCTTCGTCACTTTCTCTCTCTTTTTTTCTTCGTCACTTTCTCTCTCTCTTTTTCTTTGTCACTTTCTCTCTCTTTTTTTCTTCGTCACTCTCTCACTCTTTTTTTCTTCGTCACTTTCTCTCTCTTTCTTTCTTCGCCAATTTCTCTTTCTTTCTTTCTTCGTCACTTTCTCTCTCTTTTTTTTCTTCGTCACTTTCTCTCTCTTTTTTTTTCTTCGTCACTCTCTCACTCTTTTTTTCTTCGTCACTTTCTCTCTCTTTTTTCTTCGTCACTTTCTCTCTTTTTCTTTGTCACTTTCTCTCTCTTTTTTTCTTCGTCACTTTCTCTCTCTCTTTTTCTTTGTCACTTTCTCTCTCTTTTTTTCTTCGTCACTTTCTCTCTCTTTTTTTCTTCGTCACTTTCTCTCTCTTTTGTTCTTTTATATGCTTTCCTATTATTTTAGACGAGACGATTTTCTTTAGGAAGCAACGATTCATTAAAATCAGTATAAAGTTTTTTTTCCATAAGAACACCATTACATTTTGGCGAGTTTTCTTCTTTTTTAAATTAAAAGTAATTTTTAGATGAAACCATGACTCCGTACGCTTGTGAACGTCTAAGTTACAACCAATGCTTCTTTTTTTTTTCTTGGAATGTTGAGGTCGGAGAAGCAGTTTTGGCACTTGTTGACGTGGCAAGTTAAGTACAGCCTGTCTGATCTTTACAATGCTGTACACAGGTATCCTCAGCTTTCCAACAGTCTAACATTTTTGGGGTCTTGGAACGCTCGAAAATTTTCGCCCTTAAAAATAATGGTAATTACGTCTTCGCTTAGCAGTATTTCAGCTGAGTTTTTTTTTATACGAACGCTCTAATTTTGGATAGTGGTTGTGTATCTGTATTTGTTTCATGGGAAATTTCATTGTTGAGTTCACAAGGTCATTATTAGGGGACAAGGGAGGAATGTTCATCCTACTCGGTACCTGTCAATAAAAAATGGTTAACAAGTTGCTTGTGTTACGAACTATTGCTAGTCAGTTCGTTCCTCTCAAAGCGCTCAATGGAATAGACCTTGTGCAGAACTGCCGAGGTTTAGAAATTCTCTGGAGGGAGATTTGCTGAAAAATGCTCCTCCCTTGGTTAGATGGCGAAGAAAATTTTCATTTCAAGAATCTCTTTTAAACTGCGAAATGCGGGAGATTTAGTTGCTCTACCCGCGCCATGTTCATTAGCATTGGAACTTTCTGGATTGAAACCTTTCCCTTCCCTCGTATCTGATGAGGAAACCTTAGATCAGAGGTTTCCAAACTGTGTGTGGCGACACTTTGGTGTGTCACCGATAATCTCTAGGTGTATTGCGAAATTATGTGTAATTATAAACCATCAACCAAACTGTCAATAAAGGTTTCTTCAGTTTTTCAGTTGGTCCGGCTGGCTATGTATGTATCACGCGCACAGACCGCATCCATTGAGTAAGAGGCCTGAAAAATATCAACATTTACTCCTTGTGATAACTACAAAAATAACTTTTTTTCATAAATTCTTCCCCTAAATTGGTTTTTAGTGGGGGTTCAATTTGCAACGTAATGTTTGTGTCCAACAGCATTCACGCTTGTTTTTTGAGAATTCACACCTTTTTAGTGTTCAATGCCAAAAACAAAAAGAAGTAACTTTTCCATTGATCAATTTTTTTTCTAATTGATAATCCCTGACACAGCATGCTGCCATAAGACGTTGCTCACGCGAGGTTTCTATTGAGGCACTAACCAGACCTGTTATGTATATCTTTCAAAAGATACCCTTTCTGAGTTAGTTGAACTGCTGGGATGACATTTTATATTTGGTTTGACTAACCAAATTAAAACAATATGTCACCCCCCCCCAAAAAAATAAATGAATATTAAATGTGTCACCAATGCGAAAAGTTTTGAAAGCACTCTCTTTGATCCTATTTATTTATTTTTGTCATTTTCTCATTGTGATGAGTGTTGAGTGCAAAAGATGCAAAATGAATTCATATGTACAAACATATGGTTCTGACTTCGTGGATAATAATGTTAGTCGGTGCTGGATTAACTACATTTAGCTGCTCAATTGCCAGGGTGTCAGAATAAGTGGCGCGGAGGGTCTGTCACAATTTAAAAAGCGGGGGTGTTGGGAAATCTGTCAAAATTTAATAAACAGGAGGAAGAATAAGCCGGGGGGAGGGGGTAGGAAACCATGGTCACCAAAGCAATTCAGTAAGATCTGACGAAAGCAAAATCGTTGATATAGTTATCGCAAGGATTGGGTGGGCACGCGTGAAGTAAAAACCTACCATATCGACAGGAACAAAATTCTTTTGGTGGTACAAAATTTTAAAATTGTTGAAATTAGCTGATACGATTGAACTTGGTAAACCAGGTTCTCCCCCTTCCATTCTTTAATAGTTGCATTTTAATGGGGAAATGTTGGAATATCTTTTATCCCTCTCACAACTATTAAGGGGGTGAGTAAAGATGGACCCTCGAAAATTAATTAGCGTGGGGGGTCTTAATGAGAGCGTGGTGGGGTTTTTTTTTCCCAAAATTGATAAGTGGTGGAGCGGAAATAAAGCACCTAAGAATAAGTAACAAAGGAAGCATATGCTACGTGTCCTGCATTTTCAGAGGCCCCGAGCTGAACGTTTGCAAGCTCTCTATTCTGATTCAGTAATACAGTACTTGCTCTATTACCATCTTCAACTTCTATGTGTTTGAGGTTAACAATTTATCAGTATGTATAGAATTATTTTAATGTAGTTATTAATGGAAGTGTGGTAATTACATGATACACACACGATACATTAAAGTATGTGCTCTAATATTAGAGACCGTCAACTAAATTTGTCAATATAGGTTTCTTCCGTTTTCAAGTTGATCTGGTTGGCTATGTATGTATGAATGACGTGTATAGGTCGTACCAAAGGGACTACAGGGCTGACATTTTCAACATCAAGCTGGCCGTCCGTGTCTTGTGTGTGTACACAAGGTGCTCCTCAAAAGTCTGGGAAGCCTGAAGTGAGAACTGGCATTACCAAAGAATGAAAAATTGGAAGAAATTAAGTCCTTTATTTCACGGAGGAGTGATTTCGTGGTATGTGTGAAATACCCAACGTCTCCCGTGTCTTTCCTGTTAGTTGATAGAATAAAAGATTGATCTGTTCAAAATCCCTGGATTATTGGTAGCCCCTTGCATATACTAGCGAGGACAGTAGTTCCCAACCTTTTCATGGCCATTCTCTGATATTGTCAATCAATCAGATTACTTGTTTCCCCTCACCCACTCCATCTAAATAAGTTGCAAAAAAATCATTGAAGTTAATGAAACCAATTAAACACCACAACAAAAAACTAACATCATGACTGAATTTAAAATAATTTAAATAAACAAAACTGGTAATAATTTTTATAAACAACACTAGCCAATTTAGTGAATAATAAAATATACACAATATATATTAAAATTTTAAAAATAAACATATATCCACTTTTCACGTACATAATTTTGGTATGTGTCGATGGCATTGCTAGGCAAACTTGTAGAGCTTAGGTATACAAAGAAAAACTGAAGTAATTCTGCAAAATAATATGTAGAGATCAAATCAAAATTGAGAAATCAGAGTTGGTAAATTTTGCAAAGTGGGTTCAAAATTTGATCACGCTGGACAAAAAGGAAACTTCAGACCTTTAGTTATACCCGATCTTGCATTACTCATCCCCACTACCCTTCAGCAACAAACATTCACCACGACTTTTGTTTTTATCTAACAGACTCATTACCTCACCCCCCCTTGAAAGGTAATCCTCAATCTCTTTTAGGGAACCTCTGAGCTAGAATAACGTAATAGAACATAACAAGAAAGACGTCTTGAGTGTGGCTCTTCGATAAATTTGTTATTTTCACAGAAGACAATATACGTTTATATCCATTTTATAGACTACACTAGTGTTCCACGAACTTTTCGGACTACCGTCCTCTCCGGGTCTCCCTCTGCCGCCGCGTGCAGTCCGTCAAAAATGATTCATAGAAAATGAAATATGTATTTTCTGCCTCTTGCCTCACTCACCATCCTTTGATTTCCGACCCCTTACTTTGAAGGTCTCCCTACCACACAAGGAGGGTTATAGCGCCCACTTGAGAAATCACTAGACACTGACAATGGACATTGACTATATTTGTACTTCGTAATCAGTCAATGAATTGTAATACAAAATGTGTGGGAAGAAAACAATATATTATATGCTTGTTTTTTCTCTGTATGTGAGCGGATAGCTTGATAAAATTGTGAATGCTGTCAGGGAAAATATACCCACCGAGACATGACAGAGTGAAGAAGAGAGAGGGGAAACTAGATTAGAGTAGAGGGAGAGGGGATATTGCAGTTTGCAATTAACTTGTTAAAAAAACATTTTCATCAGATTGGTCAATGTATGCAATACAATATTCAAGACGAGAGCATTCCAGCAAACGGCAAAAAAATGTCCTACTTAAATCAAGTCACATTGTCAAAGAGAAAAGAATTTGAATGTATAGCAGGCGGTCGACGCCGATGCGCCATGGAATTTCATGTCTATAATTCTTCCTTTTTTCATTTTGTTCTTCTATTCAAGATTTAAAAAAAAAGGGGAAATGAAAACCAAATGAAACATGACTATAGTGGACGAAACAGACCCAAATAGTAGACAGAAAATTAAAATACGTCCATAGACCGAAAATAGTTCTTTTTCTCGGTCGGTGTCTCATTTTAATTTTTTTTCTTTGCCTAAGCGTCGAAGTTGGGAGTTTCATCATTGCGTTATTAAACTCCATCAAAGACAAATGTTGTTAAAAGGTAATATTTGTGACTTAAAGAGATTTTTTTACGATCTCAGAAATATGTACGTGTATGTACGCTTTACATAAATTGAATTAAAATTTATGACTTTTGGATTTTTTTTACGATCTCGTGAACAGAAAATAAACACATCTGTGACTTTCAAAGTTTTTAAAAAATAATCTTTTTTATTTATTTTACGATCATGCAAAATAAAATACCGCTTTACAGGAAATTAACAAAAAATCGAACAAGAGAAATGTGTCCATTTTAGGATGAATTCCCATTGTAAATCGACCTCTACCCTAAAAACCTTTTTAGAGGGTGATTTCAAAAACCAACTTTAGAGTTTTTCCCAATGTGGACTTTGCGCTTACAAGGTTAAATATTGTGTTTTTTTTTTCACGATCTCGGAAAAACATCTCCTTTAAATCAGCCCCTCTCTAAAATAACGTCTGCTCCACTCTTACACTCTCAACCTATAAAAATGTACCTACTCACTTTGTGAATAACCTCTTTTTCAGCATCAGTCAAGCAACAACTCCTCAAAAGGGCAGGCATAGATAAATAATTTGGAATGAATTTTGATTGTTAATTAAACCATCCCTAAAAGCACCATTTTGGGGGTATATTCACAAACCTAATTTGCTATTAAAAAAAAACTATCCGTACACACTGAAAATATCAGTCATGTTACATTTTTTTGTGAAAATCAGTCATAGAGAAAGATGTACTCAAATTTGGTGAATTATAAGATGAAAGTAATCAAAATATTGAAGTAACATGTCTGATTAATTACTCAGTAGAAAAAGTCGCGTGACTATCGTTTGGCAGCATGTTATGTTGGGGGTGATCAATCAAAAATTTGGAAAAAAGGGGTGATCAACGAATAAGTTACTTCCTTCACCTTTTGTTTGGCAGTGATCTCTAAAAAGGTCTACATTAAAAAAAGAGTGAATACTGCTGGTTACAACCTAAGGGATCAATTTAGCATAAACTAACATTGCAAATTCAACCCCTCGCTAAATAATGGTAGGGGCATATTTAAGAAAAAACAAAATTGAACCCTCTTTCAAGATGTAAGGAGTAAAAGTTTAAATTTTCAATTTATACAGCCCATACGCATGATACATACATATGTAGCCAGCCAACCAACTGAAGAAACTTATGTTGACAGTTTTTCTTGACGGTTTTCAACAACATATAAAGTGGTTATGTTATGGTATCGTGATTATTATCACTATCTTTAACAGCTGATACCAACTGGACTCATTTTTTCTAAAAAACATGTGTATTCATAAATATTTCTACTCTATTTGAAAGAGAACTCCTACAAAAACCATTTTATATACTGAAATGGCATGAAGTGAAAAAACATTACCAACTATTGATTTACTAACGTGTACTTATTTATGCATGGATCGGCACTAAGGAGCCTAAAGCTATTTTATTAGGTAATTTGTTTTTATTAATTTAAGTATCTTAATTTCAAGTTTGTTTTTTTTGTTTTTTCTCAACACATTAAACATTTCTTTCAGTCACTTACACACTTTTAAAAAATGTTATAGTTTCAACCGTCCAGCAATTCTGGGACATATTATTCATTCATGTCATAAGAGCTCTTTATTACAACCCTTCCATTGTTTGTTTTTTTCTTTTGCCATGTTAATCTATTCCACATGGACCAATCAAATATATCTTTTAGGTTATAGCAGGAGTCAGAGGGACATACAATTAGACAATTACGCATATTAATTTGCATATATGACTTTTACATAGATAGCTATGGGAAAATTTTTTGAGTGCTCCCAAACCTAAAACATGATGATGGGGAATGTTGTCGGAGGTTGGGGTGGTGGGAAGTACAAGAGACTGGGGTGTAGGAGAGAGAGAGAGAGAGAGAGGAATAGGATGCACACTTCCTCTATAACTGTTCTCTGCAAAACAAATGCCGAACGTAATTTGTGTTTTTGCCATTTTTTTTCCTAAAAGCAAAAAAAGTGGTGTGAAGTAAACTTGAAATGTGGGGGGAGGGGATACAGTGATATATATGTTTTTTTGTGTGTGTAGCAGTTTTCTATGAGTGCACAGATACTACATTCTTATCCTTGGCAGAAGTGCTGGGAAGTGCAGATTGATCCTAGGCAGAGGGCACAGATACTGATTTAAGGCTGAAATACCAATCCATTCATCAATTATTGCGTCATTTTTTTACAGATTCAATGCTAATCTTATAATATAAAAGCCATGTATGCAAATCAATATGTTGAGTTGATTGTATGTTGTGTCAGTCCTGTTATAACCTAAAAGTTATAATGGATTGGTCCATAAGAAATCCATTAACAGAGCTAATAAAACAATAGAAGGGTTGTGATATGTGATCATATGTTATAATTACAAAGAATATGGCACAGGTGCTAGAATTGGATTCGGGCTTTGAAAAAAATTTAAGATTAGGATACTTGAACTATGAAAATAAATTGGCTCTATGCTCCTTAGTGCAGATCTGTATACAAATAATCCTGTTATTTTTTTATGGGAACTATGCTTATCAAATAATGAAAGTTTTCGTTGAATTAATCTTGCCAAATTGAATATCTTATCAAGCATATCTGATTTGTGTGGAAACTCAAATGATAGAGAAATGGTGCAAATTTGATTACTTGCAAGCAGATTAAGTAACCTTTTCAGAGCTGCTAAAGCATCATGTTTCACAAAATATTCAACAATATACACATTTAACCAAGCCATTCAGGACTCCATCAAGAAATTCAAGATTTAAATGTTGGTATCACTTTATGGTGACAACTGTTCATTGATATATCATTTACATCAGCCATCAACTTTGTGTCTTACTCAAGTACATTGGATCAAATTTGCATATTTTCAAAGTCACAAATGTACACACACACACACACACACACACACACACACACACACACATATATATTCTGTGTAAAACATAAAAAAACACTGAAGAAAATCATATAAATTACATTAACAAATATTGGGAAATAATTGAAAAAAAAAATGTGCGGTACAAAGTTGAAACGAAGTCAAAGTGTCCTCTCTAAATGGAATTGTTCATTGATATAGAATTATTCTAAATATGTTTTGAAGCAAAAAAAAATCATCTCCAGTGGAAAGATACCTTCAACATTGATAAAGCAGTAGTTGGTTACGCATCAGTGAAATGAGACATTTCATTTCATGTCCACTCTGCTGCTGTGAGTCATATATTGAGCAATCCCTGCAATAATGCATCACTGCACTCATTTTGAATTGGCCATTTTGAATTGCCAAAAGCAGCTAGATTTTCAACATTGTTCACATAATTTATGTTATTCTCAATCTAAAAATTGAACAATGGCTCTAAAAGATGCCCCACCATAGTGATAGGATTTAGGGTTGTTATTAAGGTTAGCAAGTATGTTCAGTTGGTGGGGTTAGGGTTAACATTTCTAATTTCTCTATCATTTATTCGTATCATTTCATTACCCGGAAATTAAATCTACCCAATAGCTATTTTAAAATAATTCTAGCCACTTTCAGCTATAAAAATAGCCAATTCCAGAATGGCAGTGCCTTGTGCATTAGTGCAAGGGCAGCCCACAATTTTATTCTCCCAAGGCATATCTGTTATTATTTACTAAGCTCAACTTGGTCTAGTCTGACACAAGACCACAGTCATGGAGGACCCAGTGAGGATTGAACACTCTACACAGATACATGATGCATACATATATAACTAGCCAGCCAGACGAATTTGAGAACTGAAGAAACCTATGTTGACAGCTTTGGTTCTTGGTATTCAAAACACTTGTGCACTTAGAGTGTTGACCATACTCTATTGCGAGTATCCACTCAAGATGGTTACCCAGCAAACTACTCCCTTGAGGCTCTTGTACAACTTCCTTGAGTGCAATAAGAACATGATTTGGCTATTATCATTAGATACCACCAAATGGTACTTGATGGTTGATTCTGCTTACAGTTTGAACTATGAAAGAAAAAAAAAAAAAACTTAAAATATCCTGAGGTTTGCAACATTCAACCTTTCTCCCAAGTATATGTATATTTTTTTAAACAAATATGTTTCGGCTTCTCAAGCCATTATCAATCTCCAGTTGATAAGTACATCCAGATTTTATAAATCCATTAGAAATTATTTAAAAACACAATGACAATATGTGCCAATCTTAGGATAACAAACAAATCTGTTGTGATCAAGAAGAACGATGTAATCTTCAGCACCCCAGCTTCCTTGAGCTATAATAATAGAGGATACCAGCTTAATCTTCCAGAGGTTTTTGTTTACAATTTGATTACCCAACAATCGGAACAGGGTCTTGCTGTTATTGAGTGTTGTCTAACCCTCCTGAAATTCTGATTAGTATTGTCAATCTCTAGTCCAAGTTGACTTTGTTTTTCAGCCGTAACAAGAAAAATCCTTATCTCTTTTCACTGTTTATATATCCTGTCACGTTAAACCAAACCTGATATGTAAACTTGTTGATTATGTAAATGCCAACTTAGTTAGAAAAAGTATATATAAAGTTATCAAGTATCAAGTTATTCAGAAACTTTTTTTCGTCTGGAACTTTGCTGACTGTATAATCAAGCTGCTAAGAGATTCTAAAATGTTTGTAATTTTATCATAAAATATCCGTACCTCACATAAATGAATCACCATAGTTTACACGTGAACAAAATCTAATTATTTTATAAGAATTATCTAAAAACTAGATCTTTTATCTAAAATTATCCAAAGCTATAAAAATGACCATAGAGATTCAAAATGCACTGTTTTTTTTGTTTGTTTTTTTATTCAAATTTTCTTTAGATGGTGCCTAGTGGTGTATTTGTGTAAATTTACAAGTTTGTAGCCCCAAAATGTGATCAGAGAGCTCACACACACACATACACATACATACATACAAGCAAAGAGTGAAGAATTAGAAGCCCACTTGGATGGTTGGTTGGCTATTTGTGGGATTAAGGTGATTCAATACAACGCATCAAGTTGTAAAAAATGAAACGTCATCTTAAAAAAAAATATGACGATGAAGGATGGTATAAACAACAAAGATGGTAAATATTAAACGAAAATATCACTTACTAGCTAAAGTATGTCTACATCAGATAGAATGTTTAAGGAATGAAAAAAGAACTAAAGCTTTCAGACTTATAAGAAAAAGTCAACTACCACTTTTGACCCTTAAAGGGATGGAAACATCCCTCTCCATTATAGACCCCTCGAAGTGGGGGGAAAAACCTCCAATCACTTTTGACCCCTTAGATTGTCTAATTATTACATGCCATCTTTACAAAATTCTTAAGCTTGCATGGCCATAAATGCAATAAAATAACAAATTATAATTTCTCTATTATTAAACCTTTTATTATGAATAGGAAGTTCAAAATGCTTGAAATGATATTTGGTAAGAGAAATGTCTGGTAAATATGGAAGATGCTGCAAGACTTCATATCCCAATTCTCTAAGCATAGATTTAGTCAGCTGAGATGTCTGGGGTCTGGAAGTTTCAAGAAGTATTTCATTCAGTTTATGCGGGACCCACTTCCCTCGCTTTGTAACCTTTCATATTGCCTTGAGATCATATGGTCTCTGGAGTCCCAAAGTTTCCAGAAAGTGCTTAAACCGTTGTTTGTTGGTCATTAGCCACTGCGGTCAATAATTTTTTGTCATTTAGATCAGGTTTGGGTCTTCATCGAGGTTTAACATCGGTATCCATGTTTCCAGATCTGAACCTATTGAACTAATACTGAACAGTTTGCATTGTTGTAGTGTTTATTCCAAATGTTTTGTTGATGTTATCAACAGCTTGAGCAGCGTTATGTCTTAATTTGAAATCATACATGAAAATTTGTCCAACTAATAGAAAACTATGCTCTTAAGGGCTCAAAAACCTCCAATACTAACAAATTATATCTCTATTTACATTTGTGTGTGTGTGTGAGGATACTGAGATATATATATATATAAACAATTGTCAAAGTGGATTATTTGCATCCCTACTAATAGTTTCAAAGCACAAACTGCAGTTATCCCTTGTTTTCTTTTTAGTTGTTTAGTCCTGAATAATTTAAGGAGAAAATTTTGGAGTTTTGCAGTGTATCATGAAAAGATGGATCATAGAAAATACGCTGTACAGTATAAAGAAAACATAAAAAGTTTAGGAAATCATAAATGCAATCGTGTCATTAATAAGAAAAAAGATTGTAAAAAATCAAGTGAAAATTATTTATGTATGCAATATAAATGTAGTTGAAATTTAAATTTGTTTATACTCGTGAACCAGTTTGCTGAACAGCAATTTAGACACCATAATTTGTTTCCAATTCACTGCACTGAAAAACATTACTTTGTAGTGAATGAAGTATTGCAAATCATTTACAATTTTTTCATTTTCAAACTACTATTTACCATCATCTTGATATTTTTGTCACAACTTTCTACAAACTGGCTAAAATTTAAAAAAAATAAAATGTCTAGATGAAGGTAAATGATGAAGGATGTAGCATAAAAAGGAAAAATACTAATAATCACTGCTCAGTGTTTTTAGAGAATTATGGTTTTCGTTAACTAACAGTATATTTTAAAATTTTCTACTAGCATCTACAGTACACTTTTTTAATACTCTTTTGAAACGCAATAGTCAAATATCTTTGAAAGTTTAATTTTTGTTATATAAGGGTTATTGTCTTTATATTGTGTAGGAAAGAGTAGATTTTAGCTTTTGGTTAGATGTGGTGAGAAGATGTAGTTGTAGATGAAGGATTTTGCTTCCACGTGGTTTCGTGTTAGTGGCAACATCGCTGGAAATGTTGATGAAGGAAGGGAAATGTATGAAAAGAATGCGTGCGGAGTATAAACATGGATGCCATGGTGAAACAATGTAAAAGGAATACGTACTTGGATGGACAAATAAAACGTACATCTAATACAGGATCAGTAATGACAAATAACGCATGGAAATGAAGTACGTATAATGACATTGATACAATCAATCGTGTAAAAGGAGAGAAAAGATAGCGTGGGAGCTTTGTTGTCACTGATAGTACAGGTGTCAGTCAAAGCAGAGGTATCTGAAATGCTTTTGAATCCATATGGCTTGGAACGTGCCAAGGAATGGTTATGAACACATTTGAGTAACTATGCAGTTGTACGTATTTGAAATGCCTCAACATTAGTGAACTAAAAAGAGCAAAGTTAGTACTGAAATTAGTCACGGTGAAGAAATGGTTAACTTCGAATTGGCTGAAAGGCAATTGAAATGATACTGATCTTAGAGAGGAGGAAAAAGAGAGAAAGTGTAAGAGTAGCCGACAACTAGTGCCAGGGCCAAAAAGGCATAACCAGCTAGGAGTGTCGGTGCCAATCAGTGTTTGACTATGTGCGTACAGGGCTTTAATAGGGGTCGTCGTAGAAGGTGACGTTTTAGATACCTAGCTAAAAGAAGGGTTTTGTATCTAATTCTGACTAAAAATATATTGGTCACCACAGTTATAACTGCAAGAAAATAGCATAAAGTTGGTTGTAAAGAAAGGAAAAAATACTTTTGTGTGCTCAGAGAGGTTAAGGTAGTGATTCCGCCATAATTGAAGAATCTGTTACCAGGGGTTTTGTGCAAAGAGTGTAGAAAACTCTTTATCGGGACAAATTTCCCTGTGCACTTCGCAGCTGACTGAGTTCACTCTAAGCTGTGCTTATGGTGGAGGCATTACCTTTCAGTTCACTTCCATCCTGCTAAGGGGGTTGTCATAAAAGTCCAGGTCTTAATCAGGTTCGTGACTTGCAAGGATCACTTAACTGAGGTATGCAACAGATTTGGACTCTGTCAATTGCCATTCATACACCATTGGGAGTGTTTCTTAAAAAGCACACTTTATGGCTTCCCCCACCCCCAAGGTACAGCTCTTGGAGGGGCTGTTCAGTCACAATTATACCATTTTAGTTGTTGTAAGAAAAAACATAAAAAGGTAAATCTATTTGAAAGAAGCATTGAAAACCTATATTTATAAAGGTATAGGCAAAAACCACTGAAGGACAATTTAATTCCAGATACTGTCTATAATTTTGAGAAGGGTCATTTACACTTAGAGTTTGAGGTAGAATGAACCTTACTTGTTGTTTGTGTTAATAACATGACATTTCAGATGATCCATTCTATGGCATTCTTCAGTCATACAATCCAATTACGATGGTGGTAAACAGAATTTTTCTTCAATGGTAGCAACACATCAATGTTGGATTTTAGTGATATCTCGTTCTTTCTTTGTTAGGCCTGGATTTCCACCTCATGTCTCTGTTGAGAAGTGGAAGCCATATTGGAGTTCAATTGTTTGAAGAACTTTTCGAATTCTATTCCTGTCTTTGAAACTCATCTTACATATAATGCCTTGATAACTGGGTCTTTGGAAAACAAAATATAATGATAGGAAAAAGATCAACTGAACACCTTAACTCTAAAGAAAAGCATTATGACAGGGTTTTTTTTTTTTTTTTTTTTCTTTCCCATAACTATAGTTTGAACATATGCCTCAATGGAAGTACCCAGGGAATGAGTTTGAAATATTAGAAACCGACAACCAGAACTGTCATAATAGATTTCTTCAATTTTCAAGTTGGTCTAACTGGCCGGCCATGTATCACGCGAGCAAGCCATACCAATGAAGCTAGATGGGTGAATTTTTCAACATTTACTCCATTTAAGTCAAGAAAAAGTGTTCTCATTTTTTTTATTTCTCCCCCCCCCCAATAGATTTTTAATGGCAGGGGTCAAGTTTCAAATTTCAATCATAATTTTCAAGAATAGACTAAAAATATTATCCAAGTTACTAGCATTGTACCCGACAAAAATGACAATTTTTTTTTTGTTATGTATGGATAAATTAATACTTTAAAATATTCCTATTTTGAAAAATCATTTCAAAAAAGATATGTATATTCTTTTGCGAGGCTTGATTTCAAAACATTGTCTCTAAGAATAAAAATATGAAATTTCCATCTAACTCTTTCAAATGACATTTCAACTCAGTCGGTGTCTAAAAGAAGGAAAAATTAAAAATAAAGTCCATCTGAAAGTCAACTGGAGCAGAAATATTTTTGGCTTGCTGAAACAATTGCAAAAAATAATTTCAGATGGATTGAAAGCTTATACTGGGCTACAATTACAAAACATTTATTCAATATTTAATTTCAGAAACTTAATATTTATTTAACCTGTCAAGAAAGTTGGAAATAACCTACTGACTACCACTATTGCTGGTGCTCTTGCTGTCTGAACAATTGACATGGTTGAAAAAAATGTAAAAAATTTTTTAGGCTTGATTTTTAAAACATCATTTTAGAGATGAAAATATTAAATTTTCTATCCATCTATCCATAGATAATATAAAAAATCTTGTCATAGTTAGTGGGCACTATGCAAGTATCTAAATATGAATTTGTATACTGAGAAAAAAAAAATAAGGAAGACTGGTCTGAAATACAAACAAACAACTTGGTCGATTGATTTGAGACCTGCCTCTCCAAGCCAATTTTTATTTTTCAATAAAAATTAAGGCACTCTATCCATGAATATCTTAAAAATTTCGCCATTTTTGACAGGCATTATGCTAGTACCTAAATATGTTTGTGTAGTGGGAAAAAAAAAGAAATATTGATCTGACTGTATATACAGGAATGAAAATGAACAACTTTCGTCAGTTAATTTGAGATCTGCGTGTCCAGGCAGTGCTTGTAAAAACAATTTTTCTTTTTCAATTAAGAAATAGTATTTACCTAAATATTCCTTTGTCATTCATTGTTTGTTATCTTAATAAGGCCTTCAAATTTAGATGGAAAAAAATGTAATTACAAATGATCAAAACATTAAGTGTTAAGGAGTCTTCCCCATTTATATTTTTTGTTTGCTTGTTTTTTTCAGATCTGCCCACCCCCAATGGGCTGTGGCTGCTATGCATACACACAGCAGTCAATCACATAACTCTATTCTCTTCCTCTCTTTTAAAGCTGATGTTTCCCATGTCCATCTTGACAATGCTCGGATTAACAAACCAACAAATCCAGTGACACTGGTGTTTATATGGTTTATCAAACCCGTCAAAAAATTAGAAATAGCAAACTGACTGGTATTTATCTATAACTAAAGTTTGACCTGGAACTTCAAAGAAATGAATTGTGACAATATATCTCTTTCTTTTTCACAACTACAATTTAAACTTCAATGAAAGTGTTAACAGAATGAGTGACTGGTTTACATATAATTTGAAAACATAAAATATTATTTTTGTTATCATATTGATGACATCCTTTGAGTGAAATATATGTCACAACATATCAATATAACCTGCAAATAAACGGTCACACTGCAAGTTGTCTTCAACCTACTCATTTTTTTACTTGTTTTACATAGTTTTAGGCCATCATTGTAAAATATTTGAAAATCCTTGAAGAATTGATAAATGAGAAATTACTTGGGTATTTTCCACATTGTTATATGACCATTATTTTAGAGTCAATCTGCTGTGAAGCAATTCACATTTAATACCTACTAAAATAACTTGATTTAGTAAAAATGAGATCCCAAAAATATAGAATTAACTTATATCAAATCAGGAATTCATGCTTTATTTAAATAGTTTTTAGTTCACAAAATAGTGAGAGTGAATATGGCATACTGAACCCATGGTGGCATCACCACAGTGATTGCCTCCAAGATCACCCTAGCCAGAGCCTGGTTTCAGAGAGGTTTTGCTTCTGGAAAGCTCATGATGCATATTAGTGAAAGCCTATGGTAAGAAAGCCAGATTGTTAAACAACCTTACAACGACAAAGGTAAAAAATGAGGAGAGGGAATAGGAACATCTGAACCCTATTCAAGAGTGGTGAATCGGCTTGAGTAGTAGTCTGGAATTCATATAGAAGAGAAGAGTTGGGAATCGAAAGCAGACCGCAAGAATATTAGTCTAGAGTGAGCCAGACAGACATATGCCCGACTGAGAGGAGTTTCCTAGAACCAAATCTGCTGACATGATGTGGTTTGGGCCCTATGCTCCATGACAAGTTCATGGAAATAAATGAATCAAAGATGGTGTACTGAGTTTTCTTGATAGCCAGTGCCTGCTATTTAATTTGGTCAGACTGGAAGAAGCCAGAAAAATAATGTCCCCTTAATTTCAACTCAATTTTGTTACTCAATGAATCTAAATCTAAAAAATTTCCTTTTCTATTGGAGAAATATGGACTGTTTTGATAACAATTATGACCTGAAAAACTCATGAATACTTCTTTTTAGGAATAAAATATGGAATTTATTTCAACAATTTCGGAAAAGAATATAATTTACATTTCCTACATCAGTCTCCTGTATTTGCCAATACCCTAAACTCTGACAACTGAGCTAAACATACCATCATGTCTGTTTTGGGGGTTTGGGAACGCTCAAAAACATTTTTCTTCACTAATTAATGGTAATTGCTTCTTCACTTCATGCAATTTTGGCTCATGAAAGGTTTTGATAGAAAATTGCTAAATTAATATTAAAATTTACATCTAAAATTGAGTGGAAATATGTTTAAAATCATTTGAATTCTCCAGATACATATTGAAAGTCTAGGAAATATATAACTATGAGTGGGGGTGCAAAAGGATTTATTTCCAGGGCAGGGGCAAAGGCATATACATATTTGGAGTATAGCATATAGAAATCCTTTTTTTACAAGCTTTTTATATGGGTACATCCTGTTGTGGTTATGTAGAACAATTGCACAGTACCATTATCCTTTATTGATTATAAGGTTCCACTGAGATGAGAAGGCCTGGTGAAGGAGGGGTCAAATGCCCCATTTGCATCCCCCAGCAGATGAACAGCTATGCATGTAACATATCATTATTAAATTGAATGTAATTTCAATCATCATTTGCTTAATTAGAATACTACTGATTTCATTATGAATTGAATGAATATATAACTTATTTAAAAAAAACAACATTTAAGCAGCAAAATCTGACATTTAGTGTCACAAAAACATCTAAATTGAGTCAAGCGCGGATAAGTGAAACCGCAGTTGGGGTTCCGTGGATGATGGGGGTCCTACTTTATGACAATCCAATGAAATACTTGAGTTATCTCCCTTGGTGTTGGAATTGAAATTGTGGCTTCGTCTTTTCCAAATCTTTGCTTCAATTCAACTTTATTATTATCATTTCAATTAGTAATGATAAGAATAAACAACTCTAATTACTATTATTTTCAATTATCCACAATAATGAATCGTCAAAAAAATATTCAAGAGGGGAAAAGATTGCAAGTCCAAATCTTATTTCTTTTAGTTTTCTCTTATCGTCATAAAAAAGTAGACTTGAGGAATAATTCCATTGTCCATAAAAATCAACGAATATGATCCACTATTGTATAAAACTATTAAGACCTGTTGTGGGTGTTATGGTGAAAATAAATAAAAATAAAACGAGGGGAAAAACAGAATTGAAAAAAAAAATCTTCTGTACAGAAATGCGAAACTGTGTCATCTCAGCTGCCATGTTGAGCCAAATGAAAATACAAACGGAGGTGCGATCAGAAAATGGCATCTTCCGATGGGGGTGTCAGTTTATATAAAAGTAGTCAATTCTCTATACGTAATTCTTCATTTGGTGAGAAATATAATCACAAACGATATCATAATGTTATTATATTGTTTTCATGTATAGATCTTATGCTTTATGCCTAAAGGAATTGATAAATATGCAATAAATTTTATTTCTGGTGTTCGAATAAAATGACATGTTCCCCCTACAGTTGGATTGTTCCTGTGGTGAAAGTTATCAGCCCTTCGTGACAGTGTTGCCAATTTAGATGTTTTTTTATCTGTATCTAGATGTTTTCAGCTGCGCTCAGATGTCAGATTGTTATTTTGATTATTTCAAATAAAAATAAGTATTTCTATTCAATTCATAGCAATAAAATTAGTGATATTTTTTGATAAAATAGTAATATGAGAATAAAGTAAACGTAGACAATTCAAGACGTGTTCAATTTATTAATGATGTAAGATATTTCCTAGATTTTAGATATATCTCAAGAGAATTTAGATTTTTCTAGATATTTTTTTGGCTCAAATTTAGATGTAAACTTAGATAGATCTAGCAACACTGCTTCCTAGTTGCATGGCTGGGCGTATATCGTCTTGTGCGTAATGGTGAAATTCTATCTGATGAACTTGGTTGTTGAACAGGCAGCAGTAGCCGAGGAGGACGAAGCTCTCGATGCGAATAAGAACCAGGGTAGAAGATATTTGGGCGAGGGGCCATCGTTTTCAACTGCTGATACATCCACCACCGAGCCGACAACCAATGTGGTGTACGCGATTGGTTGCACGTACTTCTTAAGAAAACGTCCACGTTAGCAAGAAATACTAATACTTACTATACATACCCCCTCACTTTTTTTTCTTTTTTGCTTTTACAAATACATAACTTACTTATATGTAGATATATACGTACTAACAAGTTATCAGTGACTTATTTTCTTTTCTTCTCTTGTTAGGCTGTGAGAGCCTCCCTGCCACTAATTCGAGAAAACCTATTTTCTCTTTTCTTTTTGGGTTACATACTCATGTATGCATAAATATACATACACACACATTACTGTTTACTGTTACTTTCCCTTTTCTTTATCACTTCTGTTGGAGCTCTTTTTTTTCCTTTTCTTTCAACTACACAAAACCAAACCTACTCTCTTTCTTCTCTTAGTGTAAGTAACGAACAAATAACTTCCACCACTGGGCCACATACAGACATACTTGAAACTATATAGGTACTTACATTACCTACATCTACTACTTTCTAGTTTTCTGCTACCGTTTTGCAAAGGACATACGCACAGATATACATTTTTTATTTAAACGGTTCCTCTCCCCAAACCATCATTTTGTATATAGACACACACTACTAAAGAGACCAACTAATTCTTTACGTACACACTTATTTGTCATTTAGATCCATAAGACAAACACGCACACACATCTCGACATTATTAGCAATTTACTCGAATTTTTAGGACAGTTAGATATAAATATAGACATATATGTAGATAGATAGATTTTCTTGTGTTTATATCCGGTCTGAACAAATATTTACCATTTTTTTCTGGTGCCACCGGTCAGCAAAAGAAGAAAGGACAAACCAAGGAATTTGTTTTATTTAGAGAATTGTTGACTTCTAGAATTCCTCTATCTCAGCGGTTTTTTCTAACGAATTGGTTCTTGATTTTTCCTGCAAAACTGGTGACGTTTCTTCTTGACAAATGATTTCTCTTTTCTACAACAACTGAGGAAATTGACAAGTGTTGTTTGTTCCAGTCCAAGACATTTTTTAACTTCATTTATATCTCAGATGGGACTCTAAAAAAACGAAACAATTCTTTTTTCATTATTGTTATCTGTAACTAACAACATATAGAAAGCAAAGACTACTACGAAACTCTGAATATATCATTGTTATTATTATTAGATTTTTTTTTTCGCCGTAAAAAAACAAACTCTCTTGAACAGTTTATTGCAATACAAAAAGTAAACAACTCCGTCCAATTATCCATTTTTTTTTTCCTCTCTTTCTTTCCTGTTTTTTTTCTCGGATGATTTTTCTACGAGTGAAATCCCTTAATTTATTATTATAGCAATAATTTCTGACTAAAGTGTTGGAAACGAATTCAGAATGATGTTACAAAATCTTTTGCTCTTGGCTCTTTTTGCCCAAGTTATTCATTCAGAACTTTTCACGGCAATGGTGGACTTACAGCGAGCACTTCATGCTGAAAAAGACATCGCAAAAAAACTGAAAAGTTATATTACACAGGAAGAAGAAAGACTAACAGAATTAAAAAGGTAGGATTTGAATTATTTTTATTAATCTGTGTCAGGGTAGAACTTGGCGAACGTGGTCCCGATTGGAATTCAGCTGACGTCATGTGCTATGCGGTCTGTCAAAATTTTTTCAAAGCGAAGCAAAACAATTAAACTTATTCTGGCCAATTTACTGTTTTTCTTTCATGAGTTCTCTTATTTCTTTATATTTATGCGTAGTTATTTTTTGTACATCAAATGTGCGCGGGTTATGAACTTTCTTAATCAGAATCCTGATCGGGACCAACTTCGCTTAGTTGAGCTTTTATCGGAATAATAATCCACTCTCTCTTTCATTTTGTTTATTTTTCTCTTTACTTTCTGATTTTTTTCTAAGATTAACCCCTAATTACATTAAGCATAATTACACTTATATTTTCTCGTATTAATAATATTAATACAATATTAATGATCGTAAGCTAACATCTTTACTCGAGCCCAGCGTGATTATATTAGCGACCGTTGGCCATTTAATTAACTTTTTGGTGTGGTGTTTACCTTTTTATATTTATTTGTTGAATCAAAAAAAAAAATATTGTTAAAGTTTAGTCGAGGTATAAGTTTTGTTGGAAGAAAAAGTGAACAAAACTACCAACTTATTCTCTTACTAACTAGACTTATTTTAGTATTCTACTCCATAAAGTGAAAAAATGTTTCATTATAAATTTTACAAAGTATATCAAGAGATTAGAATTAAATGCTACTTACTACAATTAGCTGTTTTTCCTTGTATGGAAACTTTAAAACCTAATAAATGAAACTTTGAATTGTGAAGTACTTCACTAAATTTCAATTTAAGTAATTAAAAATAACCTAAAATCTTGTAAAAACTAAAACCGGGAGAGCTGGTAATTAAATTCATTTGTTTTGGAAATTGATGGGTGTAATTGAATTCTTTAGCAATAGTTATTAGTTAATGATGAAGTGTGAAACTGCTTAGAATTGCACCTTTTTTTTTCTCTGTCCCAAGATTAGCGAAGATATCAAAAACTAGCTATGAAAATCTTTGTAAAAGCATGTTTGTATAATGCTTAAAAAATTGAAGAAGGCTTAGATATTTTTCATCTCATTCGATTTATTCAATGTTTATTTTATTTTATTTTTTTCTTTTATCTATGCATTAAACCCCATCTCCTAAAGAGGACTTTTCTTGTTGGAATGAAATTTATCAAGAAGGGAAAATAAATACCTGTTGTTAGTGACCCAAATACTCAATATCAGTACCTTTTTGTTTGACAATTGAGTATTTCACAAAATCTGAGATGTTCGCATGTTGCGATAAAAACAACAAAAATGAGGATACTAATCGGTATTATTCATAATTTTTAGAATTTCTCATATCCTTGGCTTATTCTACATCAGTCACTTTCGTCTTCGTCGTTTTTATCAAAATATTGTTTGGAAAGTTAACATTTCAGTATTTATGGATAACACTTAAGTTTTGATGACACTCACATGCAGTGATCGCTGTGACACGCAGTTTTTTTTTTTTCAAATTAATGCCTTTAAAGGTGTGAAAATATATCCAACTTTTCCTGTTGTCCCGTATCCCCCCCCCGTATTTTAGGCAAAAACTATGTACGTATTTGCTCACTACATACGTTCACATTTGTACAATTGACATGCATTTATATTTATGCATGTGGACTCTTCATACTTCAATTCACTAAGCATTGTTTCAATTACTTTGGGAATATATTTCTTGAGAAAAAAAATTCAAGAATCGAGAACGGAATTGTTAAAAATTTTAATTACGTTTGTAAAATCAGGTGTCGATTTCCTGGTGGAAATCTGAGTTTGTTCACATGACATTTTTGCATTTGAAACCTCCTTAATTTCCTTTACCAGAAATATCTTTTTTCTGGCTATAGAAAATATAATATCTTTCTGGAATCTTCGAAATCTCTCTTGAGAGAAACTTTTCAAATTAGTTCCTTCCTCCCCTCGCCCCCATCCCCAATTTCAGGAAGAAATAAAAGAAATGCTGACATTGCAGAAAGTCTTTTTCCACATCAGCTGGTCGTCTTCGTCGTTTTTCTCATCTTTAACTACGTGGAAAACGACCACGTCATTGTTGATGTCTGTGAGTGGTGCCAAGTTGCCAACTCATAGCAAGACCAAAATTCTTCATCTCCTTCATCCCTTGAATTGAAAACAAATATAACTTTCACAAAATTAAAAACATTTTTTTCTACATACAATATAAAAACAGAAGATAAAACTTTTTTCTGAAAACAAGTTTTTCATTCGTTGCCAACAGTCAAGTTTTCTGTCGTGTCTCAGACTGTGACATTTTTGTGCACCGGGTTGCCATTTTAGCCATTTTATGGCCAGATTTGACTAATTGTGCCCCCCCTTTTTTTCTTCATGTGGCCATGTAACATTTTGGTTTGGTCTTATTTACATTTTTGGCATTTTTTAATTGAAAAAACGGAAATGAAACGAAGACGCGTCTAAAATTGCATATCTACTTAATCATTATTTTTCTACATGAGTGGATATCGATGAATTAAGGATCAAGTATTGCATGAAGAGGTCATGGTTTAAGGACCCCAACTTTTGAAATATAGGGTTGATTGACTTTATTTCTAATAAATTATTATTTTTGATGTGTACTGCTGTATTGCAATCGTTTGAAACATTTCGTCATTTGGCTAATTTGTTTGTGTGAATTAGGCCAGAATCGTCTTTATTTGGCAACCCAGTTGTACACGTGTAAAGTGTTTGCACAGCGGAAGTCTTCAGAGAGATAAGAAATGTCAAAGAGTTCTGGTAAGCTGAAGTAAATTATGACTAACCAGTGAACCACTTACAATTTTCAACTAGAGTTGTATCTGGAATTATTCGAAAATACTATGGTTGGCCCATAAGTTTAACTTACTTATTTTTTTTAGCATAAAACTAGTAAAATAATAAAATGAAAATTAAAAAAAATAAATGCTGAAGTAGTAGTGAAAGACTCGAGTTCATTAGCAGTGTATGAATAGCCTTCTCATTCTTAGTTCTAAAAACTTTCAGAAATTGAAGATTGAAAACTATCGAACCAGTTCTGAGAAAAAATCATCAAATTGTATTCGCATTTCAAATAAATTTGAAAGTGATTTTTTTTTTTTTTTTTTTTTTTTTTAAACTTGGTCATTTTTGCTAGACCTTTTGTTGATCACGTGACTGCTCTTATCCTCTTATGCAAATGTTTCAATTTAACAGTTAATTCAAAAAATTGAACTAAAGAAGAAAATTCCTCTGAGAAATTTAAAATAGTATCAATGCCTTCATGATATTGGTTGAAACTATTTAAGAAATTAGTACAAGAGAATCTAAGTCTTTGATTCAAGATGATGCTTCAACTGAAGCCTGAAGAAGGAAATACAATAAAAATTCATAAAATCAAAATATTGCTCGATATTCCGGTTGAAATGAGTTTTCAAAAGAATAACTTGGAAACTGGCTGTTGCAGGGTCAAACTCAACTCTTACTTCTATTCCAACTGAAGATGGTCAATGCAATTTTTGTTATATTTATAAATGAAATAAACTGTCATGAAAATATGTTAAGTATATTTGTTAGAATGTAATAAACCTTTTGTATTTCTATGACAAGTTTTCATAGATGCATAAAACTTGTCAATTCAGCTCAGTCACTAAGAAAGCTGCCTATCAGTCAGTTGATTGTGATTTCAAATCATGGTAGGCGAATATGAACTTTTACTCTCCTAAATTTGGTGAGGATTGTTCTTCTTACGATAGAAAATCAAGACTTGGACTAGAGTGACTATTACTAATATTTTGTCAAGTTAACCATTATGAAACTCCTGGAGGGGGCGTGTACAGAAGTACCTTAAAATGTGTGGATTTTGATTTTGCGCAGATAGGGTATTGCTGTATAAATCAATGTTATTAAGTTTAAGCTGGGGAAAAAAAACATTAAATTACAGGAAGTTGGACAGTGAGGGTTTGAACATTATGGAAAATTTTTGAATGAATCAACTGCTCTATTTGAGATATACTTATGTATCCTGAGGTTTCTTTGACTGCTGATTGGTATGTTGTATAGACCACTTTTAGGAGTTTACTTGGACATTTTAAAGATTATGTAATGAAACTGCAACATATACTGATGATCAAGGGTAAAATGCATGGATTATTCTTTTCAATTTGGTCTGTGAGTCTTGATTGATAGCACTTGACTTATGAGCAGGGCCATCTCATTACATGGGCAGTTGCTAGGGATCAGAGTTGGCACTGAAGTCCATGGGCCAAATCCAGTATATTGTTTTGATGGGGAAGTGGACTGACTAAAATATTCTGAAGACTGCCATCTTTATGAGCAGCTTTCATGTTTCGACTTTTATTGTTCTCATGGACAGATCCGTAGAATAATAGAAACATTGGGCTCATTATCCATGAACTTCTATTGTAGTATGAAGAGAAGTTCTCCTTCTGATGGCACAGACTTTGGAAGCCCTCAAGTTATAAGTTCGCAACACTGATCTACAGCATCAATATTTTTGTTACTGTTATGCATCAATAATTTTTCCAAATTCTTGTGAGTTTGTGATGAAGGTGCTCTTTTGTAACCTGGGGAAACCTAGAAATTGTATTGTAGTTCATTTTTCTTTTAGGACAAAATCTCTCGGAAAGTTTTTCATGCCTTGATTTGAAAGAATAAAAAGGTACAACCTATTTAGCCTGATTATGGGTCTGATTTTTGACGAAAAAAATCAATTTACTAGGTTTTTTCATACTACAGGAGACCTGCTGTCTCCTTTTAATGGAACAAATCCCAACAACTTTTCCCTTATGGTGACTTCAAATTCGGACAGCTCATTATGTAATGTTTTGATTACATCAACAAGATAAAGCACTCAGACATTGTCAGGGGGAGTAACTGCGTATGGATCTGCCCCCAAATTTAATCATTTTGAGTAGCTTATTATTCACCCTTCCTCAAAATTTGAGAACTTTTGGAGATATTGTGTGGACAGTCATGAGCATATACATGAATGTAAAATAAGATATCTCTGGATCCAAAAAGAATTCCTGAATCCACCTCCGAATTCAACCTACTCCTCCTTACCACATTACCTGCCTTTCATAGAAATTCATTGACTTCTTTCGCAGATACCTTATGGACAGACACAGGCAAAAGACGGGCATGACCTCTCTTATGTCATTGGTAGAGGTATCTAAATGTACAATTGTTGTCATTCACTGAATGGGATCCACATCAGATGTGATGTCCAGAATAATTGAATTGTATTTTGCTGTGTTTGTATGTGTTGAAAATTGATGCTTTATAACACCTGCTGGAAGCAGTACAAGCTCATTTTCTCATGTGGTAAATTGTTGTTTCTTGAAGATTAACTCCGCATAAATATTCGATCATGATAAGATCAGAAAGGGCAAAATATTCAACAGAATGTACATTCTTAGTTCTGTAGAAGTTTTCATTGTATTGTGGAATGGCAAGTCTTTCGTGCTAAGAACTGTGACTTGAAGTAATCAAGCGTTGCAAGACTTGCTACTAATATTGTTCTTGTCCAATTTTTTGCTGGTTAATAGCATCAATTGTTTTTCCTTTAGATGAATACAATTCAAGTTCATGGCTGATCTGATAAGTATTTCTGAATGGTCAATAATCCTCTCTTGTGAAGAAGGAATTGTTTCTATGTTCTTCCAGTTTTTTCAATCTGTTTCATGTAGGGATGATTCACAATTTTTTTTTTTTCTTCTCTTTGCTGAACTCAGAACAAAAACGCATATCTTTTGAGGTTCAATAAATCAACCACCGATGACACATCTTTTTTTTTTCACCATTCATTAGTCTTCTTGTAAGGAAATCTTCTGGTTTTTTTTTGTTTTTGTTTTTTCTTGTCTTTTAGTCTTTGGAAAAAAATTGTAATACAATCTGCTGTGGTCCATGTATTATAAACTGTTTCAATTTATCACAACAGTAAGACCAGTTGTCAGACACAAAGCCATCTTCTTCAGACTCCACTCTCACTTTTCTTGACATCCTTTCCCTGTTCTCCAGAAGTATCCCCAATTTGTGAAACTTCAGTTTATATCATTAGCATTTGCAGTCCCCTCCCCACAAGTGCTAGTTTCAATAAGAGTATGGTTGTATTCTTATGTATAGATTTTTTTTCCAACTATTATCCTCATTTCGGTTCATCTTTTGTACACATCTGAGCCGTTTTACCCTATGGCCTTCTTCGGTTGGGTGTCCTAATAGGGGATGGTTCTGAATGCTGCGAAGGGGGTGTCCATTTTAAGGTTTGAACACCATAATTGATACATCATTGGGACCTGGAGTCAGATTTTTTTTATTTTTTAGCTAAGAAGCATTTTATCGAGAAACACTTTTCTATCAAGTTTCAAGTAATTCTGACCGCAAACAGCTGAGAGAATCGATTTTATAACTTAGTTTAAACACCATTGTCAGATTGTATAACCCTGGGTGGGAGACTTTTTTTTTTTAATAAGAAGCATCTTACCAAGAAACATCTTTCTGCCAAGTTTCAAGAAAATCTGACTTGAAATAGGTGAGGAACAATATGGGTCAGACCTACTGACAAATGAACTCTTACAGAGAGGCAAGGACGCCTCAAAAAGTGATCACTGCAATGCAGATTGAATTGAGTATTGTTAGTGTTGGAAGCAATTTACTGCTTGTAGACCACCTGTAGTGTGATAGGGTGTCCATTTAGTTGCAGGTTATATGGATATAAATTTTACATTCAAGATGTCTTCAATATGGTGATAAGATGAATAATATTTTATATTTTCCGACTAAATTTAAACCAGTCACTCATTGAGTTGACACTTTCATTCAGGTATGTGTTTGAATTGTAGTTATTCATAAGTTAAAATACTGTCATAATTCTTAAAGGTCAAATTTCAGATGTATCATATAAATGCCAGTGTCACTGAATTTGTGGGTTGCTTTGTGCATTGTCAGTGACATCAGCTTCAAAGAGAGGAATTTTTTTTTTTTTTGTTATGACATTTTTTTTCCATTATATTTTTTCCCATATCTCTTTGAAGTTCATATGAAGATAACAATGAATGACAAAGAAACATTTACGTAAACACTATTTTTTTTTTTTTTTTTTTTTTTTTAAATGAAAAAGAAAAATTGGTCTCACAAGTACTGCCAGGACACGCAGGTCTCAAATTAATCGACAAAAATTATTTTCTTTTCTGTACAGATCAATGTTCAGATCGAAATTTTTTTTTTTTCACTCTGACATGCTTGTATATATTGAGGTACAAGCTTAGTGCCCGTAAAAAATGACAGGATTTTTTAATTATCTATGGATAGATTAGGATTTTAGAATTTTTTCTATTTCTAAAAGAATGTTTTGAAAATCAGGCTTAAAAAATTATGTACATTTTATTTTTTCATTTTTTTAAAAACTTGTTTAGACAGCGGCAATGGTAGTCATATGGCTGTTTTTAACTAATTTTTTTCAATAGGTTTTAATAAATACCAAATCCTTAAAATTTGAATGTTTTGAAATGATAGCCTAGTGTAAGTTTTAGATCCATCCATAAATATTTTTTGGCAATTGTTTCATTAAGTCAAAAAGAAAAAAAAAACTTATAGCCCTGATTGGTTTTAGTTTGAAATCTATTAATTTTTGTTTCTCTCAGGCACCAACTGAGTTGAAACATTGTTTGAAAGAGTTAGGTGAGGATTTTATATTTTCGTTTTTGAAATGTTTAAAAAAATTGAGCCCCTTCCCTTTAAAAAGATATTTGAAAATATTAATCCATCCACGGATAACACAGAAAATCAAGTCATTTTTGATGGGTACTATGCTAGTTTTATCACTCTATTGTATTTTCCTCTTCTTTTTTTTTTTTTTTGAGGCCGAGATATCAAAGTCTTATTTGTAAGAGGAGTCTAACAGACTGGAATTGGATTGCATTTTATTGGTTTTTTTATATGCCTCTATAGGTATAAAAAGGTTTCCACTGCCTCTTTACAATAAATTACTTTTGTTTCATCTCAAAACATCAATTTGTATGAAACCCTTACCCTACTGCGCCCCACTGAGGTCTGTGTCTTAGGTGGCTCCCTATTGGCCCTATGATAGCCCTGTCCTACCCATGAATTGTTGATAGTAGTCTTCTCACTTTTGCTGGTTTCTTTTCTTATAGTTCCATCTGACTTGTTCTTTAGCCCTCCTTTGATGTATTCATTTTTTTTTTTTCCTCTGGGAGGAAGGTTATAGATATTAATGTGGACATCAATGATTTCTGGAAAGAGTTATAATTCATGAGTTCGACTGGAAAAAAACCTGGCTTAATAACTTGTAAAGTCAGTACAGAGCTCAATGCAATACATGGATGCTTATTTAGGTCAGTATCTGACAAACATACTGAGAAAACAAGCTTGGCTGTGCTAAGGTCAAACTTCCATGCTCCTTTAAAATCGAAGAAGTAAACAAAACAGAATTCATTTCTTCATACAATATTATTCCAAAACTGTGTCTCATATCAATTCCTTTATTGATAGTTCCTGTAAATGAGATTTGCAACTTGAGCAAAATGAGTTGACATGAGTTGGATCTTTGAAGTGGAAGTGAATTCATCAGTTTTTGTGTATGTCACTGTTATTTGTGCATGACATTATTGGTTTTCGGTCTGGTCATTGTCCCCTGTCATCGTCACACATGTAAATAAAGTTTGAACTCAATAGTAGGAGTTTACAAAAAGCGTAGGTGTTGATCTACTCGGTGCAGATATATTTACATCTTGGAGAATTTGTGCTTGCTATAGGATCAATAAGAAAGAAAAAAGTTGGATTTGAAGAAACAAGCATGAATGCTGCTGGACATAATCTAAGGAATCAATTCTGCATGAACTTACATTGCAAATTGCCCCCCCCCCACTAAAAACCTATTTTGGGAAGGAAGTTTCAAAAAACAAAAATCTTTTGATATAATGAGTATTTGTTTAAAGTTTCAACCCTCTAGCTCCATTGGCACAGCCTGTACACATTACGTATACATTGTCAGTTGGACCATCTTGAGAACGGAAGTTTTGAAAACTTTTTGTTGACAGTTTTTGACGACAGTTCTTAATATTAGTCTAAATGATTTGTGAAATAATCGTGACTCTTTTCGGACAACAGTGCAAATATTGTTTGAAACTGTCTACTGGAGCTGATACCAGTTTCTCCAGTTTTTGTGCTGGTCTGGTTATGTATCTATCACATATACAGGTCATACAAATGGAGCTAGAGGGCTGAAAATTTAGACATTCACATGACAGTTTGTATTGAGTAACTAACCAGACATGTTTTAAAACCCTTTAAGATTAACCTATTAAGCTGTTTAATGCACAAATTTTAAAAAATCAGCTGCAAAAAAGTCATTAAAGTTCAGTTAACCTTTTTTTGATTTCATTTGATTATCCTAGCTTTATAAGTATATTTTGATAATTCATCTTTTGTCTTATTCAATTCCTGGTTTTATGAATATATAAGAAAAATAGGCTGCTTATCAATAAGCATTTACCTAAAACTAAGATATATGTAAACATGTAAATTATACTCCAATGACAGGATTATAAAAAGAAAAATTTAGATTTTGTCATGTATGGATGAAAAGGTTCGCCATTACTTTACCATGTGGTATCCTGGATGAGTTTGATCTCTCTCCACAACTTTAAACTAGGCATTGCCGTGATGGTTTATGGGAATAATGGTGGAGTGGTTCCCTGTTGCTTCCTCCAGCTTGGAATTTTTAATGTTGTCCTTCTCCTAGACTGGTTACCCCCCCCCAAATTTCAGAGAGCCAAGTCTACCCTGTTATTTTACATATAGCTGAAGGGAACAGAGATAAATTCATGTCTTTCCCAAGAGCATTAGTTCAAAGTGAATGTAAAGAGTTTCATTAGGCCACTTGTACCGATGCAGGATTTTAGATTCACTCTCAACCGAATTCCATGTATGATATGTTGGTACCAAGTGACCTTCTACCTACATATAATCTTTATTTTTAATCTCTGCATAATTTGGGTGGACCGTTAGGAACCGTCAACCAAAACTGTCACCATAGGTTTCTGCAGTTTTCAAGTTGATTTGGCTTACTGAATGTATGTCACATACAAGCTGCATCAATGAAGCTAGTACTGGAAATTCAAACACTCACCCCTTATGTCCATAAAAAAAACCCAGTTTGGTTTTTAATGTGGTGAGTACAAATTATGGTGTAGTTTTATGCTAAATTGATCCCTTAGTTAGTGCCTGCTTGTTTTTTGAAAGTTTAAACCTTTTTAGTAATCATTGCCTTACAAAAGGTAAGAGAAATAACTTATTCCGAGTGATAGCTTGGGTTTATGGTTGACTTTGCAACAAATGAGGTAAAATGAAAAACGCTCTCCATTTATGATGTCACGATTACAATTGAAAAACTATACTTTTTTTAATTTTTTTTTTTTAGCTTGATCAGCAGCAGCTGCTGTAGTTGTCGGTTTAAATCTCTGAGTGAAAATACTTTGTTTGAACTGGTAAATTATAAATTATTAATCACTGTGTTTTTTTTTGATTGATAGCACTCAACATGACATGCTGTCAACAGAGATTGGTCACATGATGTTTTCTATTAAGTTACCAACAAGACCAGTTAGAGATATGATTGAACCACTAGTGTGTGAATCTCAAAATTTTTGTTCATTTGATCTCATGGTCCATAAGTATTTGTCAATACGTTGCTCATTTGGAATACACTTTCTGACATTTTTTTTTTTTCTTGATGCAATGCAAATCGACAGAAATACTTATCAAAACCAAATAGGTTAACAGCATTTGTAAGGAATTAGGTGACCTGAAGAGAAAGTGGTTTTAAGAGAGATAGACCACTTTTTCTTTCAAATCAGCTATTGAGATGATTATGAGAAAGAAAGAAAGCAAACTATATATATATATATATATATATATATATATATATATATATATATATATATATATATATATATATTATGTGTGTATATATCATTTAGAAATAAATAAATACAAGCAAGGAAAGAAAGCAAACTACACAGTGTTTATAATCAATGTACACAATTCTTATATATATTTATAACTTTAAAAAAAATCTATTTTCGAAGAATTAATGAAAAGGAATGAAAGTATACTACAGTGTTCATAATTGATGTTTACACTTCACATATATATTTATAACTTTTTCATTTCAAAGTAAATTATATTGCCTTTTATACAATAACCTTTTTCATTTTTTTAATGCAATGATTATATCTATTTTGGATGTTTTAACAGGGATCAACTTAGAAACTCAATTAGAAAGAAATAGTTCTATTACAGATATGAAATGTTGATAAATGTAAACAAACGCTGTCAAAAAATGTTTATAGACCATTTTTTGAACAGTCTATACTTCTCTTTTTTTCTCACCTGGAATGAACTCTGATCTCTTCAGTTTGTTGCATTTTGTCTGTACTCTGACAGTTTATTGGGGTTCTTTACTAAGAAACTCTAGAGTAAGAAAAATGAACTAATTTCAACCATCCTTTAAATCATCCCCCACTTTGAAAAAACAACCTTTTTATTTGCATGCCATGGGGAGTTGAAGGTCACGTTATTCCATCTTTCCATTTTATTCTCCTTCATTTTACTCGAGCAATTTATTATCCACTTCCGACTTGCTAGACCTATCAAAACTTCACCAGAGTCCAATTAACCTTACTTTTTCAGGAACACTTTTTCTGCTTTGCCTGTTTGCCTCTTACAACACTGGCTCAGGGGTTACATTTCTCCAGCTTGGAGTCAGTTGTTGGTCTCCTAGAGTGGTTGCCTCCTAGGGCTGAAGAGCCCAGTCTGCCCTGCTATTTACCCATAGCTGGGAGGAGAGAGATGAGTTCAATGCCTTTCCCAAGGGCATTAATGTATAGTGAACAGTATCTATTGCAGTTGCAATTATAACTCTGAAAAAAAATTGAGATGAGGAATTGGAGATTTCAACCATCCTCAGCTTTTCTTGTGGAAATGCTAACAAAAATGAGAAAGCATTCAGAGAGAGCATACCTCGTTGGTAGTTATTGTGTATAGTTCCATGTAAAAATCTAATCTCTTTTTCCATAACCTATTGCCCACTCTCCTTCAAAATTTCACTGAAATTCATTCAGAACTTTTGGAAATATTATGTGTAGACAGATGGAAGAAAGTGAGCGAATGAGTAGACTAGTTATTGAGTAACCTTGATTCATATACACACTCACACCCACTGTCAGAGATTTCTCAATTTATCGTTGGATATGCTACAATTCTTGTTTACAAGGAATCATTAATGTTTATTTTCTTTTAATTCGTATTTTCAAATTAGACTTTGCATTAGATCAATTTATGTGTGTAAGGTTATACAAATCATGTCAAGCTGGTTCTGTAATGTTACGCCTATCAATGCAAGCTGTTCATCTGCTTGATGTAACTAAGAAATGAAATTTCACTCAGATAGAAATGAGGTGTTATTAGAAGCTGATGAGTGCCATGGAGGTGCAAATGGCATTGCAGTAATGACGCTGACAATGGCATCAAACCAGATTTCAAACTCTGGGTTGGTTATGCTCATTTTATCTTAATGCCCATAGGAAAAGCATTAATCCCATCCTATCAATAGCTTGGCAGATTTGTTGCCTTCCTAAAGCAAGAGAGTCCAGTCAGAGAAGGACAACTCTGATTCTTAGTGAAGCCCTCCTTAAGGTGGTATGACATCTTTCTGGCAACCACTGATGCCAGACATATCGCTTTCTGCTTTTCTATAGAGTACATCAGCAATGCTCAGGAGGGTATTCTGACAACCAGGCATCCCTGAATCTCTGTGTTGTTTCATCTCAGACAGAACCATTTCTAGATTCAGTAGGTTTTTTGATGTATTGACAGAGGTATATGTAATACCCAAAGTCTCTCTGCCTACACGATATCTCCAAAGTTCTTCGCAGAAGGATGGGCAATTAGCTATTGAAGATAAGACTACATTTGCCGGCAGATTCAGGAATTAGTTTCTTATTGAGATTTATTTTTATTCTGAGCATAGTAATCGTCTGCCAAAACTGTCAGTATGGATTTCTTCAGTTTTTAACTTGGTCTAGATTGCTGGCTGTTTATGTATCAAGCGTACAGACTTTTCAGTTTTTTAGTTGGACCACCTGGATATATTGTATGTATCATGTGTACAAGCCATGTCAACAGAGCTAGAGGGCTGAAAATTTTACCATTTACTCTTTATTGTTTAGAAGAAACGTTATTTTTATTTTTTTTAGGTCTCCCCCTCTAATTAGGTTCTTAGTGAAGGGGTTCAATTTGCAATGTTAGTTTTAGCTAAATTGGTCCTTTAGTTAGTGTCCAGCAGCCTTCATATTTGTTCTAAATTCAGTCTTTTTTTGTGATCACTGCCCAATAAAAGGCAAGAAGTTACTCAGTATTCATTGATCATACCTTTTTCATTCAAATTTTTTGAATGATCACTCTGAACATAGCATGCTGCCAAAAGACGTTTGTCACATGATGGTTTCTATTGAGTGACCGAGAGAGCCTGTCTTATTTTCATTCAGTATATAATTAGTGTATGGCATCAGCAAAGGTATGCGCTCTCTGAGTGCTTTCTGGTTACATGGGTGTGAGATCTCCATCTTTAGATAAAATTCCATCGTGGGAAAATTTAAATTTGGCTGTGTGAAAATTGTTAATTTACTGTGGAAGTGTTTAAACATTTAGGGTTTTAGAACCATTATTGACCATTTTCAGCACCTTTTGGTATATTTTTTGGCTTGAAAAAAAAATTTTTTTTTTCTTTTTCAGTGATTTTTGGCAGTCAAACTAGCACGAAAATATTTTTTGAATTGTCATAAGTGGGTTTCAGTTTTGACAATTTTTTTCTACTTTCAACAATATAGTTACTACTTAGGTCCTGCTTGAACAGTATTGTTTCGAATGGTCCCCAATTATCTTCTAATAACTTCTGCATAAATAATGCAGAATTTCTGTTACTCGTAACTGATCCACTGCTTGTCTTTTTTTTTTTTTTTTTTTATCAAATCAATTTTCTAGGATTCTACATTAGTTAACAAGAATTTCTGCCTAAACTGTTCTGTGAATCGATGATTGTTGGCTTGCATTAGAAGATAATCTCTTAACAGTTCTTGTTATTGATTCAATTAAAATTTTCATCTGACCTACGTCTTTTGGCAGCATGTAGTGTTGAGAGGTGATCAATTAAGATATTGGAAAAATATTGGAGTGATCTATGAATAAGTTACCCATCTTGCTTTTTATTGGATTATCAAAAAATACAGCTGGGTGCGAACTAAGAACTAATTCATCATAGATAAACATTGTAGATTGGATCCCCCACTAACAACCTATTTGTGGGTGAGGAATTTTGAAGAAGAAACAAATTTTAAAGATGTCCTTGCCTCTCTCTAAGAAGTTCTGTCTGTTCATCAGTCAGTAAGTCTGTTCCCTCATTGTTTCTATGACTACTGAAATTGCGCCTACCTGTGCTATTTCTCACCCGTAAACCTCTCCCTCCCTTCTATCTTGTGTCCTGTCTTTTCCTACTATGTTTACTGTCCAATGGGCCTCATCAGTGAGTCTTTTGCTCAATCTGTGTCACTCCCATCTCCATTTTAGTTGCTCTCTCTTAGTTTTCCTTAGCGTTGTTCTTATGGTTATTAATGACTACTAAATCCATTTATATGCTTTGTCAAGCATTGAAGATGGAGGATAATGGGAAAGGTCTGTATTTGATCTTTCTCTTCCTTTCCTCATAATCCAAGCCTCTTACAGAACTGTTTCTGGCATGGAAAACAGAACCTGCAAATGGATTTGAGATTTCGGCCAAGGTTACTTGAGTTCACTCTGTAATGATGCCTGATCCAAAAATGTATTTCTGGAAGAAACTTTCAATTAACGTGTTGGTTTTTAACTTGTAATTTGATTTCACCCAATATTCAAACAGCATAAGGCTTGCCTCACTGATATGTTACTTACCTACCTACCTCTATGGCAGAGTTCTGTTGATTTTTTTTTTTGTTTAATGAGCCTGAAACCAACCAACAATCATAAGAGTGACTGGGTATTTCATGATCTTGGTTTCTATAAGGAACCATTAACCAAAACAGTCAAAATAGGTTTCTACAGGTTTTAAGTTAGTTTGGCTGGTTATGTATGTATGATGCATACAAGCTGCACCAATGTAGCTAGAGAGTTGACAATTAAAACATTTACTCCCTATGTGTACAAAAAAACTTGTTTAAAAATCCCCCCCTCCTGTAAGTCTTTTGTAGGAGGTTCAATTTGGAATGTAAGTTTATGCTGAATTGATCCCTCATTTTGTGTCCAGAAGATGCCACGCCTGGTTTTTGAAAATTCAGACTTTTTTTATTGATCACTGCCCAAGGTGGGAGAAGTAACTTGTTCATTGTTCAGCCCCTTTTTCCAAACTTTTGATTGATCATCCTCAACACAACATGCTGTCAAAAGATGTTGGATCTTGTGACAGTTTTCATTAACCAGACCTGTTATTTCACTATTTAGATTTATAACAAATTGGCTTGTTAATTTTTGTTGGTTTGTATTAGATTTTCTTTGTCATAGTTGATTGTTTGCTGTTATATTTCACTGAGCAAATTAACACAATTTTTGCACTTTTCCCACGCATATTGCAAATAAAACATGTTGCTGAAATAGGCTTTTCTAAGGTTCAAAATTTCTGAAGTGTGCTCTATTAGTTGTAAAACAATAGAATCTCAGCTGGCTCCAGCTACAAACCAGTAGTTCAATTTATAAAGCATTTGATTTATTACTACTAACCGCAACTGAACTGATGTAAAGATGGATCGATGCTAACACTCATCGCTGGTTGTGATGCTTATCGTAAGCATCATTAACTGTTTATTTATTTTTTTAAAAATCTTTTGGTTTTATTTTTATTTAATGATTTAAAAAAAATATTTTTCAAGGATTGGTGTTATATCTAAAATTATTGCCTAATATATCATGAACATCACAACTTGTGTTGATCTAGCGGTAACTAGTATTAAATTAATTTATATAAATTGAAATATTAGTTTGCATCCTGAGCTGGCTGGGATTCTATCGTTTTATGACTAGTAGAGCACACACAAAAAAATTTCTGACCCTAAGAAATGCATACTATAATCGGGGTGACATGGAACAAATTTTTGTGAAAAATAAAACTGCGATTAGGTCCAGATAGTTTTGAAAAATCATTTATGTTTATCTCACCTTTAGCTGTTCATAGAAGAAATCTTATCACATTTGAAACCTGGAACACAATTTCTGTGATCACAATTCAAAATGTGAGCCATCCAAGATCATCCGGGCCTGGGATGACTTTGGATGGTTTCAGTTGAAACATTGATTTTTCTGTATCAATAAATCTGATTGTTTTCAAAATCAATGGTGAAGTACAGAGGCTAATAGTCATGTGATTCCAAGATCCCATAAAATTATGAGTTATCAATCAATTAGTGAATGTTGAAAATTCAAATATTTCATTTCATTTTAGCTGGATGTTTAATAATCACTCATTGTGAAAGATTTCCTTTTTTCACTTTGACTGATCATCTTTGAAAATGACTTGAGGAAGGATTAGTCAACACTGTTGCTCGATGGGAAATTAGCTTGACTTCCTATAAATTGTCACTTAAAGACCTAAGACTCACTTGCAAGTTCGGATGACTTAGAGAAGGTCAGTTTCCATAGGTTTAAGAAGAAAATTCTGTGCTATTAGTGTACATCAATTATTCAAGTTTGCTGAGAAAATCTATGTGATACAAATGAGAATAAGAGGTAAATAAGAGGCAGTACACTTTTGTGTACTTTTCCAAGGTGTTCAGGTGACTTCTGTTAGCTTTACCTCTGACAAATTCTACTCAGCTTACAGAATCCAACCAAGTTGATTTTGAGAGTAGAAATGTTAATCTCAATGTCACAATGAAAACTACCGCCTCAGCAGTTCTGATACCTGAGAAATGCTTGAGGGAAAAATTCCGAAGTCACTCCAGATTATGATGTTTCAGATGCATGACTAAAGTGCAAAATATCAAATGTTGTCATTCAACAAAAGAACTTGGATTTTCTTACCAACCACTTTTGTTATTACTTAAGATTTCCCAAAATATTCATCCATATGATCTGTCAACATGATCATTTTTTTTGTTTTGTTTAGCAATTCAAGGAAAGGGACAATACCTAAGTTTCTGCATATTTAATATTCATGCCAAAAAAACAATTGCTTCACTTTATCTGCAGGTTAGATGTCAATAAAATACCTCATTTTACCTCAGTATTTTATTGACCAAATGTATAAAGGTCAGTCCTTAACTGTAAGTGGAAGCTATTTTATCCCCAGGTTTAATACGTTAACTGTTACTGGATAGTGCAACAAAGTAAGCCAACCTTTGCTCAGTGCTGTAGAACAGAAACCAAGTCTAGTGCATTGCCGGAGCTATTTATATTGCCTTGAATAAAATCGTAGAATGGTTGCACATGTACATCGGAGGTAAACGCTATATGCCTCAAAACATACATGCGCCTCGTGTGTCAGTGAATGTGTTAACTGAGTAATGTTACTTTCCTTCCAAACGTTCAAGTATTCAATGATATGGATTTATATCTGAGTGCATCACTGATAAGTCGAGTAACGTTTACTTACTAATCTAAGTACATTTTTTTTTTTTTTTTTTCCTTTTTGTGTCTCCATTTTCCTGACTTTTTAAATCACCAAGGTGGCTCAAGTGATGTTTTAAAATGGAATTCTACTTGATATATACATAGACATGAACCATAAGTTCAATGATGCATCCACCATCCTTATGTCCATATCAGTGATTTCTGATTTCAAAAGGATTCTGAATGAAGTTGTAGTAGCAGCATCAGTAGTTGTGGTTACAGTAGGAGGAGGATGGTAGTGATGGTTCACCCCAAAATCTGGATAAGTTTAGCTGATTTCAGCCTTTTTTCTCCTTTAGCTATTAATAACAAATGATACTTGACTACGTTCAAAAAAATACTTGATATATCATCTAATGATCTGAATAGATATCTTTCTAATGATGTCACACATTGTTTTCCTTCCTCTTTCTGTTGTCCAACTTGACTATAATTGATGGACCGAAAAGCGTCTAAATAAAAAAAATTTTTAAATAAAATTAGATAATTGCTATTGTGCATTTTAATTGGCTATTCTTGTATTTCGTTTCTTTTTGGGTTTGGTGGATCTTTTGTCTTTGTCATTTGTCCTCTTCATTTCTATGATATACTTCAAACACATGTTGCACTCCTGTTATCTGGAAAAACCTAGTAAGTTGTAATTTGGTCAAAAATTACTCATATTTAGGTTTACTAAGCTGTACCCCTATCTTTTGATCAGTCTTGTCATCGTCTCCTACTCAATTGGATAATTTTGTTATTTCTCAATGTATTGCAATGAAATTTTGTACGTCAGTTTGTAGAGATTCTACTTGGGGATGGTGTGTTGTGGCCAATTTGATTATTTTGATTTTATAAGTATCAAAAAAAGTTGGGTATCTCTCGGTTAACAGTCCTAATAAACAATTGCCTCACTCTCTCATTCAACCATTTTCTTCCAGGAACGGGCCTTTTATATCTTGAAAATCCAAGTAAAATTTTTTATTTTACTCTCGAAGTAACAGACACAAAATGAAGAAATTGGGAGATGCCCTGTTAATATTATTTAATTTCATTCTACTCTATTTGATGTACAGACAAAATAAATCTAGTGGGAGGTCCAAACCTGACTGTATCTAAGCTTAGAGAATTAGGATGTAAGGTCTTGCAGCATTCTCCATATTCACCCGACATTTCTCCTATCTTTTGAACTTCATTTTCATTATGAAGCTTAGAAATAGGGAAGCCATAATTTATGCCTCTACTGAATCGTTGACCACCAAGTCAAAAGAATTCATTGAGATAGTATGTTACAATTAGGATTGTTGAAAAGAGGTTAATACTTTAAAGGGGTCATGATTTAATTGAATATTTACTGTTTGTTGCTATCATTATTAATCATACTTTTAAAAAAAAGGAAACATTTACTATTTAACAACCTAATTATTGGAGCAAAGCAAAGATTTATCCACAAAACCTTGGCAAGGGTGTCTGGTTTGCACCATTTAGCAGTTTCTTCCAACAAAGTTGCCTCATAGATTGTTGGATTGAGCTGAAAGTTGGTACTGGGGACTTTTGGACCAAGGTGCAACTTTTGTGTACATTGAACTATAAAGAGCGCCCCAGCTATAGCTTCAGCCATACCTGCTTAGAAAACTGATACCCTACGATTTAAGTGCAGAGACTCTAAAACAGCCTGAACTTGCTCTAAAATATTTGAATGTATAGAGATAATCAAGAGATATTCCCTCTAAAATTCATTATAGGTGTTAGAAAGTAAAATAATACAAATCATATTTGATATAAACTCTGTGCTGAAGTGTTTGTTTAATCTAGTTGTTGTGGATAAAACCTGATTTTTATTGGATGTTGAGTAATGGCTTGTTTACTGATTATGTGAGCTGTGATACTACCACAACAAGGTGGATCTGAAGTTGCGGCTGCCTAGTTGTATTTTAATGAAGATGTGATAATTCCCACCAAACAAGATTTGTGGCCCAAAGTAGTTTGCAAATGGAGTTTTGCTTAGTAGTTAAAAATATCTTTTTCTGTACTCACTCCACCTACTTGTTGTTCATTATTCTGCAAATTGTTATGAAAGGAATGGCTGCTGACTACCACTTCTGTTTGATTCCTTAATTTCAGAATTCTTGTGACTTTTATCCTGACAATGTTGTTGATATTTGGGCTTGTCCTTGAATGTAGACATTTTTGTCTGTCTCACTGAAATTATTTGCTTGGTAGGCATCAACTCATTTGATCATTTTTGTATTATAATCTTTGCCTCTACTCCTGTATCTTGCCTCATTTGAAGTTTTGACACCTGCATCTAGTTTTATTGCCTAGTTTGAAGGTTCAAAGCCTGAATCTGGCTTGATCACCCCATCTAAGGCCTCAATGCCTTGTATCTGGCTCAATTGCTTCATTTGAATAAGTCATAAAATGTTACAATTCTATAAATTCTACTTTTTTCTCATATGTAGTATAGATGTCAAATTCAATGATCTAATTGGCAGTTCTTCTACTGATTATGATCTCTTTAAAATTATTGTTTTTCCAAATCTTACCACAGATTTCAATATAAATTGATTCAATGTAGCCCCACAAATGGTCTACCCAACCAACCAGCTGAATGGGCTACAAGTTCTTCACTCTTTGCCTATTTGTGTGTGCATGTGTCTGGCTCTCCTGGTGACATTTTTGAGCCTATAACCTTGAAAAATTGTACACCATCTAAAGATTTCTTTCTTTCTTTCTTTCTTTCTTCAAAAAGTCTTTTTTGTGGGTCTCTGGTTAATTTTGGCCGACTTTACCCAAATCTTGTGCTGGTTTTTTTTTTTTGTTCTTTTCCTTTCAAGGTAATTAGTTCTGGCATTTGTGGAGGCTATGGTGATTCATTTATGTGAGGTACAAATATTTGTATCTTTCAAGCTAACCTTATTAAGTTGCTTAATGCCTGAATTCTCAATAGGGTAGTAGAGTGAAATAATAATTTCAGTAGACCATGTTTTGTACAAATGATATTTCTCGTTTGTTTTTTGTTTTGTTTTTGTTTTTTTTCAACGTTTTGCCAGTGCATTTTACCTTTGAAATAAGGAATAAAAATTAACACGTGTTTGACTTAAAGGTTAGAGAAAATAATTCTTTTATTAAAATTCTTTCCATATTTTGAAGAACCAAAATTATGATGGGATACATTTGCCCATAAGAGATTTATCCCGTGACATATACAGATGAAAAACACTGAATTAGCAGATCACTTCACCTACATGTCTTTCCTGTTCAGTCATGTAATGCGAACTAATTTTCCTCTTCTGTTACCTGATCTACAACCTGTTAGGTTCATCAAGAATTAAAATGTCTCCTGCTTAACCAGCCGTACCCACATTTATTGGCTGACTAGATTTTTTTTTTTTTTTCCTTTTTCTCACTGTTATTAATGTTGTCAACATAAGTTTTGCATAAAAGCTAAACCAATGAAGCGAGAGGGGTGAAAATTTGAGCATTCACTCTTTTATGTCTAGAAAGATTTGGTCTTATCAAAGTTCTCCCTTTAAATCCCTTTTTAGAGAGGAGGGGTAGTCAGCAATTTAAGTTTATGCGAAATTGGTCCCTAATTTTTTACCTGCTTATTTTTTGAAAATTCAAACTTTTTAGCAAAAGGTGAGAGAAGTAACCTATTTATTCATCAACCCTTGTTTTAATTACCCACCATCCCCCCAGCATGTTGCCAAAAGTTGGTAGATATATGATGATTTCTATTGAGTGACGAACAAGACCTATTGAGTTAATTTTTAAAGAAAAAATACAAAAAAAAAGTAAAAAGATATCTGGTTTTGATATGAACTTCATAGACACTGGTTTATATCAGAACATGGATATAAACAATTTACTTACTTTGGGTCCTTGGATTATTTAAGTGTTTGTTAGATTTGTTTTTTGTATAAATAGTTGCATTTTTCTTGTCTTTTATACTTTCAGAATTCTTTATCTTAATACTTTTCTTTCTCTTTCAGACTTGCATCAGATTATGAAGAACATAGTTCTCATGCCTTAAAAAATCCAGACTATTACCTTGGTAATCCTGTGAATGCATTTTTACTTGTGAAAAGATTTACTTTAGACTGGGAAAAAACATTCCACTTACTTAAAGATAACATCACTAATGGTAAGTTATTTTTGTTTTTGTTTGTGTGTGTTCAACCGTCCCCTCCCTGATATAGCCCACCCTACAATATAAAACAGGTGCGTGGTAGACACATATTATTACCCACTGATCCAGAAAACCACAAATGAAAGCACAATTTTTTTTTTTTTTTTAAACTTCAAAGTCTAATATATCAGGCTTACACAGTCATCCCTTTTGATAATGGAGGTGCCACAACTCTTCCCCCCTATGGAATATATTTGTTTTATGCTGGCAAACCTACTCTAAAATTGAAATGAATTTAACAAAAATATTTCCATAGTCAATGAACAAAACTTGAAAAATCTTATTAATTAGAGCTTTTTTACTCATGGACTCCGATACAGGGTATCTGAAGGTAATGAAGCTAAGGGTCAAATCATTGATGTGAATATTGTTTTTAAATACTAAAATTTGATATACTTTTTAATATATTGTAGTTATTTTGATGGTAGTATTAATAAAAAGAAAACAAGAACTATAAGTTCAACTATATGTCCACCATCCACATGTCAATATCTGTGATTTCCAATTTCAAAAGTATTCTAAATAAAGTAGCTGTTGTATCACTAGTGGTGATAGTAGATTGGAGGATAGTTCATCCAAAAATTGGCTATTAGAAAAAACAATCGGTAAGTTTAAGTTAAAGTATATAATTTTTATCAGCAGTTTGTTGTGGAGTCTCGGTATATGGTTATTTTATTTGAAAAGTGTTCTCTTGAGTATGTATAACATTTCCAACTCTGAAGTTAGCTGGAAATTAAAAAGTTTGGTTGTTTTTGCAGACAGATTTTGGCTATTAATACCAAATGATACTCAGCAACACTGTAAAAAGAAAATGCATGTTTGATATGTCATCTATTGATCATAATAGATTTAATGAAGTTACTCCTTATGACATCACACCTCTCATGACATGATAGGAGCTAGTAAATAAAACATAAAACCCTCTCCTTCCTCTTTGTCGTTCACTGTAACTGGGACTGACAGATCAGCTGACCGAAAAGTGTCTGATAGAGATGTATGAATGCATGTAAAAACATCAAAGAATGCCTTTGTTTACTTGTTCAAATCTTGTTGGGATTTTAGACGATTGATGAATTTTGCGATCTTTACCTCCACTTATTACTGCCTGCCCCATAACATCTCCCATACTTACCCAACAGTTATAAGGTGATCAGCTTTCTCTGACCCCCCCAACATCCGCGTTATGATAGGGGATGCCTGTATTATCATCATCTGCCATTATAGTTCCACTTCTGGACCAAGGCCTTTCTCAACTCCTTCCATAACAACAGTGATTGTGCTAACCTCTTTCATATCAAGCAAACCTTTGTATCCATCCTTTCATCTTGTGTCTAGTCTTTTTCTACTGCATTTACTGTCCCAACAGCAAATTTTTCTGCTTAGTTTGAGTTTATTAACAGACCTCTTATCACAGTATTTCGGAAATACTGGACAAAACCTCTGTTCATATCAAATATTTTGTTGGTTAGTGCTTCCTGACACTGACTCCACCATCTTCATTTACACCCACGATGGAGACACTGTTTTACTACTTTGCCCTCATCCTGGTCCCCCAGATTTAATGGGTTCCAAACAAAGAGTTGATACTTGTATTACCAAGAAACATATGATGTCATCAGTTTCACAGAAATTAGAGCTGATAAAAGTTGGAAACTGGTGCGTCATGCATGCAATAAATTTGTAATAAGAGACAGACGTACGTTAGACTAGGGATTAAAAATACAGTATAAATAAAAATAGTCTTTTATTTGTAATTATTTCATATTCTCTTACAATTTTGTTATGTATTTGGGCTTTTTTTTTCTTTCTTGGGCAATTTTAAAAAAGATATTTTTATACATGATTTGATAATACCAGACAATCAGCATTAATGGACACCTGCTGGCCCTATTAGTTGGTTATTAAGAAGGTTTCAATTTTTTGGTATTGTCTCATCTATTGTGTCTAATCTTTTTTATTTTTTATTTTCTTTTCTTAATATCATTTAGTTTGAATACACATTTCTTTCTTTGAAATTATGAATTTTAATAAAAATGTTCTTAATCTTTGAAAATGTAAATTACGCAAATTGTAAATTTTCTATTTCTATGAATTTATCTCTATGAACTGATATGTATTTCTCAAGCCAAGGGAACTTTTAAACTGGCAAATGCCTTATAAAAAGCACATTCACACCTCCTTTTAATCTGCTAATCTACTCTGTACAATGAAAGTGAATATCTATAGATTTCTAATGTATCTAAGGAGTATGAATGCTTAACCCCTTTCATGCACTAATTACATGGGTGTTGAATCTCTGTCTTCTGATGGAATTCTGTCTCTGACAAAGAAGTTTCAGCATTAACGTGTTTTCAGAATCTTCTTGTTTACTTTTTAGTTTTTTTTTGACAGTCAAATTTCAGTCTTGGCAATTTTTTCTGTAATCATTTTCAATTGTTGCAAAAAATCTACCTTGCAATTTGTTTTTGCTCAACAACCAGGTGTATGAAAGGGTTAAACACCAAGATTAACTAGAAAATCGATGTGAAATATGGGATATTTACTTTGTGTGCATGTATGTGCTTCCATGATGCAAAAAGGCAACATTTGGGAGTATTGTTGAGTTTAGAATACTGAACTCAACCTAAGCTAGATTTTTTAAAATATTCTAATGTTTCATTTTCTTTGAAAATCACTTTTTAATCCAATCATAAAAATAAAATTTTACTTTTTTATGCTGATCAGATCAGCTGAATTCTTCTTCATCAATCTATTCCTTAATGTTGATATAAAACTGTTTTGTCAACTTCTCTTGACAATCCTCATTATTTTTGCTACTAATTACTTTCATCTTGATTGTTGTTTCTTTTTATTGCAACTAAACTCAGGCTGCATACCCTTTAGCAGTGAGTGAATAAATTAACAGGGTGGATCAGAATAAAGAATAAGTCCCAGGTGAGAATAGAACTTGGGATCCCTCGTGCCAAATGTTAAACATCTGACCATCCTTTCCATTGAACTGCATCAACTCAATAGCAAGTGCCAGTATGAATTGAACCCTTGAACTCATTTTCAAACTATTCTGTTTGTTATTAACTGGTAATTCAGTCTGTTCAAATTTCATTTTTTATTTATTTTATTAGCCAAATTTTTGGAAATCATTTATTATTGTGTTATTTACTAATTGAAAAAATTACTGATTTACAATTCTCTTGACAACTTTTGTCCAACTTGGAGTTGTCTTTGTTTACCACTGTAACAAGAACAATCCTCATCATATTTCCTTGGGGGGGGGGGCTCTTCACTGTTCGTCTATCTTGTCACATTAGACCAACCCTATATATGATATTACCATTTTCCTTTCATGATTGAAGACACTTTTCTGCCAACTGAACTATACTGACAAGTCTCATATCTACCTACAAATTTATTATATGCAGTTATCCCTCCAATTTTGTGGACTTAATTAATAGCAGATTTGATAATAATAAAGGAAACCTAATCTCAGATTTTGAGCGAGGGTGGGGGGAATTTAATATTTTGTTTTCTAGTTTTTTCTTGGTTTGGTTTGAAAAAAAAGTCCAAATTTTCATCAATAATAATGTACAATCTGGCTGTTTCAACTTGAGGGGAGGATTATCAATTATTAATCTTAATTGACAAGTGTTGCATTGATTCCTTTTAACTGAATATCTACTTGTGAATTGTACATTCTCTGTGTTAGCACTGGAGCCTTACCATTTACATCAATAATTTGTACCCTATAGATGGAAATCTTTTCTATTTTTCATCATAATCTCATTACTTGTCAATGCACTTAACCTAATGATTCTCAATAGACTGCCCAGATCAGACATTATATAGTGGAAATTTCAGAACAAAATTAATCTTATAACCATGCCAGGCTTATTGTAGATTTTGGCTCCTAACTAAATGTACTGGGTTGAGTGGTTTTAAAACTAGAGTACACAGACTCCTGGGGTTGGGGTCTATCAAATAATGCTTGGAGTCTGTAGCAGTGTTCTCACTGAACCTGACATTTTGAATCTTGTAGCAGAAAAACATCATTCATAGCTCACTGATCAGTACCATGTAATCCATTCAAGATAAATATTAGTTTTAAAGGTTAAAAATTGCTTTTTATTGTAGTTCATTAATTAGTCTAAAGACTAAATGTTAAAAATAGAGGTCCACCAGAATATTTCCCTTTTTGAAGGGTTCCTTGGGTTTTATGTTTCAGAACCACTGTACTAGGGTTATGTATTTCATATAACCATGTAGACTCGAAGATGCCATCTTTTTTGTATTTGTGGGCTTCCATATTAAGTTGGTAGCAAAAAGCTGACATCTTGAAGATCATCTATTGAAATTGGTTTGGATTCTAGGTCTGTGTACGTGCATGTTTTAAGGCAGGGATGAACTTTAAAATGTTTAGGAAATTTAAGAGGCCACAAATTTCAGGAAATGCATAATTAAGTTGCTACAATGAAATATATGGAGGAGGAATGGGGAAAGGAATGCAGCTGGAAATTTCTTTCTTTTCCGAATAATGCACATTAGAATTGTGCCTATTTTTTTTAACCCCCCCCCACCTTCCCGCCAAAGTAATCCTCCCGGCTTTTTAAGTTATTAACACTATATTGTGTCATTACCGGGCAGATAGGGCTCTGTAGCATTAGGAAGGCCACCAATAGAGCCCCCTGGAGGTAGTTTGATTTTAGTCTGATGTTCTTGTGGTAGTTCCTGCAGCCACGCTGATGCCAAACATATTACTATCTGCTTTTCTTGTGTCTACTTCTGTGAGGCCCAGAGGGATATTCTGATTACTGGGTACCCCAGGATCTTCATACTCTTTGCCCTAGCATACACCTTGGAGTGGACATATTCTATTGAGACAAAATGGTAGCAAGTCATTGTGTTGTATAATATTCAGTTGTAAAATGCTTTTAATGGTCATGGCAAGAAACTACAAATTCAAACCTTGTGTTTTATGTTGTATGGTTTCTGCACTAGGCTGTCACATAGAGATAGACTTTTGTTGAATTATAATAAGCTATAGCCCATCCCCACTTTGTAGACTCTTGGTGGAGCATAGGGCCACAAACATCCCATGCCAGGTAATGTAACTCAGGTTTCAGTAGCAAGTAGGTTTTTATGAAATGAAGTTCATGTCTGAAGCACCTCCCTTAACCGTGCTCAGTGTTGGCAGGGTGGCCTTTGCTCCCATAGACGGATGGAGAAATGGATTTATAGGTATTAGCATGCAGTGAATACAGTAGGTAATACTATTCTAGATTAAAACTGCTATTGGGTTAAGAAAACACTTCTTTTCCAGATCCATTCCTATCTGGAACAAGCCATCAGATGCTACAGTTCCTTCTACAAACATAGATCAAATCTTGGAAAGATCTTGTGTACCAAATTTTTGAATTTTCGAGCTAAATACTCTTTGAGATTCACATTGTAAACTGGGATATTCGCCATTTTGTTTTATTAAGTGAATGAATATTCCATGATAGTCTAAGCTCAAAAAGTTTTAGTCACCATAGCTCCATAAATGGCTTGCCTGACCAACCAGCTAAGTGGGCTACAGATTCTCCTCTCTCTGTGTTTGTATTATATAAACAATTTGAATTTGACCATGGTAAATTGGTCACATTTTTAGCAACAGCCTTGAAAATCTGCATACAGGCACCGTCTAAAAATCTTCTTTTTTTTTTTTTTTTTTTTTCTTTCAAAAAAGTGCTTTTTTGGATCTTTAAGGTCATTTTGGACCAACAATACCCAATTTTTGCGTAGATTTCAGATGAAAGATCTATTTTCTTTAGATCGTTTTTTAGATAATTAATTCAAGGATATCTGCGGGCTATAGTGATTCATTTCTACTTGCTACACATATTTTAGAAAATTTTGTATAAATAAAATTTGACCGTAGTAAGTAGTATGAGTTGCGGATGGCCTAATGGTTGAAATGAAAGATAGAATCTCTAAACAGTTCAGTCTTGCTCAGACGGTTGACGTTCTTTTTGTTCTAATGTCCTTGGGAAAGGCGTTAATCCACTCAAGGTCAATTCAGAGATTACTTCTTGGTGCAGGTACCATGTAACTTAGTATAATCCGTCGCATATTACTTGGCAGTCCCCATCTCCTCTCCAACTCCGAGAAATGCCATGCAGGGGTAGTACCCTGACTATCTACTTGGTCACATATGGGCAACCATGGGCCATGGCCAGATTTGCAGCAATATTTTTTGGGGCCCAAAGCCAATCTTGGCATTTATTTGAAATCTCATAATTTTTCTCAGCAAGTCAATTTCATTATTTATGTTGTAAAACTATGATTGTTTTGGTTCCATAAATCAATAATTTGATAATTATAATTCATGTTTATTTAAAATAGAAATTGGACACTTTCTCAACTACGGTTGATATTTTTCAAGTGAATGTGTGGCCTGAATGAAGATGAAAAATGTTTTTTTTTTTTATATGGACCACTAGATCAAAAGAGGTTGGCCATGCCTTTATGAGGTCATGGACTGAACGGGAAGCACTTACCAAGACATCCATTTTGCTGATAAGAACATCAGTCATAACTCTATTTTGAAAACCTGTTAACCTTCCTCCCTCCCTTTATGTGAATATAAATTTGAAGCAATATTAATTATAGGCTCAATTTTGGTTTGAGTTATCTTGGCATTTGAATTTTTTCTGATTTAAAGGAAGAAGAAAAAATTTTTTTTTCTTCATGACAAAGCCTTATAGCAGAGCTGTCCAAACTCTGTGTCATTGATGATCTCTAGGTATGTCACAAAATGAACTATAATTTTGTGTATCTTTCAGAAGATCCTGTTCCCCAAGTCAGTTGAACTGCAGGGGTGACATTATATAATTGGCTTGGCTAACGAAACTTGTGCTAAGTGTATCAAGAAATTTTATTTTTGAAAAATGTGTCACCAATACAAAAAGTTTAGAAAGCTCTAGTTTATAGTCATTGATTAGAAAGTTGACAAAACTAGAGGACACTCGCCATCACAGTCAATAATTGAACAACTGTTGCGTTAAAATTTGAAGTCATGTAAAAGAAATCAAAGAATATGGTCAGAATAAATTTTATAATATCAATGGGCATTTTCCACTAGAAAAACATTTGAAATAGTGGAAAAAAAAATTTTTCATGGCACATATCCAGCTCTTGAAACTGCTTCACCTTCCATCCAACACTTAGTCATGACCAGTTCTTAAGTGCACCACACCTTTGATGTCAAGCATCTCTTTCCGCTAAATTCAGCGTTTCTAGTTTTTGCAGTGTGAAAAGGTGCTAGATAAACGCGGACGTGCATTAACAATTTTTGGAATGTTTTTGACCTTTTTATTATTTTTTATTTATTTTTTTTATATTTTTGCTATTGAAGAAAAAAAAAAAAATTAGTCCTCTTTTAGTAATACTGAGCACTTCTACTTGCAACCCCCCTGAACTTGAAGGATGGCCTCCTTACTGTACCCTGTTGATGTGTGAAAATCCAGGTTTATATGGTTAAATTTTGTCACTTTCAAACAGGATGTGCATGCTTTAAATCTTATAAGCTTTCACACACCGTTTGTATTGTATGTGTGGAAGTACTTATCAAGGTTTATGTATGCTTACTTAGTTTTATCCCTCGACTTTCAAAACAGGATATGTATACTTTAGTTCTAAGTTTTGACTCTTGGTAATTTCCGATTATCTTCCTCTGGAAATTTCTCTTTCTTCTGTATATTTTTTTTTCTTTTCTTTCTTTCAAGTCATTTTGTCCCTCCATTTTTATTCTCCTTCATTATATCAATAATTCATCATAATCCATTTCAGGCTTGCTAGTCCCATTGAGGTGTCACCAACAATTCTGTTGACCGTACATTTCAAGAACACATTTCCCACTCTGTCCTTTGCCGGCCACTCACGAAGGATGGTGCGAAGTGAACACAAACTGTCTCGGCCATAGTCAGAATTTGGTTTTGTATGATGCTAAATTTTAGGCCACCCTCACCTCTTTCTTGTATGTATCTTGAAAACTAATAAGATCAGTGTCAATTTGTGCAGAAGATGCAAAAACGAAAATACAAAGAACAATAGTGTGCTAGCACACTAAATATGATTTGTTCACTTTAAGTAGCCAATTGGGGAAACAAGTTCAACATAACATCCCTTTCGTTAAGATGACAGTGTTGTTATTTAAATTATAAATGATGGGTAGTAATTCAAAATCTTTTGGGTTGGTCTGAATTTGTTTTCTTTTTGTCATTTGATAGCTTGAGAAGCATTTAGTTTTTAACTCAATTCAAAAAGGTCACTTTTGATTGTATTGTTACTGTTGTTGTATTGGTATGTTTTTTCTTTTTTTTTTTTCTTTTTTCCAACATTCAAGATGGAAATAAATAACCTTTTCAGCATATTACGCATTTTTTTTTTCCTAAAAATCTTGATAGATAAAATTATATCTTTTTTAAGATATCATTTATAGTTTCCATTCTAGTGGTCCCCCTTATCCACAATTCCTCTTTTAATGGTTCCCCTTGCCTATTTGTGTTTTCCCTTTCAGTGGTCAACCTCCCCCATCGTGATTTCCCTTTCAATCCTTGTGGTACATGGACACATTGGAATTCCATGTTTTTTTTTTTCCATGTCTAAATTTTCATTATCTTGCTGGTATTTTTATTTACCCAATTTTTCAAATTATATGAGAATCTGACTTTCGGGCATAAATGTGTTTTTTGGGTTTTGAAATTTTATTTATTTTTTCAAACTTTTTATAGACATCATTTCATTCAGAGATTTTTTATAAGGTTGTCATGTGACTTTTCTGATAAATACAATAAAAACTTCTTGCTGGTTTATGATGATTTTCAACTTGGACTCCAAACATGAAGTGATTTTTAGCAAACGAGTATAGTGTTTACTTCGTTACTCTTATTTTTCCCTCACCTCACCAAGTTGGGCTGAGGTTATGTATTCACCCGCATTGTCTGCCAGTTTGTCTTTGTCAACGCAATAACTCTAAAAGTTATCAATGGATTTCAATGACCTTTTGTTAAAGGTTGGGCTATGAGAGGCCATTGATAGAATTTTTGGTTAGATCCAGAAATAGTTTTGTGATTTTTTTTTTTTTTATGTAGTAAGATAAGACAATTTTTTTTATTTTAAAAAATTTGAAAAAATTTTTTTATATGTAATAATTACAGTAATGACATTATCACAATACCACAATGAATAAATGTGATAAACTACCTTAGTCATATTCCAAACTATCATTGATAATTTTCTGCTGAATAATTATCAGCTTTTGTCAAAACATAATCTGGGATCTATAACATGATAATTCAGATTCTAGTGACAATGGCGATTGTGGTGGTATGCACTCTTTGAGTTCTTACTCTGGCATAGAACCACACAGAGAAAGTCAATATCTACAATAGCTTTCAACTTTAGTGAGTATGAATACACACACGTATGTGTGTGTGTGTGTATGTGTGTACATACACGCACGCACAAGTATGTGATATAGAGAGCAAGTGAGCTAAGATTGAAAATGAATTTGACATTGCTTTTCACAAATAACTGGAAAGATTTATCATATAAGACTTGTCTGCCTGTGCCCTGAATACTGTGTACAAGCCTGGTCATTGTACTTGGAGAAAGATTAAATATTTTAGAAAAAGTTCAGAGACAGGCAATTAAGTTTGTGCCGGAATTTTAAAAAAAAAAAAAAAAAGTGTGATTTTTGAGGATTGGTTGGAGTTTGGGTTATCATTGTTAGAAAATAGGAGGGACTGGGTAGACTTAATAGAAATGTTCAAGATAATGTGTGGGACAGAATTTGTTGATCCTAATGTATTTTTACCAAGAGGATGTACTAAGGACTGAGAGGCCATGCATATACAGTAAAAGTGATTAGAAGTTCGATATCAGAAAAAGGGTGGGATTATAGAATATGTAGTGATATCAACAAATGTAAATGAGTTTAAAAAGTATGTTAATGTTTCAAGTCTTTGATATCGCAACTCACGACATGGATTCGCCGAGATCACATGCACAACCAAGGCCGGCAGAATATTAGATGGAGAGACGGGCTAGACAAATTCAGAAAGTACTGGCTCCGTGATGCCCATGATAGAGAAATGTGGCAAATCCTGGGGATGGTCTATGTCCAGTGACGGATATTGAAAGACTGATGATGAAATATGATAATTGATGTGTATTGTTATTTATAAATTTTATCCCTATGTATTCCCCCATGTTTGTTTGTCTTCACAATACTTCCAAAAGTTTTCATTGAATTACAATGACATTTTGTGGAAAAGTGAGTCATGGAGGAAAGAACAGTTGATTGAATTTGGGGTCAGATTTTGTTAACATTGTGTGATGAAACAATTTTTCAGCTTTTTGATTGTAATAACACAGTCATGACATCATGTGATTTGCAATAAATAAATAAATTTCCCGTGGAAATATAATGTGGTAGTGCATGACAATGACGTTTGTGGAGGTTTGTATTTTCCAAGTGCTTTCTAGTATACAAAACTTTATTTGCTCTTCAAAGTTCTTTTTAATATCTTGCAGAGGTTGCTGCAACTATAGATATCAAAAGGCAACAACTCCCAGACTACGAAGATCTAAATGGTGCTGCTGCAGCCTTGCTTCGTCTACAAGATACATATCAGCTGGATGCTTCAGAAATTGCTAGAGGAGAGTTGGGTGGGGTGAAATCAACAGAACTTACAGGTAATATCTAACATTTTGCTTTCATCTTTTGCGATAACGGATTTTGAAGAACTCAAGCTTTAAATATTTGAGGGGTTTGTAATATCTTAGTCAATATTGCAGCAAGGCTCAAATTATATTCATTCAATTTTTTCTTATTAACTTTACACTTGTACATTGAAATAAATGTTATTAATCCAAAATGTTTTAAGATCTTTTTTAATGACTAATCCTTGACTATTGAGATTTGGATTGTTCAGCTTTATTTATTACTTCACTCTGATTGAAGAAGTCTGTTTGCATTTCACTTGACGAAAAAGGCATTTGTGACGAGAGAAACTTCTAGTATTTTTCTTTCCATATCCGCAAAATTGGCTGTAGCACACACACACACTGGCCAACTCTGCTTTAGTTTCTTAGCAATACTATTACTGCTACTATCAGCCATGATTATTATTACTACCATTGTTCACGTTCATTTCATTTCCTTTACTTTAAAAATAACTAGTTTGATGATAAAAGTAATAATGCAGAAGGGTCAAGTTGAGGTAATAAAAGAAATAGGATATGATTTAACTCAATTAATCTAAACCCACTTTATCTCAAAGTGTTTTTGTATTGTATTATGCGTTTTTTTTTCTTTCTGGAGACGAAACTCCAGTTCTAAGGGAAACATAATTTTCAGATTGAAAAATTCTTCATTCATTCTACTAATGAGATAAATATTTCTAACAATAAACATAATTCTTATATAAGTTCAAAACGTTGTTTCTTGTCACGTATCACTTTTTCGTCAAGGGTTTGCTGGTAGAGATGGCTAGTGAGGGTGGTATAAAAAGTAGTGCCATAAGATAATAACAGCCAAGTTAATGTCCAGCTGAGAAACGTTTTTATGTCTTGCAGACGAGACGAGAAAAATTTTTGTGTCTTGTAGGCCAAGCTGAAAAAAAATATGGAACACTTATCATACAAGGTTATAGTAACAGCTTATTTTTTAATTACTTAGTTTTCCATCATAGTAATTATCATTTTCAATGAAGTCAGCAGGCTGGATGAAATGAGGCTGTGCACCAAATGTGATCTGTAGGCTGCTGTTTGCTGACCCCTGGTTTACACTCTGGTTGGATTTTTCATGTCTATCACTTGAGACAATACTGTACTCGAATACAATATCAAAGTTTTAGAACAGACATTGTTTCATATATCTCGTGTATTGATGCTGTTTTTTGTTCACTCTAGTACTGTCTATAATTATGATACTTTCAATTCATTGTAATTTTTTCACTTATGACTTGATGATTTTTGCATTTGAAAAATGGCTCATGAATAGGTGTTTATTCACGTTTTGGTCACTGCTTTTGTTTTCCTGTAGTCTAATGCTTGTTTGTGTGTACTTGGGCAGTGCCTGTTCTAACAGTGCATGTTTGGAAGGCACCAGAATGTAAAATAAATTTCCATCAGTCATACAAAACTGGCTTCGTAGAGAAGTAACTGAAATGATACAGTGTTGCCAATTCAGATATTTTAGATGTATAATTTTTGATAGATCTCTGTAGTTCCCTAATTAACCATTTTTTTTTCACTCAATCTGGCAGATTTTTTCTCCTTATTTAGCCAATAAAGATCAACAATAACTGATTTATATCTGATATAAGTACAATAAAAGTATATGTACAATTTTCAATAATTTGTTCAGTAGTCTTTAGTTATAGTTATTTTCTTTTAAAAAAAAAAAAAAAAAGTTAGCTGGAAATGGAGATATTTAGTAGACCTTGGTCATTTCTTAAGACAGTTTTAGCAATTAATAACGAGCCATACTAGGCAACACTGGGTTGGATGAGTATGTATTTTTTTCACTGTGTGTCAAATTTTGAGGACAAAGTTAATTTAATACTTAACTTTTTGGAATTTCCACAATTTACTGCCAGTATACAATAATCTATTATGCCAGTTTGAATTATGAATGCCCCTCCAACTCTGAATTTCGGTTTGGATTTTTCACTAACCTAATTACAGATAATAGTTGCTTGCTTTCCATTCTGTTTTTGTCACATATAGCTTTTTATGACATTTGTTGCTTGCATGATATAACTTTTCATAATTATGCTTGTGTAATTCTCAACTTTTGGAGGGTGGGGGGGTCTTTCGCCTGTTTTCAATTGTAGGTCTGGAATAAACTTCAACTCCTCAGTACTCTGCTTGAGACCAATTGGACATCAAAGAATTGTTTTCTCTTGTAATACTTATATCATACACATATACTTTGATTAATGTGATTAATCTATTCCAAAATTTTTCTGTACTGTTTGAAATTGCATTATAATTAGATGTTTTTTTAGATTTTTTTTTTCAGTTTATTCTTAATTGTATTGATTTGTGCCGCAATTCTATAACCGTTTCATCTGCTTGGATAGTGTAAATGTTAGCATGTCTGCCTCACACGGAGAAGGTCCTGGGTTTGATTCCTGGTATGAGCGAAGAGTGTGGAAAGCACATTAGGACAAATTTCCTGTGAATTCAGTAGCCAATTGAATACACTCTAAACTGTATGATTAGGATGGAGGTATCCCTTCGGTGGACTTGCACCCTGCCAAGAGGGTAGTCATAGAAATTAGTAGGTATAAAGTTCTGGTCTCTACCAGACTTTAAACTTGCAAGGATCACTAAGCTTATGCATGGAACAGAAACTGGAAATTTGTCACTGAGGGATAGAGGGATGAAAATTCAAATATTCAGTCTTTACTATGTTTACAAAAACCTTTTTTCTTTTTTTTTCTTCTTGAAATCCATCCCTAAATAGGTGTTTAAGTAGGGGATCTCTAATTGCAATGTTGATTGAATAAGAAGCCATTGATCACCACTTTCCAGTTTTTTAATTGATCACCTAAAACTGCCAAAAATCATTGGTTACATGACAGTTTCTAACCAGGTCAGTTTATCCATTTTTCTTTCCTTTTACTATATTCTACATATATAGCAAACCTTATTTGATTTTTTTTTTGATTTATTATGAATTTTTACCCCTTTTCTTCCTAACAGTTCAAAATAGACTCCCGCCTTAAAATTACCATAGCTTTTGAGACTTGCCTTCCCCCCATAAGTCTTGAAGTAGCACTAGTCCCACTATCATATCAGTGGTGGCAGGGGATGTGGTGTACTCCAATTTCTTTATTTGTTCAATGTCTACTAATGAACACCATACCGTAGTTCCCCAAACTTAGCCTTACCATATGCCTGGTTCCCCAAACCTATTTCCATCCCTCTTTCATATGTTAGCCACATGTTTGCCTTAAAGCCTACTACATTAAGTCTCATTCACCAGGAAATGACTTTATACTCTCATATACATGCACGCACGCCCACGCTCATGCCATTGTTGATATGACAAGAATTGATTGTTGAATGTTTGCACAACAACTTGCCTAAATTAGAAACTTCTTTTTTTTTCTTAGCAAATTTAAACTTTTTTTTTCTTAGCAAATTTAAGATGCTAAATCTTTTTTTTTATGGAGTCAGTATGAATTAGAAACTCTCAACACAATTTCAACATGGGTTTCTTTAGTCTTCAAGTGATTCTATGTATGCATAGCATGTACAGGCCATACCAATGGAGCCAGAGGGCTGAAAATTTAAACATTCACTCCCTCTCAAATGCTTATGAAAAGTTAGGTTTTTCCTTTTTTTTTATGGGGGTTTTCAATTAACAATGTTAATTCAAGCTAAATTAGCCACTTCATTTGTGTCTGACAGCACTCATACTTTTTGAAAATTCAGGATTTTTAGTGATCCATCAAAAGGTGAGAGAAGTAACTTATTCATTGATAAGCACTGTCTAATTTCTTAATTGATCACCCCCCCCGTCAACACAACTAAAAGACATGGGTCACATAATGGTTTCTACCTACCCAGACCTGTTATTCATTAAGATGGGATTGGAACATTTTTTTTTTTAACCAATTCAAAACTGACCTAAGCTCCTCACTGTCTGATTCTTAAAAAGGTTAAAAAAAAAAGTCAAAAACAGGTTTTTTTTATTTGATTGAAGAAAAATATTTTCATTGAATCAAAACTTTTCCATATTTTAAAGAACTAAAATCTTGATGGATACATTCGTCTTGTAGGACATTTATCCTAGTTCAGATACAAATGAAAAACACAGAATTAGATCACTTTATCTACACGTCTTGATTTATGAAATGCGAACTAATCTCTATGTGGATTTCATTCTATGATATAATTTTCTGTGGTTTTAAAAGCCTGCAAAGTCTCGTTGAATCAACATAACTCCTCAAATGGACTTACCAACTAGCTAAATCAGTTACTGATTATTCTCTCTTTGAGTGTCCATTTGGTCATTTTGGACTTTTTTTTTTTTTTTTTTTTTTTTTTTGCACCATTTGAGTTTAAGGAAAGGATCTATCTAAAATTGAAAAAATAGGTCTATTTTTATTTTTTTGAATAATTTTTGTAGATAATTAGTTCTTGTACATCAGCAGGCTATGGTGATTTATTGTGCAAGGTATGGATACTTACTTATTTTTTCATGACTATGTAATTCTAATATTGTTGGATTTGGTCTGCTAGCTATTGTTTGCCAACCTCTGGTCTATGTGGTTCTTTATTTTTTGAATAATATATATACTCAAACAATCAGCTGATAAATTGGCTGCAACTTTTTTTATGTATTTAATGTCTGTCCAGATAATATCCAGCAATTTGAATATATTGAGAACTGATCACTGATGACAAATAATCAACTGCGCAATTGGAGACCAGTTGTAGCCATTTTTAGTACCATTCTTAGAAGAGAAGTACTAAAATATTTTTGGTAACATTTTCCATGGAAAAGCACCAGAATGAAAACAATTCTTGATGTTCCTCTATTATTTGTGCTTGTTTAACACTTTTCATTTTTCTACTCCTAACTTACATCTTTTAACTCATTTTTCTCTCCTCTTTAACTTTTCTTCTCCACTAACCGCATGACACTGATTGCTTTGTTTCCAGCTGCAGATTGCTATGAGCTGGGTAGAATAGCATACAATTCTGACGACTATTACCACACCATTCTGTGGATGGAAGAAGCAATGATACGTTATGATAAAGAGAAAGATAAAACAATCACTAAAGATACTTTATTGGATTACTTGTCATTTGCTACTTATAAGGTATGTACTCAAGAACAGTCTGCCGATGACAAACTTGATACAAGTTTTTCTATGTATATATATATATATATATTGACTTGCTGTGTGTGATGAGCTATTCTCAACAGAGGACGACATATGGGCCCCCTCAGAGGATGTCTTAATATATTTGCAGGGTGGGAAGTGTCATAGACTGAAGTAATAAATTGATATTTTTCTATTCATGTTGTATCCCTGTATGACCAGAAGCCCTGAAACCTGAGAAGGGCTGTAACAAAATTTAAAAAATTGAAAATACTTTAGGAATGGCTGGTATAATATAAATCTTGTAATCTTTTTGGTGTAAGTGTACCTTTATCAGAAAAGCACTTAATTGCAACTGGGGTGGTCAGGTGTTGGCATTAGGAAGTCATTGCTAATTCATAACTCTGTGTTTACCGAGATACTTTCCTGCATATTTTCAAAGGTGTTATGTGGGACCTGCAGTTCCTGTGACTGCAGAAGGTGCCTCAGCTCTTGGGGCACAATATATCTGATGAACTTGAAATCTTGAAAAAAACTGCATTTGCAAAGCTTATTTAACATCTATTGATACATTAAAACTATTTTCTCTCTCTCCTTTTGTCATCCTTGGCAGATAGACATCTTTTGAAACAATCTTAATACTCTCAAAGTTTTTTTTTTTCCTCATTGTTTTTGTTAGTCATTTTGGCCGAGATATTCTAAAGCCTATCCAATTGTGGTTTTGGTAAACAGAATTTTTCTGATGGTAGCAACTCTGTAATGTTGGATTTGGGTGATGTTAACGATTCAACCGCAAAAGACAAAACTAAAAACAAGTTCAGTTGTCTGAAAACTCATGGAATATTAATGACCCATCTCAAAATCCTAGACAGAATCTTTACCATATATGAAAAATTTGAAATTGCTATAAAAAAATTTTAAAAAATTCAAATACAGGTTTCCTAACTATTTGAAAATGGTTTTCTTATAAAAATCTTTCATGAGCCAAAATGGTATAAAACAAAAAAAGAAAAAAAAAAGACCATTAATTCATATGGAACTTATTTTTGAGAGTTTCCAGTTCCCAAGTGGTAACGATGTTAAGCTAAGCTTAACTGGCTCTATCAGGCATTTGCCAAAAAAATTGAAAGGATACTGTGCTATGATTAACATTTGACAGTTATCTCCCTTGACAAAGGCTTCAAAAAATGTATTGACATACATGTGGCTGGTATACTGGTTGGCAAACTAAAATATCAAAAGTAACAAATAATGCTAACTAATTTGGCTGCTGCTAATATTAGGAACAAATATAAGCACAAGACTTGACCATTTAAAACTGTATTCTGTCAAATTTAATTATAAAGTCTATAATTTTGTTTTGTTTAAGGTTGGTGTTGCAAGTAACAGGAAAAAAAAAAAAAAATCGAATGAACATTTTTTTTTTCATAATTATGAAATTAAAAAGAATATATACTAGCTACTAATAATAAAAAAATAATCGAAAATTTTATCTTTTCTAATTGAATTCAATGTAATCAAGTTTTTAATTTTCAAGATTTTTTTTGCTTTCATTTGTTCCTTAATATATCTGCAGCCCTATGTGCCCATGTTATTGGTTACCTTCCTATGATATTTTAATTTGCAAACCAGTAACAATCCTTTACCCACGTGGCATATCATATAAGTAGATAGTCATTATGTATAAAACCTTGTTTTCTGCTTTTTAAAAACAATGTTATATGAATGGCTCAAATACTTATCCAAATAAAGAGGTTTTTTCTTCTTGGCCGTCTTGCAATCTAACATGCTTGGCTCACTTTTGAGTCTCAACAGCAGCCATCTAGATCTTGGTTAGTCTATTTATCAGTTAATGAAATTGTCTATAATAGTGATTAACTTAAATCTGTTTTGTTGGAAAAGATTTTACTCTTTTATTTATTACATCGAAATAGTTGCATGATTTGAAAAAAAAAGAAAAAAAAATTTTAACCAAATTCTTACCTTCAGGTGGAAGAGTTTTTTGCAATGGACAGAGAAACCAAAAAAGTTACTCCTCATATTTCAATTTTTCTTTGATTTGAATTCAAGATTTTTCTCTTATAAAATTTGTAAACTAGAGTCTGTAATTTATCCATGTTTCTATTTACTGAATGGTTTCTTCACATTTTCCCCTCTTACCATGACCTAATAGCCACTTCTAAGCTGTTTGGAGTAAATGAGTCGCTGCACATAAGTGACCAACAGGCCTTTTTTTTTTTTATTATGAAGCTTGTATGCTCTGTATTATGATTCATAGAGAGTTCAACTTTTCAAAATAACAAAACTGAGCATTGAAGCTCTGAAAATAAAGAAAATGTCAAGTTTTTAAAAATGGTTTGTTAGGCACTTATCATGCATGACCAAACAATTTTTTTTTGTCATCTCAATTTTATCTGAGGTTAGTTATTTAAAAAAGAGTCCATTGTTTTAAATGGTGGATAGATTTTTTTTATCTGCAAAATTTTTACCTTTATGTGGAAGATTCCTTCATTATGGATAGATAAACCAAAAAAGTCACACTGTTTATTTTATAAGTAGATTTTTTTTTCTCAGCAAAAAAGATCTTTTTCTATAACTTTTAATGTTTTTCTCTTCTCTCTAAGAATATCAAGAAAAGTACTCACAACTATCCTTGTTACCCTTATTTTACCTGTTGGCTGATACCAAGAATCAGCCCCCCCCCCACTTTTTTTCTCTCTCTCCATGCCTCTTTCTAGATGTCTTTTTCATCTCTTTTCCCTCTCTGGATTTCAGTCACTGTTGAATGATTGGCTGGCGGCTAGAATTCAGTCAGTTCCCGCTATTTATCAACACTTAAAAGAACTGCAAACTTGCATGGTTTTTGTTTATCCCAAAGCGCATGGTCTGAATAGACTTGTTTTTGTTTTTTTTTCCTTCTTTTGGCTGCTCTTATATTGTGTCATGCAGCCCATTTTCCTCCTTTTCTAATCACACTAACTCTCTCATTCACTGCACTCTCTCATTGCCTTGATGAATTGGACATTCTTGACCAATGCTGCATTTTTGTCTTTAATTCTTTTGTACTGTTTCCTTTCACTGTTCATACTGCTGTCAATGTTTGGTCCTCTTATCTTGAGGTTCAATATGTTTTTCTATTGCAATCTTTGTTTCTCTCTGTTCAGCATAAATTTCTCTGATGCTTGAATACTGTTTGAAGAATCAATGTTTTTATTTTACTTTTTATAATGCTTTATTTATGTAAAATTTGAGCAACCTAAAATATTTCCTGAGAAAGATATTAGAATTTTACTTTCTAAAAAATTTTTTTATGCATACACTGTAGACCCGTTATAACGCAGCTGGATATAATGGGATTTTATCATAAACCTCAATTTTCAAAATGTTAAATTTGGCTCTAAAATAATTACGAAATACAATAATAGAAAAATCCTACTCAATCAGGTTAACATCAACTGTAGAAAGGAAATAAATTAGACAAAAACATTTCGGCCATCATATCGTAGTATTTTTAGGTTGAATGGTGATATATATATATTGTCGTGTGTTTAGTTTCAAGTTAAAGCAAAAATGTGAATAGAACCCCCCGCAATCTTCTAGATGTAAGCAACAACTGTCGATGTCCTCCCCACCTACCAGATATCAACAATAACTTGAATTTGACTTATCTCCAGCGTTCCCTTCTGTTGAAGTATCATAATTTGGATTTTTAAAAATGTATTTCTGTCTTTCTGCTGGACTAGCCTCATCCCACCCTCAGTTTTCTTTTCATTTTTGCATGAATTACAAGAGTCTGTCAAAAAGTTGGGGCAGGGTCTGGATTAAGTTTTGTAATGGTATATTTATTGCAAAGTGTAACTCACTTGTAATGTGGTAAAAATGTATGGACCCCCGACTTCTGCATTATAACTGGTCTACAGTGTACTGAAAAAACAAAAGACTGGATCCTGCTTGCAAATGACTTATTGAACATTGTATTTTAGCTGATGAATGCTTTGAGCTGGGGCGCTATGCCTACAACCAGCAAGATTTCTACCATACAATCATGTGGATGCAGGAGGCATTGGAGCTGGAATCCCAAGAATTCAACAAAACAATCGATAGATCACTAATCCTTGACTACTTATCATTTGCAATGTCAATGGTAAGGATTCAGACTTTGAACGTTTTCTTATCTAATTAAGGACATCCATTTATCATCGGATACTATTTGATCTTTGAACCAGAAATATCAAATAGTTACATGATTTTTTTTTTCCTCTTACAAAATCTCAGACATTTTCACTACATTGGTATGTATTCACTTTGAAAAAAAAATTGCACATACTTACTGTACGTGTATTATTTGGATGTAGAATCTGACAATATTTAAATATGACATTTTGAAAATTTTTGCAACTTTTGTTTTTCAACATTATTTCTTAGTAGGTGAAGCATGTAAAATGATTCTTGAATGTCATGATACTTTAAAAAAAGACACATACTGCCTAAAACTTTGAGAAGAGTCATTAACCTCCCATCTTATGTTCAAACAATCAAAGCCCCTCTTCCTATCTATGAGGTTGTCAACACAGCATTTGGGATAATCTGTTCTTCAGTCCTTGTCAGACATATAATTCAAGAAGAGAGATGAACCACTTACTGTGCTCTGGTTATATACACCCAACAAAGACTGAAGAATGGATTGTCCAAAACATTGTGGAAAACATCAGGGACAGGAAGAAGAGATATGATTGTTTGAAGAAAAGTTGGAATGCTAGCACAGTCTGATATTTGAGTATCTGAATAAGGACTTATAGTTGAATTTTATCTTCTTAATAACTTTGATCAAAAAAGTTGCTGGAAAATCTAATGATTATTCTTGATTAATACTCAATTATTTGTAGATTGTCAACTAGAATTTCATATCAAAAGTTCAATGATGCAGAGAACTTGGGTGTGGCACTCATCAGTGCTTACTCCTATAACAAAACTGCTTTCTTTCCTTATTGTGCTGGCTAGTTGTTACTTTTGTAAGTCTAATCTCAGAAATTTGTTATGAATTTTGTACTAATCGACATTTTCAGTACCTTGAATGACACACAATTGCGTTTTAATAGAATCTAGCTGATTTATAGACTATTCCAACATCCACAGGTGTGCCATATAGTCAGTATACTCCTCTGAAGGCGCAGCCGACTCTGGCATCTGCCTAGGAGAAGAAAATTCCAACAAAACCTATAATCTCTGTACCTTGCTCATATCATCCCACACCTATGATATGCAAACCCTTGGTTCAAAGAGTGGAGGGTTGGTCACATCTAATCTATAATTTCATCTCTCAGGCCTGAGGGCTATTCCACATCAATGGCACCTGAGAGTATGCAAGAGAAACACTGTCCCAAATCTTAGTGTGTGAAGCCAATTTATGAATACTCTTTTAGTTTGGTGTTTTAATGTTGAGAGAAATAGCTGTGACTAGGGTAGGTCAGTAAATTCATTTGACCTTTTTGCAAAGGTCTTCTTTGTAATGAACTAAATGGTGGTACCTTTTTGTGATGTCGTCTCTGCTTCAGTTGCTTTTAGAATGCATTAAGAATTTCTTTCCATAAATTTTTGTTGTGTGTTCTTCTCTCATTTAACAATATTCCATGGAAAACCAATAAATATTGACTTCCTCTGTGTTTCTTTTAGTTTGGAAAACTTTACATTTTTGGGATTTAAACTTTCATATTTTGGTACACCTACTATTGTGGAGTCCAACGATTAAGACAAGTTATTCCCCTTGAATGAATTGGAAAAAAAACTTTCCAGGCATAAAAAAAATTTTTTTAAATTGAAATCTTTTTCAATTTCTAAGTTTTTGTTAAAAAAATCAGTTGCTAACTACAATGTCTATTGAAATAAATTATTATAACTTGTATAAAATTGTGTATCTAATAACTTTAGGATGATCAGTCATCACACAAAACTGGAACAAATATGTTGGTTGTATTGGTTTTGAAATAATATTCACTCCACTGATTTATTCAGTTTTGTCTTTGAAATAGTCTGAGATAAAAGGTAATTTGATTGCAGTGAGCTATAAAGTTGTTGGATTCTTTTTTTTTTTTTCCAACCTTGTCTAACAATTTTTTATCTGTCTCAATTTGCAAGACAGGTTAACCCAAAAAACCCAAGTGCAGAGCAATATACTCAAACATCACCTATTTCAACTAGAAGAACATGCTTCAGGCTTTATTTTAGTTGCTAGTGTTTGTAAAACAGATAAAACTTTAGAACAGTTTGCATCTAGTTTACACATTTTTCAAGCAAATGAACAATTTTGAAGAAATTATTTTTGTGTATGTCTGTTCTCGAAGATTATTAAAAGATTTTGGGTAAATAACTTTCTCTTAATCATTGGGTCTCAATAGTGTACATGCACCCCGTATTTCAAGAAACTTGATTCAGTTGGAAAAAAATGTTCTACTTTGTGGAATCAATTATGTTGGTACTTGAATGAAAATACAGTTCTATCTATTAAATTAGGTATCTTATTTTAAAGTATAAATACTCCGTGTTTTCTTCTGAAAGTCTCATCACTTTGTTTTTGACTTTTAAAAATTAAGTGTTTTGCTTGCTCCTCTATGAAGATTTTCTTTTTTTCCCCCTAGGTATTTTCATTGTATATTTAAAAGTTAATGTATTTTCCTCCTATTTTTCCTTAAGGCAGATAGAGGTGAATGCCTAATCTGATAAGTGCTAACATTCCTGACTTTGGATGGTTTGTTAATAGACATTTAAGGATAATATTTAGCTTTCGCTATTATAGCTTAGCAAGCACTATTAGCTTGATTTACCATCTAGGTATTGTGGCAATACTGGAGGTCCATACATGGTATCCATAAAAAAATTATGTTATTCCCCTTTATCTTATATCATGATTTTTAATAATATTATTACAAAAAAAAGTTTAAAATGTCCAACACGAAATTCTGTAGTACATGAACTGTGTGTACTTTGTTTGGTGTTAGTTTTTCTTGATACAATACACAAAATCTCTGAAATAACAACCATAGCAGTTATGCATTGTTATAAGGAATTTTTACTCTCTTTTCTGTTACACTTTTTTAAATGATATAATACAATCAGGGATAGAAAGACTTAGCCAAAAACTGGATGGCTGCTTGTAAGACTTGAGTTAGATATCAGTATTTATTGCTTACTCTCAGGTGCCTAATTGCCTCCCCATCCCTGCATAATAATTTTGTGAAGAAATTTCACATGCCTGTGCTCAATTACTTTTTGAGACTTCATCACTTCTCTCTCCTTCCTGATGGTTGGGTGGGGACTACAGATATTTAAAAAATTTCAAGACTATTATTAAGCAAGGGGGAGAACTTGGTCAACCAAGTTTAATGTTATCTACTTATTTTTGCTATTTTCAAAATTTTGTATTACAAAGACTTTTTCTTTGACAACAAAGAATTTTCTTGTTCCTGTCAATACTGCATGGTTTTACTTCCCTTGGGCCTAGCCAATCCTTACTACAAATTTTTCTCAAACAACTTTATATTCTACCAAATTGTGTTATTGATTTTCCAATAATCCTGCACCTCCCCCAGCAATTAAGCACCTATGAGTACATCTCTTCATAGGATATTAGCATTTATTCCTACCCTTACTCAAGAGTCTTGTTGATCTTGGGGCATTATTTTCAATTATTGACACCATAACTTGATTCTATTAACTTGGTAGGAAAACTTTTTAGTTAGTAATGTTATCCAGATTTTATTTTTTATTTGATGAAGTATTGTCAACCATTATTAATTTTTGAATGGTATTTTCTTTCATCATTCAAGAAAAAAAAAATTTCTTTTCCAGCAAGGAAATGCTCAGCGTGCTTTGGTTTTGACCAATGAATTACTTGAACTTGGTGAGTAGACTATGGAGATTTGAATTATTTTTATAGATATACGTCAAGCTTAGAATTTCGTTAAGGAGATTCAGACAGGGTTTAAAATTTTGTGATTTTATAGATCTTTCTATTTGTTAGTGTGAATAATTCCTGAAAACTCTTATTTATACTGTGATGTTTTTGCCTTCAGTTCCTGACCATCAACGAGCCAAGAACAACAAGTATTACTTTGAAAAAATAATTGAGGAGGAACAAGCCAGCACTGGGCAACTCAGAGGAGACACCGGGGAACCTTCACTTAGGAATCCACGGCATATTGATGACTACAAGAATTCTGAAGAATTTTATACTTATGAAAGACTGTGCAGAGGGGAAGACACTCAGGTAAGCACCCCCCCATCCCTTCCTTTTCTCGTGCCTCCCCTTCCCTGTTGGAAAATTGAATGGCTTGTAGGGTTTGGATTTCTTGAATTCCAAATTTAGCAGTTAGTCATTCTTGGTGTTATGTTTCAAAGAATAGTAAATGATTTTGATTGATTTTTTTTTTTTTTTTTTTTTTTTCTCAGCCTATAAAAGATGCCCACAAACTGAAATGTCGATATGCATCATATGGACACCCTTATTTGTTCTATGCTCGGGTTAAAGAAGAGGAGATGCACTTGGATCCTTGGTTAGTGATTTATCATGACATTTTATCAGATGAAGAGATTGACTTTATCAAGCAGTATGCTACACCAAAGGTACTTCCCTTTTTTCTTATCTATGTAATACTAAAAGTCTGATTTTGTTTATCTGTTTGTGACCTCTAAGGGGTCATCTAGTTATATATAAGCATATAGTTTGGGCCTTTTGTAACCACTCTTCTAATGTCATCCTCTCTGGATATACTTTATCTATTCCTACAAACTAGAAAAGGAGGCAGAACTAACAGTATTGTACATTGGTTGATGAGAAACTGCCATAGCAGAATATATATAGGTAAATCAATGTTTGTAACCCAATGATAAACAAGCATTTATTATTTATTGAATCACGATAGCACCACAAATGGCCCAGCCGAGTGGTGTGTGTGCTATTTATTAACTCTCCCACCAGAGCAAAATCTGACACAAGGTTGGGACTTTATGTGGAGAAAATAGGAGACACCCATCCAAAAATAGCTCCTGCCAACGCGACCATCCTGAAAGCATCAGGACAACCCTGACTTTTTCCTTTAAGTGCAATGGACCAATGCTGCCCCGGGGCGCCGTATCCCCTGCAGCTGGGCTGAGTAATAATAGGAGAGCCCAAGGACGAATCCAAAGGCTCCCAATACAGGCTCTGCCGAGGAACAGATACTACACTTTAATCCATGCCAAAAAGGCCACAAAAAGGGGTTTGTGCTATTTAATTAATCTGCCACCAGAGCAAAATATGACACAAGGTCGGGGCATTTCGTAGGGAAAATAGGAGACATCCTGGGAAATTGCTCCAGTCGACGCAGCTTTGGTTTGATAAGCAACCAAAGCAACCGCTGCCACGAAAGCGTCAGGACAAGTCTGACCTGTTCCTTCAAGTGCAATGGGATGCCGTATTCCCCGCAGCTGGGCCGAGTAATGGAAAGGGAACTTGAAGTTTCCCAATGCGCGTAGCAATGCACAGCCTCAGTAAAACCTCATTGGCTGACGCACACTCGGTCTTTGACACACACTCTCTCCGGCCCATTCGGTAGGCAAGTGTCAGCACTGGCGCCTTAGGCTCTGCCAGGGAATAGATACTACTCTTTGATCTTGCTGAAAAGGCCAGAAAAAGAGGGGGGAGGTCTCCAGTGCTCTTGCTGACATTTTTAGTGTTGCAAATTTGCATGAGTATTCTACTAGGCATCTAGAAACTTTTTTTTTATATTAATCAAACATTACACGCTGAAATTTTAGTGCAAAATCCTACTAATAACTACTTATTGATACACTTTAAGTTTATAATCTATTAAAATGTAACCACCTGTTCACATAATATCAACAAGGACCTTTTATTATTTTATGAAAAAAGTCTTATGACTACTTTTTTTGGGGGAAAAAAAAAAATGAATAAGCGTTACTTTCAGACCAAACGTTATTTACTTACTACCATGGGGAAATTGATCAGAGTAAAATGTGATAAAAAAAAAGATAATTTGAGATCCTTGAAATTTCAGAGAATGATTTGTAATACCTCATCAAATAGGAAAACGGGTTGGGGGAAAGACCTTTTTATTTTTATTGATCATTATTATAATCATAATAAAATTGAAGAGTGGTGACTAATCTATGTAATAAAAACATGGGGGGGAAAATTTTTTTTTTTCTTTTTAGTATGGTCACATTTTTTGAGTTGTTAATAATCCATTTGCTGTCTTTAGTTTTTTGGTATTTTATTCTCAAAATTTTTTCAGCTCAATCGTGCCACTGTTCAAAACTCTGTCACTGGAAAATTGGAAACTGCAACATACAGAATAAGTAAAAGGTAAGTCTATTTTCTATTTAAATATTTGATTGAAAATACCAACCCAGGAGTAGGCCATGGGCAAAACTAAAGAAAAAATAAATCAAAAGTGGGCCATTGCAGATCCATGGTTTACAGCATCAATAAATAGTATGTTCTCAGTACACATCCTTCTTCTGCAATGGAATGAAAGAGTCCAACTTTTTTGCAAGTCATGGCAGGAATAAATAAAATCTTGGAACTTAAGTTGTTGTCTACAAAAACTAAAGTATACCAATTCATCAGAATCTGAATCTCTTCTGTTAATAGTTAACTGAGAAGAGGTCTTCACTGTTGTGCTATTATATTTGACATTACATGGGGACCCCCCCCAAAAAAAAACTGCAAGTCATTTTGTACCAATCATGTCAAAATCTTTTACTGGTATTTTTTAAATAACTAGTTCTGGTACATGTACAAGCTATGGTGATTCACTTATGTGAGTTTTGGATATATTTTTTCAGTTAGATAGATATCTCATACTACATGATTTTATAAATGTAAAAAAAAAAGATGATTATATGAACAAAATATTTTTTCTATTCTGCAAAATAATGTTCGACACCAATTTCTGAGGTTTTGGTCTATATTTTTTGATACTCTCCATCATTGTTTAGTGATCAACTGAATAAATGATCTTTTGCACAATCCAGTTTACTTTTCCATAATTCCTGACTTTCTACTTCTAAGACTATTGTCCTATTTCTCGTTTATCTTCTATTTCAGTGCCTGGTTGAAAGGAGAAGAACATCCAATACTTGATAGGATCAACCGAAGAATTGAGTCCGTCACAAACTTAACTCTTAGCACTGCAGAAGAATTACAGGTAAATTGAAAATTAATTCTGTAGAATTTAGCAGGGTCCATTATTATTTGTTGCTTTGTTTGAAATTACAATCTGAGCAATTTAAAGACTTGGATCATTTTTTTTTCTTTCAAGTTGATAGAATTTAGATTAAAAATTGACTCATCACTTTTTTGCAATTCAAAACCACCATTTGAAATGACTTCTAGACGACAAATCTTCCAGACTTTACATTTGCCCTTCCCCCACTTGCTTTGAAGCTTTATGGTGAAGTTGATGAGTGGCCACGCATAAGTGCCAAATGAACCATTTTTAAAAAGTTGATATTTTCTTTAACTCTAGAGCTACAGTGCTCTTTTTATTATTTTGAAGCTTGGACTCAGAATCATAATGCAGAGAGTTCAAGCTTTAAAAAACACCCCTGATTATTGTAGCTCTGAAAACAAATTAAAAATGGTTTGTTGGGCACTTATCATGCTTGTACACTTGAACAAAATACCTCCTGTTCATAATTAAAAAGAAAAATCTCATCTTTTATAACATCCTATGTTACTCTCTCTTCAATCTTGTAGGGGGAAAATAAAATGATGTTTTGTTAAATTTATTCTCTTAGTCCATTTGATACTTTATTTTGCAGGTTGCTAATTATGGCATTGGTGGTCATTATGAGCCTCACTTTGATTTTGCCCGGGTATGTAGTTGTTTTTTTTCTCCTTTTTTTTTTTTTTTTTTTCTTTCCATCTTAACTTGTGGTGAAATTTGATAGATTTTGAAAAATGATTTAAACACTGAATAACTATTTCATTGTCTCTAAAATAGGATTCCTATGCTTTTGATTATTAATATGGTTTAATCTACAATTTCAGCTATTTTTAAAGAAATACATGCTTTGAATTTAAAATCTTTATGCTTTGTACTTTAGATACATTTTGAAATGATATTCTTAACTGAAGCATTTTTATTCCATAAATTAATCAGATTAATATTTCTTTTATGTCATCTATTGAAATAACCTAAGTGCGTGTACCGAAGAAGGCAAAAGAAACTGTTAAAATGTTTGTTTGTTTTTTTTGTTTTTTTTTTTTTTAAAACAACCAAAAAAAAAAAAAAAAAACTACACCTACAAAGTTGAAGATATTAGTCTGAATAATTTGTGGAATAGAAGATTGTTAGAATCAAAATGCTGACCGTTGAAACTAATTTTTTTTTCCAACCTGCATGCCTTATATAAATCAGTCTTTTTAAAACTCTAGCTTAATTGTATGCCAAAGGCATCTAACTCTAGTATTAACATTTTGTTTCAACTTAGTAACTAGTAAAGAAAAAGATACAATTAATTCTTTACGATTAATTTGTTTTTTGTTTTAAGATAATCATTTTGGAAATGTATAATTTTTCAATGATTGGCAATACAATTAACACATTCACTGTCACACTTGTATCTAGTGGTATGGTGTATATTGCCTTTGATGCACTTGTATATCCATTACATAGTTCTATTTAAGAGTATATCAATAGCTATGGCAATGTGCTAGACTGAGTTTCAGCCTTGCAGCTCTGAGCTGAAGATATCTTTATTTTGTTGTGCTGACGATTCTTGAAAGGCTGTTATTTCACTATTCAATGAAGCAGTGACTGTGTTAACCATGGGAGAAAACGTTTTTTCTTAACTGGTCTATTCTTTCTTGAAAGTATGGATTACTTGACTAACTTGTGTGGCTAATACTTCAGGGATACTCCTCATTTGAAATTTTAAAAAAATCTTCAAATCACCCTATTTGATGGCAAATATGAACCCTTGACTCTTCATTTCATTGAGGCATATTAAGAAGATAATGTATTTCTGAATTCTTCTTGCTTATCAATCTATTATTTAAAACTCCTTTTCAAGTGGGGCTTTAGCAATTACGCATCATACCGCCATTTTATATCAACAATGTTAAATGACTAAAAGTGGCTATATTTTTCAGTTGTCCAAATAACATTAATCCCAATCTAAAAATACTGTTTTTTGGCAATATTCAGTAGGTAGGTTTGAGGTTAGGGTATCTAATTTTGCAATTGTGTTTTGGAAAATTGAAGAATCAGTGTATGATGAATTATCTAATTTAAAAAAGCACATTATAAATTTGACCCTTACATAATTTTATTGGTCACTTTTAAAATTCAGAAATTAACATAAATACTGAGAGAATTAAATCTACAATTGTCTGGTTGTGGAATTAACCTGATGGCCATTTCAATTTTTTAGCCATTTAAAATGGTCTGTATCTAAATGACAACATGATGCATTATTTCAAAAATACCCCCTTACCTTTTGGGGAGGGGGGTTATATGCCATCAAATACAGTATTTTCTTTTTTTTAACAACGTAAAATAAGATGACTTTCCAGCAGAAAAGTCTTTTTATATACTGGCATATATGGTAACTATAAATTTTATGATGGTGTTCGCAGTCAGAATCTATTTTTATTTGATAATATCTCCATCTTGAGTGTAAATCCAATAAACCATCAATCATATATATACAATTCTTTCATCATGAGAATAAGTAAATTTTGTTGATTTCCCCCAAAAGTGTTAACCCTAGACTAGAGTCTCCACGTTATTTTTTTTTCTTATGGTGATCAATATTGTCTGTATTTGTTTGTCATGTTTATTAATCCTGTGCACAAAGTTTGTCTGCGCTTGCACAACTAATACATTTTCTTGCATGTCCTTCCGAAGATATTCTTTCAGTTGTATTGTCAGGTCTCTATCTTCACTTCCATCAAGAAGTTATATAATCCTGATAGGTTTTTGTTTGAAAATGAATCCTTACCTCACCTGCTAATCTTAACTCCTTGATCATAATCTATTTCTAACTGAATTTATCTTAAAGAAAAAATGTCTACTAGATGTACAGGTCTTGTTAACCAAGTGTCATTTTTATTTGAATATTGGAGCAGCTGAAGCTCCTCATGCATAAATGATATACTTACATTTGAGTGGACACATATGTGCTCAACGAACCATTTGGAAAGTTGATTTTTTTTTTTTTTTCTTTTTTTTCCCTTCGAATTTTGAAGCCTGGGCACTGTATTAATCATAATGCAGATTGTTGGAAATATAAATAAAAACTGAGCATTGTAACTTTAAAAATGATGAAAAAATTAATTTTAAAAATGGTTCATAGAGCAGTTATGGACTTGCTTAACAACTGCTTACAGAGAAAAAAATGTAGGTGCTTGTAGGAAAACCTGCTGTTAATCTGATAATGGTAGGCAGTCAAGCATCAAATGGAAACTTGAATGATCTGAACTATTTCTATTTTCTGGCCTTTTTATGACTAACTTTCAAATCTTTTTAGAAATCGTCAACCAAAACTATCAACATAGGTCTCTTCAGTTTTCAAGTCTGTCTTGTTGGCTATGTATTGCGCATACTGACCGCATTAATGGAGCTTGAAGGCTGAGCTGAGAATTAAAAATTTACTCCCAATGTGTAGAAGATTTTTTTAATACGTTTTTAGTTGGGGGTTCAATTAACAATGTAAGTTCATGCAAAATTGGTCCCATAGTTAAAACTACCAGAATTCAGGCTTTGAATTTAAAAAAAAATAGTGATCACTACTCAACAAAAGGTGAGAGAAGTAATTCATTCATTGATCCCACTTTTGCCAATTTCTCACCCCCAACATAGCATTGCTATAAAAATATTGATCATATGACGGTTTCTATTAAGTGACTAAGCATACTTGTTTGCTTGCTTTCTGCAAATCTAACTTGGAAACCTTAACCCTTTCCAGCCAGATCTGTCTGGGCAAACACATGAGATTATTAACAACTCAGGTCCTGTGCTTTTGGATTAGCAATATGACCAAATGTCATTCGTAAAAATGCCTCTACCATATAGCCTTATCATAATCCTTCCAGAATATATAGATGATAGAGTGATGATAAATATAAATTTGATGCCTGAACTGAGTTTCCCTAATACTGGTAAATAAATCCAGCCTGGAAAGGGTTAAAATTGTGTGTGTATGTGTGTACACGTGAAGATTTCAACTTTGTCACTAACTCCTTCTAAAGTCTTTTGTCATTTGTTCAAGTACAAGTTTTTGAAAAAAAAAACTTGTTCATCAAAAATAGAATGTAGTCATAAAACTCGAATTTGCATACAGATACCTTTTCCTTTTTCAAAATATCTCGTTTCGTCTTTTTTAAGAATGGATTTTATATTTCTTGCTTGTCGTAAAAACTTTCTTAATTTTTGTATTTGCCTCTTGAGAAATTGAAGACCTCCCTCTCCCATTTAATCTTTTGTTATAGTTTCTCAAATCTTTCTCTATTCTTCTCTAGCTCTGAAATATCTTAACTTTTTTTTGTTCATACAAATTAGGAATTTGAGAAAAAATGTTTGGTTGGGGTTTTTATTTTTTCCAAGTGTTGCCGCTGTCTAATAGTTAAGGCGTTTTATCAGTGACTATAAAGAAAACTAACATTGCTAATTTACTTAATGATAATTATTGCTTATTTAATCATAGGTAGTTTTAGCAATAGTTTTGTCCTAGCAATAACTTCTAATCAGTTTTTACAAAAAGTAGAGAATGTCTGCATTACTAATTTGAATTCTATTCACTATTCTATGAATCAGGAACTTGGATCACTTTTTGATACTAAGGAATAGATTGACTGAATAAACTAATCCTTATTCAGACCAAACTAAGTATTCAGAAAAAAAGTTCATTTCCAGCATTGCTAATCTAGAGGATTTTTTTTTTTTTTTTTTTTTTTCAAATTTTGAAAGCATTTGCAAATTTATTAAAATAAAATCTAGATTAGCAGCAATGAACTCCAGGGTTTGAAAAATTTATTTTAAAAAAATATCTAGATTGGCAACATTGAATTTGGAGAAAAAAAATTAACGCATGAAACATGAAAAGTGTTAGTCCAAGAATTTCATGTTTACTATTAAATAAATGACTATAGAAGATAAAAAAAAATTAATAAAAACCATGAATTTCATGAAACTACAGTACAGTGAATTGGAAAGAAAAATTTTGATGTCTAAGATAGTGTTTGACTATCAGATTCGCAAGTGTAAACAACTTTTTAACTACGATTGTCTCAATTTATATTGTCTACATAAGTAATTTTAGTTGATAATATCTATAATATTCTTATCAATAACATAAATATCAGTATGATAAAATTGATAGAGAACAAGTTTGAGACATTTTTATTGGCATATGTCACTTTTTGTCAGAAGTCCATGGTAGTTGCTTTATTATATATATATATTTACATGCATTTATGATTTTACAGTGTATTTTCCATGATGCAGTATTTGTGGTATGCTGCAAAACCCCCTAAGATATTTCCATTAAATTAAAGACTGAGCCGCAAAATTGTAGAAAACCTGAATGGCTAGGAATAACTGTAATATTGTCTTAATTGTATTGATTTTTTTTTCAATGTATTCGTGTCTATAGTATGGCTTTTGCTATGATGTTGCAGAAACGTGAAAGAAATGCCTTTGAGAAGATAGTGGGGAACCGAATAGCCACCTTCCTGGTCTATGTAAGTGCTCACTGTATATTGGTCATGTGCTGAGCAAACATAATGATACATGACTAAAACGTCTCAGAAGGCATAAAGCTATATGAATGTTATTGTAGTTATTTCCCCTTTATGAAATTGGTAGACTGAGGAGGCAGCAGGCACCACCACTACTATTCTGCATGAATCACTAACCAACCACCCAACCAAACTAGTGGCTGTTTACAAAATGAAGTTGTTTGTAATGGCAGACCTTCCATAATCACTTCTTCAAACTTTGATACAGAATCAACCCTCTTTTCTGTACAGTTATAATGCATTATCTAAGATTACACAAAAAGCAGATTATAGTCCTTTCCTGCTCCCATGGAACATTCATCTCTACATTCAACTTTTTATATTTTCACAGAAAAAAATTCTAAATTATTTGTAACTATTGAGTTGAAATGAATATGGCAATATATTTTAGTTTATCTTTTTTTTTTTCTTCTATTAGATGGAGTATTATAAACTATTATTAATGACAACTGTTTTCCTTTACATTAATTTTTGGGTTGATTTTTATCACAACCTAACTTAGGTTTCTCCAGGCAAAAGGATGCATATTTGAATCTCACCAGGAGCTTGTACAATCTGCACCAAGTTGATTTTGAGAAAAAGCAACTAAAAAATTAAAATGAAGAAAAACAGTAGTCAAAAAAGTAATCAATCAACATTAGGTGATTTGAGATATGGATAAGCCATAAATTCTCAGTTTGTAAAGCCTTGGTCTACTTTATGTGCTGCAACAATCTCAAGGTGTGTTGAGAAATTAGAAAGATTCATAAAATTATTTTTAAACATAATACTTGGCCTAGCAGTTCAACTGACTCAGGAAAACAAAATTTATTATTTTTTTTAAAATGTGTCACGAATGCAAAAATTTTGACCTATCTAGTCTATTTATGTGTGAGGTTCTCAGCGTGTTGAAAAAAAAAATTTTGGTTAGGTCCAGTCTTAATTTTTTTTTCTTTTCTCTTGTACTTTGCCTCTGATTTCTTTTAAAGACTATTAGGCAGTATGAATACTCAACTGCTCGTTGGGAAAGAAAAGAAAAACTATCAAAGTATTTGACAGCTTGAGATTTTTGTTCTTTAATTTCGTTGTGCTTGTGTTATCTGAACAAAACGTCATTTGTTGTAAGGTCTGCCATAAGTGTGTGCACACCAATATGTATGCACTTCACCTTCACTTTGTAAACCGTTTCCTCTAGCACCGCACTCATTCCTCACTTCAATGTTTCTCTTAACATTTCTTTCCTTGATTTAAAAAAAGAAGAAAAAACAAAAAAAAAACTTGAAGTCTATAGATTTTTTCCTATCCTTCATTGACCAACCAGAAAGAAGAAACAAATGCCTTCAAGAGATTGGGGACAGGAAACCGGATAGCCACATTTTTAATTTATGTAAGTGCAATGTATTGTTTGTTATTCACAGGAAGGGTCAGGACCGAATTTAAGATTGATAGGGCCCATCTATGTATCAAAGCAAAAATTAAATATTCATTACCTGTATAACATAAATCTTCAAATGAGTTTAGTTGAGATAAGTTTTTGTGGATAAGAAAAAAGAAAAAAAAAATCTTGAAGATATATTTTTTTGTGAGCCCCTAAAATATTTGGGTTTGGGCGGCTGCACTGTTTTAAGTAAGGCCCTCATAAGGGTAATGCTATTCGATAAACTTTTTGATTATCACCATTTTATTTATCTCAATATACTACACCTATCCCCTTGTAAATGTTGAATAAAGTATTCAGACGAATCCTGGTTCTTCCACATGAAATATGATTAAAAAGTGGGAACTCTTTTAATAGTCTGTGGCATAATATGTTTAGAAGACAAATTTTAATTTGGGTTTCCAGATGTACATAAAAAAAAATTCATTTTAACACAACTTAATTGATTTAAATACAATAATGCAAGGGGAATAATTCTTAGTCTTTTATGCATATTATGCCCTGGACTCCCGCAATTGTTGCCAATATAATGTGTCTTATGGCTGCGTAAAATTTCAACATCTACCGCCACTTTTTAGTGTCAATTTTTAGCTATTTCCTTGCCATTTTTTCGAGGTCTATCAAACAAAATTTTTTGAATTGGCAACACTGATGACGAGAGTACCCCAAACTGTTTTTATCTAAAAGTACAATCCTCAGTGTGGGTAAAAAACAAAGTAAAAAGAGATTAAGCGCAGCTGTTTGTGAAGGAAATGATGGCTTTGATTTTGAGGAGGGGAGGGTCAAACTTTATTGCACAACTAACTTAGGGAGGGGGGAAAAAAAAATCTTGCAAACTTTGAATGGGACTTGACCCTCTCAAGACTCCTGGGATATATCTATACATATATATCCCAGCAGTCTTAAAAACTTAATTAAATTGTCTACTAGATCTCTTTTAGAAGTCTACTGGGACATTTCAATTAAGGCATTAACAACAGAAAAGAAAAATCTGAATAGTTTGGAGGAGGAGTGATAGATGGCAGTTTTATTAGGACAAATTAAACGAGAATATTTAGTCTTTTTGTTTACTACAATTCCAGGTATATGTGTTCTTTGCGATGTATTTACTGTTAGTATTAAGCATATTGCCTATAAGTGGTTGGTGCCTCTGGGGAGGAATTTATACAGTAATGTATAACAGATTTGCTCAGTACATGATTTTCTTTTTTCTTGGTTGAAAAATTTAGTGTTATTTTTGAATACACAAAATAATGCAGTACATGCAGAATTAATGATATACAGGTTGTGTACCCCATATTCCAAAATCCAAAATTTATTAAAAGCCAAAATGGCATCACAAGTAAAAAATATCTGCATCTGACCTCACTGTAGTAGGATTCAAAGACAAGAAATGAGACCAATCTTTTTAAAAGCATTCAATTCATTCTGACTACTGTTTGTCCTTGTGTTATGCTTTAAAGACAAAAAAGAAAAATACATTTGTATGAAAGAAATATTGTCACCCCAAAACCTCCATGAATTGATCACTGTGCTTTTTGCTGGGAAAAAGAATATGATTTGGATATTGAGCCATAATGAATTTTCAATGTCTCCCATGGCAGCAGTTTCCAGATCAATTCTATCACCTATGGATAAAATTTGTTGAATTTATTTACCATACATAGTTTTTGGGAATTACCTTTTGGATAATAATAATACATGCAAGTCATTGAAAATTCAAGATGGTCGACATAAGTAGAAAAATAATTTTTTTGATAAAGGTACATAAACTAGTCTGATATCTGCATCAAATCATACTTTTGCAGCAGATACCCCCCTATAAATTTATCTGTAGTACAGAAAGTTATTGAAGAACAGGACAGATGTTAGCGTATTCTGAAATCTGAAACATTTCTGGTCCCAGGTATTTTGGATAAGGGTTACTCAGCCTGTATTGGATTTAATTTTACTTTTCATTGTCTAATAAATGATGACAACCACTGCCCTGAATTCTGAAGAATTTTGGAATATTCAATGCATTTGGCAAGTTGAACTAAAGTTTTTTTTCAGTAATTATAATGATGATCGCTGCCACTTGATACAAGTATGGCAGCTTCTAGGAGAGCACTCTGATATGGAGCAGCATGTGCTTGAGAAGAGATAGCTTGGCAAGATGTTCTGTTAATGGGTGGCAGAGCATAGGGTAAGAGGGCTACTGAACAATCACTGTAATGACTAGGCTTGATGTTGCTCAACTTCAGTGATCTTATGAGAACTGGTGTAGCCATCGTGGTGACTGTATTTATTAATGTTTGGTAGAATCCTAGTTTCAGTGCGTAGAAAGATGATCCTTAACTTTTGTTAGACTTGGAGTAATTATCTCCCCCATGTAATTTGATGATGTTCTGTTTCAACTTCAGTTTTTCTTTCATGGGAAGATAAATACATAGTTCATTTCAAGGCTTACAAAATTACTTGTCTTGATTTTATGCCCAGAAACTAGGGTTCTACGATTTGATACAATCTATCAAAATTTAATGCTTGCTTGTTTCAATTGAATGCACTCAGGGTTTTTGTTTTACAAGAGATACCTTTGCTTCTATGAGAGTTGGCAAAAAGAAGTATGCCTTTTCATTTTATTGCAAATGGTGTGAAGTGAGCCTTAACTTTAACTGACATTCTGTTTTTATAACATATCTCTTAAAATTGATCAGTTGAAGAATGATGGCAGTCAATCACTGTAAAAACACGACGCAAGTAATCATTTTGAAAACCAAATCATTACAGTTTCATAAGGATGATATGGTTTTGTTCTAGAACTATGCAAACCAGTGAAAGACAAACTTCGATCAAGTATCAATATTAAGTTTCAACCACTTGAAGAGAGCAAGCTACAAGAGACAAGCTATGTTGCCTTTGTTGCAAGAGCATGATATGGATCATGTATGAATTAGGGAAAGCAAAGTGTTTCAGGCAGTGTTTTTGAACATTTCAAGTTGCATTGGCAGTTATGACTAGGGTTCTATATGAGTTGAATTGGTGTTAGCTGAGCTGGTTTCTGCCTATCAGAAGTGAATTTTTAAAAGTTACCTTAGGTCTATAAACGCACACTGAATATCGAGGGTGTAAAAATCAAAGGCATCATCAATAAAAAGAATGCACAAGACTGACCCACATTTGTAAGAATTTGAAATTTATTTTTGAAATTCTAAAAACCTTAATCTTGAAATAAATGTCTAAGAACACCGTATTTTCAACAGTATTAATGGTTTGTTTTCTTGGAGAAATTTAATTGAATCATCTGATTCTATTTAGAATAAATAAAACCCACTCAAGTCCTTTGATTATCCTGATGCTTCACCCATTTATACATTGATATTTCAGCTGACTGACGTTCCAAGCGGAGGAGCCACTGTCTTCCCTTACATTGGTTTGAAATTATTCCCTAAGAAAGTAAGTATCATTTTCTGTACACCTTCCTAAGAGAGGAAGTACCTTATTTTCTGAGGTCTAGGATGCATCCCAATCTTAACTTCAAAAACAACCCACTGATTTTTAAAAATTGTGATTTATTATGATAAAAGGGTTTACAAGTAAATCTTAAAACGTATCACAGTTTAACTTCTTTTGTTTCAATCACGGAAAAGTTGTTGAATGTATATGCACACCACATTACGTTCCATCCTTTTATGAACAATACTAAGTCCCAATAGTTCATATGCTATCCCCGATAGATTTTTGGTAAATTATAAAATGTTTGCATATTTTAAAAGAACTTGATGAGTGTTAAAATATTTCCCTCTCTCTCTGAATTTTTAACAGGGTACTGCTGCATTCTGGTTCAACTTGTACAAAAATGGTGACGGAATCTTCAATACTCGACATGCTGCTTGCCCAGTGTTAGTTGGAAATAAATGGGTGATGAACAAATGGATTCATGAACGAGGACAGGAATTCCGACGACCATGTTCAATAAATTCAGAAATCTAAGGAAAAAAAAAGTTTAAAATGTACTGATTTAACATTTGACTAATAGCGACCCCCCCCACCTTTTTTTTTTTTTTAAACATGAAATGGGAAAATGTGTTAATATCTGAGACCTTGAATCTTGACTTGAATTTTTTTTTCTTTTTGAATAACCTTGGTTGAATCCCAGTTTCCACGTGTAAAATGGAGATAATCTTTGGTTCATATTAAGGCAAACAGGAATTTTCTCTCATCAAAGAAAAAAGTTAGTAAATAGAATAATTATATTGTTAGTGGGCGAGTATGTGAAACATTTATATAAATGTTTAAAACTTACAAGAACAATATAATTTATGTATTTACTTTTCTTTGATAGGGGAGATAATCTGTGCGTTTTCAAGCTTACGGGAGTAATCTCCCTTCTTATGCACGGAAACTAAGAATCTACCTAAAACTCTTAATCCTAAAATGTTTTTAGGAGTGCTCAAATCCATGAAGAAAGCAATCTCTCTTTTAGACAAATAGCTTGGTTCAAGAACAAAAAAAAAATTATTTTTCTTAAACTGATCATTTAAAACTCATATTTTGAAACAGTTTCATTTGTTTGTATTAAGACAATTTTGTTTAACTCTCCCTACTTTAACCAAGGAGGAAAGAGACAACAGTTACGTATCAAACTTGTTGATACCCAATATCACTTGAAAATATCAGTTCTATTTTTGTAAACTTTATTTCTCAATATCTGGGCTCTGTTATCATCCCTCACCTACCGCATCCCTCTTCCACTTAAGGATTTAAAGAAAATTTGAGAGGTGGGGATGACTTTCCTCTACTGCAATGTACATAAACATTAGTTTTGTGTTAAATCAGGAAATAAAAATGTTTGTATGTGTGTACAGTGACAATAAAGAGAATGAATGAGTTTATGAAAGAATTTTTTTTTTTTTTTTGTAATCAAAAATAAAACTTGTGGAAAAAAAAAGTTTCATTTATTATTGAAAGATTTCACAGGAAGTCCTATTGATGCACCCTAGTTCTTTTCCTTGCATAAGGAAACAACATCCCTGCTAACAAATCAGCAAATTGACTTATATTTCAAACATGCCTTAAGGGGGGTCCAGAAGAATTGTGTGTCAATTCTGATCCTAAATACACAAAAGGACTTGACATTCACCCCGAGTAGCTGGAGACTGGTGTGTAGAACATTAGCTGACAAGACATGTGATGCTTAAGTAGTGACAGCTTCACTCTACCCAGTATAAAAGCAATAATAGATACAAGATTTTATTTCTGAATCTATCTGCTAAACTGTTTTCCAATACAAAATAATGGTCTAACACTCAACCAACTTCTATTTGGCCAGGAGGAATTGAATGTAATGTTTAATTGATGTAGTAGTCATGGCAACATCACATACTTTTTGACAGAACTATCAACAGAAAAATCATAAGTACAGGAAATATTTCATGTCAAGACCAATTTTCAAATTGTTACCGTTTGTAAGGAATTGAGTGCTCCAAAGAGAGATACCCCCCCCACCAACGTTATTTCTTTTTAGATCAATTCTCATGATAAAATAGAAAGAAAGCAGCTTATACAGTGTTAATAACTAATGTATACACCCCATATACATGTTCCTGAATTATATTGCATTTTGTATGCAATTATGCATGTATGTTGTAGTTTTCTAATGGAATCTGTTTTTTGTTTTTAAATCAATTTTGACTAGTTTTTACGTTCATCTGAATTTTTCTAGTTCCTTATCACAACTGTACAGGTCATAGAATTATGATCAAATTCACAGTCAGAATCTAACCCACACCCTCTAGCTAGAGGGAGTCCAGTATACACCTTGCTGCTTTCTAATCATTCAGCAACTAAAAATTAAGATAAGGTAAAAACTAGTCAAAATTAATCAAATTTTGTCTGATAGTATAGAAATAAGGTGCAGTGACCTATTGGTATAGCTGAGTCATATTAAGATTGCTCCCTGGTGGACGTTAGTTTGAATCCTATATGGCACTCATTTCTCTGTCTGTTCATGTGGTTGGCTGTTCTATTTGCTACTCTGTTCATTCCGGTGCCGGACGAAATATTTTTAATATTAGTCAATTATTATGAACTGTCCCATCTAATGTTACATACGTGCAATTATGTATTAACAAAAACAAAGTTACCTCCCTTCCATAAAGTCATACTGACAGCTTTAAAAGACAGGAGATAACCCCTTATGATTACTATTGAATGGGTCCCCAACTTCTTTGTGTCTAAGAGCACTTCCATGGTCACCAGTTGTGTGACGAAATTTTCTTATCAAATCTTTATGTGAGGTTTATTATAAAAAAAAAAATTAAAAACATTAACAGGATTTAAATATTATGTAGAATTATGCACAAAAATTACTTTGAAACAGCTAATTTTTAGATATTGTTTATGTACGTAGGATTATACAAAACAGAAGAATCAAGGGAAGTTTATAATTCGACTCAATAATGAACATAAGTAGCTGACACAACGTACTGCCAATGTGAAATCAGCATAATACCCAAAACATAATTCAAATAAACTAAAAACCCAAAACAAAATTACAGTATAAACAAAAGAAAATGTTTGGTGAGATAAGAGATTACTAAAATAAATGCAGCTGGGAGTTTTGCAAGCTACCCCACCCCCGCCATGAGGTCAAGCTTCGAAAATTTTGAGTTTCCTAGCATCTCGGGACCCAAATTCCTTGCATTAGAGTATTGAGATGATAATATAAATTGTTAGGTGAATGGATTGCAGGAAGCAGCACCCCTGCCTCTGCTAGTTATGGCCCTGATGAAAAAAGAAATGCCTAACAAGTTTAAATTATTGTAATTTTCTTTTTATTCTTATGCAAGAGAATTTGGTAATCTCAAGGCAAATTTATAGTTTGGGGAAAAAAAATTAATTACTATTTAAAGTGATGATATTGTTTAAAATGTACAGTTTTTCCCTGTATAAGATTTTAAAATTTACATTGAAAAAATTCTGTTGCATTTAAATATTTTTAGCTTCACGGTCAGGTTTCCATCTGATAACCTTGCCATGCCAAAGAAAAAAAAAAAAGTGGGATTGTGGGGTACAAAGGAATCCACGTGGGAAAATTCATGTGCCCTAAGTTAAAACGTATTTGTAACATCAATAGTCACACTGTATTGAAACAAATTTAAGAAAATATTATGGTAGCGAGTCTGTGGTTTGCACACACCAAAGGGTTGGCACCGGTGGACACAGGGTTTGCGACCTCTGTCCTAGAGAACCTTCTCTCCTTTCAAAGATGGCATCAGCTTTGGATAACTACAGATCTAGGAATCACTCCCACCAGAAATTAGACAGTAGAATGAGGATATTCTGTCCAAATGCTTTGATGAGCCCCCCCCCTTCTTGATATTTGGACAAACACCCAATTACAACATCCACCTGAAGAAGGCAATACAAAACGTTGATTTCAAGAAATGAATTGAGACGAGGAAGAGTACAAAAAAGAAATTTACATAAAGTAATAAATATTTGAATATACAAGGATACTAGTTACTGACTGAAAGTAATACAACTTACTTCAAGTAAATACTGAAGTGAAGGAACTCTTATTATGTAAAGCCAGATGAAAGAAGAATGATTAGAATTCATACAAAATGGAAAATTGCTTCAAAGCAAGATTGAAATGACATTTAATATTACCAAGTACAGATTAACTGTACTTCATAGTAACTAATGAAAAGGGGGTAAGATAAAGTCTTTATCAAATATCTACATGAGAAACGCTCAGACTAGTACAAAGCAAAGGCGATAAAATAACTTTCAACCGAAAAGGTTTTTAATTTCAATTTGCTAAGTGTGATCTTATATAATACATTAGCTAGCTCTAACTTGGTAAGTTTGTCCTAAAACTGGTGTAAATTTCATATCTCAATATGTAAAGGAAATTGTATTGAAACAAGTGAAGTGTGTTTATTGATCAAGGCCTTTACTTTTCTACATGATAGCCATTAAAAGTCTATGTACACCTAAATTGCTGAACTGCATTTAAAGAGAATATTCCTGCAAATATAATATGACTATGAATGTCGCAAGATAAAGAATAAAAAACAGGATATCCACCCCCATTTGGTTGAGAAAAAAAATAAAATAAAATAAAAACAAATGCTCAATTCATCTAATGATCTTTTAGCTGCTGCAGTCTGAACATTTTAGAGCATGTTTAATATCTTGAAAAAGAAAAGTGAACAAGCCATATTAGCAATTGCCATGGACTTTTGGCAGAGAAACATGTGCCAAAAGAAACTTTTGAAACTTGCAATCTATCAATTCTATCATCATAATCTTGGTGTTATTTATAAGAAGAAAGGTTCTACAGTATTGTCTACACAGATAATTCTTAGTTGATAATATAAAACTGGAGATAATCCTGGTTGAAAATGAGAATTTGCCTCATGAAAATTCAGCTGAATTTTCACTCAAATCTCAATGTATATTTCACTAATGATATAAAGATATGAAAATATAGATATAAAGATAGGTTCCAGAGGTCAGTTGACATTTCAGCCACTACATCAGACTCTTTTTAAAATTGTTCATGAATTAGGAAAAAAAATGAAATAAAACTGAAATATTTTATTATTTCATTATTCGAATGAAATAATACCAGAAATCCGTGGGGACTTTACACATCTCTGTCCAGCCATGTTTTATTTTCACAATCTCAGAAATCCAATCGATATCTTCGCCCATTAAAAGTCACAGACCACTTATAAAAAGTCCATTTCTTGCAAACCTCAACGTTCTTGATTAAGCCAGGTCAGGCAAAACATCAAATTAAATAGAAGAAATCATTTGTCCAGCATGGCATCTGCTATTGTTATTTCACTCTCATCGTAAAATAATTTGTCATATAATGTTTGATATAAAATTGTTTCTGCAATATTTTTGAAATAAGACAATTTATGACAAGATTAAAATTGACTGAAATAGTCAGAAAATAAAGTCACTCTCATCACATAGAAAAACTTGCCAGTTTTCTTGTGTAGTGTACAATCATTCCACTGAATTTCCATCCAAATATTTATACTGTTATAGTCCTACTCTCAAACCAAAATGGCTGACCAAGTGTTGCTAATCCAAATGTTTGTATTTTTTTAGAAACTACCAACCAAAACTGTCAGCATAGGTTTCTTTAGTTTTTAGGTTGGTCTGGCTAGCTATATACGTATCTTGCATACAAGCTGCACCAACGGAGTTAAAGACCTGAAAATCTAAACATTTATTTCTTACATCTAGAAAATTTTGTTTTTTGAAAATACCCCCAATAGGCTTTAGTAGGGGGGTTCAATATACAATCTAAGTTTACGCTAAATTGATTTGTTAGTTTGCACAAATTTGTTATTTGAAAATTCAGACTTTTTAATGATCACTACCCAAACTAAAGGCGAGATAAGTAACTTATCCATTAATCACCTCTTTTCCAATTTCTTAGTTTATCACCTTAACACAGCATGTGGCTCAAATATATTGGTACGGTGTCAGTTTCTATTAAGTGACTAACCAGATCTGTTTATTTTTACTTTTCAAATTTGTGAGTCCCATGTTACCGATTCCAATACTTTTTCTTCTTCTTTTGAAAAAAAACAAAAAAAAAAACCGCATCTGAATTGGTAACATCTGGTCTCTGTAGACAATGGAATGACACTGGAGTGTCCTATCCAGGGTAATATGGAAAAGAAAAGTGTAAGACATAAATATATGATTCGGTATACCTTCGGAAGTTCAATTTTGGGACACTCCTAGTTTCATGGTCCAGCCTTTCGTTCAAGATCGAAGTGTAGTATCAGTTCTTATCACATCAACAAAACGGCAATGATTTTCAATTTTAAAAGTAATACTTTTGTGGACCCTCAAAGGTATGCAACCAGGAGGAGGAAGCAGCGGCAAAAGGAGGGGACTCTTACTAGAACAGAAAGGATTCAGGAGAGGAACTAAAGGGGGAGAACAACTTGCTCTACGTTGATCAGGTGATTTTGAGAGAAGGAAAAATGTTGGAATGGATTGATTACAAAAAAGCATACATGATCCCACGCAGCTGCATAATCGAATGCCTTAAAATATTCATGATAAGAGAACCAGTAGTGAGATACATAGCCAACTCAATGAAAGACTGGGAAATGGATTTAATAGCTTCAGGAGAAAACTTAGCAGCACTAAGTATAAAGAGGGGAATTTTCCAAAGAGACTCTCTGTCCACACTATTTGTACTAGCCATGATATCACTGAACATATTACTGAAAAACAGCAAAGAATACCGATTCTCCAAAATGAAGGGAAAAGTCAACCACCTCATATACTTGGACGGCATAAAGCTATTTGCAAAGAACTGAGAAGAGCCCAAAATATTGTTCAACACAGTAAAAGATTATATTGGGATGGAGTTCAGAATACAAAAATGCGCATCAATGGTAAGGCAGAGAGGAAGGTCTACAGCTGCAGAAGGGATCAAATTATTGGACAACAAAAGAAAGAGCATTAAATATACAGGAGAGAATGAAAAAAAAAATGGAATACCTAAGGAAGACAAGAAAAATATTAAAGACCAAACTAAATAGCAGAAATTTGACAAAAGAACACATGGACAGTGTCGGTAGTAAGATACACAGGCCCATTTCTTGGATGAACAAAGAAAAATCTCCCATCAATGGACCAGGAAGCTTATGGAAATGATCAAGGCTCTACAACCTCGAGATGATGCAGATAGACCGTATATGAAGAGAGAAAAAAGTGGCAGAGGGCTAATCAACATAGACGACTGTGCCTAAAAGGCCAAAACAGGATCAGAAAAGCACGTGCAGGCAAGCAGCGAAGATATCATACAAAACGCAAGAAGCTGTGCAACAAAGAACAAAACAAGTAGCAAATGAGAGAGTAGTAAAGCAGACACCAAGGAAATAAAAATGAGAACAAAACAATAACTTGGACAATTCGAAAGACAGATACAAAATATTGCAGGCAGGAAATCATGGACATGGCTTCGAAAAGGAAACCTGAAGAGAGAAACAGAATCGCTCATCATTGCAGCCCAAAAAACCTGCATTAGGACAAACTATGATCATAGATGAACTAAATAAAGAGAGCAAGAAAGTCGGCTTACACATGAACTTCAGCAAGACGAAGATCACGTGCAACAACCACATCGGAGATAAAAACACTAAGATCAAAATCGAGGACACACAACTGGAGGAAGTAGATCACTACATCTACCAAGGACAACGAATCTCTATGAGATCCTCAAAAGAAGAAGAAATCAAGCGAAGAATCATGCTAGGATGGCAAGCCTTTGGCAGAGCAAGCTCAACCTTCAAAAATAAGAAGATCCCATCAATCCTAAAAAGAAGGGTGTATAACCAATGCATCCTCCCAATAGTCACTTATGGAGCTGAAACATGGAATCTAACCAAGAGACAGATCCGCAAATTGAGAACCATGCAACGTGCACGTGAAAGAATTATGCTGGGCCTCACATGGAAACACCACAAGACAGCACAGTACATCCGAGAAAAGACAAAAGTCAGGGACATCATAGAATCCATAAAAAATCTCAAATGGTGATGGGCTGGTCATGTTGCAAGAATGACGGACAACCGATCGACATCACGACTCACGACATGGATCCCCCGAGATCACATGCGCAAATGAGGCCGGCAGAATATTAGATGACGAGCTAGACAAGTTCAGAAAGTACTGGCTCCGTGACGCCCATGATAGAGAAGTGTGGCGAATCCTGGGGAAGGTCTATGTCCAACGAAGGACGTTAAAAGACTGATGATGATGTTGACAGAACCCATACAAACAGCAAATATATGGAGAAATGGATAAGACTGCAAGCACATAACCAATGAATGCAGTAAACTAGTTCAAAAGGTATTCAAGAACAGACATGACAGTTATACACAGGTAACTAAACAAATGACTGAAATTCAACCATGCAGACAAATGGTACCACACCAAAACAGAGACAATCCTAGAAAATAGAAGCCACAAATTACTCTTGGACATCGACATCCAAACTGACCACCCTATCAAAGCGAGAAGACCTGACCTGGCAGTCGTGGACGACAGACAGAGAATCTGCCGAATGATATACGAGGCTGTGCCTGCAAGTCAGAGAGTGAATATAAAAGATAGGAAAATACTAAGATTTGGCAAGGTGTTGGACATGAAGGTCATGGTAGTACCAATGATAGAAGATGCACTCGGGACCGTCCCAAAGGCACTGGAAACGAGATAGGAGTAGCTGGACATAAGAGGAAGGATTGGGTCTGCCGACTTGAACACTACTAAGATCAACACATCAACACGAATACCGACAAAGAGATACAACTTCCAGTCGTCACTCAGCTTTCAGTGGCAACCACCAGGCAACTGGTACGAAGAAGATGACGATTATTATTATCATTGCTATAATAATGGTAACGTTTGCTTTTGCAGCAATCACGAAATTAACGATCAAAAGCAGTTAAAAGATAGTAAATCTGCAAGTGATGGCACAAATCACGCTATGGTACTTTTGGGGCTAGTCCGAGAGTCCCCGTCTCGACGTTGTCAAAAGAACACCAAAACAATTTAGAAAGAGACAAGACGAAAACAAGAGTAGACACCCGTGACCACCAAGAGAGTCGTTTGCTCTCGTCATTTAGATAATTCTTTATTTGTTATATGTCAAGTTTAAAGATATTTATTAGTTTTCATGTAATTTTCCCCGCACCCAATAATTATATTTAATAGCGGTATGCGCTGAAGCCACTGCCGACGTTCCTATATTCACTTCCTCGTATTTTGAATGAAAGAAACAACTTTGGACTTCTTGGTGCATCCATACTTGAATTCAATGAGTTGCTTTGAGCATGACTGAGCATAATTTACAAGCCTTGCTCATTTATGCCAGCAAGGTTTTCACTCCGGTAGGCTATCAATGAACGATTACGACAAAGACATCCGCGTCAAAGGGTGATTTTTGCTATCACGATGATTGTATGACAAGAGAATCACCAGACATTACACACAAAGTTGAAATGCTGGTTTTCCTTAAACGAGTAGTATATATATTTCAGTGAAATTGCGAAACTAATGATTTCGGGAAATCCCTGAACATTTTATGAAATCCCTTGTTTCACAATCAGTATATCAATAGTTCAGAGGCTTGTGAAGTTGACCATTACTAGTATAATGAGTTCAGTCCTCACTTGGTGCCCCACAACTGTGGCCTTGTGTTATACTAAGCTGTAAACACACTGTGAATACTGAAGCAAAATATACTTTATAGTAAATATCTTAGTTTAGCTTATTTTGGCACAAGGCCACAATGATTGGGCATCCAGTGAGTCATAGAACACACCATTATTAATTATTGCGTTAAATTTAAAAAACAGACAACAAATCTTTTAAAAAAATAATAATTAGTTAAAATGAACACCCAGTCGTTCATTAAAGTCCAGAATCACTGAATCGAAATTAATAGCTTGCAAGCATTTTGCGCCGATTCCTCAAAAATGTGGGAACCGTGGCATATGCTACATTTGCCGCTTAATTAATTTGACACAAGGTGTAACAATCTTTAAACAAAAATATTTTGTTGCGAAAAAATTTGTAGAGGCTTCTATAATAAATAAACTGAAGTCTGCTTTTTTTCTCGACTACCCCCGCCCCCCAAAAGTGTGATAAACACTGCCATTATCTACTGTGCACATCATTTATTTAGTTTGTTTACCCGAGTCTAATTTACTACTTATTTATTGTGTTGTTGGGAATGTGATCTCGGTAATTTTCCCTGAACAAGTACTGTGAAATGATTTCCAACCGTGCATTATATAAAGGCAGTGGTTCTCAAACTTCATTGTACGAGATGACACTACACTAAGAAATATATTTGACTCATGTGGCCCACAAACAAGGCTTAGTGCGGAGTCTTTTGCATATGTTATAAAGGGTCTCCAAATTAGGGAAATACACACAAATCTTAAGCCACCAACACTTTTTTACTAGAAAAGTAATTGAATATTTTCATTATAGTCAAAAAGTATTACTTTATACTTACTTTTTTTTTTTATCTTAGTGCAGTGGCTATTACTTCAGTCACAAACACCTTCATATTTATGCGTTGTGTATGTATCATAGATACCATACTTCCATTAATTACTGTATTGAAATATCTCTTAAAAAGCTAAAATCGCTATCCTTGAACTCAAAGTTGTTCAAAGAAGATGAAAGCTCTATAGTACTATAGTAATTGAGCAAGTGTAGAGGCTTTGAATTGGAATTGATATCTTGCAAGCATTCAGCACAGGACCCCTTGAAATTGTAGATCCCATTGCATCTGCTGCATCTGCTACACAGTTAAAATCACTACTGCTCACCAATTGTAAAATGAAATGGATTAGATAAAAACATTTCTTTAAGCAATGAGAAAGTTTTATATCAGCATTCTGAGATACGCACACATCAACCCTTTTCTCTTTCATTTGTCACTAAAGTGGTTGAAGTCTCACAAAATCTAGCAATAAGTATTAGATTGGCAACTCTGTGGCGCATGCAGAACATACACAACACCTGTACTACACATTCAAGGTTCGAAATAAATGTGTGTATTAGGTGGAAAACTCTTGGGAGATAGTTTGAAAACGACTGGAGAGAATGAAAAATTAACCCCTTAATCATTTAAGGCCCAGAAGAAACAAATTTTGTTATAAACCAGAATAAGCAATCGTTACGCTCAACGTTTTAAAATAGCTACAGTTCCGGTTGCAGAATAACAGATACTGATAACCCTAACTAAAAAATCCATTCCTCTAACGATATGATCAATATTCTTGGTGAATCCCCTCACGATATATCATACCATGCAAATGTCACCAAAGGCGAATTCCACCACGGTGCAAATTTGTCATGTGTGTACACATAAGCACATACACACGGTCTACATGAAGACATATATACTACATAAGCTCACTTTCCTACTCTGTCAGTCTCCCACTACGCCAGACGATGGGTCTGAGTTTAGACTGGTTGCCAACCAAGGCTGAGGGAGAAGAGATAGATTTATGCCTTTCCCAAGGGTATTATTGGAAAGAGAACGCAAACACTCATTGTTGAAGTTTGAACCGTTTACCCATTCCATTTTCTGTGCTGCTAATCACGATTCCCTTTATAAACACTAGGGCTGTGCCCGTTTCAAAGGTGCATATTTGGACAGGACTGGACTTTCGTGGAGCAGCCTACCATAATAGTCAGGTAAAATAAATTTCCATCTGTCGTAAGAAAGTACAGCTTGGTATTATTTCAGTTTCTTCCTTTCAGTGTTGCCAATTTATATATTTTCTAATCTAAATTTAGATCTATAATTTTAGACAAAAAAAAAAAAACAGATCAAAGTTTTTTTCTATTTGTTTTTATTAGATTTCTTGAAAACAGCTGATCCAAACCACTCCAAACTCGACACTGCAATGTATGCTGACTGATGTGGTTGCCCTTAAGCAGGCCACGGCAACAACTGTAACTGCCTGCGTTTCACATATCACAAGTTTCTCCTTGTCTCAGAGTTTTTCGAGGTTTGGGCAACCTGTGAAAAAACAAAGACTAAGTGGTGTCGCTCACTATTTTATCCATAGCTTGGGGTCGGATTCATACCTTTCCCAAAAGCATTATGGCCAGTCTCCGTCGGAGTTTGAACTTGACTCGCCCAGTCTATTTTCCGTGCAGAGCAATATACATGGCGAATATCAACTTTGTATGTTGGCCAGTTGTCCAGCTATTTTAGTGTATAAATGCACGCATACCCACAGAAATTTGTTGAATTATTGTTAGAGATAATCCCAGTAATGTTGCAGCCATTATCCAAGCTAAAGAGAAAGTGCTTCATCTTCTGCAAAACGGTATTAATACAATGACTTAATCGAAACTTGTCAACGAAGTTTTCTAACAAAAACAAGAATCTATGTTAATTTAGAACAGAGTTTTCCAAACATCGGTGACACTTTAAAACAAATCTTTTCGCAACACATTACTTATGTTTGGTTAGCTAACAGAGGAAAATTATCTCTTGAGAAATATACAAAATTATACCTAATCACGCGACACACCTAAAGATTATTTGCAATACGCCAAAGTATCGTGACACACGGCTTGAAAAGCTTTTAATCAGAATCAAGTAATGCATGTTAATAATACGATCAAATTAGCATAAGATTTAAAAAAATCATCCCTATGATTACTTTTAGATTCTGTGATTTAGTTTAATAACCTTGCTCTTAATGTTAGAGCGTAATGAATGCTTATTGTCTTTATATTGTATGTTGATAATAGCTGTTGGTGAGAAGTGGTGAGAAGATGTAGTCGTAGACAAAGGATTTTGCTTCCAAGTGGTCTGATGTCAGCGGTGACGTCACTGGAAATGTTGATGAAAGAAGGGAGACGTATAGAGAACATGCGCACCAAGTACAAAAGTGGACGCTGATATCAAATGGAGTGAAAAAACATTCAAATATTTAGAAAAATGAGAGATACGTTCAAGGCACAAATGAAGAATGTAAATGAAATACATGGAATGGAAACATTAATACATTAATTGTATAAAGAAGAGAAGAGTAGAGGTCTATGAGGTTTTGGTTATTCCTAGGCGTAAACACGAAATATAGAAAAAATAAGAATTTAAGGGACACGTGACATAATGGGTCTAATGTCTTTTCGTCTAACTATCGAATGGAGCCTGGTGAGTCGTCTGTTATAATGAGTGATATAGTAGACCAAACTAGATTATAAAAGTTAACCGGTTCGAAAAACGGAGCAAAGAAGCGTTCGGTCACAGGCTTTTAAAGAGGGTCATCAAAGGAAGTGACGTTTTAGATACTTAGCTAAAAGAAGGGTTTCGTATCTAATTCTTGATTAAAATATAGGGGTCGCTACAAGAGTAACTCCGGAAGGTGTTTTGGTAATCAATGATGACAAGAAACGAGGTTAACATCAAAGCATTTAAATCAGTGTTTCTCAACCTTCCCAGTCAAAGTTCCCCATGACACCTATCTGCATGTCAACACCCCCTGTATTTTGAATATGAGAATTACTAAACGCAGAATAGAGACGTGGTAGCTTGTCATTATAAAGAAAAACATCAACATTGAATTCAAAGGTTTTATTAAGGAAAATGTTATAAGTATATTAACTAAATTATGAGAAGATTCTACTAAACAACAACCACTTGTAAATCAGAATCAGACGAATATGGATCTCCACGACATCCCCTAGAAGTTCTAACGCCCCATTAAATGTCCTTAATCACCTCAATGTCCCCTTGAAACAAACGAACGCTCCAAGAGAGGAACGCTAAACTTTCGAGTTATTTGCTTTTATTCTCCAACTCCCAACTAACGAGGAGATGATATAATCGCCAATAAAATATACTACAGTACACATCATGACCCTTGGGTCAGACTAAGATGAATAAATACCTGTCATAACTTTTTATTTTCTTGTGAAACCTTGATTAAAGTTGTGATCGATCATCAATCTTTGATACTCCTGAAATTCGCACACCTGGCAGTTTGTTCCTAAGTACGAGTTATTCTTAACCTGGGGAAACCTGTACTGTAAACTTAAAAGTACATGATTTTGCCAATTTTTTACGTATTGAAAAGGTTATTTTTATTCAATTATTAAAATAAATGAAAACTGGTGACAGACTTCCTATCTAAAATTAAGAGAAAAAAATATTTTTCCCATTGCAAGACAATATTGATTAGTCCAGCTCAAGCAAGAAAAAACAACAACAAAAAAACAAAACAATGAAAAACAAAACAAAACAAGCAAACTATGTATAGCCAGTTTCGCACCTAGATTGAGACCTGTTGTGAAATTTCTTTCTGGGTCACCAATTTTACTTGCCAACGGCGGGATTGACAAGCATAATTACTGACGACGTATCAGTGAAGAGGAAAAATGGATGAACATTTACAGCTAATCTCAAAACAATATTGCCATAATTTATCGAGAAGAAAATGGTAAAAAGAATACACACATCAAAATAGATTTATTAGCTATACGAAACGAGCAGGGCTTATAGTAGTAATAGTTTACCCGTGACGTAAAAAAATTACTGGGTTATTTATGTATGGATATGCACTAAGAATCATAAAGGTAATTTATTTTCAATATTTCAAGTATCCTAATTGTAAGTTTTTCAAGTCACAACTAAACATTAAACATTTCCTTCAGTCATTTATACACTCCTTTTTCTTTTAGTTTTAAACATCCAGTTATTCTCTGACAGTCTTCATTATGTCACAGCAGACATCTTGTTTTATTACAACCCGTTGTTCTATTAGCTATGTTGATATATTTCACATGAACCAATCCACTATAACAGAATCCGAATACGATATACAACCATACAATTAAACATTAATTTGCATATATGGCTCTTTTATGGATAGATGGATATATACATTGCATTTTATATATGTAGATAACGCGGATTAGCATTGCAGTGAGCTTTGTGCATCATTTTTTGTTTTTATGACTATTTTTGTACTATAAACTCGACATTTTTACTATGTCATCAGATCAGGATTCAATTTTACTACGTTAGTTGCACCCCCTTTAGCGCTACAGAGTACAGACAAATTTTATCTATTATATGTGCAGATGGATAGAAAAATATAAAACATTCATACTAGGCACAAAGAGCCGTTATCTAAGAGGCAATTATTGTGCAAGGAAGCATTTAGCATTATGCACACGAGCTTGAGAAGTGTCCAATAAAAAGGGCCATTAGAGCGTTTAGGATTGAACTCAAGGATTTGCGAAGTGATGTTTAAAGCAAGGGGTCGGCAACAGGTAGACTGCAGCCCACAAGTGGACCATTGACATCTGTGGGTATCGGACCTTTTCTAAAAAAATTGAAGGTTATGATTTGAGAGCCATCTTTTGTTTTACGATAGGTTCAATTTCTGTTTATTTCTGCTTGTGTTTTGGACATTAATTTGCAGATGTAGATGATTGCTGCTACAATAACTTTCCAAAAATTTACAGAGATCAATGAGTAACCATAATCTTCACACAGCGATGCTTGTCTATCTTAGAAGTATCGATTGACTGCTATTAAAGTGACAGTGTATAATAAATGAATATAAACTCTTGAGGCAGAATCTTATTACTTTTTTCGTAAAGAGGAAATATTTGAAGTTCATAGGCTGCAGATGCAATTATTTTTATATTTAAGGTATATGATATACGTGTGGGTCATGGGGAAAAACTTTAAAAAAAATCAAAAGTAGGCCATAAACAAACAATAAAAAAAAGGTTATTGATCCCTGGTCAAAAGGATATTGAAAAAGGCAATGGGTCAGAAACAGGACATGAGCTACGAAGAGGATTGTAACCTCCAATGTGAAGGGGGTTTACTCAGTTATGTCGAGTCGAAGAGTGAGTAAACTATCATTTATATACTCAAAACATGGACATAGTTCAAAGCCATTTCCTGTTTTCCAATGAGCTCTAAATTTTCTCCTAGTTAAGCTTATACAAGTGCCTATTTAGGTATAAATTTGTGAGAAAACAGAGTCCTATTGTTCAGTACATATGCATAGTTAAAATGTATAAAATATCCGTACCTTTCATAAACAAATCACCGTAGCTCGTGCGTGTACCATAACTAATTATCTTGAAAAAGAAAATTAAAAACAAATCTATTATCTAAAATACCAGCACAAGATTTGGGCATCGTTGGTCCAATATGACCATAGAGACACAAAATACATTTTCTGTGGAAAAAATGTTTTTAGACGGTGCCTAGTAGCGCACTCACGCAAATTTCCAAAATTTCGGATTTCAGCCCCCAAAATGTGACAAAAAGCGCCCGGACACCCCCCACCCACACACACTGATAAGGACATTTAAGAGAAGAATCTGTAGCCTAATTGACTTCTTGGTCGGCCATTTGTGGGGCTACGGTGAATCGATATCATTTAGGTCATTGCAGAACGGTGGAAGTTATACAAAAAGTTAATAATACTGACTTTGTCCTTCCAGTTCTGTTCACAACGCCTCTATTGGTAAATGTCCAATAAAGACGCTTAAAAAAGAAATTCCCACAGAAAGACTGTTGGTCAGGGAGCAAACGATGGTGGGACAGTCTTCAGAGAAAAACCTGGGACCATATGTCGGTCTCTCCTCCATAACAGCTGGGCATTGACCGCGCTGGGAAACAGACTCTGCGAGTAAGTTCCAGTAGCGTATATATAATTAGTAAATTACTGTGTAGAAACTTCAACAAAGATGCCTCCATGTAATTTCTTCTGTTCATTTGATTTCAGATCTACTAATTACGACTTTGCCGTGAAAGCCAATTACTAATATAATTATAGAGATATGGAAGTTCGGTTCGTTGTCAGCATGCTATCAACTGATTAAATGATTTGTCTGAAAACAAGGGAAATAATACAGAAGGAGATAAGATGAAAGAAAAAAGATCTTAATGAAGTTGTAATTGGGCGGTTTGAATTTGTGCTTCATTTGAATAATAACAGCCATTACTGGATCCCATTCAATATTTTCTGTCAATCAATCCGTACGAAGCTTTTTGCTTAACCTTTTTGCCACTCAAAAGTAAATAAACAATCTATCCTAATTAGGGTTGCCATAACTGAACATTAAAGATAAAGAGGACATTCCCAGTCACTATCATAGTTGTCAAGACACATGAATAATATAGCGACAGTGGCTATATTATACTTGAAAAATTGCTAAAATGCAGAGTAAGAAAAACAAATGCTATTGTGTGGAAAAGAGCCATATGAAAAAAGGAAAAGGCTTGTTACTGGTTTGTAAACTAAAATATTCGAAGGGGGGTGACAACTAACGCTGACTTCGATGGATGCTGTATTAAAGTTTGGTGTTGCAAGTGACAAAAAACGATTAAACATTTTTTTTTTGATAATTATTAAATTGGAAAGGATTTACACAGGCAACTACTAATAAAATTTCTTCGAACAAAAATAAACTTAACCCTAAAATTGAATCATATTTATAAATTACATTTTATAAGATACATTTTTAAATGGTCAAGTTTTCTGCTTTCATTTATTCCTTGATACATTAGCAGCAGTTGCCTACGTCAACGTTATTTTCCATCTCCATTTTGATGTTTTAATTTGCCAATTAGTAACACACTTTCACTGAAAAAAAATGGTAGACACTTAACGATTCATGTATAGCTGTAATAGCAATATGAAAAAAATCATTCGTGTGGCTAAAGGACAAGAAAAAGCTGTACATAGAACTACTCGTGAGTTCTAAAATCTTTGAGTTGACAATACCGTACAGACATTTTCCCCCTCTCCCTCAACATATCTAGTCATTGATGGAAGCAAATTTCCGGACTTGAAAAAATCCTTCCTGATGAAGATTTTGAGATCGAAAAGGAGGACATTTTCTTGGAAAATACATGCGTATCACAACCTCAATTTTGATCTCAAGTTACCAAATATTTGACCAGTTGTCGATGATGTTGACCTAGCAAATCTGTAGATTGGTGAGTTTAGTAATCCTTGCTTATTTGATCCTGAAATACCATAGCATATAGATTGTCAGAAGTTATCCCCTTGTTTGCAAAAAGATTTATCAATTCCAGCTAACTTTATAGCGGAAGGTTTCATGTATGCTTCAGATACTGTTCTTCAAATTTAACAAATCGTTCTCGCAATCCTAAGCCGTTGTATGAATTTTTAAGTGTACATAGAATTTTCAGCTATAAAGTTACCAAGAAATGGGGGGGAAAATGAAAAATCTAGTCATTTTTAGCCATCTAGGGATAATCTGTGGCAATCTTTTTGCTGCTTTTTTCAGGACCAAATAAGCAAGGATTACAGCGATTTTTCAATCTATCCGCAATCATATAATTTTGCATAAATTCTTGGATGACATTAAGGTTCAAATTGAGTTTTCCTTCGATTTGAAGGAAAGTCTAATACGGCTCTTAAAAGGATTGAAGTCTGTCTTCTCTAAATTCTTCAAACAGTGACAGATTTTGCCGTTGAAATGAGAAGTTCCATGTTGGAAACATTGAAGGACAGTTTCAATCAAACCATTGTTTATAAAAAGTAGGCTTACGTGAAATTTGAAGCCTTTAGAACGGACAAGTTTTTGTAGTTCAGAATGTACGTACCGTATTTGATGACAAAAGACCTTCTTTTGTCCCATCCCATCCAAAAGCCCAAAACTTGAACGTAATCTTCGTTGTCCAGGCCCACATTGGCCAGGATTCGGAAGGGAGGGGATGACCCCCCCCCCAAAAAAAAACACACACACCCAAACTGAGTGTTTAATTCAGAGAGGAATTCAGAGTTTGTTTGTTTTCAATATTCTCTCCTGAAATAATGGAAAGATGTTAGGCACAGATCTTGAGGGAGTGGGATCCAGACCTCCCCGCTTGGGGTAAACACAATCGATTTGAAAAATATTTTGATAAAGAATTTTATAAAAAAAACACAACAAACAAATAGTCCCAAGTAGTCATCAATTAGCCTTAAAAACAAAAGAATTTATATCCATGGACGAATCAGAGAGATTGAGTGGAAGGAAAAAAAAAAAAAATTGGTCCCCCTCGTCCCATCCACTACTGAGAATCTTGGATCCGCCCATAGGTCTTATAGGCCATTAGATATGGAAGTCATCATAAAATGTAGACTTACATCAAATTTGAGGCCTTTAGGACAAACTCAGCTTTTGTAGATTAGAATCATCAACTTGCAACTCACATTTGAAAGATTTAAAATTCAGACAAGTTAAAGAAGCGAACAAGTAGTTCAATACTTATAGGAATTTGTTGAATGTGCCGATGAAACAAAAATATCAAGCAGCCTGAATAATGGAAATAAAGAAAACTCATCATCACGGTGAATAATCGAACAACCGTAATGTCAAAATTTGAAGTCATGTAAAAAATATCGGTCAAAAAATAAATATGGTCAGAATAAATTCTATCTATAACATCACTGGCATTTTCGAATGGAAAACATCAAAAATAGAGTAAATAAACATCTAGAAACTATATCCGTCAAAACAAGGTCCAAGAAGGAGAAAAAAAGCATTATTCCCCAAAATTTAGATGTTTAGTGGAGTACTGATGCCAATTTTCAAATCCTTAGACAAAACGGTATGGCAAGGAGCGCTGGAACACACGATCATATGCAAAAGGATAGAACCCTTCACCATCTTAGGTGGTTACAGTCGTTCAATTTTAATTTTTGAAAGAAAAAAAGGTAATCCTCGGTTTGACGTACGTAAACCCATGACGGTGTTTAACCAGCTTACAAAAAGCTACCGAAGAATAATTTCTTTTATTTAATAGCATAAATGAATAACATATCCATCGGAAATTGATGTAATACTGGAATTAAAAACCAGTCTGTTGTCCTTTATCAGATAGCACACTGTGAATTCTTCAAGAGACGACGGAAAGTGTTCATTCAATATGACAAACTGACGTTTTAATTTTTGAATCTAGAAGAATATATGGTGCAAGGTCTAATAAAGAATAGAAGACAAGCTTTTAATTTCATTATTCCGTTTATTTCTGATGAATATGTTGTTTTATTATGCTTTTCAATAAAAATAATTGGAGCTTTTGAATGACTTTAAAATCTTTTGTAAGATAAACACCGCCATAGGTTTATGAAAATTATATTTTTGGAATCTCTCTGCTGGTTAAACACCATGATAAGTTTATGTATCCCAAAGAAAAGATTACTACCCAACCTGCTAATCTTTATATATTTTTCGTTTTTTGAGAAAATAAATGATAATAGAAAATAGCAAAACGCAACAAGAGCTTGAAGGTCTTTTGGGTAAAAATGTTGGATTGTTTAAAAGAAATTTCAAAGAGTAGAAGGCAGACTATGTAGAAGCCATAATTGTAATACAGGTGGTCACTACCTCCGGTAAGAGGGCGGAAATAATAAGTGCTGATTAGAGCATAATGGTTACGTTGTAAATAGAACCCCCTTCATAAAACTTTAATGATATATATTTTTGCTAAAATCCAACAATTCCTGGGTGATTGAAAGCACATAAGTTGAAAGAAAAATGTAAATGTAATTCTGTTAAACAAATGGCGTTCTTTCTCTCTCAAAGATGGGCGATCGCCATTTTGGACATTGAAAAGTTTGATTAGGGCACAGCTTTAAAGGAAAAAAAATAAGTAGATCAAAATGTCTGGAACATATTTGATACACACGGCATTTGAGGCTAGTTGCTAGAATCCCTGGGTGCTTTGAGGGATTATCTACCCCCAGTACCCAGGGCGTCGGATGCGATTTGGGACAGCTTTTCAGATAAGTCATTTCACGACATATATATTTTTTGTCTATTGTGAGCTTGAAGAGTCTGGGCAAAAGAGCAGATAACAATCCTCAACCTGTGGGTTGCAGACCTCCGAGGGACAACAAAAGGTATTACAACGTTTAAAATCGAAAACGAGAAATTATTGGGGTTTCGTTGACATGGAGAGAACAGCTACTATATTTTGATCTAGAACTTAAAGCTGCGAGGGGCTGGACTGCGGAACTAGAATTACCCCCCCCCTCAAGTTTTATTATTGCAATACGTTTTTAAGGGGTGCTAAAATAGTGTGGCGGATACCAAGATGCACTTTCTTTCATAGAGGGTACGCAGCCGCCCCATGTGTAAAGGAAGCATCGAAAATACTAATGTACACGCTATTAAACCAGTTTGGTTTCCAGGGTCCCAAGCCTACCCAGCCTAATAGTTGATTCGCAACTGTCGGAGATTCGTTTACTTTCAGTATTTTTATCCAAAAAGGCATAGAAGAGGGCAATTGCTTGGATGAGGTTCGCAAAGAAAAGTGAGGTAAGTAGCATAGTCGATTACGCTTTCATCATTTACAGCGACCTTACTAGTTACCCACCTTTTTTCTTAGCGAACCTCATCCAAACAATCACCCTTTTTCAAATATCCAGGAGGTCGAAAATCTCTGGATGGACCTCAAAAATAAATTACGACCGCAGTTTGGCACGTCAAGAGGAACTCTTTCGGTCGAACCTTAACGAATTCATATTCTGACAAATAAATCAATAGATTTTAACTTCTTGCGTTAATGTATTATCAATATTTTGTATATACTTCTGGGGGTCTTCTGTTAGTATGTTTACAATCATATCTTCCGTATAAGCAAGGATTATAAAAATACTTTTATGGGAATAAAAACATAAATCTTACTTGCATTTGTTTCTTTGGCTCAAACTTTGTTGTTTTAAGACATTTCCAAAGATTGCACCGCTCTATCCGCCATGGTCACGAAGAAGTCTCTCATTTTGGTAACTGAACAAGTTATCGTCTGTTTCAATGATTTTTTTATTTTGATGTACGCATGCGCAAATATGATTCTCAAGCTCGTCTCGTGTTTTTCGTAAGTTCGATACTCACTAAAAGCACTACTACTGTAGCCTTGTGTCATATATCTTTATTTTTAAAGCGATTAAAAAAAATAGTTATACAACCAGATACTGCGATAAATTCGTCTGATATATCAGCAATAGTATTTGTTGTAGTTTTGATTTCTGTGCAGTGGCTATATATTACGTATAGATACCGCACTATCAATAATTTCTGTATTAAAATAGTTACTTCAGTTAAAGGTGATAATTGACTTAAATCACAAATCTTGAATACCCATTTGTTCAGTTTAAAACTGAGTTGTGGACGATACAGTACTACAGTAATAAAGCAAGTGCAAAATTACTGAATCGGAATTGAAAGCTGGTAAATATTTAGTGCAGGGCGCTTGATATTGCGGGTACGTAGTAAATTTGGCTCTGAGTGGAAGGCGTCTCTTGAGGATTGATTCATTTTAGGATGTGGTCCCTGTTCTGTTACCCACAGCCGGTCATCCATGACTGTGATGGTATGAAAAAATATCTAGTTCCACTAGCCCCCCCTCCCGCCATTGCACTTGACGAAGTAATGCCAGAGCATTCTCTGATGTCTGTGAAGAGTCCAAAAGGACAAAGCCGAGGGAATTACATATTTTTCATATCTACCAACATGTATGCTTGTGGGGCCCTCGGTAAACTCAGTCCTCTGCCATATGTCACTCTTTTGAGGAAGAGAATAAATCCCAACTTTGGCAGAAGGCTACATTCACGGTGTGTTTAGATGGGCACAAATCAATGCCAGTGTTTTGTGAAACTAGTAGAGAAACCCTTGCTCAAAGACTGGTACATCAGATCGTTAAATATTCGGAAGCGTACGAACCTATTTCGGCGTCGTTGCTATGATGACAAGTTTTCAGTCATTACGCCCGATGCCTTCCTCGTACCAGTCGAAAATTTGTTGTTGCAACAAAGATATACATATTCTCGGAATAAACATACGACTTGATCGTTTCATAACTAGAAATACCTACTTTACCGATTTTATTTTGACAGATTTGTCATTCGAAATAACCTGGCTTTTTCTTTAGCTCCCACCAAAAGCTAGCGTCCATAATAAGTACGGAAGCCTAAAAAGAGGGGAAAAGATAGTTGGATTTTCTTTTTCCCATCGACTCGAAACTCAATTAGTACTGTTTGTTTGAAGTCGAATTTTAACAACAATTTGATCTTGGAGAATCAAAACATTTAAACTTAGTCTGGTAGAGCTTCTTTTTAATTTGTGTTCCAGATCAGTTTGTCAGATTTTTGCACCTTCGCTACTCTAATACTTTCCAAATTTTTGAATAAGAAAAAAACATTAGTAAAACGCAGTTTTCGAAACTTCGAATATTCCAGCACCCCTTTCATTTATAATATTCTAGTGGACCCCAATTTTTAGCTTTTAGTTTGTAGACAGTAATTTAATGAACTACAGTAATAGGCAACTTTTAACCTTTAAAAATCATCTTTATTTTAAATGGGTTATATTCACTCGAATACCAATACATGGTACGGGTCTGTGTACAATAATTATGCTTTTGATTTTGATAATTATGTTTTCATGACTCGCCCGATGGAGACAGGGGATCTGTTGTGGAGCTTCTGTGTGACGGATCCTCAGTTTTGGGCAGCACCCAGCTTATAGTTGAGCTCAGTTGCCCTTACTTAAAATTTATGGTATTAATTTGAACTCTTCACTGCAGACCTCCAACCAATATCTGATGGAACCCCAGGAATCCCTCAACCATAGTTTCGAAACCACTGGTTTGTCCCGACTGGACCAAAATGTTTCATAACAAGTAGGAATTGATATGCTAAGTTTATTTCGTAAGTCAATCACACACCCCCAGCATTAGGGGTTAAGGTCTTTGTTTTCGTGGACTAACGAAAAGGACATCAAATTATGCTAATATTGTCTTGCCACCATGCCCAAATTAATACCCCAAACTTACTTATCTTTTGAGTTATTGTTTAGAATAGGTAAAGCCGGCATTTTGAATTCGGCTGTTCTTGAACGGTTAAAAATGGTTATTGGGAGCGTTTAAATGTACTTACAATAGAGGAATTAAAAAAACTAAGCCCAAACCTACCTATAGAGCCGACATACCAACTCTAAGTACATTCCATATTGGTTCTAAAGTAACCAGTAGTTTTTTTTTTAGATTGAAAATAATGTTTTTTGATCGACAGTAAAAATCTAGCCAATTTTTAGCCATTCAAAATGGCCAATAGAGTCTATCTGGGTTACTTCTCTTGCAAAATATTTGCATAACATTTAACCTCACCTATTCCAAAGAATTACCATCTTTTTCAGTAAAGCTTTTTTTTTTTTTAAATTTGTAAACTGAAATGGCATAAAGTGAAGAAGGGATCATTATTGATTTATAAAGAAAAAAATATCAAGCATTCCCAGACTCCCCAAAATGGTGATAATGTTTGGCTGAGTCGTAAGAGTTCAAAGGTACAGGAGATTGAGGTATATGAGGGAGAAGAAGACAGTGTGTGCTGTCTCCATAACAGCTCCTTGCAAAACAAATGTTGACTGTTATTTTTTTTTTTTTGTAAAACAAAAAAGTCGAGTAAAACCAATACACACATTTCTTCAAGGCCACCAGCCAGACAGTGTTGGTAAGCTAGCCACTCCCAAAGGTCAGTATGTCCTATCCTGATTGAGCTAGGCTCAGGGAAATATGTACCTATGAACTAATTCTCTCTAACTTCTGAGTTTGAATTTATCTGGGCACATGGTAAAATGTGTGTTGGAATCTGTAGGCAGTTTTGATGAGTTAACCTTTCATTTTCTTCTTTGGAGGGGCAGGAAAGGGCGAGAATAAGGGGTGGTATGACAGGATACTAAGACTCATGACTATTTTCCAGGCTGGCAAATGAAGGATTCTGTGACAAGCGGTGTGTTTTGTAGCTCCCAATGACGGTGGTATTTAGGTAGTCCGGGGGGGGGACACACACACATGGCCATTAGCTAAAAATAAAGTTGTTGAATCAGCCATTTCTTTTTGCTAGATTTAGCCATTTTTTTTGCTCGTTTTTATATTTGGGAAGAAAATGAGGGAGGACAGGAAATGAAGACTAGAGATATAAACAGATATTTGCAGACAGGCTGGCTCAGGTAGGTTTTCTTGAATAGCTGTGAGGCCAGGTAATTATGCATATAATCATGCCACAGGTGAGTTTAATCCTCACCAAGTGCACCATACTTGTGACAACTAATCTAAGCTTGGTAAATGACTAAAAGCTAAATCGGCTTTTAACTGATTTGAACATACTAACTTTGGCACAAGAGTACAACTATGAAGAGAAAAGTAAGAAAGAAATCCATGATTATTGGTTTTTGAGAATAGTATGCTTAACACTCCTTTACGAGTTTGGATCTCCATCTTGTGTATACAATTATGTACAAAAATGATGTATATATCTGTACCTTGTATAAATGAATCACTGTAGCCCGCCCGTGTACCAGTACTAATTATCTAAAAAATAATGGAATAGATCTTTTACTAGAATTATCTTGAGAAAAAAAAGAAGACCTTTTATCTAAAACAACACCAGTACAAGATTTAGGTATTGTTTGTCCAAAATGACCATAGAGACCCCATAATTCACTTTTTTGATAAAACAAAAAAGTGTTTTTAGATAATACCCAGAGGTATAATCTTGCCTGTCTTAGCAGATGCAATCATGGAGTATTCTCTGAGGCATAGGTCAAGTTTTGAGTCTTTGTTGGACCACAGATAAAGAAGATCCTGTTGTCCGAGGAATTCGTGAAGAAGCTCACTGGGAAGGAAGAAAGAGTTTAATACGACTTAATCACAGTGGTTTGAGGCTTCTAAGGCGTTCACAAGGCCAAAAACCATATGGAGCTGGTCGAGATTATAATAACTTTCAAGGTTGTAGTCCCTAAAATGCAATCAGGAGTGCCTGGAGACACTTACAGATATACAGATGAGCAAAGAGAGGAGAAGGAGCCCACTCGGTTGGTTGGACGGGCCATTTGTGGGGCTAGAGTGATTCGATAAGGTTTTCATAAATAATAAGCGCCAGGATTTTTAAGCTCAATATATTAGGAAAAAATGGAGATTACATAGATGAACTACAGTCCCCCTATGGGCATACAAATATCTATCTGTGTCTATGTCTAAATCTTATTTGTAAAGGAGATTAAGACTGACAATCATTACAAATAGAGGTATCCCCAGATTGTTGAAAGTTGGCTTGATGTCAGTATTTTGATTTCAAGAAAAAGGGTGATAAAGTGAAAATAACACATAGTGTTTGTTTTTCAGCAAGCTACAATAGAGACAGGGCACACCCTTTTCCTTTCTCTTCCATGCTCGAGTCTTGTGACTCAGTTATTAGCTGAAGTTTGAACTGAGAATTTCGCTGTATAATCTTTGATCCGTTTGATAGTCTGGTCAAGATGGTGTAATTGTTAGCAAACCTAGGTCATAGGTTCGATTCTCAGTATGAGCAAAAAGTGTGGAAAACTCTGCTCGAGACAAATTTCCATCTCCACTCAGCAGCTAATTGAGTACACTCCAAGCTGTGTGATTGCTGTGGAAGGCATGTTACAGTCGTGTCCAAGAATAAAAAGTGAGCATACCTTTACCCATCTCCTGAGATGTTTTGCCAACACGGAGGATTATGGCTAACTGAAACCCCAAATGGATTACACATTCTACAATGTAGCGGAGGAAGTGTTTTTAATAAATGGATTAATGGAGAGGCATAGGGTTAAGTGCACTGTTAAGGGAGGAGATTATGTTAAAATGATACTTTTAGTGTGAAATGAATCATCAGGCTACGGACATCAATATACATTGTCAGCCCTTTATTAAAGCCCTCCAAAAATCATGACAGATTAGGCTCACAAGAATTGCGCAAGTGAAAAAACAAAGTCCAATCAAATTTTGTGGAATGGGCTTAGGAAGAATTAATTAAATTTTGGGGCAGATCCAGGCATTTTTTCACATCAAGATGTTTTTTCCATCTTTTTCAAACATGTATTCACTCATGTCTGTTGACACAATATCTCAAATATTTCCCAATGAAAATTTTTTTCATTGATTAATTTTGTGATGGATCAAGGAATTTTTTCTAATTGTGTAAGCGTACAATGTTGGCAGACTTAAGTACTCTCTGAATGTTTTCTAGTTTAAAAAAGAGTTTATCAAGAAATGAGATCAGGTAAAAAAATATACTTTTTAAAATGAATGAAAAACACAACAAACGAAAAGCAACTTTTAGTTTTTCATTTTTATTATACGTTTGAGGAAAATATATAAATTTATTTTGGTTTCTTTTCTTATTTTCTGCAGCGAACATTCAGAGACGACGACAACAACAATGTAGTGTAGGCCTATGAAGTAAGGGCCGAGAGATGTCTGACTTTGGCTTCTAATTGGAAAAGGTGCACGTCATCAGCGCCAGGTACGAGTGTCCTCATTGCTTCGGCCAAGTTGAATAGATAATCCCGATTCCGGCCACTTGGACCCTCTGCCTCTGCTATCTGCTTGGCCATCTCATCCAATGAAGCGGGGCCGAGGAAAAAAGGGTTGTCTTCGGTACCAATGTACAGGGCTAATTCAAAAGGGGTCGTACGTGCTGTGTTGATGGGGTGGAACTGGACAGTCACACATTTGTAGCCGCCTTTCTCTCGGTAATCAAGATGGTTACGTACCATTTCAGCATCCTGGGGTGCAATCTCGTAGGCCACACCCCACACACGAGCCTGTAAATGTAAGAAAGAATGGTTTTAAAAAATCTATCTATATAATGAACACTGACTTTTTTGTTTATCCATCCAGAAGAATGTACTCTTCAATTTAATGGTAACAATTTTGTTCATAAAATATATCCTGCCCTCCATTTCAAACAATGGACTCTTCTACTTACACAAGTACAGTAACACAGGAAAGCAAATGATATTTTATAGAGATTTCAGGTAGATCTCAATAGTCTTGGACAAGCTTACATAACTGCTCCTAAAATCTTGAAAAATTAAAACTGAGAATTCAAGTGCTTGCTTTTGGCATTGGTAGTTGGCACTTCAAAGTGGACCATTGGATTTGGATAATGCCCATTTTTTATTAGGATTTTTGCTCCAAGAAAAATGTTTTATTATCTTGTTTCCTTTAAAAGAATACTGTCAAACTGGTATAAACACTGAAAGAGAAATAGAAATTCATATCCATAGTTTCCTCAGGTGTATGGAAAATTAAGGGTCCAGATTATAGGTACATACCTACCTCTAAAACCATCAAAAAAAGTTTTCTCAAAACTGACAAATTTCTGGAAGGTTTGAAGGTCTAATATAATGAGTGTACATAAAACAAAGGAAATTCAAATTTTCATCGTCAAGGTTTGAACTCTGTCAGCCAGTTCCAATTTCCATGTTTTTAGTTTTGGAAATAAATCTTTAAATAGAAATTTTATAAAAATCCACCTGTTCTATATTCATCCAGAGGTAAAAGTTTCCCTGCATAGAAAAATTTGTAGCCCCTAGGGTGCAGTCGTTTGGGTAGCTATCAGAGTGATTACACGCAGGCACAAAAAAACCCCAAATCGTTCAAATTTTTCCCCTAGGTTCATAAAGGATGAATACCAGACTTGTATTCTTAGCTAAGTGCGTTAGCCAATCCGCTGACTGTAAATTCAAGGGATGCAACTGATACGAGTTATTCCCCTTTTTAAATGTTGCATTATTTTACAAACACCGTGTATATCATTTCTTTTCTAAAACAAAATAATCCCATAGAAATTCAAATACAGTTGAATTCTTCCATTGGTAATAATTAGATCTGTGTGAAATTGTCTATTCTGTCAGTAATACTTGCTTTAGTTCCTGACCATAGATAATCCACGTCTTTCCGATCTACAATGCATTTCTATAGTAAAATCATTAGCAATTCATTTACCTTATACAAATAATAGCCCTTTTCTGTCAGTATTGCTTGCATCAATTCCCGACTACTGACCATCCCTTTCTTCCTCATTTTCAATGCACTTCTATAGTACAGTTATGCCTCGCCTTTACAAACTAATTTGTTCCTAATGATAGTTTGTAAAGCGGGAGTTTGTAAAATTGGGTATATTTATTCATAGAAAAAATGCATTAAATAGGGTTACATTCTGAAGTAGAAAAAAATTATACATAAAATCTTACAATTGTTACGTAAATGAAGAATAATAAAACACTGTTCGAGCAATCCTTTATTGAGAAAATGAAATAAAGTATATATATATCATTAGAAAGACGAAAAATGCATGAAAAACTACTTAAAAGTAACAATGAGTTGATCACCTTAGATTAATCCTTCAGTGGTGCTGATATATTCTCTTCCACCTCTATTGTGATGACATAACTACACATCACTACAAAAGGCAAGGAAGAACTTACAAACTCATCCTCTGTCAATAGACACTTACATACAAATTTGTAACAGTGATATTCAATTGTGAACAACTTTTTACTGTGTCCAAATTGAACAAAAATAAGATTTTATACAATGTCCATTAATATTATCAAGAAATGGATATATAATCTGACAGAATGATTATGAATGCATCACATTATTTGGAACTATTTGAAATGACCTCCCATTATAACACAGAGAATGTGTCTCTTGGCCTAAACAGCATGAATAGAATAAACAATTAAAGAAAATGGGGTTACTGCATGAATTAAACCTGAGTCTGATAAGATAGCTGCTTCAACATAGCATTGCTCTTCCCATTGAATTAAACAAACTAGTGGAGAGGCAAAGGCCCAAATAACTGCTTTATCCTCATGTTATCTTGTTCATCATCGGTTGCTGGTTTGATTCCTGCAGCAGCCCCATTTTCTTTAATTGCTTTCTTTATTCATGCTGTCTAGGCCAAGTGATACATTCTCCGTGTAATAATGAGAAGTCATTTAAAATAGAGTTTCAAATAATATAATGCATTCATTATTAATGTCCATTAAGTTTGAAATTTTATTTCAATGTTTGTAAAGCCAAGGGTTCATAAAATGTGAGTTTGTAAAATAAGGTATACCCGTATATTTTTTTTTAGATACATTTATATTATACATATAATAGCCCAAGTTTGTCAGTGAGGCTAGCCAAAATCCATGAACAATGACACAAGAAATATTTAGTTAGTGAAGAAAATAGCTAAAGCTAATTGAGAAAATGATGAAACAGCAGTAAAGTCAGTGGGTAGTTTTAAGAAAAACCTTGCCTCTGTTTACCAGGTTTAGATATGGTTGGAGCTAAGAGACAACTCTGATGATTAATCACAACTACCCACAATAGACCTGTTGCTCGGGTAAGGTTATTCATGTGTACTAAGATTTATATGTATCTATGTACCTTGACTTCACCCAGCCCAAATGATTCATAGAAGAAACTTAAAATTTTGTGCATCCCCAGGAAAAAAATGTTTATTGGGTTTTGACCCCTGCTCCCAAAAGACAGGTTTTTATTGAGGATTCAATTTATAATGAGAGGGCCTTTTAAAGGCACCAAAGATTGGACTAGTGCATCTATGGTCTGATTTCCAGACTTGTTTAAGTACAGTGCTAGGTGAACTAGTGACTAAATACACAGCAAACTCTTTTTATACATTTAAATTATGGTTGGAATCAGATGGTTAAATAAACAAGGAACAAGAGTTCAATGAGGCGTGCACTATAAAGTTTAAATGCCTTAATTGTTAGATCACATGACCCTGAGAGGAAGATGATTTCAGGTAAGAAGCATCTTATCAAGAAACTCCTTTCTATCAAATTTCAAGTAAATCTGACTCAAAGTAGCTGATGAAATTGATTTTAAAACACAAAGCTCAAATGCCATTATTACTTGATCATGTGACCCTGAGTGGAAGATTTTTCTAGGTAAGATGTATTTTATTCAAGGGATACCTTTCTACCAAGTTTCAAGTAAATCTAACTCAGAACAGCTGAGAATCAACATGGGAACAGATGGATGAACAGACAGTGCCTTTCATAGTGTGGCAAAGATGCCTCTAAAAAGATTCTTGTTAAGAGATTTTTCCAACAGATTTTTATATCATTTTCTTTTTTTGCAAGGGCTTTATTTTAGGAACACCAGAAAAAAAAAGGAAGGGTTCATTGCCCCTTTCTATTCCAACATTGTAGTTTGTACACTCAGCAATGTTTTTGTGGGTCTAAATGACCCCTCCCCCCAAGGAAAACACCTCTATGACATCAATATGATTGTGACACAAAAGAAGATCAATAACATGGTTATGACCTAAGGATTTCTCCAATTGAACATGATCAGTGGAATGAGGACATTCTGCCCTCACACTTTGATGGGGCTCCCATCTATGGCACCTATTTGAAGAAGGCTGTAAGATAAAACGGCTGAAACTTTGTTTAAAAGATGAACTGAGATGAGGACAACAGTTTAAAAAAGATCTACATATAACAAAGATCTCTTATCTAAGAAATACAGAAAATGCAAAAATAATCATTAATTTTTTTAATAAGTTTTCTCTTTATCTTATTTTTATTGCTCCTTCCATTACAACATTCCAGCTACAATAGATAAGTAAGCAGCATGGATCGAAAAGAAAAAAATAAGCTTCCAACAAGATTTGAACTTGTCCCTTTTCCTTGAGACCCTGTCTGATTTGAAAAGTGTCCCACTGATTTTTTTATGAAAGCCAGCCAGCAGATGTCATTCAAATTTAGTCATATTGCTACAGTCTTCATGATCTGATTTTTAAAAAAAGCAACATGGCTAATATAACAAATGGTTATCCGTGCAAATCAGGCACTAAAAAGACTTTTGTTAATATTGAAGAGAAGATAACTCCCTTCAAGACCAAAAATGGCAAAAAGTGGCTAGATTTGTTAAGTCTTTTTCATTACAAGTTAACTTTGTAGCTAGAAATGTTAAGTATGCTCAAAATATCGTACAAAGTTCCCTGAAATGTTAAATACTCTCGAAGATTCATACAAAGGCTCAAAAAAGTATAATTATTCAAGACATTGATCAGAAATTAACACAATAATGAAAATGAAAGTCAGTAATTTGTTCTTTTTAACCTTTATTTTTAAACAAACCAGCTTTCATTGATTTGTTGAGCATACTCAACATTTTTAGCTAAAAAGTTAGCAGGAACATACTTAATATTTTTAGCTAAAAAGTTAGCTGGAAATGGAACATTAAAAAAAAATCTATCCACTTTCAGCTATTTATAGCCATAAAGGGAGATAACCCTTTTTCCAATATCTACAAGTCTTTTCAGTGTCCAGTTTGCAAGGATAACCTGAAAAAGAATAGGTAATAAAAAAATTGATAAAAGAATTACACCATTTCTTGAACTTTTTGTTATAATGTGGTTTGTCTTAATGAAAGTGGATTGTGGACACCAATATATTAATCTACTTCCAAAATAGCTAAATTGAATGTGGTTATAATCAGGGGCATAGCCAGGTTAATGAGCCCATAAAAAGGTACCAGGACATGTACCAAAGAATTTTAAATATTTTATATTCTATTTTGTATTTAAGATCAAAATACAATTTTGAAAAAATCTTACAGTAGGCTCAAATTTATATGGATTGTTTAAATGGGATTGTTTGAAATGCAGTATAAAGTACTTGTCAAGACGTAATTGGAATTAAGCGCCCGCATTTGGTCACCTCAACACAAATTTAACAAATACTGTATCGAAAAAGAACAAAGAAAAGCCGCAAAGATGATCCCTAGCATCAAACACAAGCTTGATCTGGAAACACTATCCTGCAGAAGAACCTGTGCTGATCTACTGGAAATATACAGGATAACATCAGGTGTACACACCATCGACCAAGACTGTAAGTGCAGCATCTTTCCAGATAAAATCATGCAACAGCTTTGCCTAAGCAATGCAACCATAGGTCACTGCAAGAAGCAACAAATCCAAACAGCCTTTGGGGTTAGGAAAGTCTTCTCAGACGAATCCACTCCTGCCTGGAACAAACTATCAGGCGCCAAAGTCTCTTTTCCAAACAAATGTATTTGAATCAAATCTCCAAAAGAGATCTTGGACACTGAATGCTGGAATATGAATTTTCAAACAAAATGATGAAGTAGGACTCAACAGGTTGACCTTATTAACCTGGTAATTGAGCTACAAATATATTGTATTGAACATCAAAACCTGATAAAAACATTTGTCTTTTTTTTTTCCAATATTTTAAACATAAAAAAAACAAATGAAGCAAATAAGATGATGTATGAAGCAGTTGCAAAGTTATCTATTATATTGTTTTAGTAGAATCCAACTAAAAAAAGTTTTCAATTTCCAGAAAAATCGTTGAAAAACACCACCATTGGAGAATGAAGTCATGGGGAGCAACCGCTCTCTCTCTCTAGCTATGCCACTGGTTATAATGCAGTATTGGCTTTCTAGGACCCAAACAGTTTTTTTTTTTATAATGGGGGAGACCTGTACAAATCATTCCAAATATTTATCAATGAAAAAAAAAAAAAAAGGATCCTTGGAAAGAAATATAGAACATTTCTCTTACAAATAAATGTATTGTCATTGGACCAATAAAACAATAATTTATTCAAAATCAGGAAGGAAAAAAAAATTGACAAATTCATTTTACAGCTAAACAAAAATACTAAAGAGTAAAATGGACGAAATTCCTCAAAATAACTGAACTAGTGTCAGTAAACTTTTTTCTTTTAAATTCATATAAGTAGTGCCCTTGCGCTGGCTATGACTTCAGCTGTTCCAGCTTGCTTGGACTCAACAAATCACATTACTACTTACTCTGTCTATTTGTGATGTGTGAATTACATTTAGAGGAGACAAGCACTCGCTCAACCCAGTACTCTTTTGCTCAAAGTTGGAAGGAGATTGGTTCATGCCTTTCCCAAGGGCATTATTATGAAGTGAACAACAAACTGCCTCAGTTGGAGCTTCAACTTGGCTTGCAGAGTTCAATCTCCATGCCGCTAGCCGCTAAGCCACCCCAGCACCTCCCCTTTTCTCCTTTATAATACTTATTTGTTTATCCATGATGTTCTCTGCAGCAATGTGGGGAGGAGCAGGCGGTCGTGGTTAATAGAGGGCCAATCAGTACAGAGTGTTTGAATGACTATTGAATTTCATGGAAGCTAATAACTGTTATTTTGTTTTTCTACCACTGGCAACAGTTTAAGTGAAACTAACAATGAAAAGTTGAAAAAAAAACAAAGCAAAAAAAAGTTGGGAGTGAAGCAGAAAGAAAAGAAGTCAAAATCGTAACCTTTAGAAAGTGCAGACATTGTTTCCTTTCCGTCTAGGCCAGTTCAACGTATCGGCAACATGGGCAGTTGCCCAGGGTGCCAAGTGATAGGGGGTGCCCGTCATGTATCTTATATAGCATGACTTTCAACATGATTGGAGAAATGAATACATTAAATAGAAGTAAAACAGTAGAAATTTTGAAAATTCTCTAATGTGGAGTCAGCATTTTCAAAAATATCTGACAGTTAGATACTTTCTTTTGTGGTGAGAAGAAAAACAATTAGCTAATGAAATTCCCATGACCAGGAATCCTCGTACCGGCCATGCTTTCAGTTCATGCTTCTTGGTTGTGAACCTGATCATAGAAATTTTTCTCGCCTGGTGACCCTCAAGGTGGAACCAAAAATTTAGGGTTTTTTTGTTCAGTCTTATACAATAAAGGTTACTGAATATTACTTGAATAATCAAGTATCAGTATTGGACACAAGGAGACAATAATATGTCAGGAGTTTTCATACATTTGAAGATGCTTTATTATTCACAACTATTTTCCAGAGTCTCAGTGACAGTTTGTATTTCAAAATAATGATGTGAATATATCTACACAGTTTTTATCTTCAACATATTTTTCTTGTTTTTCTTTTTTTTCATTTTATCAAACCATTCTGCAACCCTCTTGTAGCATCCTTGCCACCTTACCTGGAGGGGATTTTCAAAAAATAAAGATAAAACATTTTTTCAAGACATAAGGAGTAAATGTTTAGATTTTTAGTCCTCTAGCTCCATTGGTGCAACCTGTACACGTGATACAAACATAGCTAGCCAGACCAACTTGAAAACTGAAGAAAACTATGTTGACAGTTTTAAATTAATCTCACACTGATGAGCCAAAACATTATGACCACCAGTCTAATGACATGTTGGTAATCCATGTCCCAGCAAAATCACTCTTACTGATTTGGGGATGGACCCCAAAAGGTTTCCTCTGGCATTTAGTGCCAAGATGTTAACAGCAGGTCCTTTAACTGCTGTGGATTATGTGGTGTAGATCCTGCAAAGTGAACTTTTTGGTCCAACACATTCCATAAGTGCTCAATGGGATTGAGATCTGGGGAGTTTGGTGGCCAGGGCAACATAGTGAAGTTGTCATGTTCCTGGACCTGTTACCAAACAACTGTTACCTTGTTATTCACTTGAAAGAAACCACTGCCATCATGAACAAGTGTACCCAGTCTTCAAAGATATTGAGGTAAAGAGATTCCTTATAATGTACCTTTCATATGAATGATAAGACCCAGTGTTCCCCAGCAGAATGTTGTTCAAACCATCATACTGCCTCCACCTGCTTGTTGGTTTCCTGCAGTGCATCCTGATGCCATTGCTTCCCCAGGACAATAATGCAAACCTACTCTGCTGTCCACCTGATTAAGGAGAAAGCAGGACTCATGGGACAACTAATACAAAGTCCAGTTCCAACACTTGTGTGCCCATTGAAGAAGTTTTCTTGGCAATGGACAGTGGTTAGTATGGAGGACTGGCCTGCAGCTACACAGCCCCATCACAATATACATGTCTTATACTTGGCATGAAAGCCTCTATTTACTTCATGCATTGATAAGTCTTGGCTACTCAATGCCTTGTCAGCAGTTTTTCTATTTTTCCTGAGACAACTGCCAATAGGTAATCACTACTATTGAACATGAAAGTCCCATAAGCCAAGCTGTTTCTGAAATGCTCTGACCAAGTCTTCTGGCCATATATTCAAATCTTTCTTCTTGTCCATTACTGCAGCATTCAACATATGAAAATAATGTATAACTTACCAGCCTATACATTTCTAACCCTGACATGTGCAGTTGTTACAACATAACAAGCTGTCATTCTTGTCACATCTCATTGGTCAAAACGTTCTGGCTCATCAGTGTATACTTGGAATTTTATCTCTATGGAATTTTGATTTTATTTATGGTATATTATTATATTTGTAATCATTTGATTCAATTCAAAAGATAATGAGAGCTAACAATAGGGGTAATTGTTGAAGTTTTCAAGATAAGAAAAATTTTAAAAAAGTTTGTCAACTGTTTCAGTTGTAAACTCCTTATTTTGCAAGTGAAAAAAACATTGTAAACCCCTTATAATGTATAGAGAAAAACATTTTTGATCCTTTATTTTGTATAGGGAAAAAACATATTGTAACCCCCTTATTTAGTACATGCCAAAAACATATTGTGAAGCCATTATTTCGCATAGAAATGCAGTTGGTGAACAATTATTTATAAAGCCCTCGGGGGCCCTGTCTATTAAGGAGTAGGGAGCATTTTCAGATAAGACCACCTGAAAAGGACTGAAAATTCAAACATTTACTCCTTTTAATATTTACTAAAAGATTTTTTGTTTTTTGAAAATTCCTCACCAAAATAGGTTTTTAGTGGGAATTCAATTTACAATATAAGTTTATGCTGGATTGATCCCTTAATTTGAGTCCATTTTTTTTTAAATTCAAACTTTTTAGTAATCACAGCCTTAACAAAAGGTGAGAGAAGTAACTTATTTATTGATCACCCTTTTTCCAATTTTTTAAATACTCACCACCAACATGGCATGCTGCCAAAAGACATTGGTCTCATGACAGTTTCTATTGAGAGATTGACCACCACCAAAAATATTGGCATAAATTATTATATTAATCAGATTGACTAATTCAATTATACCATCCCTGTGAAAACTCTTAATTATTACAAACAATAATTGTGTCTCCATGGATTTGTTAAAGAAATGGAGACAAAATTGTTGCAACATTGGAGCAGTTGAGCTGAGCATTCATTGATTAAATTATTATCCAAATAAACCATACAAACCCAACAGGATTATAAAAGCACACAAAAGCACACACACATACCTAACTGACTTATGGGAAGGATGTTGATGTGATCCCTCAGATCATTCAAGGCATCAAGCTTCAATACAAAACCATTAATCATTCGGTAAATTTTGTGAACACATTGGTTGGAGTGAATATCTTTGCTGTTCACCATTGCTGCAGTATAGTGGGTTTAACATTGGTTGGGTACTCACAAATTCAACACAAGGTAGAATGTTTAAAAGTTCAATGAAAAGTTGAGTTACAAAAGTTAAACAAAAGTTGAACAAGTTTGGGACACAACCCCTCTTTCTATTTACACACATGCTAAAATAGCCGGCACACTCACGTTTATTCTCGTTGTTGTCCTGAGCTTCTAAAAACCATGAGGGAGGAGATGATGCCCCTTAATGGTAGTAGTGGGAGTGTTACCCAACATTCTTCTTTAACTTTGTCAGTAAAGTAAAGTATTTTGAAATTAATGCATTTACATGAGTGAGCGATATATTCTTTAACTTCATTCATGAAATAGATTTATTCCCCTCTTTCCTAGTACCCATAACTCTTGATGGTTTACAACAAAGCATCCTCCCTCTTAGACTGCTCAAGGGAAAAAGATGTTCAATTGATAAAACTAAGAGGGTAGGGTGTTCAAATGACTCCTCTCCAGAAAACAATCAATACAAGCAACTTGAAAAGCTTTGTGAATAACTTGTGTGGCATAAATCCTATCACCAAACTCATCTAAGATCAGAGTGTGATAAAGTGATTTTTGAGCCTCGTCATACAGAAATCTGTCGAATTGTGCCTCTCAAAAGCTTATGCTTAAGTTTGGTTAATGGCGCAAATTTTGCACATTGTCTTTCATTGAAATTTTGAATCAATCAACCAATGAAGAACAAAATGAGACTTTTTACATTCAATGTTTATTTATCCATTGAAGATAGTTTGGTTCTTTCGTTCTTTATCCTTTTAATAAATTTGCTGCCTTCTGTGAGCATTCTTATGTCCTAGCTAACGGTGAAATGATGATTAACATCTTACTCTTTATTGTGGTTCCTGAAATGAGCATCTAATGCTCCCTTAATCAGGGGTCAGCTCTGACAAGTATTTGTCCATTTTCAGCAGTGAACATCTACTTCATCTCTCGTTGTTTCGATCATTTGTGCCTCCCTATGAGCTGGTCAGCCACATAGTGGTGTTACTGTGTCACCACGCTTCTTCACACCTTCTCAAAAACTATCCATCATATTTATTCATGGAGGTGTAAGTGGCCTAGTAGTTAGCAGCACAGAAAATGGTACTGGCAAATCAAGTTCGAACTCCAATAGTTTGTGTTCACTTTGTAATAATGGGCAATGCATGAATACATCCCTTCTCCCCATAGCTACAAATGAATAGTAGACAAGACTGGGATCTTCAGCCTTGGTTGGCAACCAGTTTAGGAGATGGATGACTCTGAATTCAAACTATTCACTGGACTTCAGAGTTAGTTTAATGAGCAAGAGCATAGCATTACACACCAAGTGCTTCATTGCCACCCCCAAGGGGACTGGAAAATCTGTCATTATTCAATAAGTAGGTGTAGGGATAAGCTGGAGAAGGGGGGTATAGGAAACTATCGCCACCGACACAATTCAGAAAGATCTGCACAAAAAGTAGTTTGAGGAAGACTTGTAGAGGGCGTGGTGTACATACATAGGAAGTAAAAATATACAATATTGACAAGATCAAGAGAAACTTTTGGTGGTACAAAATCTCAAAATTGCAGAAATTAGTGGATACAATCAAACTTGGTTAAAATAGTATTTATCAACAAGAATAGTTCAACCAGGTTCTTCCTCGTGCATTATTCAAAAATTTGAAAATTTTGACAAATCTATAATTACACTCCTCTCCCCTAGAGAGGAGATGAACTCTTTAAAAATGAAATTAGGGGTTGGGGTCTTGATAAGAGTAGAGAGGAGAATGAATATTTTTTCCAAAAATAATAAGTTGGAGCAATTAGCCACCCAAGAGTACACAATGAGCACCCTGGCCATACACTATATCTTGGCATGTTTCAGGCTATACAATGCCTGAAGAGTATGATACCGAGCACCTGTGCAAATCTCCCTTTGATCCAAGTGCAAGTCAGACTCCACACTGTTACTGTTACAATGCTCATCTTTGTATATAATAGACGAACATCGTTATCATTACATTTAAATCTAGCCTCGATGGTAAGTTAATGTTTCTATGAAGTATTGTAATCAGGGCTGGGGCCCTTGGTAATCTAAACTTTGGCGCCCTTTGGAATATAGTATTATTAAATGTGGTCCACGAATTCCCTTGTGACTTTGCATTGCTCCATCTTCCTTCCCAATTCCTACTTATTGTGAGCACACTTTCTCCCCAAACTTCAAAGATTAACTGAGCTTGTCATTAGTCATGAGAGTTTCCTTTTCCAATCGTTCCTCTTAGTTTATCAAAACAAAAAGTATATGATATTGTATCAGGGAATTTTTATGATTTTGACTGATTTTTTTTATGTTTAATTAATTTTTTTTCATTTATATTTGGAGAGTCTTCATAACACTAGGTACTCAGGGCAATTGCCAATGTTCCTAGTACATAGGGCTAGCCCTGTTTGTAACCTATAGGATTGTTGAAGAGAAATATAGTCCCCCTACAAGAAAATGTCCTTACCTCTGGATCATCTGATTGTACAAGTGTTACCACTCTTCCAGGCTGAAATGAACAGAAACAAAAAACAATTTAGACAATTTGAAATAAGACTTTGTCCCAAATTCAACTCATCTTTTGGGGTATCCTTGCTTACATGAAAGTCTAATGATAGGAAGAGAGAAAAAAAAAAAAAAAAAAAAAAAGGCTGGAAGGATTGATAAGTTGTTTTTGGTACCCAGAACTACTAAATTCTCACTCTCAAATTCAAATGCTAATTCAAGGGGGAGTAACTTTTGATTAAAGTTACTTCCCTTGCACCTTTTGGCTGATTTTTTTTTTTCCCCTCTTTAATTCAATTCACAGCCCCATTTTAAGATGTGCCCGCACATCTCAAAACATTTTTCAGTCTATTGGCCGGCTGGTTGGTTGGTCCCAGTTATGTTGAACAAAAGAAATAGGAAGGAAGAGGTGTGATTAAAGGTGTGACATCATTAAGAAACCAACTGCTATGATATCAGAATAGAATGAATGTGTTTGAGCTTTCTGTATAAAGAAAAAAAAAAAAGAGGCCAAAAATGGTAAAAAAAACAACAAAAAAAACCCCACAAAAAATGTCCATTTTACAATTATGGAAAATAATACTCTCAGAATATTTCCATACTGCAATATTTCACAAGTATGATAATCGATTGACTTGAAAAAAGACGACTTGCTTTACTTTCTCTTCTTCCTACAACCACCATGGATGGTGAATGCATCATTGAACTTAGGGTTCTTGTTTCTTTTTATCCTCCTGACTCATGCCAGCCACGATAAATTTGCTGCATTCCTCCTGACATCTATACATATCAAGTCACATAACATTCGGAGTTCATTTTGGTCCCGTCAAATAGCTACATAAACTCTTTCAATTTTACTTTCAAAATTTTAAAATTAGAAATTGAAGAATAAAATTTCTAAAAATCCACCAGCAAAGTTTCATAAAAATTCATTGTATTTTTCCATTTAAACTTCTGTTTATTCTTTACAGTTTCAATCAATTTTTGTACAGCTGTTGTCATTGAAAAATATTGGATTCCATTTATTGCGATAAAAAATAATTTTTACGCCTATCATTGTTATTGATTATTCTATAAAAAGGCACAGCATATGTGCATATTAAAGGCTATAATAACAAACCTTTTTATTTTTGGCTTACTTTTTTTCATTGAAGATTTGTTTGTAAGTAAACGTACTATTATGGACAAAAGATAAAGTTTTAGTTCGGTGGTTTCATTACTTTGAAAACTCAAGGACTCAGTTCTATAGAGGAAATACTTTGCCAGACCCTTTTTCTTAGCATTTAGTTTTTAGATTAGTAAATGAAATACAACAAAAAGCAATTTTTGACTATTTTTCAAAATTCTATTTATTTAAAATAGATTACATTTATCCGGGTGCAAATATATGGTAGAGGTCTGTGTTCAATAATTGTTTTTTGATCAGTATGCAATATATGATGTTTCTCTGCCAACAGATTTGCAATGTCAGGTCACGAGGGAACACAACTGCAAAGGACTATTGACTCATTTTGAAACCACTATTTTAGGTTGTACCACATGAAGGGTCAGATTCACAACAATTCATGACTTAGTGCAATCAAGATGGATCTATTGGAAACTGTCAACCAAAATTGCCAACATTGATTTCTTCAGTTTTCAAGTTGGTCCAGCTGGAAGTTAGAGGGTACTAGTAGATCCCAGTGAAAATATTCATGGGTATACAGGTTTCTCATGCTACCTGAAAGTAAAGCATTCCTATAAAAGCCTTTTGTAAGTGATGACAAAAAGTGATGATGCAATTTACATGGAAAAAATATTTGAACATCTTCAGATCCCCCCTGCCCCAGAAATGATGATGAGGTCAGGCTGAGTCATCGGGGGTTGTGGGAAGAAAAAAGGGACTGGGGTGTAAGAGCAAGAAGAAGGTGTTCATGTTCTCCATAATGGCTTACCTTACAGGAAAAATAGATTTCAACGTTATTTTTACTTTTCATCTTTTACTGAAAAAGTGGCACAAAGCAAACTTTCAAAAAGCAGAGACCATAAGTATTTGAATTCCATTTTGGGATATTTCCTTTAGGATAGAAAATTAAAAAAAAAAATGTTTTAGGGAAAGAATCTATTGTTTATAATAGTGAGTAGGAGTTGAGAGTTTTATCAGCAAACTTGTTACTTTCAAGTGGAAGAGTCCATTGTTATGGACAGAGAACCAAGATAATCACATTATATGAGTAGATTGTAAATCTGACTATTCTACAATTATATCTCACTTTTCAGATCAAGCATAGGTGCTTAAATGCTGGGAGAGGGGATCAAAATGAGCTGAGGGGTTAGAATTTAAGAAGCAGGGGCTTGGGTGGTGGAAAATCTGTCATGATTTAATAAACAGGAGACTAGGGCAGAATAAACTGGGTAGGAGGTTTGAAACTGAGGCAGTGAACACTGAAGGATCTGAATATTGTTAGAGAAAGATTTAGAGCAGGGGTGGGATGTGCACATGGGAAGTAAAAACGTACAGTAGTGACCGGAACACAATTTTTTTGTTTGTTTTGTAAGAAAAATTAAAGTTGGAGGTGATCAACTAAAAGAAAATTGGGAAAAGTGCTGATCAATGGATAAGTTTCTTATTTTGGCTTTTGTTCAATCATTAAAAAGTGCAAATTTTAAAAAATCAATAATGAATACAGCCAGATTCAAACTAAGGGATGAATTCATTATAAACTTACATAGTAACCCCCCCCCAGCTAATTTTCAAAAAGCAAATAAATTTATTCCAGTAAATGAGTAAATGTTTGAATTTCAGCCCTCTAACTTCATTGGTGTGGCCTGTACGCATGACACATGCAATGCCAGGCAGAAGCATTTTGAAACTGAAGAAACCAATGCTGATAGTTTTGGTTGAGGTTTTCTAATAGGTCAAACATAATTTCAAGGCCAATGACCAAAATATTTCATTAGAACCGAACCATTTCTCCAAGCGTTTTGACTAATCAAACTTATTATCAATGCCTCCAAATTGAGAAACAAGAACTATTAGTTCAATGATGCGTATGCCATCTGTAGCAGTAATGCTGTCCAAGGTAGCAATGAAGGTGTTAACAATCAACAGGTCCAATTAACCTCTGAGTGGGGCACTTATATACTCGAAATTGCCAAACTTTTCAGAAACCGTCAACCAAAACTGTCAACATTGGTTTCTTCAGTTTTCAAGTTAGGCAGGCTGGTTATGTATGTATATATCATGTATGCAGGCCACACCAATGGAGCTAGAGGGTCGAAGATTTCAACTTTTTTTTTTAATTGATTATCTACCCTGCACAGCATGCTAACAAAAGACATTGGTTGCATGATGGTTTCTACTGGGTGACTAACCAGAAATTTTGAAATTATTTTTATACTGCTTTGACTTCAATTGGTTTATAAGAAACTGTCAACCAAATCATTAAACATGAGGTTTCTTCAATTTTTAAGTTGGTCTGGAGGGATGGATGGCTATGTATGTATGATGCATAGAGGCTACACTAATGGAGTCAGAGGGCTGAAAATTTCAACATTCACGCCTTATGTTTATAAAAAAAACATTTTTTTTTTTAAATGCCCCCAAAATACATTTTCAATTTGCAATTTATGCTAAATTGGTCCCTAGTTTGTGCGCAGCTGGGTTCATGGTTGTTTTTTGAAAATTCAGACATTCTATTGATTCAACAAAAGGCAAGAGAAGTAACTTATTCATTGGTCACCCCTTTTTCCAATTTTCTTTATTTCGCCCCAAACATGGCATGCTGCCAAATGACATTGTTCAGGTGATGGTTTCTACTGAGTGACTAATCAGATTCGTTTCAATGTATTTCAATTGATCAATGATAATTTCAATTAGTCTCAATTAAAGATGCCCCCTCCCCAATGTCCTTCATTAACCCATTATTTGCGACAGGAGCAGATAAGTTGCTGAGTTCTGAATGCAGTGGAAACTTTGATTATAAAGGGTGGTGCACAATAAGCTGAACAGTTTTTTTCCCCTCAAAACAATGGACCTTTCCACTCAAAGTTATAAGCAGAGAAACATGGAAACATGCAGAAAAAGTTGTCTGTGGTTTTAATGGAAGGGTCCATTGTGTGACTGAGAGAAATTTCAGTCATTTGCAGTTGAGCCATAGAACTGCAATTTCAGTCACCGTACAGTTAACAGGTTCAGTTGGGATTCATTGAATATCTAAGGACAGACTGACCACATAAATGCAGGTATGTGAACTGCTTTTTTTTATCAAATCATTGTAGCCCCTAAAATGGCCCACCTGACCAACCAGCCAAGGGTTTTACAGATTCTTCTCTCTTTGCTCATTTGTGTTTGTCTCCAGGCAACCCTAGTTACATTTTTCGGGCCTCAACTTTAAATTTACAATACACCACTAGACATCATTAAAAAAGTTTTTTTGGTTTTCTCCCAAAAAGTGCATTCTTGGGCTTCTATGGTCATATTGGGACCCAAATCTTGTGCTGGTATTTTTAAAGATAATTCCAGATGAAAGATCTATTATTTTTTTGTAGATAATTAGTTCTAGTACATATGTGGGCTGCAGTGATTCATTTATGTGAGGTACTGACATATAGTACATGTATTGGGTCATCTATTTGTGAATGGTTACAGCATTTCACCTTTTAAAATAAGTGATTCATAAATATAACCAACTGTTACAATAGTGAATTATAGAAAAACAAGAAAAAAAAACAAGGAAAAAACTTGGAAAAATTTCACCTGTTAATGATTTTATTCACATTATCTAGCAATTTCAGCAGTCACATATATATATAGAGAGAATTAACTGCCAGTCATTAGAAACTAATTGATCATCTCTAGAATGTGATAGCAAGCTGAGACTCACCAAAGAAATAAAAATAATTGATAAGATATCATTTTTTGAATGCTTATATCATAGATGTAACAACTCTGATTGTCAAAGTGAAGTATGTTTTTTTTCCTATACATTGTATAATTGAGTTTTCTCCTATCATCTCACCCCTGCTGTGAAAAAAGAACATCTAGAAGTTGACCCTTAAGTTGATCCTTATCTCACATATAGCTAGGACAACTTCAGCTCCTTCCTCTCCTCCAAAGAAGCACCAAAAATTTTGATGCAAGTGTCAGTGAAATGAATTAAGCCAATCTTTAGTGATGATAAATTTTTTTTTTTGAGATTTAACAGAATTTTTCACTTTCACATTGTGAAAATAATACCACCATATTGATTTCAATAAATTTTTGATATATTATAAAAGTTCTAAATATGTGCTGAAAAGAGCAATATCTTTAATGCAAACAATACTAGAACATTTTTTGTTTTTTTTCAAAGCTTTACCACTCACTCAAGGCCACTTCTAGTGACGCCAACTTGATTCCACGTTACTTCTTATTTATAGAACTTATGTTGGAAATATTTGTTAAAGCTAACCATCACTATGTTTCATTACTATTATGAATTAGGAGTGCAGACAGGGCAAGGATTCCTCTTTGCTTATTCCTCTTATTTTCTTCTCAGGGAAAGGTATGGAAACAACTCTGCAATTAGCAGTTGATTGACTCAGAGTTATCTCCCTTGGACAGACATTTTTTTTCGTCAATTTATACTTAACAAAAATCACTTGGAAAACCAGTGGCCTCATTTGACTGAAAATTGCCTTATTTTCAAAGTTAAAATAATCTATCAGTATTACGCAGTGATGTGCTGTTTTTGCTGTGTTATGGCTATCCACTCACAAACACATAGATAATTAAAAGACACAGATCTTATGCTAAATTGATACTCTAATCTGTGTCCAGCTGTGTTCATGATTGTTTGATTTTTTTTAAGGAAAATCAGACATTTTTAGTGATGACTGTCCAACAAAAAGTAAGAAAATCACTGGGTTTGTCCAGAAAGTTTCAAGCCATTTAATATAAAATGAGAAAAATAGATGAAAAAAAAAAAAAAATTAGCCTACCAAGGGCAATCATGCCCTAGATTATTATATCTTTTATTGTATACATAAGGCCACTCGTATCACATACATATGCACACAACTTACATGCATTTATACACACACACACACATATATATATGTGTGAAATATTATTTCACCTTTTTTGAAGCTTAACTTAATGTTGAATGTATCATGCACCTTATGAAATAAACCCATCACACATTGGGTATTGAATTACTGATTTGTACTTTGGTATATATATAAAGGATTTATTCATGAAAGAGTGCTTGAGTATGTACGAGATAATCAGAATAATGCCAGTTAAAATGGAAAAAGACATTGAAAAAAAAAATATAGCATGGTATTATGGAGCAGTGAAGAAAAAATATCATTTTGAAATTAAACGTAAAAAACATTTAATTAATCTATTTTTGTCATCATCAATGAAGATAATACCTGTACCTTGCAAAAATTAATCACCATAGCCCACATCTCGACTACAACTAATTATCCAAAAGAAAAATAATACCGGCACAATATTTGGGCATTGTTGGTCCAAAATGACCACAGACACCCTAAGAAACAAAATGTTGTTAGATGGTGCCAAGTGGTTTACTCATGCAGATTTTCAAGGTTGTAGCCCCCAAAATATGGTTGTAAGTATTATCTCTCCATTACATGAAACTAGGGGGGGGGGTTCCTAAGATGCAGGCGCACACTCCGAACAACTAGTGGCAAAATTTTTGTAACCATGAACATAGGAGTGTAGCTGAGGAGGGGACTTAATTATCCAACTACGCCACATGACCATTGTCTTTTGGCAACATACAGTGTTGGGGTGATCAATTAAAATCCTAGAAAGAGGTGTGATCAATGAATAAGTTACTTCTCTCACCATTTCTAAGACAAAAAAACTGAACTTCGGAAAAAACAAGCAGACACAAACTAAGCGACCAATTTAGCATAAACTTACGTAGTGAACTGATCCTCCAACTGAAAAAACTACTTAGGGGGGTAATTTTGAAAAAAAAAAAACAAAAACAAACGTCTTTTGTTGACACAAAAAGTAAATGTTCAAATTTTCAGCCTTCTAGTTTGTGCACCTTGTACACATGATGCATACATATTCAGCCAGAACAACTTGAAAACTGGTGAAACCCATGTTGACACTTATAGTTGATGGTTTCTAAAAAGCAGGTATTGTATGATGTTGAAATTGTTTAAATGTAGGGAAACAGAATCTACAAAAAAGAGATAAAAAGCAAAAGACAAGAAGAAAAAAAAAACCCTGGTTGCATTTTAAAAATCTTTTGTTAACAAATTATAATAATTGCCACTTGAATAACATGACAAAGGCTCCGAGAGGAGTCAAAGAGATAGAAAAAAAAAATCCAAAATTAATTCATAGCTGTGATTTAATTTTCCAAGTACAAAAATAAAATTAAAAATAAAAAGCCTGAAAATGTTTTTATAATTCTTACTTTGTCCAGACAATTGGGCAAATAAGAGTCTGGTGTGTTTCTTTGTGTATAATTTTCCAAATATTGCAACTAATTCCTTATTAGAGACAGACGACAAAAGCCAGTAATCATATGACTACAGATCTTCCCTCTGACCCTAGAAAAATAAAAAAGGAAAAAACTAACCTTGAATTTTTTGCCCTCAAAAAATATTCTCAAATGACTTGGAAATAGAATTATGTAAAAATAAATATTAAAAGAAAGACCGCCCCCCCCCATCATATTTCTGAGAAATGAAGGAGAACAGAATAAGTACATTGCTTATATAGGTAAAAACATGTTAAGATTATGTACTTAATCCAGGAAAAATCTTATACCTACCATTTATATTTTTCTTAAACAAAATTATTAGATAATAGAGTTTTTCTCTCTTGATTTATATTTTGTAATAAAAAGGATTATCTTTTAAAGAGAGAGTAGGGAGTTTCTGATATTTTTATTTCCACTTTGATCTGCTGGCCTTAGTTAAAAGAAAAAATGGCATGATTCTAGTTCAGTATCAAAATTTAGATCTGAAAATGTTATTTCGGGGACTCACAGCGCCCGCAGACCCCGAATTGATTTACTTGAGTGATTGAACTTGTCATATCAGCGAGTGGAAGAAGTAAAGCTGACTCATCACTTCAGTCATTCATCATGTGTACAATAGCAGGCATGGCTGATGGCTGCTACTGATACTATAAGCGACACAGAGATGATAGGAAGGGAGAGGGGGGAAAGAACTGAAGAAAAATTTGATTAGATGATAGGAAATGAAAAGGGTGAAAAAAGTTAGGTAGTTCGATAAGAGGGTAGGAATGGAGAGGGGAGAGAGGAACATTGATTAGTTCAATATGAGAGTAAGAAGGAAGAGAGACTGATGGCTGCTAATGATACTAGAATTTTGACAGACATGTCTCATTATATATACGATCATTCTTAGTACTTCTCAACATGTATATGATATATATAGTTCATAATTCATAATTTCTAAGATTACAAAAAAGAAACAAACTTCTTTATCTGTCGTTGATGATATTTTATCGCAGTACTCAATATTTACCAAAGCAAATAGAGCTATTTATACATAATTTGAATTTACAAGGAAAAAATTCTAATAAAAGTCAACAAAATGTACTCAGATGCTGAGGATTGCATTAGGCATGAAATGTTGACATCCACAAGGATTTTTTCCTTAAAAATATGGTTTATATATATATAAATATATATATGATTACAAATTTTGTATATCATATTGACACTATTTGAAATGATCACCCATTAATACACGATGAATGTTTCATTTGGCCTAGACAATGTAAATAGAATTATATGATGAGGGAGGTAATTTCAAATAGAGTCTCAATATGATATAATATAATGCAATTTGTAATCATTCTGTCAAATCATACATCCATTTCTTAATAATATACATCTGTATGTTTGTTTGTATATGCAGGTATACCCTGATTAGCACGGTTAATTCATTCCAACATTTTCGTACAGTTCTAAACTGTACTGTCCAAGGTCTTATCATAATTTGATGTGAGTTGTTTTTTTCAGCTTATACTGAGTTAAATCAACAGCAATATTATAACTGTACTACATCAACACCTGCACTATTCAAGATATTGCAGTAAAATTACTCAGAAATGAAAGGGCATGACAGCAGGAAATGAGAGGAGAAAGAAAAGCAAAATGAAACCTGTAATGTAACATATCTATACTTTTTTCTCTTTTTTCAAAAATCTTTATCACATCAAGTGCTATAACTTGAACAATCAAAGATATCAAAGATAGCAAAAGGATTCTATCCTTTTTTATATGTACACGTGTTGCATGAACAAAATGCTATTTCACTTTGTCAGTTGCACGAACGAAATGCTATTTCACTTTGTCAGTTGCACGAACGAAATGCTATTTCACTTTGTCAGTTAAACTAATAAATAATATTCGCTATGTCAGTTACACGAACGAGATGCTATTTTACTATGTGAATTGCATGAACAGAATGTTATTTTACTACGTGAGTTGCAAGAATGAAATTCCATTTTACTCTGTCAGTTGCTTAAATGAAATTATCCTTTACTATGTCAGTTGCAGGAGCAAAATTTCACTTTACTAAGTCAGTTGTATGAATGAAATTCTATTTTACTACGTCAGTGGTATGAATAAAATTCTACTTTATTACATCAGTTGCATGAATGAAATCCTACTTTACTATGTCAGTTGCATGAATGAAATTCATTCTACTATGTCAGTTGCTTTTCTTAGCATGACAGAATTCAAAAACACGTAAGTGGAATATCATGGCTGATAGAGATATCATCAATCTATTGTATAAATAAACTGGCTCAATTTGTCATTCTGTCTCCCACCATACTAAACACTGGAACAACTCAACTGAATTTACCAAGGGGAATGTTTTAAAATAAAAGGTTTTGAGGAAAACATTTTTTTAAGGTTTTTAGAGCAGAGTTCTATTCACTTAATGTAAATATAATGCTGAACTGAACCCTTACTTCCTAATCAGTATACATATACATACTAGCTCGAAACCGCCCAATATATAGATATGTATACGATTGTAAATTGCGTTATGTCATATTGAAACTCTTATTTGAAATGATCTTTCATTATCATTATATGGTGAATACATCATTTGGCCTTGACAACATAAAAAGAATAAACAATTAAATAAAATAGGAAAAATTTTTTATCATAAATACATAATGCAATTTATAATCATTTCGTTGGATCATAAATCCATTTCCTAATACCATTATATATATATATATGTAAATAAATATATATATTTCAAAATATACATTCTCAATTTGTAAAAATACAAAAAGAAAGAAAACTGATTTTATCCTGAATATTTAATACAGTAATGGAGCTAATAATACATAAAAATTACAAGGCTATATACCCTGTGAATGTAAACATTTCATACTTACTGCACTATGCTTTTTCCTGTAGTTATGAAAACAAAAAGCCTATTTACATTTGAATTGCGTATTTTTCTATTATCTAATCAAGTTTGATTGTTCCTGAAAACCTAACAATTCTAACCAATACTTACTATGTATGAGGACGATTCAGTAAACTTGTCTCCCTTCGTCCTAAATTACAAAAGATATTTATGCTATCATTTTCCCGATTTGATTAACTTGTGAGTTTTCACATATTTTGAAACCATATATTATTTCTGAATACTTTTGAAAAGTTTTCAGTAATCGAGTTTAAAAAAGTTAAGTAGAAATTGGCTCACAGGAATCCTCAATCCAAAATTTATTATCACATATCATAGCAAGTAAATTATAGAAATTTAAAAAACTACCAAACCCTTGGGTAAAAAAAAAGTTCTAAAATCTAATGCGATTCAATTATAAATAAAACTTGATCAAAGTTAATAAAAGTTTTCAAACCTGAATAATAAAAGGAATTATATTGTATATAAAACATATATGTGGGTACCTCTTGTGAGGCATTAAGTATGAGTTGTACCTTTGTATTAATCAAATGAAGTTTCATGATTTATATGTCATTGTTCATTTGGTGAAATGAAAAAACTTATTTCTATTCTATTTTTACTATTCCTATTTCTATTACTCCTCGTAATATTTATAATTTTTTAGTTACCTCAAAATACTAGGAAGTTGAATCTGAATTGAAGCATGTTTATAGAAGAACTAGTGTGGGTCATATTAAAGAAAATTAATTTGTGTTTCAAGTATTATTTCAATATTTTTTTTCCATATCTAGTTTTATCAAGCCATTCTCTTGTAGTGACATTTAGAAAATAATTTATTTTCTGAATCAAAAACTAAGATTGAATCATTCTTGAAGTTTATATTTACCTTCCAAGTAAACATCACAAATACATAAAAAATTATAATAAAATTACAATACAGCTAGTTTATCTATTGATTTAATCTATTTCCCTAAAATTCAGGTTATTACTCATTTATCAGTATTTATCACTCAAAAATAGTGATAATTTCGTCTTACTTTCCAGTTCTATACTATGGTAGTTATTAGACAATAAATTCCCGATTAATTCCAAGTTAATTGCAAATAACAATGTTATTTGTATTAGTCCTGTTATATTTTTTTAACAAAAATTTCTAAATGGGAAAGAAGTTTCCAAACTTAATAATTATCTAAAACATGTGAATTATCTTATGTCCCCAACCACAGGGCAAAGCATGTGCTACTGGGACATAAAATGATAGGAGTCGGCTACAATTTTCCTCATCACCACCCCTACCCCAAATATATTTGACTTACGTGGCAAAATGACAGTAAAAATGAAATCAATAAGACAAAAACATTTCAATAGTCAATGAACAGAATGTTTTTATATGATTATTTAATTAACTGATAGTAATTATCATAAATATATAGTCAGTTATAGTAATTATTATAAATATATAGTCAGTTATATCGACTGATAATAAATATTGATACATAATTAGTTATATCAGCTGATATCAAATATTAATACATAATTAATCATATGAGCTGATATTAAATATGAATACATGATTAGTTATGTCAGCTGATAATAAATATTAACACGTAATTAGTTATATCAACTGATAATAAATATCAATACATGATTAGTTCTATTAACTTTATTAATAAGTATTGATACATAATTAGTTATACCAACTGATAATAAATCTTGATATATAATTCTTTATATCAATTGATAGTAAATGATAAATATACAATCATTTATATCAATTGATAATTAGTAATAATAAATATATAATTGATTGTAAATAATAAATATATAATTATATCAATTGATGATAAATAATAATGAATATATGATTATTTATATCAACATTTTTTTCTGTTTTAGGTGTCAAAAGTCAATGTAAATTTTTATTTTTCATTTCTAAAAGGTCAAAAATGAGGGAGAAATGTTAATTAATTCTAAATTAAGACCAGAGAGGTCAACTCAAAAACTTCAGCGTCTTTTGTTTTTAAAAATCTTTCTTATCAATTCAACGAATCATTGTAGAAACAATTCGGATACAGACATAAATCGATTTTTTCGCCTGTTCATTACTGTTTTACTTTCTTCAACTGAAATTCAAATTTTAATTTAATTCTGAGTTAAAGTTTAATTAGGCTTTCGACTACCTTTTTTTCAAAGCTTGTTAATAAGCTGTCAACACCCATTATCAATTTTTTCCAGTAGAATCTAAGGAAACAGAAATATTAAATCAAAACAGCTCAATTCTATGTTAGTTTTGAAAACTATTTTTTCTTTTTCTCTTAAACGAATATTTTAAGTGATTTCTTTGTAGCAAAAACAAAAAAACCTTGAACAAAATATTTCAAAGTCTGTGAAAGTATTTATGGATGAAAATAAAACCATAAATAATCGAATCCATGAATTTCAAGTTATTGAAATTGAAAGAACTACTGTAATCTCATAGGGTCCTTGCAAAAAATGATGGTATTATTGATGTATGGATTAAGCTTTGAAAATTAATTCTTAGGTGTTCTCACATATTTGCTAACATGCTTCATGCATGTAATAAAAAAAATTGAATTAATTTTACTAAAAATTCTGCAACATCGAATTCTGTTAAATTCTACATTTCTTAAATCTTTCAAAATTTTTGCACAATCTTAATGACTACCATATCTTATACCAAAAAAAAGCAATAACAAACTTTTCAAAGAAAAAATTCTTTAGTCATATTACATTATATTTCCCCGATTCAGGCCAATTTCTACATCTCTGGAAAAGGTTTCAAATATAATTTTAACTGATTTGATTTCTCCACACACAATGTACCGATAAACTGATTATGCACACCAGAAAAGACCCAATGTTTTTTTGCAAACAAGAAATGTTAAAGGAAGTTTGTTCATTTTTTAGCTGGAATCATACTCTGGTAGCCATTTCAAAATTTTTCTTTTTCTTACCTCACCTCATATTCTGAACACATTTTTTTTTCTTTTTTGTAATCTGATCACATTTTTCTAAAAAAAAGCTTCAGTCAAAAGTAATAGGACATTTTTTTTCTTTTAAATAGAGAGGAAACATTTTTTTTCACTCTTTACGTTTTTTGAGGGTCAAAAGTGAGGAAAATATTTTTTTACCACCCCCCTGTCATATTAGAGGTTAAAAGTCAGAGTAAATTCATTTTTTTACTTTTTAGAGGTCAAAAGTGAGGGGAAACATAAATTAAAGCTAAATAAGTCCCTTATTTTATGTCGAGCAGTATTCACACTTACCTAAAAATTACTATCTTACTATAATTCTTATGTATAATGGAGGAATACATATATATGTATCTCAAATTTGAATTTTGTGGCATATACATTTAGTTATCTCCCCAGTATCATAGTCATTCGACCTAAAATGAATAATTCAGAAACCACTCTTGATAAAAACTAACAGGAATATCGGATATCATGTAGGAATCTCAAATACTAACTTTGGGGCTGATCCATACAATTATCTCCCCTGCATCGTAGCTATTTGTCCTAAAATTCATAACTCAGAAAACTACTTAACTGACCTGAACCAAACTTTATAGGTAATCGAATATCATACATGAATCTCAGGATTAGTTTTGGGATGATCCATGCAGTTATTTCCCCTGCATCATAATTTTTTTTTCCATCTCACCCAATGTGAAAAGTTTTTGACGAATTTCAATGAAATTCAGTGGATGGATGGGCCTTGGGGTAAGGAAGAAGTGACGCAATTTTAGGGGCCAATCCATGAACAGTTACTTGTATTGTTACCTGAGGTACTGGATTAAACTTCCTCCGAAAAAAAAGTTTCATCTCCTTTTGAGGACAAAGGCCAAATTCAGGCCATCCACAGGAACTAGCTGAAAAACTTGCCTGTGTTGAAAGTTTTGAGCTTGTTTCTTATGAATATTTTTTCTCAATTATACTTTTCAATAAAAAAATTATACATGGGGAAATAATTTGTGTTTGAAATTTTATTGTGTGGGAATTTTCCATGGAACCTCTCTTAAAATACTATTTATTTCCTATAATAATTAATTATTTTGATATTTTCAACCCTGAGTAACTACAACTAATTTGATACTTTCATAGTTTTGATACCAAAACTTGATGTAAGAAGATACTATTATATGATAATGTAAGTATATGAAAATTACCTCCCTTGCACAACATCTGACAAAGAAGACATCGACTTTCACAAGGTCAATTCCTTCTATTGCCATTCTTCTTGGAATATTGGCAGCAGTGACCTTCCTCTGGCTTCAAACATAAACATAAACAAATTACAAATGGTGGCTAGAACAATTGACATTGACCCATGAAGATGTTTTTCGCTTTCTAAAAGCCCCCCCCACATAGCATCAACCAAGGATTTTTGACACCAATTACAGCCAACAACAGAGGACATACAAGAAAAAAAAACAAAAAATGCACATTATATTAGATAATAGAATGTGACATCTCCAGATGATCAGTGAGACAGGCCCTCCCAGTCTCAATGGTCAAAAATACACCTACTCATCACCTGAAGACAGCCGTAGGGTACAACAGCCTAACCATTGTGTTAAAAAAATGAGCCAAGATGAGGACAAAAGTCTGCTAAAAAATTAATAATAAACATGATAATAATGATAATATAGTCTTTAGAATTGAAATGAGAAGTTAGACAACAATGATTTCAATCGGTGGGTAAATATCAATATTAAGTATGAGAATCAATTGACTCAAAGAAACACTTCTTGCTCTTATTCTACCTATTACTACCATGGATGGTGAATGGTACGCAAGAGGTATGTTGGTAAAGGTTCAGCTTAATGAACCCATGAATTTTTGGTAGAAAATGTATTTTTCTTTTTGTTATGTATTCTGATGCACTTTCCTCATGGAAATTCATTTTTTAAGAAAAAGTGGATTGGCTCTCTGGGTTTTAATTTACAATGTAAATATAAGGCGAAACTAAATCTTTATTTTGTGTCCATCTTTACACAAATACAGCTGTGAATTATTTGATTATTTCCTTTTTTACCATTATAGATTCAATACACTGTGAAGATAGCTATCTCAACCTTTTCAATGTTGACAAACTGTTTTGGGTTAGGGTTATGAATACATTGTGAATTACAACCATACTTGCATAAAGATGGACACAAAAAAAGGGTCCAGTTTAGCATTTGTGCACATCATATTTTAATTTTTCTTGCATTCTATTGGACAATGATCACTATAAAGTCAGAATTTAAAAGTAACAAGTGCTAAACCTGCCAGACACAAACAAAGGGACAAATTTAGCATAAACTCACACTGTAAGTTGAACCTCCATTAAAAACTCATTTGAGGGGGGGGGACTTTAAAAAAAAAAAGAAGTTTTTTTCTTGACATAATAAGGGGTAAATGTTCAAATTTTCAACCCTTTGGCTGAAATATGGGCTACTGCATTTGGCCAACTATAACATATTTTGTTGCCGTGGCATTTGAATAAATCCTTGTATAAGTTTCATCAGAAAGAGAATTTTATGATTCATATTATAAAATTACATTTGTTTCTGCTAAAAAAAAAATCAATGATATGATAATTGCAAATCATATGTTTGTCTAAATTAAAAATGCAGTACACTTTCTGTAATACAATCTGCGTTTTTTTTTAATGAATGTGTTTCCCAAATAAAGATGAAAAATGTCTCAAGTGACTGGCAAGATCAAAAAAGTTGCCCATGCTTGCTCTAGCTCCATAAGTGCAATTCATATGTTTGTCTAAAATTAATATTATGTAAATAAGAAATTGTAGAACAAAGGAACTAACTTTCTGAACAGGAAAAACTCTGATTGAGTGTCACACACATACATAGGCAAGCACAATCACTTGAAAACCGAAGAAACCTAGGTTGATATATAAGAAAAATACATTTTCTTACAAAGATATACTGTTTTACTAAACCGAACCTTTACCTGAGTTTGTCCCGATGTCCATAATAACCAAGACTGGTATTTAACTATTGAGAGATATGGCTATGTTCCAAGATCATTTTAATGTCCTAGCAAAATGGCCAATTCCAAAGACAAGATAAAAATCAAAAGAGTAGAGTGTTGGACGGGGGGGGGGGGGTGAGGTGTCCAAAAGAGGCAAGGGGGTGGCAGGTTGGTGTCAGTGCCAAACAACAAGGCTTGAGTGTGGTTGGGGGTCGGTAAGGTGGTTTTGGAGGGGGTAAGGTAGCAGAAGTGTTATCGCTTTTCTTAAAGGCTACATCCTGTGGTCATGGCAATGAATTACAATTGGGGTCTGTGGAATGGTTTGGGATGAGTCAGAGGCTCTAGATTACCAAATTTGTAATTTTTTGGCATTTTTCTTTCATTCATTCAGAGAATCAGAAGATATAAGAAATTGTAGAACCAAGGAACTAATTTTTTTAAACAGGAAAACTTGAATTTACATCCAAGGTCCATATGTAAATACCAGCTTACAAAAATGGAGGAATTTTTTTAGGTCATTTTTAAAAGATTTTTAAACATTGTTTTCAGTCGCATAAGTCTCTAAGATTTCATCTCTTCAATCAACTTTAATGAGAGACAAAGAGTAAAACATGTTTTCACTGTGACAAGAACAGACAAACAAACAAACAAACTTTGTGACTATGATCATTGGTTGTTGATGAGAATGGTAGGCACCAGGTATAAAACCTTGTAATTTTTATATATATATATTATTAAAGAACAGATATGTTTTCCGACAGAAATTATTATAAATTGCGTTATAACATTTTAAAACTATTTGAAATGATCTACCGTTATCACATGGTGAATGTATCGTTTGGCCTAGACTATGAAAATGAAATAAACAATTTAAGAAAATGTGGCTGCAGCAGGAATAAAACCTGTGATATATATATATACATATATATATACATATATATATTTTTTTTTTACCACTACCTATTTTTGTCTTAATTTTAGTCTCTATTTGATGAACAATTATTTTGGGTCATTTCTGACACCAACCACCTCCCCAAAATTTGAACCTTGATAAGTTATAAAAGTTATAACCATATTTGAGGGCATATGAATGAATGAATGGCTAAGCTTTGCGAATGAAGATTTTGGCAGGGTTTTCCATAATGATGGGACCTTAGACAGCTGGGCCATGTATGTGAAATAGCCCTCCCGCATATGAGACCATCCCTATTTCAGCGGGAAATAGTAAGGAGAACATGGATTTCCCTGAATTCTTTTTAGTTATCACCCGTTTTCTTTCAACTGTGGCTTATGTGAAGTTACAACAAAACCTTTTCAATCATTTTCTGGAAAAAAGAAGGGGGGAGCATCTTGTAAAGATTGATTTCACCAACAATGGCTTGAGAGATCAATGTCATCCATTACTCTATGACAAATTGAATAAAATGTATTTGAGACTACGACTCAACAAGCATATTTCATTTGACTGGAACAGTAGCAAGCTCAGGATGACCATGTCTCTGTCAGTTCAAATCCCAAGAGAGTCAAAAAACTATTTGCTATGTTAATTTGCTCATATTTATTTTCCTGATGTAGATGATAGCAATACTTACTTGGTTTATAATATTGATTTTATATGTTAAGCGGTAGAGAACCAGGAAAACATTCTTAAACCATAAAATTCCATTTGAGAATTTTATGGAGATAACATGTGGACAGACAGACAGAAGAAAAGAAAGAGTAATACATATACCTCTCCAACATAGTTGGGATAGGTGAATATAGCTAAGACTTACTTCTAAGAGAATATGTGATACATACACACACATTATATATATTATATACACATACACACACAACATTTGGCCCAGACAATGTAAATAAAATAAAATAAACAGTTAAAGCAGTAGCTCTATTTTTTTAAATGGTTTTTTCTATTTACATAGTCGAGGCCAAATTGTACAGTCACCATGTAATAACGGTTGATCATTTCAAATAAGAGATTCGATATAATATAACACAACATATATATATGTATATATATATATATATATATATATATATATATATATATATATGTGTCTTGAAAGTTTTACATTTCTAAACACTAAACACATTGAAAAACTTTTTCACAATTCTTTTTGTGTCACTTTATACATACATATAAATATATATGTATATGGATGCTTCCAACCCTAATTCTCATCTCGTTTATTCTTGGTCAATACGTCTCTTTCAATGCAACAGTTATATATTAAGGAATGGACATAATTGGTTAGATAGAATGAATTATGAATTGCGTTATATCATATAGAAACTTATTTGAAATGGAAAAACAAGGTTTAAACTAGAATTACACACAATTCATTCTAACAATATACAAAGGTGGTATTGCAATAATTAGACTACAAAAAGATACAAACAAGTTAAAGATTGCAAAAGGAGTGAGACAAGGGGATACAATACCATTTAAACTATTGACAGCGAGCCTTGAAAGCATCTTTCCGAAAACTAACTGGTAGGGAATGGGAATGAACATAGATGGAGAATATCTAAACCACTTGAGATTCACCGATAATGTTTCCATGACATCAGAAATATTGGAAGAATTACAAAACATGTTAACTGATCTAAATAGGGAAAGTAGAAAAGTGGACATAAAGATGAACAGAACAAAGACAAAGATATATATAAATATATATATATATATATATATACATATATATATGTGTGTTTGTGTGTGTGTATGTGTGTTTGTATGTGTGTATAGGCAACTGAAGACACACACTACTAAATTACATGTAAGTGAATATGGGTAGTGGGGGCGGAGTGGAAGGTGTGATAAAACCCAATGTCATTGAGGGCAAAATTTAAGTACACTTGCACCCAGACCTTATTCTGTCTATTTCATCGAATGCACCTAAAATCTTTCAGTCACCGAGTGCAAAGTCTTGGATAATGACGATTAATTACTGTTTTTCTCGAGTCTGTTTATTATTGTTGTTGTTGTTGTTGTTACTATGCCCAAAAAGTCCACGCTTCTGTTCCTAGATAATGCAACACTAAACTTGGGTACAGTCCCAGTTCAGAGTTCAAATCCTGCTGGGAGTTAATTATTTTGCAGTTATCTATTCTTAAAGTACAACTAAACATTAGGTAGCAGCGCCTCTTATGTATAAAGTACAGAACTACCAGCTTTAACAATTAGACCTTAATGTCTGCCAAGTTGGTAACACTCATCGCCACAAATTGACCTTGGAAAATAGCTTGGAATAACATTTGATTTCATTTCCTCTGGGAAAATCAAGAAGTCTGAGGTGTTTTTATGAATAGAAAGTTCTAAACTTTAAAGAGCTTCTTTTAATGCTAATCTTCCATATGGGTGAGAGGCAGTGGCTCAATTTTCATGTGTAGATTATCCTTGGGCAAGTCTGACACAAGGCTAGGGCTTCTAAAGTTTGCATATGTAAGAAATTATCAACCTAAACAGTCAAAATAGGTTTCTTCAGTTTTCAAGTTGGTCTGGCTGGCTGGCTACATATGTATCATGTCTACAGGTTGTACCAATGGAGCCAGAGGGCAGAAAATAAAAACATTTACTCCTTATCATATTTAGGAAAAATCTTTTTTTTGAGCATAGAAAATTCTCCCCCATAATAGGTTTTTAGTGGGACGGGGGTTCAATTTACAATGTAGGTTCATGCTAAATTGAACCCTTAGTTTGTGTTTGCCTGTTTTTTGAAAATTTAAACTTTTATAGTGAACACTACCCATGAGAGAAGTAATTTACGCATTGATTGTCCCTTTTTAGTTTTTTTTTTATTGATCACCTCCATGCTGCTGAAAGATGTTGGTCACATGACAGTTTTTATTGAATGACTAACCAGACTGGTATATACACACATTATATATATATATATATATATATATATATATGATGAACAACTGATGGTCCTCATAAGGAAATTTCACTTATTGTACTTTAAGATCTAATTCTGTGTAAAACATAAATCCCTTTGAACATCTTCCATTACCACTAATTAGTGATTAAATGACTTCCATGACATATAATGGAATAGACGAATAAACAGAAAGAAAAACATTTCTATATGCAAGATCTTTAGTTAAAATTTCCGTTGTAATATCTCAAGTGCTTCAAGACAGAGATTTTCTATACTGATAAGAGGGGAAATTTTTGTTTTTCAGCAACATCTTATGTTTAAAGCTATGAAGCTTTATATATATATATATATATATATATATATATATATATATATGTATGTATTAAGAAATTGACATATATGACATATATGAAAGAATGATTATAAATTAGGTTATATTACATTGAAACTCTTATTTGAAATAACTTACCGTCATTACACGGCTGATATATCACTTGGCCTAGATAACATAAATAGAATAGACAATTAATAATATATCCATTTTCCAATACTTGACTGTTGTGTTAAAAGAAACAAAAAGAGCAGATATAGACAGAATAAATTAAGACTTTAGGTGAAAACAGTTATTTGGGCCTTTGAATTACCGGCAACTGTTTAGCTGAATGGTAAGAGCAACGCGATGGCAAGGTGGCTACCTTATTAGTTGTAAGTTTGATTCCTTCAGCAGCTCCACTTTCTTTTCTTGTTTATTCTATAAACACTGTCTAGGCCAAGTGATATATTAACTGTGTTATGATGGGAGATCATTTCAAATGAGAGTTTCAATATTATGTAACACAATTTATAATCATATATATATATATATATATATATATATATATATAATCTATCTATCAGCAACAGCAACAGCAGCAGCAGCCATTATAGGCCCACTACTCTCAAAGGCCATTCCCATCTTCCATAACAAGTGTGGTTGTGCAAATCTCTGTCATGTCTTACTGGCAAACTTTTCTATCTTATCTCTTCATCTTGTGTCTGGTCTTTTCCTACTATGTTTACTCTCCTATAAACAACAATCTATTGGCCTTTTGCTTCATTTTTGTCCTTTCTTCTTGCTATATGCCCTACCCATTTCCATTTTCGGTGCTTAATTTTTTGTTCAATATCCTTCACCCTGGTCCTCTTTTGGGTCCATGTTGATCTTTTTCTATCGCTAAGGGATAATCCAAAGATTGCTCTTTCCATTGCTCTCTGTGTTATTCTGAGTTTGTCTTCAAGTGCATTTGTAAGTTTCCATATTTATGCACACATATACAGACTCCTTTTATGGGACCCTACGCAGAATTTGATGCGGAGTCCCCCCCCCCCATCACTTTAGTGGCCACGGGCCCTAAGCAACCACTTAGTTTGCTTATGCCTCAGACTGGCTTTGATACCTACAGTTAGATCAGTAAGTCTGTAGCCTGACAGATCTGAATCTGAAATTTTCACTGTATAATGTTTGGTTTTCAGATCAATAGAAAAGTATTGAAACAAGTGCACTGATAAGAAAGGAGATTATGTTGGAAAACAAATAAATGCTTTTTTATCATTAGGCTATGAGTTGTTGATTCACCTGCATAAATACTTCCTTTATAGGATAATAAAAAAACTATTCAAGATATTAACACTCACAATGCACAGTTATGTAGAGAAACACTTGAAATTTATTACTGCAAAGTTCTACACCAAAAGTTGTGCCCAGTAGGGCTGGCACAAGATTAAAAGGACTTTATAAAAAAATCCTATTGAAAAGAATTCCCTAAATCAAAAAAAAGAAAAAAGAAATTGTTTTTAGATGTCTAATGGAGTACTCATGTGAACTTTCCAGGTTCTAGGGAAAATCTTATGTCTGGTAGCATTGACACAAAATTTTAGAAGATGAAAAAATAAAGTCCATTATGCAAATAACAAATGAACACATCCAGCAACTGTTAGTTGCAATAACAAACTTCAAGTGTTTCTCTACAATGCATTATAAATCTTAATATCTGAAATAGGTAGCTTTGATGAATTTTTGGAACTTTCTATCTCTTTTGTAATCACCCAGTATAATCTTCCTACTCAAACCCAATCTTGACAATATGGCCCCCACATCCCATGAGTTATTTGGACTACTCTCGCATATGTCAGTATATGACAGACATTAAATTTTTTTGAAAACCTGTGCAAATGTTACACTGCTTCCAATGCACTTGTATGATGACTAGGACACCATCTACTAAAGCTCGGTATGGAAAGTTATAGGGCTTAAATGAGTCATGTAGACTGGTAGTCCTCCAAATACCCTAGTAAACCATTTTCCCTATAGTCTAGCATACACATTCTGGAAAAAATATTTTGAAAAAGAATAAACTATTTGTACAAAGAATGAAAAATACTCTAGTCTTGAGAGCAACCATAACATAGATGATTTACAGGCCGGTCAGGCACACCATTAGTGTAGAGAATTAAATCCTTATGGGTGCTCCAATATTTTGTCCTTCAGCCAGACTAAGCTATGTTCAGATCTTGAAAAAAATAGATACACATCTCCCCCCCCCCCCATCACACACAAATACATGTACACTCAAACAAGAGATATTTTTTAATCACACCAACTCAGCTACATAGCAGATGAAAAACCAGGTCATTTCATAGGACAGATACAAAAATGAATGATCTTCAAATAGCCAACCCAAAGCATGTGTGCAACAGGTGATCCACATTAAGACTTTAAGATCCCAACAAAAATCAATTATTGGATTTCAATAAAATTTTCAATATCTATTAATCTATATGTTTTTAATAAAGATCTTTCAGTAGTTTCTAAGCAATTCTTATTTTTTGTCCGATTACCAGGTTTTTCCTGTTCATGAAACAATCGCATCAACCTACTTTACATTCAAAATCCCCAGTGTGTTCTGGATTTGATCTCGCCCACTTGTACTGATCTTACTTACGATATAGTAATCCAGCCTCTTTCCAAGCAACTCTGTGATGTGGTCTAACTCCGGCCATAGAGTGATTCCTCATCTCATCAAACATTGTTTGTTGGGCATCTTTCTTGAAGCATCTCAATTCTTTCTCCATTCTTATACTACTTAACTTCATGGTTATGCCAAATGTTCTAGCAGCAACATGATTGTTAGATTCTTTGGTCATTTCAATTACTTCAAACTTCAAACTTGCTTCATACTTGTAGAATACTATACTCAGACTTGGGTGCCGGTAGCTAGGCATGGAAACTGGAATTTAATCTTAAAACAAGAGAGCATACAATGGAAAGTAACCAAACCAATTAATGGAATAAAAGATCTTGGTTATAAAGAAAGATTGGAGTCCTTGGGTTAAACAACTTTGCTCAAGAGAAGAATGAGGGGGGTGGATTTAATTGAGACATTCAAAATAATTAATGGAATTTCCAAGTATGGTACTCCATTCTTTAATATCTCACCTTGAACTGGAAATTTATTGACAATCTGGTAGAAGATTAGATTTTTTAATAATAGAGTAAAATATTTTTGAGTTGCTTAGTCATGTTAAAAATAGTGTTAGTATGCAGAGGTTTGAAAATAATATAGATAAGTTTAGAAATTATGGAAAGAATATGAGCTTACAAAGACATTTTTGGAATCTATTTGGTGAGATTTTTAAGAGAGTCTGATCTGTGCATTGTGTTAAATTGTAGATGTTTGTATTGAATATGCTTGATGGATTTTGTAATTATTTTAAAGTTGATGTGTAAATATTGTGTATAATTGGAGATGCCTAAGGAGGTATAATAAATGAATACTTCCGTTTTGCTGGTGGCTCTATGACAGAAGCTAGTCACAGACTGAGCCATGAATTGCTTTGTGACAGTGCTTCAAAAATCCAGCACCTCAGTCAATACGGCACATGTGCAAATCTGTCATTGACATTGGTTCAACTAACACTACTGTCTTTATATGGTATTTACCATATTAGATATGATAATACATACATAAAGGGAATACCTTATTACTGTTAATGTACATTCAAAGTATTTATTTCAAGGTATTTAATTCACTGTACTCATAGTTCGGTATGGTTTGGTAGTTTCAGTTTGGAGGTTGTGTTATGCCATCAATAAGAGTTAAAACTGTGAAATTCAGATTGAAATTATGGTCTTGTCTTAAAAAGTTGCTTTATCCATCCAGACATATGATACAAGGCCACATTCAAGGATAAGAGTTTTCTTCTCTTTTTAGCTTTAAATTCATCTTCTTGGTTGTCATTACCACAACATTTTGGTCGCTATACTCTCTATCTGTCTTTAGGTGTCGGCTTGAACCAGCCTGTCAATAGGTTATTATGTAAACTCATGGTGGTTCTGTAATGGTTTAGGGTGAGTTCTGTTTGAGTTTGCAAGGATCATTAGTGAAACTGGAGTCTGTCTTGACAAATGTGACATGCACAGATCTTATTGCAGACCATGTTTTCCAGTGATGATGGTTTGTTCCAGCAAGACATGGCTGCCTTTATTCAGTGACTGAACTTGTCATCAATCATGAGAATTTTCTCTGCTGATTGTTCCTCTTAGTTTCACCACAACACAAAATATTCAACAGTCAGATATTCCAGGAAAATCTGCCTGCACATCAGGGAATTTTCTCATTTTCTTCTGTTTTATTTATTAATTTTTCCAACCGACTTTGTAAAGTCCTCCTGTCTTAGACACATGACTGGAACCCTCTAGCACAGTGCCTCGGGTGACTTGCCATGTTGTTGGTACCTAGTGCTGGCCCTGCCCAAGAGATTCTCTTGGATCCCAAGATTTATAGTTGAAATACAATGTTTTATGTCACTGATTAAGCTAGAAAAATAATTTTACTAATTCAACCTTAGTTAGATGATTCCATCCAACAATATGTTGGATGAAAATGCTGAGCAACATGTTTTGTTCCTGGATAATGAGTATTATTTTCTGATTGACTATGTATGAAACGTATGGAACATGGCTATTACTTCCTTCAAACTTTGCTTTTGTGGCAAGGACAGTGATATTCATAAGTAATCGTTTTTCTTACATTATGTGTTTAAAAAATGATCAAATTCACCTATTGTTCAATGGAAAATGAGTAGAAATTCAAAACATCTTTGTACTGGTCACAAAAGCTAATTTTGATGAGAATAATTGATTCTACACTATTAGACATGTATAAATAAAAAAATTAAAAAACAACACTTATTACGCATATTAGAAGTTTTGATATGCTGCACAGTATAAGAAGAATTTGGTTTTAGAATTCCAATAAAGCATAAAGATTTATAGGTTGGCAAATAAATCGACCTTTCAACAATTTCATATTAGTCTGTTTAGACTTGATGAACTTGCCACTCTGATGGATGCAGTGATTCTTTATGTTAGAAAGTTAACTCATCCAGAAAATATTGAATAAACACTTAAGTTTTGAGGTCTACTTATACACCAGCATATATGGTACAAAGTTTCTTCTTTATGAGTTGAGTGTTATTCCTTCATTTTCAGAAGTTAGTGTTAATGTCGCCATATTATTCTGTGAGATAACAAGAAAAAGAATAGTTTATTCAAAACCAGCAACGTTGTACGTACAATTTTTGACAGCATTTGGCAATATTTGTTTCAGTAACAAAACTATTTCTTTCCAATGGATTTTTCAAGTTGATCCCTATTAAAACATCCAAAATAGAAATAAATAATCATTGCAAAAATATGACAAGAAATATAGTACTGAATGCAATAGAATTCACTGAGAAATGAAATTTTAAATATATATATATATATATATAAATCATAATAATAATGATTGATAATTGTGTCATTCGGAGGCAGCTGTTTCGTTGTATTACAACTCTTCAGTATGGCTATAGTCTATCCAATATCCCATCCAGTACTATAAGGCAGGGTGAAAACCTTTGCTTCAGACATAGAGGCTGGCATATATATACATATGAAGTGTACAAATCAATTATAAACACTGTATAGTCTGCTTTTTTTTCTCTTTCCCATATTTATCTCGAGAATTGATTTGAAAAGAAAAAGAAGAAAAAAAAAAAAAGAAGAATACTATGGCAGGGTGACATAAAAAAGGAACAGCATTCCTAACAAAGAAAGAGAGCTGCCTATCTCTCTTCAACTACTCTCTCTTTGGGTCACTTAATTCTTTACAAACACTATTAACCTATTTGAATCTAGTCTTGACAATAAATTTCTGCTATTCTAAGAACTGCTCACTTATTAAGGCTCAATATCTCCAAGCTAACTAGATTTAAATACCATAATTGAAAATTGTTTAGCTCTTTCATATGGAAAATATCCGCTCCTTTCTTTGTCCTGGACTTTAAAAAAATGTAAAAGCAACATGGATGATTAATTGTTTAGTTTAATTTAGGTTGAGGGTTGACCAACTTTTTGGGAGGCAGGCTGGATTAGAAATATTTTAATGTTTTGTAGGCCAAGGTGAATAAAAATGAATCAGTGATTGTACAAATCTATGGAAACACCCTTTTTTATATTGCCTTAGTGAAAGTATACAATACCTACAGTAGTGAGCAAATTCATCTAATATGCTAGAATCCAAAGAGAAAATCGGGTGACCTCACAAAAATACTTACAAGGAAGATCGCGTAGAGGATATAAACATTCATGGCTGACAGATTGAAGACTACTGCTGAGTTTTCATGTGAGTTAGGAGAAAATTCAGGTTTGAAAATGTTGAGACATTCTATTTCACATAGACTGATCAAAGATGGATTGAAATCTTGGACTCCTGCAGTCAAGCTTTTAATCAGCCATAAAAACCAGAAAACGCATCTTCATTATGCTACAGAACATTCTTTGGAGCCTTGAACAGTGGGCTTAAGTTCATTTTAGTGATGAATCCAAGTTCAACTTACTGGGATCTGATGGTAAAAGGAACAAGACTGAGTGTAGATGAGGGGATTGCCCGCAACGTGATAAACCAAGTTTGAAATTTGGAGGTGGCAGTGTGATATCTTGGGGCATCATCTTGCAGCTGGCCTTGGCTCTCAGGTTCGTCTGCTTGGTTACATGAATGCCAAAGTCTATAAAGAATTTCTCCAACAGAATGTCATTCCATACCTCCATTCACTTGAGAACTAGCTGTCCATTCCCACGCAAGATAATGCACCGTCATAATGCCAAGGAAGTTAAGGACTTCATGAACCAAGAAGTACTCTCAATAATGACCTGACAGGCAAAGAAACCTTAACCTGAATCCCCTCAAAAAATGTACAGAAGTTTATAGGAGAGTGTGTCCAATGATAAATTAAAAGAAAAAAACTTGCAAACTCTTTCAGAGAATATTGAAGCTGAATGGACAAGATCACTCTCAAATTTTGTAAAAATTAATTGATTCCTGTGGAAGCAAATGCTAACGAACAATAATAAACATGGTTTACCATGCTAAATATTGATTTTGTAATGAACGTCTCAACTTTATTACGATTTTAAGTTTTTATTATTTGTTCTTTAACTTCTGATCACCATGTTTATCATACAAATAGGTATTTTTGTTATTATGGATGTTTATTTTTCCACTATTAGGTTATAACTTTTACAAAATACACCTATATTGTCTAGCAATAAGCTGCACGAAATTAACAGTCTAGCTTATTTCTATCAGTAAAAACAATGGATCGACTATTGTAGACATCTTTTGTTTTGTTTGCTACTATGTATAAATTTCCACAGACTATCAGTGAATGAAAGGTATGAAATTCTTTTTTCTTTTTGTAGGCAAGGGGTCAAATTTGGTGTTAATTAATAGAATAGCAGGAATGCGTAATGTTGAAACATCGATCTGCTTGAGATCATTGTAAAAATGAGACTTTTGTTCTATTTTTCGATCCAGAATGTTATTATTAACTAGCCAAATATATGGAGAATTTAGAAAATCTTAATACATGAATGTCACATATTCAATGAAATCGGCAGACAGGATGAAATGAAGCCACGGTATAGATTTGGCTCACAGGCTATAATTTGCTGACCCCTAGTTTAGGTCATCCTAAGCATCAAGGCCTATTGGGCAATAACTTGCCCCAAATTTGAATGATCCATGGTAGCACTTTGCATGTTTCCAAAGATTAATTCCAACTCATAGAAGTTCTTTGTTGAATATTGAGTTCCAGTTTTTTTAAAGGTCTGCCACTCATTCTTTTCCTACTCACTGGAATCCACCTCATCGGAACAGAAGCATTGAAATTTTCTGACTTGCATATGGGAGGTTTCCAGCTAGTATCATGCCTTTGATGGTATCAATGAGCAATCTATGCTCATTTCTCATAACTATTATATAAATTGTGTATTCAAGCACACATCATAACAATCACATTTACTCAATATCAAGGACTTTAAACATTTGTGGTGGTGCGATAAACATTCTCTCTTTGTATATGATTTTAAGAATTTTTCAGAGGCAACTTTTCTGGAAAACATTGAACTCCTGATGTTTGGGGTCATTTTCCACATTCCACTTGCATAGATGGCTGGATTAATTAATAAGTGAAATAAGCATGTGCTGAGGGCACCACTAAGTTCTTCTTCCAGTGCCAGATTTACCATGGACAGTTGTGCCAATAGTGTATTTTAGTATTCATATTTTTCCCTCATAACAATTTCTTGTTTCTAAGTATGTGCAGTGTGTTTGCTAGGGTAAGTTTTGTTCACTATATATTATGTTGATCTTTTGTAATAATCTACACTGTTTATTGGTATACAATTCTTAAATAGTAATACTGAATGGCTGTCCCTTTATTGGATTCAGATTCGTCTTTGTATTCTCAACCTAATGTTACATTTGTTTATGCAAAAGTGCTGAAGTGTTTACTGTAAATAAATCTTACTTTAAGTTTTGTTTCATTTTGAAAGATAAAATTTCATTTTGCTGTTCAGAATTGTTTTTATTTTGAATCACTTACGTATGCGGGCATCATGATCTTTCATGTGCTTAGGGACACTGAAGATCTTTATTCAACACTGACTGTGGGTATAACAATGCTTAATTGTAAGAAATATTCATTTCTTTGGGGTCAGTCGTAATAAGGAAAAGCAATTTTCTCTTTGCTACAGACTTTTCCCAATAATTCTCAGTAAAAAAAGTAAACAGTGATTGGATTTCAAGACTTTTTTTTAGGCCTTTGCACGATGGATTCTTAGTATGAGTAAACAGAATGAAAGACTCTCCATTTGGACAAATTTTTGCCTGTGCACTCATCAGCTAATTGGCTCCATTTTAATCTATGTAATTATGGAGGAGGTTTCCCATTGGCAGACTTGCATCCTGTTAAGGGGGTGATCATAAAATCTTGTAGGCATTATGTCCTTGTCTCAACCAGACTTGAGACTTGCAAGGATCACTAAGTTGATGCATGCAACAGAAAGCGGGACTTTGTCACAAACCATTCATACTCCATTGGGGGTGTGTCTTTTAAGAGACAAAAATTTTATCTCACAATGGATTTCAGGCCTAATTTTTGACATTCAAAACGAAAAATCTAACTTCTGATAGAATGTTCCCTTGAGTTTGACAAATTTTATAAAAAATGCAGAGATAGGTTTTTAAGAATATAATCTTTACATTTACACAAACACAATAACAGAAAATGTGTTTTCATAAATGAAGCAAATTTTATGTGGTCTGCACACATCCCTGACAATGGCCCAAAAAGTATCTCTCCAAATGTATTTCAATTTCACCATAAATGTTGTAAGAATTCTTATAAATGAATTTGTCAAAATAAAATGATTGGCTCTTGCATTGTTGTTTGATTTATCACAAATCATGAGGAGATAATAGTGGAAGTAATCGCAGCAGTGAACTCTTCTAGTAAACACCGAAACCTGACCGGAAGTGATAGCTGGAAGCAGATGGCTTTGGTCTCTTCAAACTTACAATTTTTGACTGAATCGGTCCAACTGCTGCAGCAACAGCATGTAATTATCTATCAATGATGCTACATGATCTTTGACTGGTCTGTTACGTGTCAGTTGGAAGACTGGGAGAAAGAATTTTCAAACAGAGCCTAGTTACCAGGCAAGAAGAGGTTGCATTAAAGAAACTAAATGAAATTCATTTCAGTGGAGTTTTTTGATGTGTTCATACAAATAACAGAAATAGGGAGAAAGGAAGAGGCGCGATGTGATAGGAAAAAAAACTTTTCCAAACAATTTTGTGGAGCCAGATGCTAATGATGTCATAATAGAATACCACGAGTAGGGTTGGTGGACACATCATTGAACTTACGGTTCTTGCTTTTTTACCAGTACTCAAGGTGAGTTGCATTAATCTCCAAACTATACCAGAACCAATTAATATTTTCAGAGTAGAACGTTGCAATAAGTTCTTTTTAATGTATTTCTGTTTTATATAGAATGTTTAATGTTTAATCCCCCACATGGCAGTGAATGCTGGACAATTCCGTCACAAATCAAGAAAAGACTCAAAAGCAACCGAGACGAGGTTTTACAGAAAAATGTTAAGACTATCACGGGCAGAGCCTACGATAAATGAGTAAGTTTCAAAGAAAGTGGAAACTACCCGGAAACTGTTGCTTAACAATCAGAGAAGATTTAGCTAAAGATTTTATGCGGAATTTGTTTACTTTTCAATGCTGACGTACCATGTGACAACCGGTGTCAACTGAAAATTTGACCTGATGACCTTAATCAAATTTGAGATGCTGAATCCATATATGGTCCATTATTTCTCGCAATCTGAGTTCTAAGACTGTTACTTGCCAACTTCAAGTAAACTGAAAAAAAAAATCAGATAATTTTTTTTGTTGATTTTTTGTCTCTCCTACTTTTCTTTATATATTTTTAGAAATTCAGAAGTCATAAATAAAATAAGCACTTGAGAAAGGAGTCAGCTTATGTTTTTTCTGCTCATGATACAAGATGATATGAAAAATTATACACAAGAGAGAATAAGATAAAAAATGATTGAAAACCTAAGGAAATTTAGACACAGATGAATGAAATCTATATCCGCACACAGGAATTAGCAATGTGCACATGTCTCTTGACACACTAAGAAATGCAGCTGATGTAGTAAAATAGAATTCCATTCATACTCTGATTACATAATAAAAATGCTGAATTTAAAGAATGATATTAAAAATTTGTTTGTGGTCACCAGAAAGCTATTCTTGAACTCGCTGCTAAGCAAATATGTATATAAACAGCAATGTGTTGAGTGTATCCATATAAACCATTATTTTTGACAGCACGGATAAACTAGAATATAATAATTATTCATTTGCATTTATTCTATGTTACACCAATGTCACCATTGACGTAACTCAATAGAAATAGAATTTCATGTTACGTGCAACTTGACAAATTGTATACTAACTATGGCCCTCATTTCTTGACTGTAAGGGTAAAGTAGTTTTGTAATAAAGACTTGAGTGTGAATGACATAGCCTTAGTTTAAGGAGGATTGCTAAAGAGCAATGGTCAGCAAACTAGTCTTTCAGATGATATCTGTACCTTGCATGAATTATCAAGAATTACTGTAGCCCATCCATGTACCAGAAGTAATTATCTGATAAATTATCTTTGAAGAAAAAAATTTTTTTAAAATCGATATTTTTATCTAGAATTATCAAACAATTACCCGCGCAAGATTTGGATATTGTTCGTCCAAAATGACCATAGAGACCGAAAAACATTTTTTTTTAATAATAAAATTAAAAGAAAGCGTTTTTAGATAGTGCTTAGTGGTGCACTCATGCAAATGTTCAAAGGTGTAGCCCCAACAATGTTACCAGGAGCACCCAGAGACACACGTAGACAAGCTAAGAGAGAAGAATCTGTTGCCCACTTGGCTACTTGATCAGGAGGCAGTTTGATTACTACAGTAATGAATTTGTTCCTCACTGAGTTCCCCACTCAAGTGGTCTAGACCTTGATTTAGTCTAGCTCAGCAAATATTAATATCATCATATGCATGCAAATTATTCATGGTCTACTCACAACAGATGGAAGCCCTATGCAAATCAGGCAGTGCTGGATTAAATATGTAGCAAAAGTAGCACATGTTACAGGTAACCCACAACCTCAAGGGCCCTGCACTATTGATTCTGATTCAGTGACCTTGCACTTGCACTATTACTATACTTCTATCCTACCTCCAACTATCATGAATGATTGGGGGCTTAAAGCGATTTCAGCCAATTATCACCTTTAATTGGAATTATTATTTTAATGTAGCGATTAATAGGAATGTGGTTTCTATATGATACCTACGACACATAAATATGAGCATACTTGAAACTGAAGTCATAGCCACTGCACAAAGATAAAAACAAAAACAATGTAATACTATTAATGAAATTTAAGACACATTTGTCTAATTAATATCTGACTGTGTGTCAAATGAAAAAAAATAATTTGGCAATTTAAAAAGAAATGTGTTTTGACATTGTGTATTTTTTCTTGATTTTGGGGCCCTTTAAAACATATGTTATAGGCCCCTGCATTGGCCTAATCCAGTCGTACTTGAAAATATGAGAAAAACTAGGAGAAAACCCCATTACAGTTGTTCATAGAAGAGTCACCAATTTCATAAAACCTCATCCCACGCCAGATAGTATTTATAGACTAGCATAGGACTCTTGAGTAACGAATAATCATCCCCATCCATACTTATTGATTTCCCCCTTCCAGCGTATTAATAATTCCAACACAATGAAGGTCCACTTCCCCAACCGAATGAAAAATTTGACATTGTGTTTCCATGAAAGGAGATTTCACTCTACACACAGGGCATCTATTTTTGCATGACATCAAAACTGAATTTTTCTTTATATACATCTTTCGGCACAATATCATTTTCATGGACCCAAAATTTGAATAATCTCAAAGAGACTTTTTCTATAGGATTGGTTGCTGTCACGGGATGTATATAATTCGATAATTCTACCTATATTTGAATAAATGAAAATAAACATTCACTCACTGGATTTTATTGATTGACAGATTATAATTTTTCCCCAATCTCCCTACTTATTCCAAACCCTGTGCTAATTAGATTTCATCCCCACCACTTATTCCAACCCTCTCTATTACTCAGTATTCAAAAGTATCTATTGAAAGTGATAGACCATTTACACATGGATAAATTGTATGAATATATTTATTGCACACAAAAAATGCATACCATGAACAGAATTCATTTTTCTGTTGATTTTCTACGACTCCACATTTATCTATATTCTATATATATTCATTTTAAATCAATAAGGCAACAGAATTGGGTAAAAAATTAAATCAAGACATCAGCAACAGCAGTGATATTGCCAGCAGCAGCAGTTTTCAGCCTAAATTAGCAAACCTTTGCTTACCAGCAGCAGCAAACATTGTGTCTATGTGTTTCCAGAACCCTTTCCCTCTCTTTTTGTTCACTTTAACATGACAGAAAACCAACAAAGTGACAACGGATTTTATAAGATTGAACAAAACAATTTTTAAAGGTTTTTAGATGTTCCCTCACATCTCTATAAGACGCTGTTCCATTTATGTAAACAACTGAAAAAGGAATGAGAATGTTTGACATCATTAAAAGAACATCTATTCTCATCAATAGATGGCCTATCAAGCATTTTTTTTTTACAGTGTTGCCAAGTATCGTTTGTTTTCTTTAGCTAAAACGGTCTACAAAAATGACTAAAATCAGCTAAATTTCTCAATTTCCAGCTAATTTTATTGCTAAAAATTTTATGTGTACTTATCTGAAGCCTACATCAAATATTATAACCATACAACAAGACTCCAGAACAAATTGATAAGAATTGTTTATTAAATTAGTAAGTTTAAATCATAGTGTTTTCTTTTGGTTAAGAATTAGATTTTTGGGTGAACTATGCTTACCTTCCTTTTCCTAATGTTACTTCATTTCGAATTCCTTTGAAATTGGAAATCACAGATATGGATATAAGGATGGTGGATGCATTGTTGAACTTATGGTTCTTGTTTTTTTCCAAGTAAGTGCTTCCTTAACCAAATATTTACTCTAAAGGTGCTTAATTGCCGAGGTGGGTGAGGGCTAAATAAGCAGGGGGCTCTGAATACCTGTCAATCTAATGAAAGGAACGAGGAGGGGATAAAAAATTTCACAATTTAATAAGTGAGGGGAGGGGGTAGGAATTCAGTAGGATCTGATCAAAACAAAGTGGTTTGAGAAAGATTTATTGTAAGGATAGGGTATGCACATGGAAAGTAAATATGTACAGTATTGACAGGAACAAGGAAAAAATCAAACTGAGAAATCTCTTGGTGTACAAAATTTTAAAAATGTTAAAATAAGCAAATAAAAATTAACTTCTTTTGTCTTTTGATGGGAAAATTTTGACAAATCTGTAATTTTACCCAAAAAAACTATTAGATGAGATGGACTCTCAAAAATTAATTAGTGGGGGCAGGGGCCCAAATAAGTGCAGGAGGGGGGATTTTTTCCCAAAATTAATAAGTGAGCTGGGGATGATGGCACCCGATAGTTAGTTTAATAGTGAATTCTTATTTTTTACTTATCAAGTCTGTTTTACCAATTAGTTTAGAAAATCTGTAATACTCAAACGTTTTAATTCTTGAATTCATGAGAATTTTTCAAAATGATAATATCGAAGGGAATAACTAGTAATCAAAATTACCTCCCTTCCAGCTTCAATCAAATTTTTAGAAATCGTCAACCAAAACTGTCAACATAAGTTTATTCAGTTTTCAAGGGGTTCTGCCTGGCTATGTATGTATCGCGTGTACAGGTCTCACCAAAGGAGCTATAAGGCTGAAAATTCAGACAGTTACTCTTTATCATGTCTCGAAAAAACTAATAAGTTGTTGTTGTTGTTGTTGGGGGTCAATTTATAATGCAAGTTTATGCTATATTAGTCCATTAGTTTGTTAGAGAATAACCCTGACAAAGCAAATAAATGAAGGTAACTTTAAAGTTCCTTCCAACATGATTTGAGAGTGATACATCGTAATTTACCTTTCCAGATTATCCTGATGGTAGTTGTGAGGACACTCGTATTAAATCTAATGAGAACAAGATATGAATGAGTCAAAACGTAAGAAAAAGTAAACATTTCAGTGTATTTATTCTACCATTAAGTCAAGAACATTCTATTCTTTTAGTTTGGAACTGGTATGTTTTCTATTAGAAAATGAATTGTACAAATAATAACTAGCAGTAAAAAAAATTTGATACCGTCTTCATGTCGAAAAAAAAAAATTATGGAAATTTTTGCTTTGACGTTCATAAATCGGTGTTCAACCGGCATAGAAAGGCTCTAAAAGTTATTCATGGACTCAAAAAAGTACCAAGTTTTTTATTAAAAAGTATACTTAAAAAATATGATTTTCAGATGTTGATGCAATAATGAAATTATATGTAAGTCTTCATGGGTTTGGCCCATCGGATGCACTGATTGTTTCCATTGTACTTCGACATACATCGGTTGATGTACGTCAAAACAAAGATTAATTACCAAAATGATTTCAAATTTATTTAAAAAAAAATTTATTTAGAGATTTGATACCTGCCTCTTTTTGTAGTAATGGAATATTCAATGAATTAATCACCAACAAAGTCCCCCATGACACCCGTGATTATTTGGGATGCTAAAAATAACGAAGATCGCTCGTATCTATTCATTAAAAAAAGATAATGATCTTTCTTATTCAGCACACAAAATTGCTCGTGTATAGGTCGAGTTATGATCTCTAGGTAAACATTTCGCGCTGACCTATACATGAGTTTTGTGAGATTAAAATTCGAACATAAGGACTAGTAGCAAACCTTGGCGTCAAAATACCATAAATTAATGATTTCGTGACCATAAATCATGGGTCGTTTTATACACGAGTAGTAATTTTGTAAGCCTAAAGAAGTTGAAAATCAAACATAATAATGTGACGGACCATTAACAATCCCTAGCTTTGAAAATTGATGATTTATTTTATGACCAATCAATGGTCATTAATCAAGGGTCGAACAATACACGAGATAACACCGTGACACGAGTATATGATTTATTGTAATGTGTAATTGATGTGACCAAGGAGTGCCCTCAAAGCAACAATTGTCAATTACCCAATTAATTTGGGATGCCAATAAATTATCGCTTAATATCATTATTTTTTTTTTCTCCAAAAACGAAAAGATCCTACTAATATAGTTACGCAAATACAACCAAATAAAAACAGGAATGACTTACTTTTTCAGGGACTCCGCGGTGGTCTTCACTACCTTGCCAAAATCGTCGAACGTAACCCTTGATATATCCGACCAATTTGCTTTTGTAAGGAAAGTCCGCTTTCCAAATTAACGATCCGTACCCGAAAACCCACATCACAGCCACGTGGACACAATACAATAAGTAAACAACTCAAATAAATAACGGTATATATATGTATATATAAAAGATGGGAGACTTTTGTTGTTGTGGTGACGGTTGACTGAGTCTGTTTATTGTTTGTCGGTATTTTTTTGGTATTACTAAAAGTTCAGATTTTATCTATCAAAGGTTGTGGAAGTCACTTGTAATAAATCGGTAACGACCTTTTTTTTCTTTCTTTTTTTTCCCTTCTTGTTAAACAAATGCTTCTTTTGTCTTCTTTTTCTTCTTCACTCGGGTTTTTCACGCTATGGAGATTTGTGGGGAGTTTGTTTTTTTAGTTCCAAAACTAAAACAAAAAAAAAAGAGAATAAAATAGATAAATAAATGGAATAATCAATTGCGTAAACAAAAATGTACTGAGTTATTATCCTAATTTCGTTTCGGGTGGTTGAATTCAGTTGTAATGTTTCGCACACTCGACGTTAAAAAACGGCGCACAAATAAAAAAAATGAGACAATCATTGGAAGAAAAATACAAGTAAATACATTGTAATCTTATTGCTTTGAAAAAAAATTGAGTTGTTAAATTGTTTAGCACCGCTTCATAAATTTTCGACAGATCACTTGTGTACGTCACGTCAGCTGAATTCCATTCGGGACCACCTTCTCTAATACTGTACCTCTATTTGTTTTTCAATAACCAAAGTCAGTTTTTTTTTAAACTTTTTTTTTTTCAAACCAAAAAGCAAATAAAAATTTGAAGATATACGTAAAAAATAAAAGAAAAGAAGCGATAAATGTTTTGTTTTACGAAGGAGTTTTGAAACATTTTGATTTCTTTTGGTAACAAGAATGAGTTTCTTTCTTGAAATGTCATAAGTTTTATAAGAAATAATCTTTGAAAAAATTATTGATAACATAACACCTACACACACACACATACAAGTAAAATTAAATAATAAAAAATCTAGAAAAATTTATGTTGTTCGATGATTGATTTGGGAAGACAAATTAAAAATTACTTTCACTTTCGAAGAATCATTGCATAATCATCATTTTTTTTTTCAAAAGGTCTTGAAGTTTTGGACAGAAAAACTGTTCTGAAAGTCGGGGGTCAATTGGCAATTATTTCACTTTATGAATAAGATCCAACCTACAAACTTTGGTTAAAACAGAATTTATTCACCCGTAAATTTGGGGAAAATAAACAATAAAATTTAGAATGTTTTGTTTTTTTTTTCTTTGGGATTGAAAATAAGTAAAAATTATTTCTCTTTCTTTTATGAAAAGATGATACTAGACGAAAACATGGTTAAAATCGTCGACATCATCGCAACATTGTTTTAATATTTTGTTTACCTTATTTTAACAGGGACAAACAACTGCTGCTTCTTTTGTTTTCACTCATAGGAAAATAAAATAATGAACTATCTCATAAACGAAGATTTATTCTATGTTATAAAATGCAAACAAGAAGCAACCATTCCTCATTTTCTGTTCTGATGGACTAGGACCAAGAAATGCAGAGCTCTGAATAATGGAAAAAAAAAGCTGTTTACCTGTTTTTGAACGATAAAGATGATAAAAATATAGATCCCAGTTGGCCTGTAGATGTTGAGTGAAAAAAAATCAAAACATTTCTACTTCTAACTAGTTACAAAAACATGATGTGAATATTTTTTCTTTTATGAATATTAAGTGTCTTCGTTGAAATCTGAAGCGCTGAAGGCCAAATTTAACAACAATATCAAATATATGTTCCAAGGGAGGCTACTCCAATTTCTTGGTATAAAAACAGGTCCGTCTGTCCTGAGCGGTTTGGGTCCCACGTCTTCTCTAGTGGACAGGAGAAGAAGAAATGTCTTGAAGTAAAAAAACTCCAGATAAAGACGGAGTGTGGGATTGTGTCAATAGACGGATAATTAACACTTAGTATAAGGAAGATATTATTGCAAGGTTAGGGAAAGGGAGACGGGTGGAAAGAAGGCGAAAAACTTTGTGATTGGCTAAATTAGTAGCATTAAAAAGTCTCAGCGTAAAAAAAAGTCAATTTAATTAGGCAAGTTATGTATCTGTGCGTGCGTATGTGTGTGTTTGTGTGCATGTATGTGTTGATGTAGGCACTTATTCCACACACGAATACACATTTGCGTATTGTGATACAATTAGAAATAACACAATGACATGAAAAGTACTTTGTCGTACCAAATTTAAAACACTCACTTTTCTGGCCTTGATTTAATATCAAAGCATTTTCTCCTTCTTGTACTTTAACGCACTGCATTCACATTCCATCGGTTCAAACGTAACAACCATGAAATCTCTCTCTCTCTTTCTTTCTTTCTCTCTCACATACACATTTCCCCCTCCTAAATGCAACTCTCTTGCACACACACACACATTACTTACCACTCACCTCTCTCTCCAAACCAATGTCTCGAGTCGTCCCGTGAGAGCAAAAAAGTATGTAATGTCCAGTCCCGGGAATTCCGACCCTGCGGCAGCACCCCCACCCCAATTGCACATAAAATGGGGGTCGGAAGAACATTCCTGACGCCTGCATGATAGTTTTTGTCCTTACCCACACGTATGCATGTGAGCATCTACCATAGGCGTACGAGGCAGGGGGCAGTGCCCCCCTTCGGGCGAATCAGTGTAACAAAACCGTGGGGAAATTTCGGGCGAATCAAGCCTTTAGTGCACCCCCACCCACCCTGCAGACAGATATTTCACGCTCATGACCCCCACATTAAAATGACCTTCAGGGCCAGATCTCCGGGAGAAATCTGAACTCTTTGGCACTCTTTAAAGTATTTCTGAAAAATCTGACTTCACATCAGGGAATCTTCTTTTTTTTCCCCATTAACTGTTTATTTTTTATTCAGTTTAATTCATTTAATTTTCCATTAGTATTTTGAAAGTCCCACTGTCTCAAACACATGTCAAGCGCCCGCTAGCACTTGGCGTCCAGGGCGACTGCCCAAGTTTCTTATACCGTGGATCAATCCCGCTGCCGACCTCGTTTTGACAAGTCACGGATCTATCCTTATGGGGAACCAAATGAATCCTTATACACACACCACCATTCACTTACTTTCAATGGGTAACTGTCACATCATTTCTTTCTCTGAGCCATTTCACTGGAGGTCACAATTTCAAATATCTATCACCATCAGTGTATCCGCCACATATTGCTGGCATGTATCAACTGCCTACACACTAATATATTAAATACCACAACTGTAAATGAATTTAAAGATTATTTGGTCAATGACCTCTCTAAGCCATCGAAATACACTTTTTACTCACACATAGACACCACATGTTGAGAATAATGCTCGCAAAGCCGCCAGAGATGTCCAAGATTAACTCTACGCTAAAAACAACTGGAAAATATTTTCGCGCTTGTTCGACTGCCAAAAGCACAACACATTTATGTGTTAGACATTTTTGTGGGGTGCTGAAAATGATTAGAAAAAAAACAAACACACAAAGAAAATGGCCAAAATGTTTCTGCAAGCAGCGTTAATTTAGCGCTTTTTCGCACTGCCAAAACATGAAACGTGCTGAATTTAGCGCGAAAAGCAACACCGGCCAGAAACGACTTCAACAAACGATGAGTTCTGACAGATAACGAACCCCACCTCCATTTTTCGATCCTTCCCTCTCTTCACATACCCTCCCACACTGAGCATATATTGCATTTCAATCTACACAAACAAATTATCTGCAGTGACCCACTATCTCTTTTCAGTCCCCTCTCTCTCTCTCTCTTCTTCGGTCACGAACACATGCGTACGCACACACCTACCGTATTCATTCGTGCACATTGCAAGAAATTCATAATCTAAAAATCGTAGTCAGAGTTGGGGTTAACATACTGCAGTGTAAAGGGATGATACACGTACAGTTATCTCTGCAATGTTAAAAACGTTGCACTCAAGTTTTGCTCAGTTTTTTTTACACCTAGTGAGTGGGTTTGTGTAGTATGTGGATTACCTGGTAAAATTTATGTTTTTACTTCTTTCATGAGTTTTCCACACACTTTCTCAAATGTGCAGTTTTCAGCATCGAATGAGGGAGTGCGTGGAGCATTACAATTTATAATCGGGGAGACTATTTTAAAGTCAACCGAAATTTGGCCATGTATAAGTAGGGAATATATATATATATATATATATATATATATATATATATATATATATATATATATATATATATATATATAGAGAGAGAGAGAGAGAGAGAGAGAGAGAGTGTGTGTGTGTGTGTGTGTGTGTGAGTGTGGAATGTTGTATATCCGACATCATGGTGAAGAAAAGACAATCAGGAAACCGAGTGTAAATACGAATATCTATTATTTATTTACAATAGTGGTGATAATTCTGCCGTGTGGCACGAATAAATAATAGATATTGGTATTTACACTCGGTTTGTCTCTTTTCATTATATATATATATATATATATATATATATATATATATATATATATATATATATATATATATATATATATATATATATATATATATATATTAGCCGAAACCGAATCGGTGTAATTTTTTCTTCATGTTTCGTTTTTCTTTTGGATGGGGATGTATTATTTTAATGTAGTGGTAACAAAGATTACACAAGGCAGAATGATTTATAAGTGTATTTAGATGTGTGGGTAACAAGTGGTGGATTAGTAGTGTAAATGGAATCACGGATAACATATGCCCATGGAAATAAACATTCCCAGGATTTAACAGTTATTTCAATTATATATATATATATATATATATATATATATATATATATATATATATATATATATATATGATAGAGAAGGGCTGGAGACTTGAGGAGACTAAAAGCATAAAATGTTGGGGTCGCTTTATATTCGGAATTGTATTGTACTCGAATAAATGCAACATTTACTTCTTTTCTCTACTATTGGTGTCCCCCCCTTTAGTCAATCATATGACGTCACACCGCAAAGTGATAGGCACCCATGGTCAGTTGTTCAAACTCTTCTTCTTCTTCTTCTTCGAATAATAATAATAATAATAATAATAAGAAGAAGAAGAAGAAGAAGAAGAAGAAGAAGAAGAAGAAGAAGAAGAAGAAGAAGAAGAAGAAGAAGAAGAAGACACAAAAAGGGAAAAAGAAAGAAAGAAAGAAGAAGAAAAGAAAAATGACGCACCTTTTTGTCATACTGCCAAATCAATTCTGGCACGCGGCTCATAGCTTTTACCATTGGGATTACACGAGGGACAGACGTTTCCTCGCCAATAGAAAAAAAAAAGACAAGTTACAATAAATTTCACAATGAATAACCGAGAAAGTACTCGGAGAGCGCACAACGCTGCCCACGCCATACACGAACTCAATCGAGAAAATATTCTTGGATCCGCCCCCAAATTCATTCTTTTTTAGCCCACCACGAGTCTGTCCCCCAAAATTCAATTAAAATTCTTGAGGAACTTTTTGAGATATGGATCAATACATAAATGACAATGAATTAAAAAATGAATGAAAAATTGAAAAAAATATCTCAATCAAAAATGAATGCCCAGATATCGTATTGACAGACAAACAGGCACAGAGTAATACGTGCACAGGTACACCTTGAATAGAGCAGTTAATTTGCCCCCAAATTTTCTATATTATTCATGGTTCTATGTAATTTTTTTGTATGATTTAAGGTGTAATTCTTGGGAATATGATACCTGGGTGATACGTATAGAATGCATCAATACAAAATCACAGCTGCTGCACAACTGATACATAGATGAAACCTGAACACAACGCCACAGCTGATGTAATAATGATACATACATGAATCATGAATACGAAGCCAGATCTGTTGTAAAAATGATACATGCGTGAATCGTTAATACCGATTATTAGCCTCTACACAAATGACATGAAACAAGAACACAAATCTACAGCCGATGCACAAATGATACATAGATGAAACTTAAATACAAAGCCATAGCCACTGCACATATAATACATACATTAATCATGAATATAAAGCCATATCCGATATATAAATGATACATACATGAATCACGAATAGAAAACCATAGCCTGTACACAAATTATACATTCATGAAGCACGAATACGAAACAATAGCCACTGCACAAATGATTCATAGATGAAGCATGTATACAAAGCCATAGCCTCTACACAAATGATACATACATGAAGCATGGATACGAAGCCATAGTTGCTGCACAAATGATACATATATGAATAATTAATACGGAGCAATTGCCTCTATACAAATGATACTAATATGAAACATGAACACAAAACCATAGCCGATGCACAAATGATTCATGCATGAAGCATGTATGCAAAGTAATAGCTTCAATACAAATGACACACACAAGAAGCCTGAATACAAAACCATAGCCGCTTCACAAATGATACATTCATGATGCATCAATACAAAGCCATAGCCGTTACAAAAATGATGCACAAAAATAAGTATAAATACGAAGCTATAATCGCTGCACAAATGATACATACATCAATCATGAATATGAAGTCATAGCTACTGCACAAATGATACATTCATGAAACATAAATATGAAGCCATATCCGCTGCACAAATCATATATACATAAAACCTAAATGCAAAGCCAAAGCCGTTACAAAAATGATCCATAAAAGTAAGTACGAATACGAAGGTATAAACGCTACACAAATGATACATACATGAAGTATGAACACGAAACCATAGCTGCTGCACGAAGACCACAGACACCTTGAAATGGAAACACACCTCACCTAAATGGGAAACTGCCCTCGGGCTGTCAGCCAGTTGGTTGTTTCTTTAAGCCATTTTGTGTTTTTCAGTTCACAAAAATGTCGATAACCACCTTTAAATCAACAGATTGAAGTATATCTGATTCAATGTACCAATTTGTAATATTTCTCATATGAAAAAATGTTTGTAAAATTACTGAATTATCATCCATCCTGTATGGTATCAAAGTTTCCTTGAGATCCGTTGAATGTTAAATATCATCTTAATCCCCCTCCCCCAACTAGCTCAGCGTTCCCTGTACTTACCTTTTTTTTGAAGGATATATCAGATTGTCCAACCACTTCTTATATTTTTTTCACAAAAATCATTGGCCATTCAAATTTTTTTTTTTTCAAATTCAATTTTTGTGCTCAGGTCACGCAGGAAATTTTAATATAAATTTTTCTAGCTCGATTCTTCATCTGCGAAATCGGATATAATTGTGAATATCGATTGATTAACGTTGATTTCGTTGTGATTAGGATTCACTCGCAGTCAGCAAGTTCAATTCAAGCGCTGCAAGTGTAGGTTCGATCCCCAGAAGCACAAAAAATCCAGCTGAAATATTTCTTGGTCGATCACGTTGTTTGTTTGTCATTAAAACCGACTGGCTGTGCGCGTAGCCAGTGAAGCTACCGCAGCAGCCTTTATTGTTGAATAACAACCAACATGCAAAAAACTGGTTATGACTGGTTAAGAGATGGCTTGAAAGAAAGCGTATGACTTCAGGATGATAATCAAAGTTTACTGGAAATGGCTTTCATGACTGGAAAATACAAGCGATTATTACATCAACATGAAAAGATTTCCTCACATAGAATAGCTTTAATTTCACAGTAAATACACACACACACACACACACACACACACACACACACACACACACACACAAACAATAAAAAAAGAAACAAAAAGCAAACAAGGTTTACGACTGACCCAAAATATTTTCGTACACATCTGGAGTGAATCATGGAAGCTTTTTATTTCATTTCGCGGTAGTGATGAGATAATCAAGCTCAACCTCACATGGAGAGATCATAAGACAGCACAGTATATTAGAGAAAAGACAGGAGTCTGAGACGGTAGAGAAACTATTAGAAAACTCAAATGGCAATGGGCTGGACATGTTGCAAAAATGTCAGACATATGCTTGATATCACGTCTCACAACATGAATCCCAGAGATCAGGTGCGAGGCTATGGACGACATAAAGTAAGATGGCGTGCTGAGCTAGATAAATTCGGGAAGTACTGGCTCCGCAGTGCCCATGATAAAAAGGTCTGGCGAATCTTGGGAAGGTCTCTGTCTAACGACAGAGGCTAAAAGACTGATGATGATGATGATGATTTAGGGTTAGAAAAAACTTGTCGTTTTTCGTAAGTCATCCCAATGACATAATCGCTTCTCGAATCCTTTTGCAACGGCTTGCAGAAAACGGAGAAATCCTCAATTTCGTTTCGGTCTTTTCCGAGACGCGAGACACAAAACGCAACCAAAAACTAGGAGAAAGGATGTGTCTTGTCCGTGGAAATTTTTCAATGCTCTCATTGAACGAGCAGGCCATGTGATCATAACGTAACCCTTCTGTCCAGGTGCATATACGTATGCCACGTTCACGTTTAAATGTCAAACATTAAAATGTTTTTTCTCAGTTACGGTGAAGCAGTCCTGCTTCAGACCGCATGTAAGCCATCTCCAGACTTTGGTTGCCATTCTTGACGATTAAGCACTGAACTGTCTCCAGTACTTTTCGCCCATATTGACCAATCCCAAACATAAATGTGTGTGCATGCATACACACACACAAATAGACTCACAAAAGCGCTATTGTAAAAAAAGACTCTTCCATAATACTTATTTATGAATGAGAAATAGAAAAATAATGAATCAACCGAATGAATTTAAAATGAACGAGCCAGTCTCTCTAAGCCACCCATTACATAACAATAGTGCTAAACAGCTTGCTCGAAGTTTAGCTGACTTTTTAAAGGAATTTCGATGAAAGACTGTCTTGGTCAAAGCTATGACAATGCCAGCAACCTGAGTAGCAAATGCAGTGGCCTTAAAGCACGAATTAAAGAGCTCACCCAAATTGTCATTATAGGTTTCTTCAATTTTCAAATTGAAGGAAGCGCTAATGAAGTAGCAAGAATGATAATTTCAGGGGTCCCAGCATTCTTGATCCTCAAATTGCATTCCAAACGCCGTCTCGGACGTTGAAATGCCGAACATTTCTTGCTATCATTTTTTTCTTTCTGTTTTCTGCCCTTTCAAAAAGAGAGAGAAAAAAAGAGATCAACAAATCATATTTGGAAGAAGGACTTGGTAAGGAATGTGTGTAGTTTGGTGAATTGCTTAAAAATGAACTTGCTCCTCATATTGGCACCAAACAAGACCTTGTAAAGTCACAGTTTTAGCGTTTGATAACTGACCTTTCTTTTGAGTTTTGTTCGCCAAATGTACAAACTACTGTGTGCATCTATTTGTCATCCATGGTTACCAATTGCTGTGAAGAACACTCATTTTCAAAACTGAAAAAGACTCAAGATGAACTAGGGAGTATCATGGGACAAAACAGATTGAACAATCTCACACTTATAAGCATTGAATATAAATATTTGCTTGATAGAGACGTTTCCAGTATCATAATAAAGTTGCTTTTGCTAAATCTATGGATTGTTACTTTTAAATGACAGTTTTGTTATTTTTTAAAAATGTATACCTACACGCAAGTAATACCATTGCTGAAATGTTAGATATATTTGTCATACTAACTGGCTCTATAGCAAAAGGAAATTTAAATTTACTGCTAGCAAAAATATGTGTTTTGATATCTATATGTATTTCCTTTTCCAATTTGGGACCTCTCTATAACATGCTATAGGCTGCACACTGGCTTAATTCGGTCCTGAGTTAATGTGTCTAGAAGAAAGTGTGAACATTCCTTTGAGTGAAACCGAAGAAGTTTCAATTGATAACTCCCGGTCCTTTGCAAATGGTAGTGATGTACTCTGTGGAGTCATACATAAAGTTACATCTCAATAACAGCTTACACCCCATTAGCTATAGATGACAGAAATCTCAGTCATTGTAGTTTTACGACTCAACTGTGAATGTTGAAACTTTCGTCATTTTATTGTTAACATGCTAAAGAGAAAGCAATTTATAGACCACGTTTGTTCCAAGTTATCCAGACAGGGAAGGTTAGAAGGAGAAAGTAAAATAGCTAGGTTGAGGTAGTGACTCAGTGAAAGAAATGTAATGGGTGGCATTTGTCCCTTTCTCTCCAGAAAGGCAACGAAGACTTGTGTACAATATAGAGGTTTAGCGAGATATATATGCGTCATGGTACCATGTTCTGAACATTTCACTTCAACCTATTGTGATCAAGTTGAGCCCAGATCAAGTTGGGCCCATTCTCCTAGAACGAAACCCGGACGCAAGTCGACTCAGACAGAAATTCTATTTTTGCTGCAACCGGTTAATTGATTATCCTAAGAGGATTTATCTCTGATGCGGATTCTCCACGCCTCACACAGATAATCGGTTCGCCTAAAAAGAGATTAGTTAAAGCAGTCTTGCGTGCAAACATCAAAACAGGCAGTTTTTATTCTGTTTCTCTCATGCGTGAACCAATTTATACGATAATGAAAAAGATCCAAAACGATTTAGCAAAAGAGGAGCTTTGCAAGGGTTCTTAGCTCCCTAAACGATACACAGAATTCTTGCCCCCGATTGTATTCTAACGATTATTTCGTTCAGTTTCGAGTGCACCCTCGGCGACCGCCTTGGTACACCTAGTGGACGGACTGGCCCTGAAGCAAAACACAGCGTTATGTTGAGCACACAGAGGGAACAATCTTGTGCCAAAATTTGCGACATCGGTTGCGGCGACTGGAGCAATTTTTGAGGGTGCTCCATCCCACGTTAAATTCGACCTCGTGTCACATCTCACTTTTCGTGGGAGCGCGAGTAAATAGGATATTTGTGTCTATTTCCACCATGTTGTGTGTTATTTTTGTAGATGCTTATCGGGTCACTACTCAACCATCAGTATTGTAGAGTGTGAAGCTGTAATATTCGGAGTCTGTTAATATGACAGGTCTGTTAATTTTGGTGCCAGTTTGGTAACTCCTCTCTATAGCATATTCTGGTATGTTCTGGTGTGTGGAGTCCAGATAAGTTCGTTTTCGTCAGCTGTGCCCACCATTGGTCGCAAATGCATTAGAGCAAGCTTGAATTGATCACAGAAAGAGTCCTGGTCAACCTTGACACAGCTCGCCATTGCTTATGCAGAGTCATCGCCCGCTTCTGTAAAACCATCCTTGCTGACCGAACAAAATTGAGTACAACTTGGCTGCAGCGTTTTCATTCTACCGCCATATTCAGCAGATTACAATTTCTTCCTATCTGGAGGATTATCTTAACAGAAAATTAATAATTCTTCTAAGACTATAAAAGGTACGTAACAGAAATTACGTGAAGATAGAATTATGAAGTTGGTTGAAAGATGGCAGAAGATAGTTGTATAAAACGATCTCGATGTTGTTCAATACGTTGATTTCGAAAATTAAAAAAAAAAGAATAAAACGACACCATCACGACTCACAACATGGATCCCCAGAGATCACATGCGAAACCGAGGCCGGCAGAATACAAGATGGAGAGATGAACTACACAAGTTCAGAAAATACTAGCTCCGCCACACCCATGATAGAGAATCGTGGAGGATCCTGGGGAAAGTCTATGTCCAACGACGGACTTTGAAAGACTGATGATGATGAGATTCAAAGAAGGGTGGGAGGGAATGCTTCATGGAGATGGTGTGTGGCGTTTGCCATTTCGTGTTGTCAGTCAGTCAGTCAGTGACACCGATCACTGCAATAGATGTCTGCTCATCTACAGAGTAACTTTTATTTCTTGAGTAAGAAACTGAACGAACTTGTTAAAACGACTAAATCTAGCAAGAGGGAGGGAGGGAGGGAGAAAGAAATTTTCGGGAGATGACCCTTATTCTTGCTTTCCTTCACCCATTGTGATGTGTGCGTGAGAACGGGGTTACCTGATACAAAGCCGTAAGCAGAGATGACCCAAACTTTAATCAGTGACACTTACTGAACACGCTATCGATGACGATAACTACCTTAGTTTATCTAGAATGTTTGCTGAACTTGGGCATTTTCTGAAGTCATTTTCACAGTGTACAGATAACCCTTTCTTTCCTCTTTCTCTCTCTTTCACACACACACGCACATGCATAACAATAGACATATATACTTCATCACAAAGGTTAATGATACCAACTCACCTTCTCTGTCGGTCTTGCCCCCTTCACTTTCTTATCGCTTCGCATGTCAATGCCCCTTTTCTCTTTACCTACATGAAGTCATTCATAGGTACCTGCGATTTCAAATCCTTTCAACTTCACCTAAAGGACATTAATTCCACTAATGAACCCAGCAGACTTAATTGTTGCAGGCAATTACTTTTTATTGGCTTTAGATTTATTGTAAATTAATGCAGTCAGATAATTGATAATCATTTAAATCAAGGAAAATATCAGTGGAGAAACAAATTTTTTGTCAAAGAAAAGGGACCATATATGGATAAAGCACCCCAGAATCAATCGAATCGAGAAAGAATGCATTTTGATTCTTCTCTGGATGACGTCACATCTATGTCACCAGTTTTAAAGACATAAACAAATGCATAAAGTGAAAATTTGAAATGAATTAAACACATCGTATTTGTTTACGCTTGCAAGACTGGCGGCCCAGAGGCGAGGCAAAATGCGTTTTTTTCTCGATTCGATCAATTCTGAGGTGCTCAATTCATGTATGGTCCCAAAGAATACTGATTCATGAACATTAGGGCACTTACTACTTTTTTTTGTAATTTCTTTCATGTGTAATATTAAGTAATAACCACACAATTACGTCATCGCTTTTATTATACTATGTTAATGAGTTATTAATTGTTTACAATGGAATATGTGGTAAAATAGGTTAATTGTTTGGAAAAGGTAAGATTAAACATTATGTTAGTATTTTGCGAGGGAGGTATTCAAGATAAACTCAATTAGTAATCTTGAATGGCTGAATGTGGCTAGATTTTTGCCGTTGATCAAATAAAGTTATTTTCGATCTAAAAGTGCCGTTTACTTTAGAGCCAATACGGCAGGTAGGTTTAGTATTGGGGTTAGTGGGATCGTCTAATTCTAGGGTCTGTCGGTAGGCTTGGAGTTAAGGTTAGTACGTTAGTGTTTCTAATTTCCCAATTTTTTATCGGTGTTGGAACAGATACATTTGAACATACCCGATAGCCATTTATCAAAAATAAAATCTAGCCACCGTTAGCCATTCATAAATGGCCAAATTCAAAATGACGGTGACATAATGTTTAATCTTCCCTATTTCAAACGATTACCTAAAATCATTTATTAATTGTATTGTGTAATTAGGAATTAATCAGTTAAGCCTTGACAGGACAGTTTTTAGTCACGAGCTTTTCGCTCTTCATACCCAAATTACAAATTGTCCCCTATATATTTAAACGCTCTCTTGTGGGGTATGCACCGCTCCTTCAAAATCACTGGAACAGATCAAAATATGGACCAAAAATAATTTTCATCGTGTCCTCTTATTTGAGGAAAACAACGGTCCTTTTTTTTTTCGCTATTCAAACACGAGAATCATCCAAAGATATCAACATTCATTTATGTTAATCACCAAGGCCAGTCCATCCATTATGCGAACCCAGGTGGTCATCAAGGGCATAAAGGTCTTAGAGGCGCGCTCCAAACCGAAAAAAAATCTCTAGAATCCAACAGGAGCGTCTCGCCTGGAGCGCACAAAAAAAAAGAATTAAAGAGATTTAATGAATAGAGTAACAGTTGAACAATCCCCTACGTTAGATGTGTTCCAGTGGTAGTTTTGTAAATCGTCACGTGACTGGACCAGCCAATGAGAACCCTTTGAACGTGACAAGCGCCATATTTAAATTCGTTCTCTTTCCATGCCCAAATCCCTTTGTATCCCACATAGAACAGCATACACATGATAATCATATTTTCCACTCTTGATTGTTAGATAAATAAAGATTAATATGTTAGATAAATATCAGATTAATGCGTATTCCTTGTTTTAGACCAGAGTGATATAACCAAGTAACATTGTAATAATGGAGCCAGAGAGAAATATTATTGCTTTCTTTAACTAGCAGCAACTTATGGGAGCTTTGTGGATTGTCCTTGTATTTCTCAACAGAAGTATGTTGTCGAAAATTATCACCGTGACCTCTTTCCTAGATAGATTCCTCAGATGCCCATCTTCTTTCTTACCCATTATATGACCCTGGACGCTACAAATCCAATTTTCTCATGATACTTGAGCCCAAGAAGCAGCAATATTCTTCGCATCAATCTGCTTTTAATGATTTTTTGCACAACAAATACAAATTTACAACAATCAAAAATAGAATTTTTTTTTATTACAAGGTTTCTTCAATCATAGATTTCTATATCAATAAATTATCTCTCTAAAACAAATTTTGTTTCATTAAATGTCTTATCAAAATTAAGGTGGCGAGGGTTGTCCGTAAAATATAGCTAGAGGCTCTTCTGAGATTTTTTCGAAAATTGTATTCTGCACCAGAATAGGTTTGGGAACAACTGCTCCAAGAATTCATAGTGTTCTTCAAATCTTAACATTTACCTCATTTATTCTGTGGACCTTAAACTACTTGAAATATCCCCTGATGAATGTGTTTCTATATCTACAATTGTAGTGTAAAACTAAACCAAATAATGGACGAGATAACATGAGAACCCCCCCCCCCCCTACCCGCTCTGTTGGGAAGACCTTCCGCTGTTTCCTGGTATTTTGTCCAGAAACAAGGAATCAATCACTAAAGCGGTGGGAGAAAAGTTGGAGAAAAATTCTGCGAGAAAAAAAATTAAGAGGTAAAAAAAAGAAGCTGGAGTGAAAAAATCCTGGGGACGGGTTTCCTGGAAGAGAGGAGCACCTCAAACTGGGACCGGATGTTGCATTCATTCATCTATCTAAGAACACTTACCTTAATCGGGGACAAGTTCCCAGAAGAGATCCTGGACTGCATGCATCATGTGTCGGTGGGAAAATGAAATTCTACCAGGCTCCTTTCAGCTGAACCAAGCTTGCTGCACGTACACATCTTTCGTTGAAATGCAATTCAAACCAATCGCCATGTGAGAGAAAATTCAAAGTAGTCTCCACCTGGTGCCCTCTACCACAGGGAATTGAGCTCCCCCTCCGACATGCCAAGCTGTTCTCCATTAAATACAGTATCTTTCTAGGCCGTGAAAGGTCGCTGGATCGTGGAACTCAATTCCTGATGACACTCGCTAAAGAACTGCGCTTCTCCGCTGGGTCAACGACGACCCTCAACCCGGGGTTCGTGGCGGAGATATGGGAAGGCCTCCCTAATCTTCCTCTCCCACGCAGGCTCCTCCGTTAAGATGCATTTCAGGTATGCCAACCTTTCGACGTGTTGGTGACTCGCCAAGTGTAGCATCTCCATTGCACAAACGTTGGATACAGATCCGTCTGCGAATCATTGGATTACCTCCCTTCCTCAGAAGTGAAAAAAGAAGTTTCTCGAGTTCCTATGTACGCTTCGCAGGCAACGGAAGTATAGCCATACTATGAAAGGTCAGAGGGAAGATGTACATACAGCACGTCTCGGCTCTGCCTTTCAAGGATTTTTTCTTTTGAAGCCAAATCTGGACTAACGCTTCGACCTTTGCCTGTACCTCCGACCAATCCATCTCCAGCTGGGGACCGGGACCAAATCACACCGTTTGACCAGCTAAAACATCGTGGGAGAGATGTGGACCCCCTCTAGGCGCCTAACTGCAGGCCATTCGACTCGCTGCAGTTAATCTTGGCCCCGTCACGTGTTTGTATCGCGTAAGCGCCTTCGGCACCACCGTGTCCTTGTAACGAGACATGAAAATGACTATGTCATCCGCATACGCGGACTTCCCAGCTACAGGCCTACCAGGAAAGCTTATTCCACGTAGAATCAGACTTGCCTCCCTATCTCTATCCTTAGCCTGCGAAGGAGAGGCTCCAATGCCAGGACAAAGTAAGGGCGACAAAGGACAGCCCTGTTGGACTAGGCACGAGACCGCGAACGGCACTGAGCGCTTTCCATTCACCTGTACACCTCGGCACTGGGTTGAGGGGGTACCACAAGAGGCTGAACCACTTGTGGAACTCCGGCTCGAATCGGTCAATATGCAGCACAGTCACCAAAAACTTGTGGTCTACCCTGTTAAACGCCTTGAACTGATTTAAATTGACCAGCGCAGCTCTGGTGTCGTCTTTTAATCCATCCAAGACCGTGCGAACCATATTCAAACTGTCTCGGATTGATTTTCCCTTCACAATATAATTCTTAACCTGTCTGACCAAATCCTCAGTGACAATTCACAAACAATTTGACAGGATCTCAGCTTGAATCCTTAACCCTGTGTTCGTTTTCCGGTGGTCCAAAGAAAACAAAAACAAACAAAACGGTATCAAGAAGAAAATTAAAACGTGAACTGCAACGTTTACAAAATATTCTATTTCTGTGACGCCTGTAGTTTAAGTTTCTTATTGTGTTGAATAAAGAATTCTATCTTGTGTCTCTGTTTAACACAGGAGAAAGAAAAACAATTTACACCTTAAGAGAGCCGTGGGAATCGACTGGAACACCGTGACTACATCGAAGATGAAGAGAAGAGTTCGAAATATCCCAAACGAAGTTCAAAGGAAACGAGAACCGAAAGTTCAACGAGGTGTTCGCTATAAAGTTTGAATACCATTAGTGCCTGAGTAGTAGATGTGACCCTGAGTAGTAGATGATTTTAGGTAAGAAGCAGCTCGCCAAGGGACACCTTTCTACCGACTAACAAGTAAATCCGACTTGAAACAGCAGAGAAAATCGATTTTAATCGATTTTTAAACAAAGTTCAAGCGTCATTATTGACAGATCACGTGACTCTGAGGGAATAATTTTTTCTGGGTCAAAAGCATCTTATCAAGAAGCATCTTTATTCGGGTAACGCATTCACTTCAAAAATGTAGATCGGATTATAGATGACAAAATTAATTTCTATTTGAGACAAACACGTGAATTACATTTATAACGATATTACATTAATGATTTTGCCATATAAATTATAAAATTGACTTTCAGAGAAAATTATATAAAATATCAAATAAATGCCTAAATTGGCTGTGAACCACAAAGAAATGTTGCCATGGATCAAATCTGGCCCGTTGGTCAATGGGTGCCCAGATGTAGTTTAGAACAAATCAATTGTGGAAATGAGGGAATCGCAGGGTTACAGCGTGTATTTACTTCTCAATTTCCAGTTGTCTAATGTTCATTGTCTATAAATTCACTATTAGCTATCCTTTATCAAATTACCTAAGTGGGCTTACAGAACCCCATCTACACGGGTTCACTTCGTTTATCCTAGTGATCCTCAAGCATAAATCCTTGATACAGCCTTGTATTCTCTCTTACAAATGGGATCAATGCTTCTCACAATAAACATAATTCTTATATAAGTTTTGAGCAGTTTTTCTCGTCATGTATCGCTTTTTCGTTTGAAGGGAGATAACTCATAACTCTGAGCAAGTCAAATAATGTCGCCTCGCTTGAATTTCTAGTGGAGCTGTCTTTATCGGCTTGTTTAAAAAGTAGTGTGTGGTTTTTACGGTAGGCTATTAGATATGGATGGACAATGTGGATGGGGGGTTGAACAGAACTTTGGTGAATTATGAAAAGATGCATTTCTTTAATGAAGTTCAACGACTTGCTTTGACAACAGATAAATACTATCACCTCCAGTACTTTCGACGCTTGTTGATAAAACATACATTATTATGTTTTGAATTAATTGTTCATATGTATTTATAGCTGATCACAAGACAGTGCAATGTATCAGAAAGAAAAAGGGAGTCATAGACATCATAGAATCCATTAGAAAACTTAAATGGCAATGGGCAGGTCATGTTGCAAGAATGGCAGACCACCGATGGACAGCACGATTCACAACATGGATTCCTAGAGATCAGATGCGAAACCGAGGCCGACAGAATACAATGGAGAGACGAACTAGACAAATTCAGAAAATACTGGCTCCGCAGCGCCCATTATAGAGAATTGTGGCGGATCCTGGGGAAGGTCTATGTCCAACAACGGACGTTAAAAAGATGATGATGATGATGATGATGATGATGATGATACTTAGTCTGAAATAAAATCTACATTTCCCATCTGGCTTCGGCCTATTACCAGCTTTGCAGTGGCCTGGATTTTCCCATTCATCAATTTTTACGTCTCTGTATGTGTGTGTGTGTGTGTGTGTGTGTGTGTGTGTGTGTTGCTACAATGTACTATATTTGTGGATTGGTGTATGCAGGGCCTCATTATTTTATACAGGAGAGGATGGGAGAGTAATAGGGAGGATGAATCAATGCTGAACAGTGTAATTAACTTATGCTCTTCTCTAATATTTATCAACTGATTCTGTTTTACTGTTACTATCGTTGTTTCCTTATTATTTGCGATCGTGGGCAGCTTCCATTTATTGAGTGGACCCCGACTTTAGACCCAAAATACACTCATTAATGACCTGGGCGTATAATCTTTCACCTTCCTCTACTGGAAGAAATCCATTTGTTGATTTCTGAGGGAGAGCTTTGTCGGTAAGTATATTATAAACTGTTTCTGAGTCATCAAAATTCACCTGATGTAATAGCATAGCCCCACACATTTTCTAGACACAATCATTTATTCGTTTTTCTTTTTGGGGGACAGTCAATTGGTAATGTTCATCTCTTTTTGGTGCTTTGTTCTCTACATAAAGTGGATCACAGAAATGTTCGATAATTCTTTTTACATGCCTGAAACAATCAAGAAATACTGATACAAAGCTTGTTGATTATTGGCTATTCCCTTGCTAAACACCGACCACCTTCATAGCACTATTTTCCTGTTCAATGCCTTGGTCAACATCAATTGCAGAAAAGGGGATTGACGTTTTATTCACTGAGAAATTACCGTCTTCGTACACACTCCAAGTAGTTGGGTGAGTGTCTTTTAAGGAGAAGGCAGACTAGAGTCAGGCAGGCATAGTTTATCAAGTCAAATACAAAGAAGTATTATGTAAACTGCTTAAATGTAGTGTTGTCTGGTCGCATACACTAAGAGTAGCAGCAAATCAAAGAAAGACATGTAGTTACGCAAGAATTTAGCCTGGTTCCTTAATTGTTCATCAAATTGGATCTGGATAGAACTGATATCTAATGATGCCAACAATTGGAGCAAATTGTCGTGATTTTCTATCAAGTCGCCTCTTGTTTGAAAGCAGTGAATGCGTTGTAAAGTCCACAATAAGCATTAAATGTAGCTAAGAAAAGGGATGAAAATATGTCTTGGACGCCATCTTGGAAATTAAAACTTTCCAGTGATCAGGCTGTAGTAGACCTTGATATATGTTATCAAGCACAATTGTTACTACCAAATAATAATCAAAATCTCGTCCTGGAGGAATAATAGACGAGTAATAGGAATTTTTTAGTATTTGGCTCGTGACCAGCCTGGACGCCATCTTGAACGTAATAACTTTCCCGCTTTTAGATTGATCATATATGAAATTCTGACTACAAATCCACTTGATACAAAAAAAATAAAAAACGTTGAAAACTCTCATCTAGGCCACTTATTGAACGACTTATTAGCATTTTATGGATTTGGTGGTCATCTTGGAGGCCATGTTGGAAACTCTGACCGGGAAAAACTTTGAATCCTGAAATTTGTAACAATGCATAGATTTTACTTTTAACAAGATAGTCGAACGGGTTAAAAATTCAGCCTGCATTAGGAAACAAAGTTTCTTTAAGGTCCCTTTTCCCAACACTTTATAATGGATTATGGATCCTAATTTCTATATAAAACAATGTAAGCTCAAACAAAAAGTGAATTCAAGTCTTCAATAGCCATTTCAAATAGCCTAAGTGGCTACATTATCATTAAAATGGCTACATATGCCTGATATAGCTAAGAAGTAGCTAAAAAAGGCTACAATAGACTGAAATTAGCAATAAAAAATGTGCTCTAAAAAGCGTTAGATAGGGAATTTTCGGACTGCCAAAACAAGAAACACAAATTTAGCGACGAAAAGCGGCAATTTGGCAACACTGAATGGCGTTGGCGGAGGTGTGCGCTCTCCGAGTGCTTTTAATTGAATTAAAATGTCTTTTCAAGTTTTTTTCTTTTTTTTCTTGTGGTTTTTCAAAACGAAACAAAACATTTGTATGGAATTATCACGAACAACAAAATCATTTAATCATACGAGAAATAGAAAGCTTACAAGTCACAATACATTTTGTATTAAGTGAAGAATGAGAGAGTGGGTTCGGGGTTGATTTGGGGTAGGTCGGGTGGGATATCAAGGAAGAGTACATATGTCTTTCTCTTCTTACACACAAATGTAAGCACATATACTTGAATAAATGCGCATACCCTTTTTGTTGGTACCCCGACAGAGTTGGGTACAACCCGCACGCTCTCGAAGGCAACTCAGTGCCAAGCATTAAGAAAAAAAGACAATAGTGTTTTTCCTTTTAATTGAAAGACTAGAAGCGGAAATAATGATGTATTAATTAATTAGCTATTGAAAACTTTTCTTGTGTGTTTTTCTTCTTTCTTCCTTTATTGTTGTTGTTTTCTGTCGTGTTGGAAGTAAGTACTTAGATACGATACAGACACACACACGTATACATAGACACTGTGACTATCTCATCTTGGTGGAATTGTTTTGTTTTTTTTCATTCTTGTGGCTAGTTTGAATCTAATCTTTTGAAAAAAAAATTCTACGTTTATCTCTTTCATACACTGTTGAATGAAAGGTTAACTATGAATAAGGAAAGCAGAAAATATTACACATGTACTGCATGGTTTACAAAGGGTTGCCAAATCAGCCATCTTTTGGCTAGATACGGCTGTTTTTGTTTTTTTCATTTTCAATTTAGCCGATAAAAAATCCTACGATGGACGGACATCTAGCCGCTAAAAAAAACAGAACAAGAAACTTAAGTTCAACGATGCGTCTACCATTCGTGGTAGTAGTAGTAGTAGTTGGAGGAGCAGGAGGAGGTGGAGGTGGAGGAAGGGCATGTTGTCTTTGATTTGATTAATATGAAATATTTTGAATAAAAATCGTAAATGACCATTTTTTGGTTATTTTTGGCTCTTTCTATTTTGACATCATTTGTTATAAAAAAGTGTTATATTTTATAACGACGTCACACCTTTAAAGACATTATACCTTTTGACGACTTCAAACCTCTTCTTCCTTTCCATTTCTGCTGTTTGATTCTAGTTGGACCGACAGACCGACCGAATAGCGTCTAATAAAGATATACGGACTCATCTAAAAAAAAACTAAAACGAACACCCTATCCAATAAAAGTAACTGTACACTTTTTATCAATTATTTGTTCTGGGGTCTTAGTGGATGGTTATTTTATTCGATCAGTGGATTTTGAACGAGTATGTATATATATATATATATATATATATATATATATATATATATATATATAACATTTTCAGCTGTAAATTGAAAATTTTAGCCGATATTAGCCATTTTTGAGGATAGTTTTGGCTAAAATAACAATCCATCCTCAGTAACTCTTCATGGTTTACTACAAACGAAGCAACACACACACACACACACACACGCACGCACACACACACACAACCATTCGAGTTGTCCTCTGGTTAAGCTGTACAACAAGTTTCAATAATACATCATTGTTTTGTTAGGCAGCATGCTGTTTTTTTATAGGCTTCGTGTCCGTGAACGGCCATCTTGGCTTTTTTGGGTCAGTGCAGTCAGTCTAGTTTGAGTACTCTTCGTGGGTAGATCCAGCCCGGTAGTATTTCTAACAAAGTATTCGCTGATATCAAACACTCAAGACCGGCAAAGCGCCAATACTACCCACAGGCCGGGTGTGTGAGTAGATTTGTGAAATACACACCGACTTGAATTAGCACATAGGTAGCTGATAAAATACATTTGAATCAGTGCCAGATAAACTGAGTAGCAAAGGCTACAGACCCCGCACTAGATGGTTACAAGAACCTATCAATACTGATTTGTATTGCATTCTTAGATCTTGGGCTTTATGCATATTTATGCATGTTTATTTCCATATAAGAGCATTACACTTATTTCTTCATATAAAGACCTGGAGGATGGATTTTTTCTGTACTCTACATCGAATGCAAAAAAAAAAAAAAAAAATGATTTACTTAATTAAGCTTGTATGCTTTGATATTCAATGTCTTTTTTTGGTTTGAATTTAGGGTCTTTTTATAACATAACCAGCTGGGGTAGCCGGCGTTGCCCGGGTGGAAAGTAATCAACACAGACATGAAAATTCTTACACAGCACTTCTCAAGGTTGGGATCGCAATAGTTAAAAAATGCCCGAATTGGCCTTTAGTGAAAATGCCAAAACTGACTTTTTGTGGTCACCTTAGATCAGAGCCACCTATTCTGAGTCAATTCTGGTGTCAAGTTACTCTCAATCTGTCCATATCGCTCTATATCGCTCAGTTCTTATTTATCTTTTGAAATGGAAGCAAGGTTCCGAGGTCGTAGGTTTTCTGAGTGAGTGTCCTTCTCCTGGGCCGATGTCCGAGCTTGCTGTAGAGATCTGCCACCCCGACAAAGGTATATTCTGACAGTATCTGCTGACTTGGGTAAATTGAAAGTCTGGTCCTGGATACCCACACAAAGTTTTAAAGTCATTAGTTGTTGCCTCTTAATTAATTGGTCAATTATCTTGAAATACGACGTCAGGATAAGATATTTTGTATTAATCTATTCCATTCTTTAATAATGAAAGCAGTCAGTGAACGAAAAAAAATGTGTGTACTTAATTTTCCTGACTGAAATATACGGTTGTGGGATTGACGCGTCGATATAGTTCAATGTTTCCTTAACTTTTCCGGACTACCGCCGCTCTTTTAGAGAATATATATTTCATCAGCGCCGTATGCCCCCTTTCAGAGCTTATATTTCGTCAGCATCCCCACACGGTGAAGTCGGCAAAAAAAAAATGATACCTTGAAAATTGAGTTGATTTAGTCGTGATCAAATTATCAAAACAAGTTAACAGAATTCTTTGAATTAGAAAACTTTGAACTTAGAACAGCTCCATTGTAAATTTCTTCTTAGGTATACAACTCTATGTGTAAGGGGCGTCGATTGAAATTCATTAGATACTTTTGTAGATATCGTGTGGCAAGACAAACAACAGAGTTGTCTACCCTGAACGGTATGACAGACAGACTTTTTGCGTATTATATTATTAGATTGTTCATTAAAATTTGCAAACATATTCCACGGTTTATAAGCGGCCCTGGATTAACCATCAAGCAAAATAAACACGTGTCTAGGGTGTCAAAAGTGAAAGGAGCACCACAGGTTTTTTTCAGTTGTCCGCATTTAATTAATTTGTTTAAATTGTTCAACATGAAAGTTTCAAATTTGAAATTCATTTTCGTCTCTCATTTGCAGAGTTTATTGAAACATCCAAGTTTCGTTGGTAAAGATTTGGTTTTGTGAAGTAGTATATTTTTGTGGGAAAATATATTTTCTTTCTAACGTATTTTGATGTGTCTTAAGTGAATATAACCTTCATTTCTTTCGGAATGTTTCATTTTTGAAAATCTTGTCAGTTGAGCATTGAGGGGGCCTAGGTATGGGCACTATTTTGGGGCTGCACCTAAGGCGTCAAACGGATTAAATCTGACCCTCATGATAAGTATTAAAAAAATGCTTTATTTTCGTTTTAACATTAAAAGACAGTTTTTCTATATCATTTAGTCTTATTCATCAGCCCCTCGGATGATTCAATGGTTCGTACGTCTGCCTCACACGCAAAAGGTCACGGGTTCCCCGAGACGAAAAGCGAACATACCTTTAGCCATTTTCCAAGATGCCTGGCCAACATATGAGATGAGGGCTAAATGTAACCCATTTGGGCTAATTGAAACCCAAAATAGATTACACATTCTGAGACGTAATGGAGGAAGCGTCTATGATAAATTCCTCATTTACTCAAACGTTCAGTGAAATTTCCACCAATCCTGTTCATCAATTAAAGATTTTCCATTCCGTATGTTTGTATGATATCAAGTTGTCCCACATGAAATGGCCGGTTTTTTTTTTGTTTTTTTGTTTTTTGTCATAATAATTTTGATTTTTGGAGCAGAAAAAGTTGTAAGACAACTTTCCTTTATATATAATTATCCATGTGTGTAAATATTGGATTTTAGCCTTGTTTACAGAATAATCTGAATAAGCATATACCCCCCAAAAAAACACACGCTCGGACAGAAAAGTAAGAACGAAGTCTACTAATGGAAAGAAAAGAAAAAGAAGATATAACCAATATATTTTTAATGAAAAAGGCAAAATATTGTTATTATAAAAAGTAAAGTTCATGTTAAAGAAATAAAATGAAGTGTAAATTCTCATCAATTTATTCGATAAAAATACAGAGTATCCAAAAAAGTACGTAAGTATTTCAGATTCTAGTCCAAAAATGATTCGATTGTATTTTTGTTTTGTTTTTCTTTTCTGTTTTCTTTTTTTTTTTTAACATGAAAAATTATCTTCATTTCTTTGATTACGTTTTGTGAAATAACAACAAAAATTCAAAGAGTTCTCCGAAAGACTGAGAAGGTAAAGTCAGTGAATTTACCAAATGATTTTATGTCAATGCTACGTGACGAATAGCTGAAAACATATTGGTCAACGGAAGCTGAAATCCAATTTTGGGAGAGAGGTATACTCTATTAGAAATGGTAGCAGATACTTCCAGTCAAAGGGAAGTAACTGCTCTCAGCCTATTGGTATTGATTTGGAGAGTTACTGGACTTGATGTAGTTCGTCCATGCGCATATGAAGTCCATATCAAGGGAACCTTGATGTCTGCTTTTATCTTTCACAAGGCTGTTTAGACCCCCAAAGCATCTGCTAACAAATTTGTGTAACCAAAGAAATATCAGAATATGAATACTGTATTTTAACCTGATTCTTGTCTGCAAATAAAGAGAGTAAAAAATGTCCCCCCCCGGCGTATTCCAACCTAGGAAAACGCCAACCGGAGCTGTTTACGTTCACTTGACACTAGTGCCTTTCGGGAAGGCATGAATCTATCTTTTCAGACGGCTCTCCACTAGCTATGGGTAAAAATAGAAGGACAGACCGAGCTCTTTAGTCTTGGGAAGACAATCAGTCAAGGAAAACTCTGATTTCAAACCAGGGAGCAGAACAGCAGAATTTAAACTGTATTCCGCGAAACCTCAGAGTTCCATACGCCCTTTCAAGGAGTTCTGTGAAACAAAGTGACATTTTTGCAATATTCTTTGAAATTCCTAATGATATAAACAATTTCTCTACGGCTTTCACGTGTCTTTATTTTATTTCTTCAACAAGAACAGTACTTTTTTTTTATATAAGGAAGAAATCAAGATTTTACTTTTTTAATTGTTCAGTTATTCATTTGTCTATTTTCCTTAGTAAACTTCGCTCTTCGTTATACACATTTGGATAATCCCGGGAACAAGGCAGAAATCCAATATCAAGTAAGTATATACAGAAGGGAGAGTTCAATTTTTTTTTTGGGGGGGGGGTGTTCCCTGGAAAATACGATTAATGAAAAGGGTTGCCCGATCAATTCAAGTTTGAAAACCACTAGCTCAGATCCATGAGTCACACTCACCATCATCAGTTTTTTATTGTCCGTCGTTGGACCTAGACCTTCCCCAGGATCTACCATATTTCTTTATAATGGGCGTCACGGAGCCAGTATTTTCTTTATTTGTTTAGTTCACCTCTCCATCTTGTATTCTGTCGGCCTCCGTTCAGCATGTGATCTCTGGGGATCAATGTTGTGTGTCATGATATCTGCCATTCTTTCAACAAGACCAGCCCATTGCTATTTGAATTTCCTAATAGATTCTATGATGTTTTGGACTCCCATTTTTATCCTTATATACTGTACTGTCTTGTGATCTCTCCATGTAAGGTTGAGTATGATTCTCTTATGCGCACGCTGCATGCTTCTCAACTTGAGGGTCTGTCTCTTGGTTAAATTCCATGTTTCAGATCCATTAGTGACTATTGGGAGGAAGACATCAGTTGTATACTCTTCTTTTTAGGATTATTGGTATCATCTTGTTTTTGAGGGTTAAACTTGCTCTGCCAAAGGCTTGCCATCCTAGAATGATTCCTTGCTTGAATTTTTCTTCTTTTGTGAGAGTGATCTCCCGTGGATTACTATGATTTTTTAAAAAAATCAGAAATTAGAAAATATTCAGCTGGTAATGTGTTAAATTATTTCAGATAAATAACCAACATGTCTTTATTCTGTTGAATACAGCTTTGATGTCCTTCATGTCTTACATTCTCATGTGTTTTCCCAGATACTACACTGCTGTGAATTCCACCCTTTGATATACCGTAAGTAAAGCAACATGTATTTTACCAAAAAAAAACTTACTTTTTTCCTTGTTGAAACATTCGGCATTCTCTTGTTCATTACTGAATTTGTTTATGATGAGGTTACTTGGTGAAAAAAATGAGTGAAGTTATTTTTCCATTCAAGAACCAATTCAACTTCATCACATCACAATAAATATCGAACTGAGAAATTTACTCCGTTTCAACATAATGGGAGAAAATGATTTTTGTATCAGACTTTTCTCCATTCAGTATTACAACCCAAACCCACTTTATGCAATTAGATAACCGTGGAACCCAAGGCCAATCACTGTATATCTAAACTTTTTGGTTATATCTTTTCCTCCTTCTATACCCGATCAAACTTCAACTTTCCTGTCTCCTCCTACCCACTTATTGAACTGCGTAACTCCCTTTCTCCCCCTCTGTTTTCCTGCCCCTAAAGTAGATTACCTAAATCTTTCCTTCCTCTTTCTTTCTAAAGATTCTTAAACAAATAAGTAATAATTGTAATAGATGAGGTAAACATCTACGCTGAGAATTGGTTAAGATTGAATAAATAGATAGAAAGATAGAAATCAGATCATTATCATCGGCATGAGTACGAACGCAGATTCCGCAATGAATATTTGCGAAAAGACACAAAATAAGGGTCCAGTTTAGTACTGTATATGCATTGTGAATTGAACTTTTTGATAAAAATATTTTTTAATTCCCTATTGTTCAGGAATTTTTAAATACCAACTTGCTTGAAACATTTTTTTCACTTTCGACACTTTAAAGGGAAAAAAGTTTGAATCAATTTTGACCCATCAAAGGGGAGACATTCCTCTCAATTAGGTCTCAAGAGCATGGAAAACAGTTCCCCTTTGATTTTGACCCCTGAAAGTGATTAGAAAGGTTCTCCTTGATTACGACCAATGAAAGTGAGAAAAAAGTTCCCCTTAATTTTTATCCTAAAATTTCTTCATTGATTTCAACATCTAGAATTGGGTAAAAAGTTGATCCATGAACGCAGTGAAATAAAATAACAACAACAGAAAACAAAACAAACTAATCATCGATTTTGACCCATAAAAATGGATAAAATATCCCCATTCATTTTGACACAGAAAAGTGTGTATGGGGGAGGACTTTGCTCTTCATCGAGACTCCTCAAAGTTATAGAAAAAAATCCATTTTTGATTTTGACCCCTAAAAGCGGGAAAATTCCTTTTCCATTCTAACCACTAAAAGTGTGGGAAATCCCCCTCATTTTGAACCCTCTCAAAGTGGGAAAAAACATCACCTTCCATTTTAATACCCGAAGGGAGGAAAAGGTTTTTGTCCTCGATTTTGACCTCTAAAAGTAAAAAAAAAAGGTTCCCCTACATTTTGACCACTCAAAGTGGGGAAAGTTCTCATTCTATTTTGACTTCTATTAGAGGAAAAAAAGAATCAGCCCTTGATTTTGTTCCTAAAAGTGAAAAAAGATTTCCTTTCCATTTTGACCCTTCGAAGTGGAAAAGACCCCCCTTCCGATTTTGATCCTTAAGACATGGAAAAAAAATAATCACTCCACGATTTTAAAATAGAATTCTACTGTATTTTGAATCTTGAAAGGAAAAAAAGGATTCTCCATTTTGATCTCCAGAAGTGAAAAACAAAGGAATTCCCTCGTTCATTTTGTTCCTATCATTGAAAAAAAAATCACCCTCGGTTTTGATCATTAAATGTTGGGAAAAGATATACCCCTTCATTTTGATAAATGGAAAAAGGGAATCCCCCTTCCATCTACCTACGGAAGTAAGTAATATTCTAATATTGTAATTTTTCAATTTTTCTAATTTATACTAATTTATATAGTGATAACTCAAGTAATATTGTGAATTAAATAATTCTCTTTCGTGATTGGTCAATTAATCTGATCAGATAACCATTGAAAAAATTACGTCGGTGTTGTGACAAGACTATTAATATGGTTGATGATGCATTTTATCTACCCTAACTATTGTGTTAATTTCTGTTGGAGCCTTCGTGTGGATTTTAGAGCGTACTCAACGTTTTAGTTACGAATTCATCTGGAAATAGAGTTTTTAAAAGGGTTGTAAATACTAGCCATTTCTTGCCACAAAGGGAGATAACTTTTTCAATTCTTACACATCTCATAATGTGGCCCAGTAATGTCCATCTAGCTCCCCTGATGTTTTGGGTTTTTTTTTGTTTTTTAATATAGATTCTTCTCTGTATAGTTCACATATCTTTCTGTTGGATTTTTTTTAGTAGCATATTTGAGAGGCCTTCTCAAGTGCTTCCCGTGGAAAATGTCTTGTTTGTCTTCTGTGTTGGTCAGGCTGCAAGTCCTTCTATTGTAAAGCAGGATGGGTTTGACAAGGGTTCTAAATAGTTTGAATCTTATATAAAGTTCTATTCGTTCTCGTATTCGGGATAAGCATGAATAAGAGGATAAAAAAAATTAAAATAAAGAAGACCATTCTTTTTGATGGGTTTATGGTAATCAGACTCATCAACCTTGCACTCTGGACCTCAACATTCAACTTAAACGCTGAAATTAACAATGAAAACGATTAGCCCTTTTGGAACTACCTATAAAACCTTTGGAAGATAATATAAAGGGAGGCAATTCGGAATATTGTTGATTGAGTTATTTCCCTTGAATTGGTCATAAGTTTTATGATTTTGTGTTTGTGTTTGGATCAGAATTTCATCAATGAATTTTCGTCATTTTTACCTGCGACGAACGGCGACAGGTCTATGAATGCCAAAACCTTTTTATTTTCAGATCAAATTTGGAAAACTTCAAAGCTTCCATAAAAAAGGAGGAGAAGAGAACTTGGTTGAAGAAAGAGAGAAACTTTTTTCCGTCACATCACGTCATATTATTCCTTTTTGAAATCAATTCTCTAAATAAGAAATAGAAAGTACAAGAAAGACAGAAAGAAAAGTAGACAATACAATGCTTATATCTAATGTATGCACTTCATTTATATATAGATATCTATTACTTTTCCATTTCCCAGTCAATTTTATTGCATTTTGGATAATATTTTCCCTTTTATTTTTGACGCAAAGATCATTTATTTTTTTGTTTCGGACATTTTAACGGCGATTAACTTGGAAAACCAATTGGAAACAAATAGCTTCATTATAGGAAACGAATCCTGTTCAGTGCTGTAAAAAATCGTATAAACATTCATTTTATTAAAAATTGTGAACACATCTCTATAATACGCTCTTAGGTAGGTCGATTAGTCCTAGTTATGTTGAATAACAGGAAGACGAAGGGGGTTTCGTGTTTTATTAATATGTTTTTTATATCATAAAAAGATGTGATGTCATTAACATATGATGTATGAAACGTTTGTTCTTTTACATTGTTGCTATTAATAACTAAAACTGTGTAATTAAAATTGGCTTAACTTTTCGATTTCCAGCTAATTTTATTGCTAACAATGATATATATATACTTATTTAACGCCCACTTATCAAATAGAAAAACCACATTCTACTAAGAATAAATCTTTGATAACAAAAGTCACAGAGAGACTCCAAAAAGGTGTAATTTCAAAAAGACGTATGATTAAACAACATTTTCATCAGAAATTAACGCAATAATGGAATTAAACACAGATGTTCATCAGTTTGCACACCGTGAAGTCGTCAATATGGCATGTCGGATGTTTCCGTCGTACCTTGACGAGTTTATGGAGCGCAATACAGACATGCCTTTCATTTCATTTTGGTGTTGATTTCCGATGTGTTTGTTGTTTAATTATATTTTTCAGTAAAAGAAATCATACTTTTTTGAGCTTATGACTTTGGAGCCTATTTATGCTGGTTAAACATCGCCATAGGTTTATGTACGTCTAAGTAAAGATTACTGTCAATTTAAGTCATTTTAAAAACCAGCTATATTTTGGACCCGTCAAACCAAAGATTACCTTTAAACCCTGAGGGATTCAGGCAATTGTTACCTTTCTCGTTTCAAAATGACAGGCGTTTCAGAGGGTTGAGGTTAGTGCTAGTTTGTCATCAGCGTCTGTTAATTTGCCGCTGGAACGGTGGCCATTTTAAAACATGAAAGGTAACACTTGCCGGATTTTTTTTAATTGTTCTAATTAGGAACTAATTTGTTTATTTGCATTGTATACAGGAAATATTTTTGTTGCCTTTTGGTGAATTTAATGACAATAAATCATGCAGAAAATAACTGAGGATTATCCTGAGATATCTTGTCCATGTTTTTTTGTTTTTTCTTTCAAATAGTGTTACTATACGAGGCTACAGAAAAAAGGATTTTAAAAATAACAAAATCGAAAAACTTACCTTATGAAATCTTTACAAATAGAATCGTTGAGAAAAATGTTACATATACTGGGTGTGGTACTTCTTAAAACATGGAGTGATGTGCTTTCTTTGCACTGCTCGCACTGACAACAAACTTCTTTCCAGATTACCCCAACGCTGATCACGCCCCTTAGCACAGACTAGGCCCATTCTTGTTAGGGCCCTTTTCTCCTCAGAAGGAGGAAGTACAATGGGAAAATTTCCTGGAGTATAGCGGCCAGGATAACGCTAAGATGAGAGTCTCCTGGATTCTGTGCCTGAAAGGCCCTTTTCAATAGTGTTGGTTAATCTCCACTCCATATTGGAGTTGTAGAAGTTCTGGCTTCCCAGAATCTGACTGAGAGTTACATGAGGTCTCACCATGACAGAACGAAACTTCTAATTCTTTATTTGACAAATCGCTAGTCATTTTCACTTTCCTCTGCTATTACAAATTAAGGTAATTTCACTAGCAATAAATTTAAATGAAAGGAAAGGAAAAAAAAACAAACAAAACAAACAAAAACACAAGTCTTTCAATCATGAGCTTATAGGACCTTTTTGGTTAAGGGGGGAAAAGGGCATGGTTTGCTTGGGAAACTACACTTCTGCCCAAATTGAATTTGCAAACACTGTACGCCTGTATTCTGATTAATTATTTTTTACTAGAAATAATACTTGTAGAATATTTCCATACTGCAATATTTTACAAGTATGAGAATCAATTCATTCAAAGGCAGACTCTTCTTCTTCCTGCGACCACTACCATGGATAGTGGACGCATCATTGAACTTATGGTTCTTTTCTTTTCTTACTAATTTATTCTATTCATTGAATTGTTCAAAGTAGTCTATGAATTTAAGAGTCAAGTTGTCTGAGATTCAGCAATTAAGTATTTTCATTGTTGGGTGAATAAGTCAAGCTAAGATTTTACTATTTTCTTTGCTTAGAACAATGCAGGTATTGTGGAATTACCCCATTTATAGTTTGGAATTACCTGGGTACTTTGTTGGCAGTATGGTTACGTCAGTGTACCTAGTTCTGTTGAAATTGATAGATCCAATTAGTATATTAGAGTCCATTTTTTCTGGTGCTATTCTTAGCGGGAGAGAAGAAAAAAAAAAAACACACACACACCCAATGATGGCTGAAAAATGGATCAGCCAAAAAGTGTTTACAAGATTCAGGATGCAAACATCTGAACAAAGTTTGAAATGTAAATTACTCTTCTAAAAGTTATAGACCATTACTTCAGTGGGTTGGTTACTTGCACAAGACATTTTTTTCAACATAATATCATCAATGTATCTCAAAGATAAAATATAAACTTGATTATTATTTCACAAAAGTTAAAAAGCGTCTTTTGTTGAGGATTCTTGAAATTTAAGAAAATAGCTCCATGTGGTCCTTTTCCTGTGGAAGTCTGAACCAGCAGTTTGTCTTTCAAAATTTGTGTTGAAAATATACTGCATTGCAATCAAGAAGTCCTATCCAGAGTTGAGATATTTGGCTATAAGGAGAGATAATCCAGGCTTTATCTCAGAGACCTACCCAACACAGGCATTGGAAAAGCATTGAATTAGCAAAATTGTCCCCTTTTCTCAAATCATACACCTGAGATATGCTGACAATATAAAAATGTGAAGAAGAGATCCAATTGTTGGAACAAATTTTACGATGGTGTTAGATGAGGAACGTAGCAGAATGAAACCTACGAATAATTTTTAAACCAAATCAATGGATTCCCAACTATTACCAAAAAAATGAATTTGAAAAAAAAAAGTTTGATGGTTGTAAGTACTGCTAATTTGTTATTACATTTGCATCAAATATCTAACTATAATTTGAGAAATCTGTGGGTGGGTGGGAGTGCATGCACAGAAATATCTTGCAACTGGCTATTGTACAGAGTTGATATTTGCCAGATATATTAGTCAGCCCATCAGGCATAGCAGTGTTGAGTTTTACTGGGGATCGTTTGGATCAGCAGTTCTTGAGAAATCAAATAAAAGATAAAATTAAAAACTATAGATTTTAGATCTTTTATAAAAAATTATAGATCTAAAAATAGATAATGGATATCTACATTGGTGAAAGATTTAAATTAAGTTATAAGATATCTACATTGACAACACTAAAAGAAGTAACCTAAATATCTTGAAGCTGAAGTTTCATATGATGAACAGAAGATTATTTTACATGACAATCATGGCTGGCTAATCCACATATCAAAGTCTAGGCCCTTCAAAACATGCACCTTTTGGACAGGCACTGCCATAGTAACTCATAAATATAAAAACATTACTGAGCTGGGATAAGTTTTTAACAGTTAAACTCATATAAAAAATTCAAAATCTTAAATAAGTGGAAATAACTTTTGATCAGTTTTACAAAACATGCAATTTTAGGTGATTTCCAAAAAATTCAATTCTCAAAAGAGTTCCAGTAAATATAGAAAAATGACTGACATGTGAGACTGGTAAGTTTTTAAATTGCATTTTTTGCGAGTTAAATGCATCTCTATAAAACACTTTTTGGTCAGCTGATTCCTAATATGTTAAATATCAATTTTCTGAGCCGTATCATGTAGGATTGATAGGAAACTTGGTCCAGGCTATCAGGTAAACATTGTTGTCTTCTTACTCCCCTTCCTCCTGCTACTACCACCACAATTAGTAATGTAAAAAATTAATTTTCTTAGCAGTATCAAATTGGATTGATATGAACTTTGGTTGAGTCCTTTGGGTGAACCATCCTCATCTTCTATTCTCTCCTCCTACTACTAACACAGATGGTGGATGCACCATTTATAGTTCTTGTTTTTCCATTTGGGGAAGAACTGCATATTCAAAATTTGTCTTGTTAATAAAAGGTGTTTTAGTAATTTTTTAAAAGACTTTTTTTTAACAAGAAATAATAAGTAATTACGCTTATCTAAATAAAGTGATAAAATTAGGGTTTTCTTAATTATTTTTACACAACAAAGGGAATGGAAGACGAGAAGAAATCAGGAAATTTCAGAAAAATTCAAGGAATTGAGATCCTTTTTAATAACAAAACTAAAAAAAAAGTAATTAGATATTAAGGTGTACTAAAAGTATGTTCATTTTTTCCCAAGCTTTTATAGTGAGCATTGGGCCTTGAAACTGATGAAGCCCCAAGCAGAATTCAGGGAGTAGATGGAAATAAAACAATATTTTACCAAACTGTCCAAAACTGATCAACTGAAACAATAAATCCAAATGGTGCATATTTGATGACCCAAAGATATCAAAAATTATATTCATCTTTTTTCTCAATATATCCACACACATGGCTAAATAATCAATCAGTGTGTCCACCTGTACAAAAAAAAATTGTAAGTATACATGACTTACATCCCTTTATGCAGACCCTGTGATGTCAGAACTGACAATTTCAAGTTCAAGCTGGAGCAAAAAAAATCAGTGATTGTTTATTAATTATCATAACTAAAATAATTAAGCAAATTTCAATAGATTTTGTTCTAGATATATTCATTCTTGAATGTAGAGCTAATTGATCATTGAAAATTATTGAATATTTCACATTTATTTCTGGTTGTTGGTAATCCTGTGTATGTAAATAGATATTTACACTAGTTATCACATGCCATTTGCTATATGAGATTTATTATCAAAAAAAATATTTGTATTTGTATTAAAATGAGTTTTGTATCAGAATTAGTATGAAATCATTTTATATTTTTTTGAATTAATTCATCTTTAGTTCATCTTTAGTAATATAACAACGTTTTACTTTTCTTGATTTGCTTCAAACATTACAAAACAGAAACATTTGGCCACTTGTGACTAATTGTGGTCCCATTTTTTTTTTTCTAGTGGCCTCATTTGGAAAAAAAACAACTTTGTGACTAATTTTCAACGCTTTTGATCCGTAAGACCTTCCTCACCACAGGTAATTTTTTGGTCTTGAAAAATATTTGATTTTGAGTTTAAGGAAAAATCAATGTCAGGAATGTTGTCATCTGAATAACTTAAAAACAGGCTACTATATTGTGGTACCTTGTGGTATCATACTTATAAATGATAAGTTGTATGATACAGAGTTAGATATTGATTTTTACAGATTAATACCGCAGAGATCAGAGGGCTATAAAATAATTAAGGGTTAAATATAAAGTTTTTAAGTAACAAAAAAAGTAGAAAGTAAAGTAAAAATACAATCTGAAATTTGTTTCAGTTGACCTTTAAGCATTTTAAGGATGGTGAGAGAAAAACTAGGATCATCGAAAGATACAATATGTAAAGTATTACATAAGCTTAAAAAAACATACAGGGGCTACCGAGCGGTTCCCCATGAATATGAGTTGATTGATAAAAGGAAATATTTTTGATATACCCCAATCAAGTGATAGACTATAACAGATGAAATGGACTAAAACAGGTGAAAAAAAAAAAAGAAAGGTATGACACACAGCTGTGTGAGCGTTAAAATGAATGATAAAAATCCAAGTTGGTTGAACCAGATGGGATTTAGAAAATACTTGATACTTCTTGAATATTTGGGTCAATAATTTTTTCATAAAAATGAGTTACTTCCCTTTCTGGCTATTGTTTGGCTTAATTTTCATCATCATCATCATCATCATCTTAGCAACTGTCATTGGATATAGATAGATGTCTGCCAAGAAACGCCAAAGCTTTCAAACTCAAGTGTTGCAGAGCCAATACTTTTTGAACTTGTCTAGTTTGTCACAGGGTCATATTATTTTCTGTCTCACGCAGTTTTGTATATGATCTCTGAGAATCCACGTCGTGAGTTGTGATGTCCAGAGGTTGTCTACTATCCTTTCTGATGTCGAACATGTTTCTCTCCCATGTTCATTGCATGGTTCTCAGTATGAGAATCTTCTGTTAGATCCCATCTTTCAGCTCCATGGGTGACAACCATGAGGATAAATTTGGATTAGATTTCATGCGTTGGGATAAATGATTATAATGTTATCTATGGAGTCATGGAAAATGATTATCACAGAACTAAATAAAATCTTTGAATTGATCCATAAGGATAAACGTCTGAAAAGAAAATCACTGTAAAAAAAATGAATGAGTAAAAGTATGATAAACATTGATACTCGATTAAAACTAACCAAAATATAATGAGACGAGTAAGTAACTCATTTTTATATATATAAAAATAAAAGGGACCCAGATATTCAGAAAGTGACAATTGAAAGAGTTTCAAATTGGAAGGTTGTGTTGGGTAGTTCGGCTTCGGGTTTCAAAGATAAACCGTTTGAACAAAAAGACAAGCAAAAAAATTACACACATTGTTCTCTGTCGCTTTATTTTTTTAGTAATACAATCAATGGAAACCTTTTTTTTGTTCTCCAGAAGTTGCACCATCTTTTACAGACTTTCTCCAAATGATAACTGTAAGAGATTCAGAATTTCACTCAAGCATTTTGTTAAGCAATAATGGAATGGACTATTGTTCTTAACTCTTAAATCCATTGAAAGAAAATTGGATGTCATTATTGAGGTAAGTGGTTCCCAGACTTATTTTGTCCCAGAACCCTTATATAATTTTCCAAAAATTGCGGAACCCATACCTATATTTTATGGACAACACCAACCACCCAAATTTTAATAAGACATTAAATGAAACCTAAAATTGTTTTAAAGGGAGAATTTACTTATATAGGATACATATAATAAATGAAACTTTAAAATAAAAAACAACTCTGTCTTCATGTTGCCTAACTTGTTATGAAAATGGTGAATACTTTTTTTTTGTAATAGGATGATTTTTCATTGAATTTTATTGAAAGAAACCTTAAATCATGGAACCTCAGAATTCTTTAGAAGAAACCTGGAGTTCAGCAGTACCCACTTTGGAAAACACTGATCTTGGGGAAATAACCCCTAATCAAAATAATCTCCCTTCGACCATTTGGTGTAGCGGTTTATGAATTTAAGAGTTAAAATGAGAAAGACATTCATCCCTTCAATACAGACAATCACACCCTCCCAAAAAGAAAAGTCACAAAAGAGAGCCATGTATTATGAGCATGGCAAAGATTTTATTGTAATGATTCAGTACAAAAGAAAAAGAACCACAAGTAGCAAATGTCTTGTGTCCATTTGGTATTTGGGGCGAAATATGGACCAGGGTTGCAAGAAGGGGAGATAATCTGAGATTTATCACAGAGACTCACCCAACACAGGCATCGGAATAGTTTTGAATTTGGAAATCAAGCACCTTAAAAGGCTGGTATTGAAAAACTGCCTAAAGAGGCAGGTATTGAACCTCTACCTCCAAGTTCGCTCAATTTCCTAATTTGACACTATTCCAATGCCTGTGTAGGGTAAGTTTGTGGCCTAATCTGGCTCCCCTGATTTGGACATGGGGCATTTGTTGATCCTTCAAGAAATAGAAAACAGAAGAGTCCAAAAAGATGCCAATTATACACATTTTTGTTGGACTATGACAACTTTGGCACAAGGCCAGTATGCTGGAGCACCCAGAAAGAAAAGGACTCTGTGTCTAGGGTTTCTGAGATATACCATACTAACCACTGTGCTATGGCAAATGCTTCAACCCAGATGTATGTATTAATTTGTCATTACTTTCTTATGAATATATATCTGTTTATGCATATGCACAATTTGTGTATAAATAAGTATATACATATACACACACAATGTCTATATGTATATATATGTAGATATTTACTCACACGGAAGTTATCTGTATCATAAATAGAATGTATATGTATTCATACTAAATTTTTAAACATAGATCTATATACACATAGTATGTTTATAAATGCACACATATCTGTGAGTATATATATATATATATATATATATATATATATATATATATATATATATATATATTTATACAGGTTGGGTACCCCCTCATCTGCAATCAGATTCTGGGATCAGAAGAGTTTTGGATTTCAGAGTAATTACATATACATAATGAGATATATTGGGGATGGGGCCTGTAATGTAGAGGGAATAATCTTGAGTTTACAAATGAATGTTTATCTTCCACTAATTAGACTGTGTACAAAAAAAAATGGTTATTTTTTTTAGTGTAGAAGAATGTTTTTGAAATTATTCTTGAAGACATTTTATTTCATTCCTTTAAGTTTACTGGTATCATTTTAAATTTTTTCTGAGTTGACTTTTCAAAAGTTTCGGATTTTGGAACATTTTAGTTCTTAAGTTTCAAATAAGAGGTACTCAACCTATATATATATATATATATATATATATATATATATATATATATATATATATATATATATATATATATAAAAAATACAGAAATATATATAGATATATGCATATATTCATATACACACACATAGTTATCTATATTCAAAAGATATAGAAATATATATATATATATATATATATTCATGCATCAACACTGTGAATGCTTGTGTTAATATATAATATGTATATATTAGCAAGCATGTACATAAACATGGTATACAATTGTATCATGGGGATCGGATGGTGAGAGGGGGTCACCAACCTGGAATTACTAGATAGAGCCAGTGGAGGTCATGATCTTGAAAGCCCTGCTAGACAGATCATATGATTTGCAAGGACCGCTGACATATGGAGCCCTGGTAAGGGTTACAGAAATCCAGGATGCTTCAAGTAGCGCTCTAAGGACTGTATCAAGGACAACCTAAAACACTGCCGTATCTATATAATGAAGAATTGGACTAATCAACCACTTTCGGCTCCATTGTTGACAGCATAGCCACTGACATGATTGGACTGATGGTCAACCAAACTATTGTAATTGTATGTGTGTGTGTGTGTGTGTGTGTAGATCTGTACATATTCCTAACATAAGTATGCATTTGCATTTATCAATGAACGTGTAAGCATTTTGTAGAGTTTTTCTCTGTGTGTCTGTGTATAGTCGAATGAATGCTACTTATATGATGTCTATGGGTGACTATGGGAATTACCCTCCCTAACTCCTTTTTTACCCACATCACATGACCATGACAATAAAGCAGACAAGAGATTCTTAAAAAAAACAATACAAAAAAACAAACCCTTGTAAATTTGGTAATTTCCAAATTAAATGGCTTCTCTTTTAGGGGAAGTCATCAAGCACAACTAAGCCAAATGTTAATAATCACTTTTATTCAAAGACAATCTCCATAGATCTGCATGGATACATTCATATATATATATATATAAATATACATATATATATATATTACAGCTATAGTATTAAATCCTTGAGTGTGTATGTATACATAACAATATATATGTATATATCTATATTCATATGTAATGCATGATCTTTATTCAAGTATGCATGTATTATACGTATTTATGTAAATATGTATACATGGGTTGATTTTTCTCTTCATAGAAATATGCAAAGAAAGAAAGAAAAGTCTAAATAACCACAATAATTCCTTGTCGTCTCTTCCTTTTTGGCAACTGATCCTTTCACCAGGAGCACAACTCCAACCCAGGGTTGCTAGTTGTCTTTTGCTGTACAAAACCAAATTTGTACGGTCTTGGGACCAAATTATGTAGCTTCAGTACCAAAATAATCAAATAACTTATAATCCATCATCAGACTAAGCTTGCAGGAAAAATGGATTAAAATACATATTTTTTAAAATCTATTTTTCATGTATATTTATGTCGTATAATAAACGTGTGAGAGGGATTGTTATCTGTTGTAAATTTTTCTTCAGTACCAAATCTTCATTTAGGGAACCAAATAGCTTTTTTCAGTATCAGATTTGCCCAATTTTAGTCTTGAAAAGTACCAAACGGCAACCCTTCTCCCAGCCTGGCAGAGACGAGTAAGGAATGTCTTTAACAAAAAAAAAAGGAAAAAATTGATAATAAAAATAAAAGAAAGCCTTGATCCATGCGGATGTCCACACAGAAACCATGAATCCATGCAAGAGTTTTCATATGTACAGAAAAGCCTCATCTCAAAAGCAATACAAGACTTGGCTTTTCGAAGTTAATCAATATATTTTTTTTAATTTTACTTTTTTTCTTTTTTTTATCTCATTATTTTTATTCCCCTCTTGTCTGAGAAAAGAAAAAAGTTAGATGAAAGAAAATTTTGGAAAAAAAAAAAAAAAAATGTAATAGAACGATCTCGGCCAGGATATTGTTCAATCCATTTTCAAGTTGACATAAATATAGCGAACAAATTTTAACGATGCAAAGAATGAGACGGTCCCCAGCATGAGGAAGAAGACGTAACATGAAAGGGTGGTGTAGCCAAAGAATTCCAAGGTTTGGAGCAGGCCGGACATGTTGGATCGCTTAAAGTAGTAGAACAGTGCATAGAGGAAAACAAAGCAACCAGTAGACCTGAAATTACAAAAGAAAAAAATATTTAGTTCAGGAGGAAAAATACGTTGATGTCAAGGCTGTCCTCAGCTTAATATTATCAATTGGTACGGATCCTTTTCTCTTTCCTTTTGATACCAATATGCAGGTTACAAGGCTTGAAGTTCTTGTTTCGATATATGGGACACATAAGGATATCAAAATATCCTTGCAGGAAACCTCTTTTCTCCATTTGTACCAGCAACATTAATCATGCAAAAACATTCTGGATACCTCCAGTCAAAGACCCCAGTCACATATCTGCCAGGCCCCTTTTAAGGAGAGCCTAGGTCTATGTGTATGGAAACCTGAACTGAATCTGCTTTTCTTTGTATTTTTGTCTTTAAATAGAGTCAAGATGAGTTTGGCTCTTAACAATAACCATTTCACTGAACTGTTTGGGTTAGAATTATATTGGAAAATGGGCAACCATAGAGTTTCCTACCATCAAAATTGGGGTCAGTTGAATGGAACTGGTTTTGACACTTCATCTTTTTTAAATACTGGAATATTCTGTTTTTTTTCACAAATTCTCTTATTTCTTTTTATCTAAGAAAATTTGCACACTGCGCATGCTTGATATTAAAAATGGTGTATAAATAAAAAGAAAGAAGGGAATTCTTGCAAGAAAATCAGAACATTCCGGAACTTTCAGCAATATTGTGTAGATAGATAAACACGAATGAAAAAATACCATCTTCCAACTTCTTATGTCATCATAAAATCTTATCTTTTAAACGAGACAAAATTGAACAATAAATACTTGGGGAAAAAAGATTTGAACATACCCAGCACTGAATATAGACCTCCACCACCACCGGTAATCTTCAGCTGATAGTTGGAAGTAGGTAAGGGCTACAGAGATGCACGCTGTGACACTGAGGAGTATGCCATAGACTATGAACAAGATCCCATAGAGGGTATATTGCTCACGGCCCCACAGGGTGGCAAAGATGTAATACAATTCAACCGAGATGGCACTGAAATGAAAACAAACAATAAACAAGTCAGTTTTTGAGATTAATTAAGAAAAGCATCCATATCCAAGTTGGCAGTGCATTTTGTATAAGTTGAATTTCCCAAACTCATCAATCCAAAACTCAGTAACTTCTGAAACCCAGCAGATATTGAGAAATTTCAGAAACTTGGCCAAACTCCAAATACTTGACAACAGCCGGAGTTTGCTCAGTCCACAGACTGGCCACTTGTAATGTTTTGTTTTGAAATCAGGAGGGCTTTTTGCACTGTGCTTGGTATACATCCAGAGCATTTTTGTATGAATGAAGTGGAATCTGATTTTCTTGAAGGGGTCAAACACCAAAATTTGGCTCAGCACTGGTTCTGACTTGCTAAGTTTGAGAAATTCGTTCAATAATTCCTATTGAAAACAGAGAGAAAAAGAGATTTCCTTCAATCTACTGTAGATTTAGCAAAAGAACTAAACCGGCATTATGTATGATATGGTCAGACTATTTCCCTCATCTATGTCCTCATTTTTTTCAACATTTTGGCCGTGTATCCTCCAACCTTTGTCGGGTATTGTTAGTTGTAGAATGTGGAATCACTACCAAGAATGCAAACTCGATTGGACTGGACAAGTCACATCCATATTTTTTTGTAAATCCAGTTTGTGTTATTTGGGTACTTTGAAGTTGCTTCCCTTACATTGGATTATCTGTTTGTTGTTTTCCCTCCAACCATATCATACATAATGATTAATATTGCCCATATAATAAACCTCAGACAAGAACTAAAATCAGTTATTACTACCTCTGTACCATAATAGTTGTTACATTGCTCATGTAAATGTAAATATAAATTTAACAACTATTACAGGACAGAAATAGTGATTTTTTTTCTGTTGACTCCCTCAGAAGGATAAGGCCACAATACAATTTCAGTAGCAAGGTAAAGTTGCAAGCCCTACGCCCAAAATGAAGAAATAGCATTGAGCCATCTTATGATGAGCACCAGGAAAAATACATTTTTGTGTTAAGATAAAAAAGATAAGAACACTATTATTCCTTATAAAAAGATTTTCAAATATTTCTGTAACCCCAAGTAATCTTAACATGACCACCAAAGGGGTCACAACCCCCTACTTTGAGAAACCCAAGGCCAAACAACTCTGGGAAAGGACAGATAGTTTTTGGATGAAAAACTTAACTAGACTCTTAAATTCATAAACCACTTCAAACCGCTTTTAATCGGCACTAGAACTCTTCAATAAGTAGTATTAAAAAATTGTAGAACTCTATGCCAAATTGAATCTTTAGAAAATTCACCAAATAGTCAATGGGGAATAGTTTTAATCAGAAGTTGTTTCCCTTGAAATTAGCATAATATTTTCTTTGTATGAATTTAAGAGTTAAAACTGTCATTGAAGTTTTATTTTTTTAATCATACATTATTTTCCACCTCAGCATCAACTGCAGGACTGACTTATGAATAAATGATCCATTGCTTGATACAAGAAGGATTAAATGAACCCCCCCCCCCCCAAAAAAACAGTTACTTTACCTGAATGGCAAGAATCCACCAACTAAACAATGGGCAAAAGCAGATCGATACCAAGGAGCAGATGGGATTTCACGGGCAATATTTTTTGTGCGGCATGGAGCATCGAACCCATTGGCCCAATTCTTCCCAAAAATACCACCAACCACAGTCAATGGGTAACCAACTATAAAACAAAATAAAACAAAACAAAACAAATAAATTAGACAGAGATAAATAATTATGCATAACTGTTTTCAGATTCTTATTCTCATCTTGGTTCATCTTTTGGACAATTTTGGACAGGCAACAGCATTGGAGGGTGAGACATCAGCACATATGCTAGGCTTTGACAACCTCTTCAGTAGATCAAGTGTGGAGCTAAACGCCACATGGGAGCCCCTGATCCTGGAGGAATGCTCGTTATGTTCAAGGGCCCAGAGCCACAAAAGATGAGAACCATAACACATATATATTTGTGCAGACATGTATGTAGAGTTGTTTATGAGCAAATACATCCACATAGACATACGTGTGCACATCTTGTAGGTATAAGGCCAGCATGTGTATGTATGAGTAAGAACAAAAATAGCTCAGACCTGTAACCAATATCACGAAGGTGTTAGAAATGCAAGTGAACACAAGTTCCAACAAGTATGCCAATCAATCTGTGGAAAACTAAGATAAAAATGATGAGATTATTTCTGTTGTTTCCCTTACGACACCAAAGTTTGCTTTTTTCATGTTTAGCTCAAGTAAATCAACTTACTAAATCTGACTTCCAAGATTATTTGTAAATAGATTTGGTTTAATATTTACAAGTTGGCCTCGTGTTAAAGAGTGATTATTTCTTTTCTTTCCTTTCAACTTCACCCCTAAAAATGAAAAACGTTCCCCTTACTTTTAACCCCTGAAAAGGAAAATATTATTCTGCACAATCTTGACCCCTAAAAAGGAGAAAAATTTTCCTTCAATTTTGATGCCTAAAAAAAAAAAAGTTTCCTTTCTCTTTTGACACTTAAAAGGGGGGGGGGGATTCTCTCTTTTAACACCTAAAAAGTAAAAAAAGTTTCTTCTCAATTTTGATTGCTAAATATTTTGATAACTATTATAATTTCATCATTCTATACTGTGTATTAAAATTGCAAAGCTACTCTTTACGATTTCTCGTATTCATGACTGCAACTTATTTGATTCTATGAATTGTATCATGAAAAATATCTACGCATAATCATTACAGCAAATGTAATTGAAAAAACTCCACTTATGACAGTAACAAAGGAAAACAATCCGAACATTTTTATGATTCATCAAATTGAAAATATGATTTATTTAAAAATAAATCAATTATTATTCCATCTATTTCATGAACTTTCATCTTCATCTTTGTTTTTCTTCACTGTTTCAAAGAATCTATTCTCCAATTTTCCTCAGGTCCATGTGTGTCTCAGCCAGTCTTTTTAAAAGTATCACCCAATGAAAACAAAATATGGCGTAATGAAAGAACTTTATCTCAGAACCTTAGAATATAATGATTATGATTGTATAGGAAGAAAGTATTTTTGAGAAAAAAAAATCAAATTACAAAGAAACTAAAAAGACCATAAAGTAGTATTTTTTTAAAAAATTTCCAGAAGATATTTTTGCATAGCTGTCAAGTTTTCAATGTTAAGAATGAGTGAGAATCTTTGACCCCCCCCCATCCCGAAAAAAATCCGAGCACTGAGAGGAAAATTGGGGGGGAAGGAGTGGGTTATCTCTGGGGGGTTATGTTCCCCTGTAAACTTTTGAGAATTATGTTTTCAAGATTGGCTAAAATTCTGTTCCAAGACGTATCATTTATTGAAATTAACTTTTTATAAAATGCGTGCAAATTCTCCTTCCATGTATGTAAGTGTAAGAAATTATCAAATGCGTGTATCTCATGCAGAATGTGTGAGTCTTGGAAACTATGTTTTTGAGCAGGCCAAAACTACATCCTGAAATATTCATACATTTTACACTTATTAAAATCGATATTTATGATTTTCTATGATATTTTATTTCTAAAGAGTTCATTGCGAATTTATTGCTTTAAAATCACAAATAACATTTAAATCAATAATAAAAACAAATGAGCAAATATTTGCACTAGTTCAAGAATCACTTGTTCAAAGGGGCGAAAATTCAGACAATTATGTTTCATACTTGTTACCTCCCTTTGATTGAAAATCTTTTGCGGAAGAACTTGCAAAACTGAGAAGCTGTAACGCTATTAAACTGGAATCCATCCAAATATCCACTTATTATTCTTTATGGAAGAGAAGAAAAACACCAGTTCAACTAAATAAATAGTTCAAGGCAATGGTAGCTTTTACTTACCGAATATCCAGAGACATATCAACATGACAACAGTCGTCCAGGGAAGGGCTTGTGTTGTTCCATATGCCCACGCAACAGAATTAATAATGGCCCAGACCATGAAAAAAGGCACTGGAATAAAAAAACAAACAATAGCATTCAGTGTATTGCTGTCTCAAAAACAACTTTTTAAACTTTCTGAAAAAGGATCACAAATAGATCTTGTTAGATTTTGGTTTGTATCAAAGTGAGTTTGGAATGTTTTGTTTGGTTCAACATTCTGATGTTTTTATGTCAATGAATGTGGTACAACTTTCCATCAAAAATACAAAATACACACACACAATGGACTGGATTGAAGCTGCTTAATGCCTAAAACACAGCCCCAAAATGGTGCCCCCACCTAAGCCTTCCCATTGCCTAACTGACAAAATTTCCAAACATGAAACATTCCTGATGATGGTTATATTCATTTAAAACACATCAAAAATATACTACTTCTCTAAACCAAATCTTTACCAACAAAACTTGTGCTTGCATAATGACCCGTTTTCTACAATAGTTTTTGTGTGGATGATTGCATCATTTAAATGTTTGAATTAACTCATATATGAAAGAGAAAAATCAGATTCTGAATTCAAACTTATGTGTTGAACGATTTGAACAATTTATAAAAATCTAATCCTTCTCTTTCGATTCCTAAACACAAGTTTATTTGCTTAATGTTTGATCCAGGGCTGCATGCACACATGTTGTATGTGTGCACACATGGATACAAGTATGCAATATCCATAGATGTGTGTATATGGTGCATGTGTGTTTGTGTGCATTTCATATTTTCAGGGAAACATTATTTGATAAAAAGATGTGATAGTTTCAATGACATGATTTAAAGAAGCTGATAGAAATACTTGTCTCCAACCCTTCATCCGTGACAGATTTAGGGATGGGCTTCAGGGGCTGCAGCCCAAGGGTCTCTGCCAGCTGGAGGGCCACAAGAAATTGAATGAAAAGCTATTTCATTTGTGAATGCTGGATCAATGTATAAATCATTCATTTCAAAAAGGGGTTCAATTGATATTTTTCTAATATAATTGTAGTAAATTAACTATAGAAAAAGCAAACAAAGATGTATTGTATGGACAAAGGTGGACATAGCTTATGAGAAAAAGAAACTGATTGATCATTAAAAATTCAGTGGAAGCAAAGATAACTACAAACTTTTATTATACTAATTTAGCTTTGGCTCATTGTTTTCCTCTAAAACTCTCAAAAACAGAGAAAACTTAAATTTTAATATGTTATAGCTTAAACAAAGAGCTTTCCAAAAAAGATATAGCATGCCAATATCAGATAATGATCAAGATGTACATAAATAATTAAATGAACAAATGAAATTAAACATTGGTTTACATTCAAAAAACGGTTCATTCAAAGATCTATGTCAGAGCTGCAGCATATTAAAATTTCAGCTCTCCAAGTCTATTGTTAAGGGGTTTAGTGCAAAAAGGTACAAATTGAAGCTAAATTCATATACTAAAAGTCAGTAGTTATCCTTGCTTCTGATAAATTCTTTAGTGGTTTATCAGTTTAGTGTCTTTGTTAGCTGCTTCAACCACTGTATATGCATCTGATGGTCATGATGTCAAAGAATGACTAAAATAGATTTGCTCTTACGGCAATTGGAATTGATGTCCTCAAGAATTACAATTTACTTATGTCTTGGAGAAATTTGTTTCCAAGAAATTACATGAAGCAAATATTTGAATTCTAGTAGTTGTCAACCTTGTAGAGATAAATTTCATTTTTCTTTAATTTTTTGATCCTTTTGAAAATACCAGAGGGGGGCCTTAGCTGTGAAGCCAACAAAATCCTTATGTGTCCCTACCTCCACATCCAGAAAGTCAAACCAACACCCTCTGGATAGATTCAAATCCTCCTCACCTTTATAATTGCTAAATGACTTTTGTACCAACCAAACAGTGTATTATACTGTATGTGAACATATATCAACAAGAGGGGTAGAGACTTACATGCAAACAGGGCTGATGTAAGGTTAATGTTCCACACCCAGTTGTCACCACCCATCTTACGGTAATAATTTGCAGCAATATATCCAGACACACCTGCAAGAGAGGAAGAAAGTTGAAAAACGTGTGAACAGGATTAAAATTCATGGGTGTTAGCAGAAAAAACTGCCAAGATTGAAATTCATTGTTGCCAACTAAAAAAATATTTTCGCACTAGTTTGACTGCCAAAATGTTCTGAATAAAAAAATGCAAGAAATAAATAAAAAAATAGCCAAAAAGCACCAAAAATATGCTAAAAATGGTAAAAAAATGACCAAAATGTATAGGTAATTCTGTGCCAATTCAGCAATTTTATTTGAAGACAGAATTCTGTCTGACGAAGGTGATTTAACATCCGTGTTAAAAAAAAAAGTTAATCTGCCAAAATTCTAACTAAAGTTTAACCTGTTCGTTGCCAAGTATCTTACTACGATTGAAGAAATCTCTGAGACTGGGCGTGTATGCACCACAATTACTCGACAACTGACAATTCTACGAAGTTGACATTCGCCAGATATATTAGTCAGCATAGAGGGCAGGGCAGTGTCAAGTTTGAAGTTTTTTAGCTCAGCAGTTCTTGAGGAATCTAATAAATACAAATAAAAAAAAAAAAGACAGATTATAGATATTTCTCCATAGTTTCTGTAATTATCTCCCTTGCCTTCCACTCTTTAAATCTTACTATATCCACTATTTTTAGCTCAGTCAGAAACATGACTTTCTTCAATCTTCAACATAATTGTTTTCAGGTCGTAAAAGTGAATGTCTCATCAGTGATGATGAATCCATTTGAAAAAAATTTTTAAAAAAGCTATCACACAATATGCATCTTACACTACCTCCATAGTATTTCATACAAAACCATTGTAATGAATTGAACATTGGCACTAAACTGCATTGTGTCTACTAACGCTTTATAATTTTCATCATTTTGAGACTGACCTAAGTATAAATCAAAGTGTTGATTTGGGAACATTTCTTAGTAAGAAAAATCTCGACTTATAATCAAGAGTATACAGTATTCTCCAATCTCGTTTTTTATGGGTTTTACAGTGAATATATGATTGCATCAGTTTAATAATAGCTTTGAATAAACCAAAAAGTGCCTCCACCAATGCCATCATCACAAAAACTGAACAAGTTACAGATCCCAGACTATGCCGTGAATGAAAGCATCTAATAATTATTCATCAGAGATATCCCTCTGAACCTTGATTCATTTCAACACTTGATTATTTCCCCTACACTTAGAAACTCAGTCATTACTGTGTTATTACATTCAAAAAGCAAAAAAATTATGCAATCCTCAGAATGTCAACAAAACAGAAAAGAAAGTCCTGGATCTGCCACAGAATTTGATCAATTATTCTTAGGCCCACAGCCCAATTGTCCATAAAATTGAAATTCATCGAGAAGTTCTGGAGGTGTTGTGTGGACAAACAAATGAATAAAGATAGTTGAATACATAAGCTCTATTCAACTTTGTTAGCAGGGGTTTAATTACATTATTTACATCCCTGTTTTTTTTAAAATAAAGACAGAGAAAGGCAGGTGACGGTTTGGATACCTGAGGTAAGTGCATATAGGACAACAGCAGCTGAATTGATCGAACCATGACGATGAACATTGAACATGCCAAAAAGGGCCATCACCAGAATTCCAGTGGCCAATGCCAGAAATTGGCTTCCAACTCCTGAAATTAGTTGAAAAAGAAAAAAGAAATCTATTAGTTTAATTCTTAATTTTTGTTATAGCATTATAAAACAAGATGGAGAATTTGAGGTCAGCAGATAATAATGGACACAGAAATATATTGACAATTCTAAAATATTTTTACTAGTTGAAAAAGCATTAACATATATGCATTTGCTTCCTGACTGATGACCAAGTTCTTTTCTGTCTGGTGGATTGTATCTCGAAATGGTTGTAAGTCAGACAAATATTATCATATTTCATCATTATGTATTAGCGATCTTTCATTCTTATTAATTCTTTTCTATTTCATTGATTGTAGAGAAATAAAAACGTAAAGGCAATCTTTACAAGTATATACATATGTAAACTCTTATAAAATGTCTTTATAAGAAAGAGTAATATTTACATAGTATGTATATTTTTCAAAGTACAAGTGAAATTCTCATACACTCTTGCACTTATACAGCTCTCATACACACATTCAACCAAGAAAAATTTTATATCTACTTGTATTCTTAAAATTTTCAAGCCTAACTTTTATATTTCCATTATAATTTTTTCATTTCTGCACATTTCGATCTTATGTATGAATGGTCGCAAGACGAGTATGTTGTAAGTCGGAGAGCAGGTGTGATTACTACTGTCACATACATAAATACCATTGTCACTTTTTTGTTCAAATATCTGTTCATCTGTCATGTTATTCAAAACTGATATACAAAATTAAGAAACACTATCAGGTGCACGATTCAATCTTCTAACATAGTCCTTAGGAATCTGATGACATACACATGAGTAACTGATACAGAGATGAGAATCAGAATTTCAAGTCTAGAGTACTATTATTCAGTCAGATTGGGTAGGGGGAAGCGGATATCAAATCAGCAAAAGTCACTAGACAGACGACCTAATTTAAAAGAACAAAAGCGGAAATATGCCATCCTAAATCATCTATCAATTTCACAAGCAAATTAAAGATGGATTGAAAAAGCATACAATGAGCTACAATTACAAAACATTTATTAATTGTTAGTTTGGTTTGTTACTATAATAGGGCAAAAATGTTACCAGTCATTTTTTATGGGTTCTATGCGAGTTAACATATAATCATTAAATATTCTATCCAATCAGTCTGCATTGTGATGTCATTGGATAGTTTTATATTTTTCTTTTAACCAATCATTATTCATAACTAATTTATCCAATCATTATTAACCATTATCATTTAGACATTCATTTATTTGAAAGTCCAGAAATGACAGTTTTAAAAAAAAACTAATTTAAAAAAAAATGGATTTATATTTCAACTCATGAACCACAAAATACCACTCCTAATTAACTGTGGAGCTCTTCTGTGGGTAGAATAAAAACAAGCCTGGTCAGTCACTCAATAGAGACCATCATGTGACTAATGTCTTTCAGAGACATCCAATTTGGGGAGATCAATTAAAAGATAAGAAAAAAGGGGTGATCACTGAATAAGTTACTTCTCCCTCCTCTTGTTGGGTACAAAAAAATCTGAATTTTCAAAGAACAAGTGTGAATGCAGCTGAATACAAACTACACACCAATTCAGAATAAACTTACATATCAAACTGACCCCACCCCCTCCGAAAAAATCTTGGGGAGGAGGGAACTTGAAAAAAAAACAACAAAGATACTATTTTCTCTTGACATAACAAGGAGTAGATTTTTAGATTTTCAGGTCTCTAGCACCATTGATACGGCCTGTAAGCATGATAAATACATACATAAATAGCCAGCAAGCCACTCTTAAAAACTGAAGAGACTTATGTTGACAGTTTTGGTTGATGATTTTTAACAATGGAACTATTCTGTGGATAGGATAGAAAAAAAAAACTGAAAAAAAATGCCTGAGGAGAGGTAACTTTAAACATTTATTATTCCCCTTTATAATGACATTCAAAATGTTTAATATGAATTCAAGAGTTAAAATTCATATTTGATCTAAACTACGCTTTTAAAATAAGATCTATCTCACAGAATGTTTCTGTTCAGCAATTGACATAACTGGCTAATTCAATTGGAATTGGTTCAATAAGAAGCTGTTTAAATCCAGGTTGAGACATTACAGAGGAAGTCATCTAATAAATCATGGATAATGTTATCTAACAGTTGTTCAGTCGGTCTTCATCTAAATTAAAATTTAATTATAAATTATCAAAAATTATCCATCAACAATGATAAAATATTTCTATAATCAAAATTTGCTTATGATAATGAATGTAATAACATAACAATGGATTCATATCAATGAATGTAAATTAATGAAAATGAAGATTTATAACAATATAAATTGTTTCAATTTCAGTTTATATCCTTTGTTTTAATTTTTCCAACTTTCCAATTCTAATATCAATAAACCATCTTTTTTTCTGTAAAAGAAAAGAAAACAAAAAAAAAAGAATTAATGCCTCCTTACCCAGAATGGCACAAAAAAGACTTTTGCAAACAGGGAACCTGAAGACGTCTGTATGGATTATCTTCCAGCCATTTTCATCTTGGTCTAAATCATCACTGTCCTCTTCATCAATGTTGTAACGAGCAAAGTCACTTTTCAAGACACGTGTCTGGAAAAAAAGAACACAAACAGGTCTGGTTAGTCACTCAATAGAAACTGTCACATGACCAATGAATAAGTTACTTCTTTGGCCTTTTGTTGGCAGTGATCACCAAAATGATTCTGAAAATAAAACAAGCAGGTACAAATTAAGGGAACAAGCATAAACTTACATTGTATATTAGCCCTGCCCCCACTAAATCTAACATAAACTTACATTATTTATTGAACTCCCTACTAAATAAAGCATAAACTACCATTGTGTACTGAACCCCCTTCACTAGATATAGCATAAACTTACACAGTATATTGAACCCCACCCAACACCAAATCTAGCACAAACTTTCATCGTTTTTTAACCTCCCCTGCCCAAACTAGTATGAACTTATATTGTATATTAAACCTCCCCACTAAATCTAGTATAAACTTAGATTGTATCTTACCCCCCCCCCACTATATCGAGCACAAACTTACATTGTATATTGCCCCCCTTCCCGACTAAATCTAGCATAAACCTATTTTGTGTATGGAATCCCCCCCAATAAATCTAGCATAAACTTGCATTGTATACATGAGCCCCCTTCTAAATCAAATATAAACTTACAATGTATATTGAACTTCCCATACTGATTCTAGCATAAACTTCCATTGTATATTGAACTTCCCCCTCAAATCAAGCATAAACTTACATTGCTTATTGAGCCCCCACATTAATAATAATTATCACCCAGCAAAAGACAAGAGAAGTAACTTATTCATTGATCACCCCATTTTTTAGTTATTTTACATTGGTCATTCACAATACAGCATGCTGTTGACAGTCATTGGTCAGTTAATACTGAAATGTTTTTCCTCTAAACCTAAATAGTTTTGGTTGTGACTAAATGTTAGAAATTGCTATTTAGATGATTGTTTTCATAAAATAAATATATATTATTCAATTCATGGTAATAAGATTAGAGATATTTTTTATAAATCAAGTAATATTTTCATAAAATAAATTTTGAAGATTAAAGTCACATTTAAAATCAGTATATAATATACTTCCTAGATTTTTAATATATATATAATCTAGATGTTTCAAGGTGTTCTAAGATAATTTTTGATGAAATTTTAAATGTAAACTTGAAGATGAATTTGGTAACATTTGCTATATCTTCATACAAAATAAAAACTAGCACATCTACAGTCCAACTTTCAGGCTAGTTTTTTTCATTGATTTATTTCAAAGTTTGGAAATAAACTTTGAATTTTCAGTGAATTTTTTCTTTTAGGCCAAAAAATGAGAGAGAGAGAGAGAGAGACAGACAGACAGACAGACAGACAGACAGACAGACCAAAAGTATTTTTATTAAATTGAGAATATTCCAGAAAATCTTCTGAGTCAATACCTTTACTAACAATGGCTTTCGCATCCATGACTATAATTAGAATATTCAACAGATCTGAGTGACAAAGATTCAGGCTGCACTTGGAGTTTTTCAAGGGATCTGACAACTTCAGAGATTTATTAAATCCAGCTCCATACAGCACATGAGTAAAAAGGGAGAAATAGAAGTTGGGAGATTGTATGTTTTAGGTGGGAAGAGATTGCCTGTCTAGAAAATCAGCATTACAAACACTGGCTTTTATCTGGGCTAGAACACTCATTAATGGCACTAAATACAGATTACAGAGAAGAAGGGGCATGTCAGCCAAGATGCAGATGCTTGTATTGTTGATCTTGTAATCGTTAGAAGAGTCCATTATCTTTAAATCTTGGGTAGAGTTCATTATATTCAAATCTTTGGCACACTCCATTGTTACTGCACATACAGAAAGCCTTCAAAACAATTTAAAAACTTATTATTTACTTTTTGAAGTTCATCCAAATACCATATATGCCGGTACATAAGATGATCATTTAACAAAAACAAAACAAAAAAAGGTCTGGTTAGTCACTCAATAGAGACTGTCACGTGACTGATGTCATAGCATGTTGGGAATGATCAAACAAAACAATTAGAAAAAGGGTTATCAATGAATAAATTACTTCTATCACTAAAAAGTCAATATTTGCAAAAAACAAGTGTTAATTTTGCCAGACACAAACACAATTTAGTATGAAATTACATTACAAATTGAATCTTCAATTATAAACCTACTTAACATCAAAAGTTTCCAGCCATGTAGCTCCATTAGTGTGGCAAGTATGCGCGATATATCCATAGCCTGACTCATTTGAAATCTCAAGAAACCTATGTTGACAGTATTGGTTGACAGTTTCTAGCAAAAAGAACTATGCAAAAATCGCACTATACCCAATGTACTGGTATTATGACTACGGAGCCTTCTACTTAAGATTGATATAGACAATTATGGGGCTTGGGTGAGTTTCAATGAGCAGCAGTCCTCCAATTAGCCTTGTAAGCCATTTGTCTCTTAGTCCAGAATATACGCTGCTCACCTTGACAATTTGGAAGGAAAAATCTTCAAAAATAAATAAGTACTTCTGATATACTTACAGACTTTCCTAAAGAATATATAGACAAAAAAAACTATGCAAAGTTTGTCAGCCAAACAAGATATTCTTTGTGTGTGAAGCCAAGAGTGAAAGAAGATTAAATCAAAAGATTAAAAAATGCAATTAATAAACAGCCACTCCTCAGGACGACAAGTATTAAAATGACTTAGACACTAATTTTATCAATTAAATGTATTTGATTTCTGAAGATACATGCTTTCGATAAGGTTCTGGACCCAAACATCAAAAGATACAATCTTTCAAGAGATTATACACAAATATACATACACATATACACATAAATGTAGGTACACAAAAAGACACATACACTACTATACATAAATTTATATATATATATTATACAGAGATGTATGTGCACACACACACACACACATATATATATATATGTATATATATATATATATATATATATATATATTACACATAACTGTACGTACACACACACACACACATACATATTACAAATAAATACAAGTACACATATATATATTATTCATAACTGTATGGACACAAATATATATACTCACACAAATCTATATACAAGTATACTCACATATATATATATATAGATAGATAGATAGATAGCAGTATATATTCATTGCACATGACACATAGGTTCTCTCTTTATTATGTATCTTTACAGACTTTATATATATATATATATATATATATATATATATATATATATATATATATATATATATATATATATATATATATTTTCGCACTTGTGCGTTAAATGCTTTCTTCTTGTTTTGATTCAGTTGTGGTTATTGAAAGGACCAATAATTTGCTTTAGATTTTCTCTAAATCGATTAATGAAAATTTGGTTGAGAGACAATGCCAGTCTCAAAGAGACAATTCTTTGTTGTCAGAAGATCATGTTGTCTAAGAATTCTTTACAAGTGCTGAACAACTCAAAAACGGCTTCCTTTAGAATTCTGTTATCCTTGACTTACAACTTTTCTCCAAAATTATTTAAATTTCAGCAAAAATAGCACTATCCTAGTCGAGCCTTTTGTAGCATTTAGTTTGAGATCAAAGTGTAGTATATGTTCTCATGTCACCAAAATATAGCATTAACTTCCCACTTTTAATTTTAAACATTATTATAAATGTAATTCAGTTGCTTTCTTCATGAATTTTAATTTGAAAACTTTTTCTATTGACAAAGAAAAAATTATGAATTTTATTTGTCATCACTGAATCAAACACTTATATAAAAATGAATTATTGAAATGAATTATATCAAAATCAATTATATACTTATTGGATTGAAATAGAATATTAAAGTTATGGCATTATTTGTATTAACTTATCATTATTAAACTGTTTATTTAAAGTTGGACCACAAAACTGTCGAAAAGATATTCAGACATATGGTTCACGGAAAATTTATTCAAAAGACAGAAATGATTCATTTCTATTATTATTCGGACTATCCTCATCTTGGTTGTTTTTCATACAACGTTTCGGCCGTTGTACTCTGAAAGAGTCGGCCCATATGCTAGGCAAGAAAAACTGCCTCAGTAATCCTAGCATTGAAATGGATACCACATGGGAACCTCTAATAATGAAAGACAGAAAACATCAAATACCAAAAACTGCCACGTGAGGTTTAAGGCTCCTAAAAATCCACATGGACGCATAGCGTAGTGGTTACAGAATCAGACAGAATTACTGCAAGTAATCAAATGATTCTAGGTTCAATCCTAGTGTGAGACAATAATAATTTGAAAATATTACTACTGCAGAGAGGGGAGTGCGGTCAATATACCCCTGTCGGTTAAATAAACAGTTCGGTTCGTTACTTCCCCACACCTACCAGATAATACCTGATGAAGGTCGTTGAGTACAACGGCCGAAACGTTGTATGAAAAATTACCAAGATGAGGATAGTCCGAATAATAATAGAAATGATAATAATACCTCATCTCAAAAGTTCAGAGAAACACTAGAAATGATTCAATTGATTGTGGAACTAGAACACTCCCCAAATTCAGTTCATTGCATTTTTTTATCAAAGTTGTTTTATATTTGAACCCGAGATAAAATCTTAGCTTTGACAGAGTTAAAATAGCTTCTGAAGTACTCATTAATTTTTGTTGCTATTTTGATGTATACTATCCATATTCAACATATAGACCATTAGAATTAGGAAATATAAAAATGAACTTGGTGATCTTCTGGAACAGGTTTTATAGTAAATCCTCTTCTCCAAACTCCTGTAATCATTTTACATTTTCACATGACTTTCAAATGTTTATTGTGGACGTATAGTTGTATAGAATCTCCTGTTTATCCCAATATTTATCAAATCTGTTCTTGAGAGAATTCACATTTCTGGAACATACCATTTCATTAGGTAGACTATTCCATATCTGCCTAATGTGGACACTGAAACTATATTTTCGTATATCCAGCCTGGCTCTTTGATGGTACATTTCCTATTCTTTGTGTTTTTTCTTCTCACTCCTTGATGAAGCTATCAACCTTCTTGTCATACATTTTTTTCATGATCTTATATACTTCTATCATGTCTTCTCTTACTCATCTATAGCAAGAGTTGTTTATTCAAGAACCAAATTAATTTTTAAAGGTGCTTATCCTCGATTGCTCAAGATTGGTATAAAGTACACTTTTTTCTCTAAATCAATCATAAAAGAGATGTAGTAATTTAAATATTGAACTCTAATTCAACATTTCAGTCTAGATTCCAATCAACAGAGTCTTTAAATGAGAAAAAAACAAACAAAAAAACAAACAAAAAAACATGTCACAAATTTCTTGTGACAAGTTTCACCAAGTCCATCTCGAAAATGGCCTCTTAGTTATTGATGGTTTTAGAGTCATACACATACAAACCGAAATTCTTATTTACAGATAAGATCATAAATTCTGATTAAGTTATGCTAAAAAGCAGAGGTGGGGAGGGAGAGAGAGAGTGGAAGATCAAGAGAGAGTGAACGAAGATCAAGTGAGAGATAGAGAAACCATTCCATGAGATTAGGTAGGTCCATGCATTCTTCCCAAGCACCAAAGACATAAACAAACACTAATAAAGAAGATAACTGAAGGATTATCTCAATTATTATCTGTATTGCTGATCTTGGTTTTTATATTAAAGAATTAAGACCAAAGATTAAAAAATACCAAATCAAACTAGCATTCCAAGGGAAATTATGAATCCCTGCCACCAATATATGCTACTTTGTACCTTGTCAATTAAGCACCGGTGGTGGTAAAATCAGGTTACCTCAATGAAAATGTACAACCAATATAGTTTGAATCATAAATTAATGATTTAAAAAAACAAAGCATGGACACAAAATAAGGGACCAATTTGGCATAAACTTTCATTGTAAATTGACCCCCCCCCAATAAAAAGCTATTTAGTGGGGTCATTCTTAAAAGCCCCAAAACAAATTATTTTCCCTATTTGTTGAAGGGAGTGTGTGTGTAAAAGTTCCAATTATGAATGGTTGGGGCAGGGTAAAGTCTGAACAGATAGATAGATAGATAGATATAAATGTCAGAATACATGAATAACCTGAACCCACAAACAGTGAATAACCTAAAACCAGCAATAGTGATCAATCTGGTCTGGTGTGAGTAAAATATTGAAACAAGATTAAACATTGAAAAGGTATGTACAAAAATCAGAAGTCTTTCATTCAAATTCAGTCAATTTTGGAGATGTATAAGGATGTTAAAATAAACGTTTTTAAATGTATCAGATACTTTTTGTACAGCATATATATATGTATGTATATACACACACATTATACTATAATATATGATATATAATAAAAAAAACTATCTATAAAACTAATTTAACAAATTCATTTTCAAAAATAACCAATGATGAAAAAATTATTGAAAGATGTTGAATTTTAGAACTTCAAAATTAAATATATTGCTGTCGTTCCTTATTCACATACGCACACACACAAACAACACACACACACACATATATATATATATATATATATATATATATATATATATATATATATATATATATATATATATATATATATATATATATACACACACATATATATATGTTGAAATAATCAGGAGGAGGGAGCTCAGGAAACTATGGCCAATGGCACAATTTAGTAGAATCTTAACAAATCAAATTGTTCAAGAAAGAGTCACAGTATGGATGGGGGTAAGCACATCGGAGGTATAAACATACAGTATTGATAGGAACAAGGAAATTCTTTCAAAAAATTGCACTGAAAAGTCTCTTGGTGGTACAAAATAATAAAATCTCTGAAATTAGCAGATAGAACTGAACTTGGTCAACCAAGTTCTCCACCTTACATGGTTCAATAGTTGTCTTTTGATGGGAAAATATTGAAAAATCTATAGTTGTTCCCCTACTCAATTATTAGGGATGAGAGAATAGAGATTGACTGTTGAAAATTAATTGGCGGGGGGGTGGGGGGTCCTAATAAGAGCGGGATGGTGATGGAATTTATTGAGTGGGAAGGGACAGCAATTAAGCACTTAAGAGTAACAGTGCAGAGAATGGAACCAGTGAAGGGAGTTCTGAATATGGCCAAGGCTGTCCATGTTCATTTCATAATAATGCCCTTGAGAAAAGCATGAATCCATTTCTACCCCCCCCCAGCTATGGGTAAATATGGGTAAATAATAGACTCTTTAGCCTTGGAAGGCAACCAGTCTAGGAGGAAGACAATTCTAAATTTAAAACCAGTTGACCAGAAAAGAGTGGCAATGGGTGTGCTCAGTCATTTGAAGAATGGGGAAAGGCTTTTGTCCAGCAGTAGACCTTAAATGAATGCTGCTGCAGCTGCTGCTGATAATTTTATGATTTGAAAATTTGATATTTGCAGTGATAAAATCCCAAATCAAAATATCCCTTTATCAAAAATAAATCAAAATTTAAATTATACAAATTCAATTTCATTTTTTTTTTTAAATTTCTGATTTCCTTTTTTCTTAATTGATTTTGCAAACTTGAGATTTTACAATTTTAACTCTCCTATTTTATAGACAAAAGAATACAGAACAAATATATATGAAAAAGACATTAATTAAAAGGAAAAAGTTGAGCGTTAGAAACATAAACACTATACTATTAATTATATTATTATTGACAAAATGAGAAGGGAAGAAGAAAAAGACACGTTCTGAAAACTTACTAAGAAGGATAATATTCAAACAATTTCATATAATAATAAATAATCAGTGTTATATTAAAATCAGCAACACTTTGCAAAGGTCAATCATTTGTGTTTGGGGTTCAACAAATAATCAATTTCTTTGTAATTATTCTTTGAGAAATGGCAAAGTTTTTAATATTCATGTCAATTTGATTTACATAGCATTTCTATACTGCCCAGTTTTTCTACAACATATTTTGGCCAGGGAAATAAATAAAACTGTTGTTGAAGAAGGTTCCACCATCAGTCAACTTCTTATCCCCCTAACCCCCAACTGCCCCCCGCCCCTAAAAAAAAAACAAAGCATCAATTAATTAATCAACCTCTTATCCCCCCAGCATCAATTAATTTACTGGAATAAATAAATTGAAATCATTTTTTTTCCAAGTGGAAATGCTGTTTCATTCAAAATATACTGTTCTATAAAATGGTATCAACTCAAAAAATATTTCCATGCTAGTTTAACTGCCAAAAAAAGCCATAAGTTACTGGAAAAAATCAAAAAGATGCTAAAAGTGGTCAAAAACACACAATAAAAATGTTTATGCACACTTGGGCTAATTCAGTGCTTTTTCACACTGCCATAACAAGAAACTGAATTTAGCTTGAAAAGTGCTAAATCAGCAACACTGATTCCAGGACCCATTGCTTTGCTGATGGCTGCTACTGTACTATAAATGTGGAAGATATGGTAGGAAGGGAGATGGAAGAAGAGACAGGTGATTTCATAAGAGGGTAGGAAGGGAGAAGGTTTGATGGTTGCTATTGATACAATAAATGTGACAGACATGGTATAAAAGGAAACAGGAAAAAAAAGTTGAGTAGTTTAAATAAGCAGAGAGGGAGGGAGACAGTAAAAAATGAAGTTAGGTAGTTTTAATAAAAGGGAAGAAGGGAATGGCCGACGGCTGATACTGAAACTATAAGTATGACAAGCATGGCCCTTATTACATACACGAAGATTTTCTGGAAATGTTTCAAACAATTTTTAAAAACCCATTTCCTTTATATAGTTGTAAAATCACATACTTTACATCAGATTTTTTTCAGACTTCCCTCCCAGGGGTATAGCTGGGGATAGGAACCCCCAAAAGCTTTATGAATAGTAGTTCACCAACCATGTTTCTACTAACTTTATTCAATGTTTGTAACCCCCCGGGTTGTGAATAAGTGCACTAAATGTTGGCAGTCAAGAATGATACATTGAAAAATGAATTCCAACATAATATCCATACCTTGCAGAAACGAATCACTGTAGTTTGCAGGTGTACCATAACTATTTATCTAAAGAATTGTCTCAGGAAATATAGATCATTTATTTAGAATTATCTAAAGAAATTGATCTTCTATCTAAAATTATCTAAAAAAGGATACCAGCACATGATTTGGGCATTGTTGGTCCCAAAATGACCATAGAAATCCCATAGTTTTTAGATGGTGCCCAGTGGTGTACTCATGCAAATTTTAAAAGTTGCAAACCAGAAAATGTGACCAGGAGCACCGCGAGACACAAACACACAGAGATCTGTTGCCAATTTGGCTGTTTAGTTGGGCGATTTGTGGGACTATAGCGATTACATTCTTTTTTAGATTTGAATTGTCTGAATAATAGAATACTTTAAATCAGAAAAACCAAAAATATTTGTACTTCAAACAGCCCTACAGTAAAATCAGCTTTTTAGATGTGTGATTTTATGCATATTTTGTATTCATTGCCACTTGCCAACTTCACTACCCCCTTGACTTCCAGCACCCCGCTTGAGTCCTCCAGCACCCTCAAGGGGGGCAGTATCACCCCCTCCTTTATGAACTACTGGTTTACATAATGAAGTGGAACAAAAATACCTGTACCTTGCATAAATGAATCACAGTAGCCCACTTGTACACTAGAACTAATTATCTAAAAAGTTAACTTAAATAAATCTTTTATTTGAAAATACCAGCCCAAGATTTGGGTATTGTATGTCTAAATGACCATAGAGCACTTTTTTGAAAAAAAAAAAGAAAATGTTTTTAGATGGTGCCCAGTGGTATACTTATGCAAATTTTCAAGGCCCCAAAATGTGTGCCAGGAGACACGGACATACAGACAAGCAGAGAGAAAAGAATCAATAGCCCACTTAGCTGGTTGGTCGGTCAGGCCATTTGTGATTTGATGAAATTTATATGAGCTTCAAACAATGATTTTGCAGTTTCTAAACATACTGCTTCCAAATCATCAAGTAATGGTAAACAATGATATAGATAAAAGTAATACTAAATGACAATAAAGTTATGATAATGGTGATAATAATGATGGTGAATATAAATACTATAATAATAATCGTGAGGAGGGCAATGATAATAATTTTCCTAAAGAAATCAATCTGAAACTAATGCAAACATATTCTTCACTCAAGAACTTGAAAAAATTAGCAAATAATAACAGAGGGAAGGAGGATGGGGTATGAGTATGAGGAGAAACACAAAAAACTTTCGTCAAATTCTTTTCACTAATTTCATATCCAATAGAAAATTATCCTGTCAACCTCTCCTTTGAGAATTTTTAAATTTGATATTTTTATTCTGAACAAGAACACACTGAAAGAAGCATAGTTCAGTATTGAAATAATTGAACAAAAAAACTTTAAATGTCAGACCATCTGTGTGTTCTGGTAGCAGAGGCAGGAAAAGGCCAAACTCTCACTGCTCTTCAGCATAATGTTAACCCCAAGCTTCCAGTACAAACTAAAAGTTGTTCTTCAAATGATCCCAGATCACATTATCCTTTTCTCTGTGGAACTGCAAGCAAGCCTTATTTGGAGACAGTAATTTTCTTTTGTCGAAGCTTTGTTTTCTCGCCCAGACCTTGTTAATGTGAGATTTTCTACAGAATAAAAGAAAACACCTCAAAGTGTCATTTCTTGCTCAAATCTATAGGTTGGCATTCTAGTTGGCGCCTTCTAATTGCAATCTCGGAAAGGTTACCAGATGCCATCATCAAATGGTTGTGAACCAATTGGCCCACAGTGATAGAATCAGTGCAGTTGTAGAATGATGTATGTTTGGCTTTCAACTGGAGAGAGAAAAGTCTTTCTAAAGAGAGAAAACAACAGAAAAGTGTTGGACTCAAGAAAAAATCATTTTTGCCCTCAAGGAGAATTGCTGGAGGGGAATTTCGACAAAGAATTTTTACTTGGAATAGAAGAAGTTCAATCGGAAAAAAGTTAGCTGTCAATCAAAAGTGGGAGTGTGAGGTGATGGTGGAGAAGGTGTGTATGTGTGGGGGGTAAAGTAGTCAATGTTTGCATATTGTCATATCGCAGAGAGGGCTTTTAAAGCTGATTTTTAAATGAACATTGTAAAGCTGCAAACAAAATTATGTCTCAAAGATTCTCTGTGAACCAATAGCATTTCGGCAATGGAAATAGTCCTTCAGGGCTTGGAAGAAGGAAAATGAATAAGAAAAAAAATATCTCTGCAAAGACAAATGTTCATGCGAGTGGAAAATACCACTATAATACCTCAAACTTAAATGACAGCCATTTACAAAACAGCCTCTTCCATTCATTAATAGCACCATGCATGAGCAGGTGGAGATATTGTGCAAAATTATGCGACCATGATATAAAAAAAACCATCCTGTTCTGAAGCTGCTGTGGCAGTAAACCTCAGAGAATTTCAAAGTTAGTAATCGGTTTTTATTTTTTTTCAAAATTGTGTATAAGTGAGAGGAATGTTTCATTTATGCTTTCAGTCAAATAAAAACACACGACAAAAACTTGAGAAATCTTTGGTAATATTGTTCCGGGCAAAAACCAAACCATGCAATTACTCCATCATAAGTCATTTTAACTCTCTTATTACTTTTTTTTGTCTTCATTTTTAGATATGTCAAGTTTTAGAGTTTTTAACTTTTATAATTTCGATATCAACTAACTATTTTAACATATATTTACCGGTCTGAAATCTGAAGTAAAAATAACATGGATTTTACTAACACATTGATGTAAAAAGAATCTCAAAGGCCTTGCTTAGGGTGACCAAAAGTTTAGGGAAAAAAAAAAGAATAACCACAGAAATTCTATATCCTATTCTTTTATTTTATCTCTCTCACACACAAAATATCTACACAATTAAATATAATGGATCACTGTAGCCTCCAAAATGGCCGACAAACTAGTCAAGCGTGCTACAGATTCTTCTCTCTTCGAGTTTCCATGTGTCTGTGGGTGTGTGTGTGTGTCTCTCGGGGTAACAACCTTGGAAATCTGTATCAGTACACCATTAGGCACCATAAAAAAACAGTTCTTTTTTTTTTCTTCAAAAAAGTGCCTTTTTGGGTCTCCATGCTCATTTTGGGCCAACAGTGCCCAAATCCAAGCATAATTTTAGATAAAAGATCTATTTTTTTAAAGATAATTTTGGATAATTTATTGGATAATTGGTTCTGGTATATACACAGACTATGTTGATTCACTTATGTGAGGTATGGATATCATATATATCTACATAATTATACACACACACACACATATATGTATATATATATATATATATAGCCAACTAATAAAGAAATATAAAAGCATTGAGATAAAAATGATTAAAGATTAATGAGTTTGAGCCAGTAGATAATTAATCACTTAAGAGAAGATAAGTAAATCTCTAACGAAGACCAACACTTTGGTGACATGTTTTAATTAAACCGTCTGATTAGCCAATAAACTTGGCTGTGAAATTGCAACTAAAGTGAATGAAATATTAAGTGAGAATTAGACCAAATGGCTATTGTTGTTATTTATACCACTAAAATCAGACATATATATATATATATATATATATATATATATATATATATATATATATACACGTCTTCATCTACTTAGTGAATGAACCATGCAAAACTTTCAATCAGTTATATCTAACTATAATTGAGTCTGCTCACATGGTTAGCACATCTGCCTCATATATAAAAAGATCCAGGTTCAATTCCAAGTATGAGAGAGGAGTTTGAAAAATTCTTCATTGAGACTAATTTCCCTGTGCACTCTATCTGAGTACACCCTAAGCTGTATGATTAGGGGGTAAAAAATTGGGAATGGAGTTGTGCCCTCCTCTATTTAAAATGATAGTAGCCAACATTAGAGATGCCTTTGTATTACTTCTGACAGCCAGCAGAGTACAAATGCTTTGGAGAAATCAGTGTGTATGTGCCATTCTCTGACAACTGTCCATTGTATAAAGTTGACATTGGCCAGATATGCCAGGGGAGCACACAAGGTAGTGTAGTGTTGAGTTGGAAGATTGTTGGATCAGGGATTCTTTAGAATTCTGATCAAAATAAATAAAGAACTACAGATTATACATCTTTCATCTAAAATCATAGATCTAAATTTAGATATAAAACATCTAAATTGGCAACACTGAAAAGAAGTAACAGAAATACCTCAAAGCCTTTGTTTTGTACGACAGATGGAAAATCATTCTACATGACTATCAAAGCAGGCTGCTCAACACACCATCAAAGTCCAGCCTCTTCCGAGCATTCACCTTTGGAAGGGGCACCACCCTCGTTAAATTCAATTACATAAAACCAAAAAGTTATTTCATGTCATGAAACCAGATCCCTTTTCTGTCTCTTTGTGTCATAACGAGATACTATATTTGTGGTTGTTGGATTGAAACTGACTACTGATCGTTTTTTTGTCTGAATTTCTCAGATGAAGAATTATCATTACTGGCAGGATGAATTGCTGTCAAGAAAAAAAAAATTAATAAAATTAGAGCGGTGCCTATTCCAAAGTTGCATGTTCTGAAGGGATGAGACTCTTGTGGAGCAGCCTACCATAATAGTAATATAAAATAAAGTTCTGTCCATCATGTGAAAAGTGGTTTTGTATTATTTCAATTATTTCTTTTCAGTGTTGCTGATTTAGATATTTAGAATTAGATTTATTGCCAATTTTGATATTTTGTATCAATATTTATATCTATAATTCTTGATAAAAGATCTATAATCTGTAGTTCTTTAAAATTTATTTTCATTATATTTCTCAAGAACTGTTGATCAAAACAACTGCACAAGGCGATGGATTGAGTGCTGACTAATATGTATAACAAATATCAACTTTGTACAATGGCTAATTGTCGAGTTATGCTGGCAGACACACAGAGATTTCTCAAATTCTAGTTAGAAAGATTAATGGAAATCAGAGAGTGTTGAATCTAATTTGATTCTAAAAAGTGATGTTTATGGATTTTGGATTTTCCTCCTTATTTTGAAAAAATGTTAGATATACATACACATTGCTGAACAGAAAATAAAGTCATTCTTCCTCTTAGTCTCACCCCTTCTCTATGAATGATATCAAAGTACCCACTTGGTTTCCCCTCCAGACTGAAGTTCTCACTCTTACTGCAGATTTTTATCAGCACCCATTAGATTCAGCTAAAAAATTAGGCACAAAGAATGCATGCATTTTAGCTGGAATTAACATTATAAATCAAAGCCCTCTGTACTCTGCCACCTTCTTCAGTTGCTTATCATAGTTGGAAACCTTTTGGGAATTTAGAATCAAAATCTTTATTCAATCCAGTGGGTTTGATTCTTCTCATTCTTTTCAAATTTAGGAGGGTTGTATAGGATTTTGAGTATTAAAGTCTGTAAATGATGATAAAAAAAAGTCAGCAACAACATTTTCTATCATTAATCCACCAAGCTGCACTGTGATATCGTACACTATGCAGGTACATAGAGAAATATGTAAATCTTTGTGCAGGTATGTATAAACTTTCTGTGGGAACGTACATGGCGCATCTATATGTGTAACACTCTTGAAAGATTACCAGACACACAGATTGATGATATCTGAATGCAGTACGTGTATGCCAAACATTTGATGTAACTACTTTACATTACTTTCATTAAAGAATCTTGTAACGCGAAAGCTGTAGATTTTTATTGTTTTCGTATCCTTTTGAATATCTTCTATGCAGGAAGGCGGTGGAGAAATTTTCGATGTGAAAGTAGGCAGTGACGCCAGAAACCCTGATATAGATTTGAATATTCAACACCACTTGTGTAATTCTGAGGGAATCTATATTTGACAAGATCCACACTGATAGAAATTGGATTGAGGGACTAGGTATAGGGTGAGGTAGGATTTCGGGCACTAGGTATATGGTAATACCTCCATCAGTACATATTCACCGTACAAAAAAAAAAAAAAAAAAAGCTGGAAATTGAGCAGTAGGTATATGCCGCACTACTGCGGACCCCCCCCCCCATTTTCATAACCGAGGATCCAGTAGTTTTACATCAAGTGATGTGCACTGGCTGCCTTGTATTTCTATATCGAAAGGAAAAGAGACACTGAGATAGAAGCAGGGGGGGGGCAGAGAAGAAAAGGAAAAAATGTTATTTGCACTATTATGAAACTGGTTTCAAATTGCTCTTGGACACATCCATCAAATTTGAAGCCATTTAAAAAACAGGATTCTATTTATTTCCCCATTACAAATGCAAGCAGAAACCTAGTTTTCTTCAGAGTGAAAAATTGGAACAACTTTCTATATTTCAAACAAAGTTGATGCATTTGAATACAATGAATAAATAACTGAGAAAATATTTACGAGCAAATTTGGGGCTGTTGTTATGATGTAGCTTTTTTGGAGAAGCGAAGCAGAACGCAATGAAACTTGATGGGAAGCACTTTGATTTTTTTTTCTTTCTTCCTTCTTAAAGTTTAAAGATTCATTAAATGATTCCTTTGAACGTGTAAAGAGCAACTTACCAAAATAATGACCACAAAACCGATGAGAAGAAAAACAAGCACCATAGAATTGATGATCGACAGCCAGTGAATCTGTGAAAAAAAAAAGAAAAAAAATTCAAAAAGTAGAATAATCATAAAAAGCAAGAATTTATAAAAAAGAAAAGTTTATCATAAAATCATTGAGATGTTTTAGCTCTGCCAAAGGCGTGTGTATATATATATATATATATATATATATATATATATATATGTATGTATGTATGTATGTATGTATTACAAGATGTCCGTCCGTCTTTCTGACTTTCTGCATGTCTATCTATCCACACAATGTCTCCAAAAGTTCGCAATGGACTCCAATGAAATTTTGTGGTGGGGTGGGCTATGAACAAAGGAAGAGGGGATTAAATTTGGGGGCGGATTCAGAATTTCTTTTCAATTAAGTTGGTGTACAGCGTTGGCAGAGAGTATGTACTTTATTCAAAATTTTTTTCTTCTTCCAGAGCCATATTGCACCAAATATGATTGTTTGTGTTTTTTATCAGTAAAAGAATTTTCCTTAAGATAACAATCCACATATAATAATTAGCAATGTACATTCATTGTCAGTCATGCTCATCTCATCGATGACTTAACTTGGTAGAAATAGAATTTTATGTTATGTTAAACTTTATGTCTTTACTTCATTTTGCCTTTAGATTACTTTAATTTTCAGGAAATATTGAATATAAACAAGAAAATACTGTGCAACATGATGTCTTTGATATTTTACAAGTACAATGCAATCGCCAAATTACTTGATATTTGCTGTCATTTTTTATGGCTGGGGGTAAACTAATGTTAGCCAGAAATGATTTGGAAAAACAAGATTGATAGCTGTAAGGTGAAGCCAAAACACTCCAACCCCCATTCTAACTAAAGATGATTACTGTAACTTTTGCATTGTATATATTATAAATGAATGAATTATAAATACAGTACATATATTTTTTGTATAAATGTATTTATTCATTAGAATGAAATAAGCCTGTGTATATCAGTATGATAAATTTTCGTTAATATCTAACAATTGTCAATTTAGCTCAGTCAGTAAGACAGCCACTTGTTAATCAGTTGGTTGTGAATTCAAATCATGGTACGGGAATGTTAATTTCATATAAGGGTTAACACCCTTAATTTTGATGAGGATTGTTTTTGTTGTTATTATGGTAGAAAAATAGTGGGAAGTCCAAATACAGAGTTTGACAACAATTGGATGAAAGATGTAAAAAGAAATGAAAGAGAGAAGAAGAAGAAAAAGAAGAGAAAATGTGAAGAGTTAGAAGGAGAGAAGAATTGTGATACAAAGAGAATAAGAGTGCTGTAGAGTGAATAAAAAGAAGAGAGAAAGAGTGCAAAATACGAAGAAGGAAAGAGAAAATAAATGAGAGAAGATAGAAGAAGAAGAGTGTATAAAGAGAAGAAGCGTATGAGTAAAGAGGAGAGAAAAGAGATGTGATGTAGGAATAGAGGGAAGAAAAGAAGAATGATATAAGAAAAATTGGAAGGAATGAAAGAGAAAGAAGTTGGAGAAGATGAAGGAGTGTTAAAGAAGAAGTTTGAAGGGAGTGGTTTGAGAAAGTGAAGGGAAGACTGGAAAAATAAACTCTTGAAGGGCCATGTTAGCCACCCTCTTAAATCAAAATAAGACAAAGCAGTTTTTTTCCTAAAAATCTTTAGCAGCTGTAATTTTAAGAAAATATCTCAGAAAAAAAAAGTTGATAATAATTTTTTCTCTTTTCACAGAAAATAGTAATGAATCATGAACTTACATGTGAGAATTAACAGTTGTGAAGAACAGCTATGTTTTACTTTATTTCCAACAGAGACAATCCGCCCAAAAGCAACCTGTGGCAGTGAATTTGTCACCAGTTTTTCTGTGCGTCACTGTGTCACAGTAATTCGTGCATAACGTCACTGGTTTTTGGACTGGTCATTGTTGTCATAGTTATATACAGAAATAAAGTCAACCAGTAGGAGTTTAACAATATATATAACTTTATCAGATTTTTATGAACTGGAAAACTACGTCCAGGTTGGAACCTTCATATGATAAGGAATGCAAAAGTGAATATGTGATAGTGAGAATGAAAGTAGGAGAAAAAAGGAAACAAGCTTGGCTGCACTAGGGTCAAACTCCCTTACTTCATTAATACCTGAAGAGTGAACAAAACAGAATTCATTTCTCTATACAATATTATTCAAAAACTTTATATCCCATTTCAAATCCTTCATTAATATTTCCTATCATAAAACGAGTCGACCCAAGTTGAAAGAGTGAATTCATCATCAGTTATTGCGTACATAACTCTCATTCGAGCAGTCATAACGTCACTGGTACTTGGTGAGGTCATTGTTATTGTAGTGACAAACGAAAATAAAGTCAAAACTCGATAGTAGGAGTTTCATAATATTTTTCATGAACAGAAACTCAATGTTTTAAAAAAAAATACTGAGAACTTGCAAATGCAAGTTGATACAACATGATGTCATGGCATCACTCTTTCTTTTCCCCACTTTTTTTTATGCATGTCTTAAATTCCAATGTCTGACAAATTCAAGACAATAAAGTCAACTCTTGGAGTAACTGTAATTTTTATTTCAGATGAGGATTACCATCACAGGGAGACAAATAAATAGAGAAGAATCAATTGATATAAGATTTCCTCTGGCATGGACAGTGGAATGAGAACAATCTATCTCTGAGGATTGAATAGAGAGTTCGGTTGAAAACTCCTAGGAGGTTATTGTCTACAATAGATACTGAAGAAGGTCAAAAGGTACAACAGTCGAAAGTTTATGACCAGGGGCATAGCTAAAGGAAGGGGTGCAGGAGCTAATTTTAATTGTTTCCCGAGCTCCTAATAGAGCGGGGACCGTAAAAAGATTTCACCAACTGCATTTCTTCTAACATTATAGAATAACAAATCTCACTAAATGATGGAGGGGGTCCCTCAAGGAGTCACACCTGGACCCTCAAATCTCTGGCAGAGCTGTCTACTCAAGCTCACGGACTACAGGCTTTCGAAAGGTTTGCCCACAAACCCACAGGACTACCTTTGTGGACCCTCAGGGGTCAGTGGCACTCAGGTTTTGAACCACCACACTAAATATTGGATGAATGGAGGTACCTCAAGGATGCAAGAGCCGTGGGTCTCCAAATCTCCAGCTACACTCTGATTATTACAAATCACAATGAGGACACAAGTCAGAGTAAGTCAATGTAGAATAATAATGTCTTGGTAATAAAGCACAAAATCATCTTCACCAGTCAGGTAGCAAACATCAAAATATAGAAAGAATTTTTGTCAGTAGAACGATAATGTTCTGAGCCATTTATAACAATAATAAAACCTTCAAGATTCCAATTTCATTCTCATGAAATAGTTGAAGATAACCCATTAGAATGGCTTAGTGTCAGAAATGGAAAAATAAATTTATTTGGTAGGAAATTTAAAAAAAATGTTATCATAGGATACAACATTATGGACAGCATCTCACTTGTATTGAAGACAAATCATGTAAAAGTAAAAATGTGATGCTGCTAGTTGAATAGATGAATAGATGAAAAGAAAAAAGTGATAAATCAATCACCATAGCCATGTACCAGAACTAATTATCTAAAAAATACCAGATTTGGGCATTGTTGGTCCCAAATGACCAGAGTGACCGAGAAAAGCACTTTAACAAAAAACAATAGAGTGTTTTTAGATGGTACCTAGAGGTGTACTCATGCAAATTTTTGTGGTTATAGCCCCAAAAATGTAACCAGGAGCATCTGGAAACACACACACAAATTAATGAGCAAAGAGAGAAGAATCTGTAGCTCACTTGGCTGGTTGGTCGGATGATTTGTGGTGATTTGATGATCAGTAAATATTTTATCAGCAAATATATACCCTCATATTAAACATAAAAACCCTCACCACTTGAATTCATACAAAAAAAATTTGAATATTATAACAAGGAGAATAACAACTGATTAAGATTATTTTGCTTCCACTTTTGGGTAAATTAGGAAAAATTTTTTTTCTTTTCGATTCATAGAACAGTTCCAGAATTTTTTATTCTATTGTCAACAGGAGCTCATCAAATTAAGAGTTCAAGTAAACAGGTCTGGTTAGTCACTCAATCGAAATCGTCACATGACCAGCATATCCTGTTGTGGATGATTGGTGCGGCCTGCACATACCCAGCCAGACCAACTTGAAAACCAAAGAAATCAATGTTGACAATGTTGGTAGATGGTTTCTAATTTCAAACAATCAGTGTAAGATGGTGAGAAGAGAAGTCCAATGATAAGGATCAGGTCTATAAGAAAGAGTTTTTTTTACCATTGCCAACGAATTTAGAAGGGCTAAATGTATTCACTTGGGTCTGTCTGAGCACAAAATATCTCCAGAAGTTCTCAATGAATTCCAATGACATCTAGTTGAAGTGCATGGAATGGGCTACGGAAGAATTGATTAAATCTCATGGTGATCCATGGATTTTTTTTTTTTGATCCAAAGATATTTTTCTACATGTTAGGAAGAGTTGAACAAAAAAAGAAAATCCCTACAAAGTTACTTGCCCTCAATCGTAGCTGTATATGAACTGATTTTTTTTCCAGTTTCCTATTAGTTCATGGTGTTAGCAGAGCTATGCTGTTTCTGAGGTTCTTCTAATTTACCATTGTATTCATATACAGATGAAGGTTAATGTAAAAAAGAAATGCTATATAGCAATGACAATAGTCTTAGCACAACAAAATAGGTTTTCAATGAGTTTTTCGGACGATTGAACTCCTTGTTGTTTGTGTTGTTTAGTCCAATCCATTCTATCGTCTTCTTTATGGGTTAAATTCAAATGTGATGGCGTGAACAGAATTTTTCCCAATGGTATTAACACTTGAAACATTGGATTCAAATGATACCATTTTCTTTCCTTGTTAGGCCTGGATTGTGGAAGTCCAGATTATAGACAAGGAACTCTGTTGGAAGGTATGGAGAAAAATTCAATTTACCACCATTACATTCAGATAGTACATCTGAAGAAGGCAATAGAATGGATCAGCCAAAACGTGATAACAGCACAAATAACAAGGAATTCAATCGTCTGAGTAACACTTTGAATGCAAATGACCCGTCTCAAAAGTATAGACAAAAAAGGTTTTATTTCTCTTGGGACATCAAGCTGCCTTGATTTGACAGCATTCTGATTCACACCAACTAGCAGTAATGCTGGTTTGAAACGTGCCCCCAATACTTCCAAAAATTAAAAATCTCCACAAATGTAGTCATAGTTCATATTTTTATCACTTGTGTTGCCATCAGTGCAATTTCAAACGATCAACTGCTAAGTTGAGACTTAATGTTGAGATAACTGGTGGATTGATTTTGCACTGGTTTTATTCATGCAAACTTTTCTTGGAATGTATCCCTGGTGTAAAATCAGGGCAGCTTGTATTTCATTAACAGCATTTTTTTATGTGCTTTATATATTGAATATGTCTGTTCAATAACTCGACAATGTTTATGAACTCTAAAAAAAAGTATATAAGTTTAAAAATCTTTTAAACTGTTTCTGACAACATTGCACTACTTAGTAAACTTCGCTTAAATGAATGACTGTAGCCCACACAAGTGCCAGAACTAATTATCAAAAAATTTCAATAGATCTTTTACTAAAATTACCAGAAGAAAATACCAGCACAAGATTTGAGTATTGTTGGTCGAAAATGACCATAGACACCCCCAAAAGCACAAAAAAGACATCTTTAGGTGGTGCCTACTGGAATATACATGCAAATTCTCGAGGTTGAAGCCCCCAAAATGTGGCCAGGAGTGCCTGGAGAGACACACAGACAAGCTAAGAGGGAAGAATCTATAGTCCACTTGGCTGGTTGGTCAGGCCATTCGTGGGATTACAGGGATTTGATAAGGCTTTTTAGTAATGGAGTTAGAAGAGAATAAAAGCAACGATGAAGATTGTTGACCAAATCTTATTTTGTTTCAATTTCTTATGATTAAAATTCACCAGTGTGTTTTGTATATGTTGTTTGCTTCTAACTTGATGTTCTATAGAATACTGAATGACTACACTGTACAGGCTGCAAATTTGTGAACAAGAGTAACTTGACCCCAAGATTGAGATAGGATATGTGATGCTGAACTCTTCTGACCTATAAAGGGTTAATTTAGGCTTAATTTTGTCTTTTTCAATTCTAAGGAAGATGGCTGCAAATTTGTGGACATGGGTAATTTGGTCCTAGGACAAACATAAGACAGGTCTGATTAGTCACTTAATGGAAGCTATCACAGTACCAATGCCTTTTAATGGCATTATGTGTTGGGGTGATCAATCAAAAAATTGGAATAAAGCGTGATCGATAGATAATTTACTTCTCTTGCCTTTGGTTGGATTACTAAAAAGTTAGAGTTATAAAACAAGCGGGCAAAAATAGTGTCCAGTTTAGCACAGTCTGACATGGTTAACTGAATTGAACCCTCCTAAATACCTGGGGGGGTGGGTGAAAAAACAAATAAAAGGTTGTTTATTTTGAGGACATAATAAGGAGTAATTGTTGAAATTTTCAACCTTCTAGCTCCATTGGTATGGCCCATAAGCATGATATATACAGAGCGAGCCAGCAAGCCAGACCAACTTAAAAACTGAAGAAACACTCGTGACAGTTTTGGTAGACGATTTCTGATTGGTAACAGTACTAACCTTATTAAATTTTATGATGTTTCCATGAAATATAATTTGCTTCCTGGTGTTTTGAGAAGCAGACTGATATACATATCAATACATGCCCACTGAGATGCATGCATGCCTGAGTGTGGATTCAATATAAAACAGAAACCTAGAAAGAGTTAATCAAATGCCACTTATAGTCTTCTTATACAATCGGTAATTCTGGTTCAATAACAAAGCAGCCCAACAGTAAGTTTCCAATACCGTAACCCTTCCAGCCACCCCCGGCCTTTTGCATGCAGCTCTATGCAACATACACACACCAGTGTTTGATGCAAAAAGCATCAGCCTTCCATAAATATAGATTTATGCATTCACTTTAAGCATGCATTTTCCTGTTCATAGATTTTTTTTGTATTGTTTGTCGTACAAACATTGCTTTCTCCAAAAAGAAAAAAATAGAATTAGATGAAAAAAACAACAACAAATCCCAGTAAAATACTAACAGCAACAACAACAACAGCACATCCTCTGAAGACATCAAAAAATTGCATTGATTTTTGCGTCTTAATTTCAATTGAAACATTGATGAATGCTGTTATTTAAGTTTTTGTTGTTCTTAATGAAAAGGCATGACCACTTTTTCCCCCATCCTGTCTCCCACTCTCTCTTTTTATCCATATTTCTCCACCCTCTCACTTCCTCTCTTTCACTTTTTTCTATTCATTTTTTTTCAACCTCCTCTCCTCTTTGCACTCTCTCCCTCTTCTTTCGAAAACGAGTAGGCAACAAGAGAGAGATGAAGAGAGAAAGAGAAAGTAGGAGAGAGGGTGGAGAAAAAGACAGAGAAAAAAGTGCAGAAAAGAGAGGGAGAGACAAAAGAGGATAGAGGGTTGAGAGAAAAATGAACGGAAAAAATGGAGAATAGAAGGGGAGAGAAATAGAGACAAAGTAGGAGAGGGGGTTGAAAAAAAGTGGAGAAGAGAAAGAGAGATAGATAGAAGGGAAGACACAAAAAGTACAAGAAGGGGGGTGGAAAAAAGATAGGAAAAAGTGGGAAAGAAAGGGAGAGAGATAATGTACAAAGTGGGTGTGTTGAGGGGAAAAGGGTGGCCTTTCCAGATAGGGGGATTTGGTCTCTGCTTTGTGTCAGGCAAAAGGAGAGAAGATGCTATTGTATATTGACTAAGATAAAGAGCATAAATAAGCCATGGTAGGGAGGTACTTAAAGCAGAAACCTGTACTTATCATATACTTATCAGTCAGATGTCACTGCAGATTTCATTGTATTAAAATCATTGATGGAATGAATTTTGCTGGCAATTATTCTGTGATAGATTTCTGGTCCAGAGGTAAGAGCATGCGCATGTTTTCTAGTGTGTAAGTTCAGTTAGTAAAATGCTTGCAATAAATATTCACCACTACCCACAACCGATTGGTTTGATCACTGTTGTTGGGTTTAGGTTATTCATGTTTTTTGACATTTACATCTATGTATCTCACCACCAGAGTTTGCCAAGCCCTTATTGTTATTTGCGGAAATTTGAAATTTTGCACACTCACTCCTCTCAATGAGTAGGGAAAATGTTATTTTCTCTTTTTATCCTTAAATTTGCTTCTGAAATGGGTGTCTAGTGGGCAGTTCAATATGTAATGTAAGTTCATGCTAAAATGGTCACTAGTCAGTGCCTCCTTATTTTATGAAAATTCAGATATTTTTTTAGTGATCAACAAAAGATGAAAAAAGTAACTTATTCATACATCACCCGCTTTTTCAAATTTTAATCGATCATCGTTAACACAGCATATGGTTAGTGGTGATATATAATTTCCCTTGGATTGCGAGTGTTCTCAAGTGAGGCACATTCTACAGATGAGAACGGCACACATGCAGTCAGAAACTGCCAACATAGGTTTCTTCAGTTTTCATGTTTATCTGGCTGGTTGCCTATGTATGTATGTATGTATGTATGTATCACATGTACAGGCCACACTAATAGGGCTAGAAGGCTGAAAATTTAAACATTTACACATGATTTTGTCCAAAAAAAAACATTTTTCTATCAAAATTTCCACTCTTGTTAGGATTTTAGCAGAGGTACAATTTGCAATGTAAGTTTATGCCAAATTGATCCCTTAGTTAGAGTTATGCTTATTTTTTTAGTAATCAGCAGCCAACAAGATGCGAGTAACTTATATAGAAGTAACTTATTCATAGATCACCACTTTTACAAATTTTTTAATTGATCATCCCCAACATGGCATGTTGCCAAAAGACATTGGTCACGTGACAGTGTCTTGTGAGTAACTAACCAGACACATTTCATTTTTTTGATGAGCTAATTAGAGCAACATATACATCATGATATTTTTTTATAAATTTGCAGTTGCAAAGTGAAGTAGGCAAATATATACACACACACACATATATATATATACATATATATATATATATATCAATCAAAGTACAAATCAATAATTCAAGATAATTAATTCAGGTACATGCGCCAGCTACGATAATTCATTTACACGAGGTAAGGATATATATTTAGATTCCAACTTGGCTCTCAGTCTGTTCCGTTAATTCAACAGTGAGCTATAGAAAGAGCAATACTAGGGATAACTCTATGAGAAAGTAAAAGATCAACATAGATCTGAAAGATATTATAAAAATAATTAGGCACCAAAAATGGAGAAGGGCTGTAAACATAACAATTAAAGGTGACAACAGATGGAGAAAAAGACAAATTGGTGCACATGAGACAATAAACACAGTAGGGAAAAGACCAGACACAAGGAATGAGATAAAAAGGTTTGCCAGTAAGACATGGCAGAGACCAGAACAATCATGGTCGTTATAGAAAGATAGAGGATAGGATTATTTATGTTTTTTAATTTTAATCTTAATTAAAAGTTTTTTAATTTCAATTAAATGTTTTAGTAATATATTTTATTTATTCTTATCTTACATTTATATTGTATTTTTCATCAGTAATAGATATTGGAAATTACCAATAGAAAACAAAGAAACAAGTAGAAAAAGTCAGTTTATTATATGTATATATATATATATATATATATATATATATATATCAGATTGAAATTTTACTGACAGAGTACTGAATTTGATTGTTTGTAGTGGCTGAAAAACTGAATTACATTGTTCACCAATGTGTAGTTGTTGTAATTGCCAGATATGTCAGAATATCACCCATAAGTCAGAATATTCAATTGTCAATGATAAAAATGGTGAGAAATAATGGCTTTTATCAAGTTTTAATTATGGAATGCTTCTTAAACCTTAATCTAATGTATTTTATCAAGTTGCCTACTTCTCAACTGTATGTGTATATTGAAATCATCAAGTCATCTTTTTCTCACAGAAATTCTAAAAAATGTGGCTATACCTGGTGATTGTTTTCAAAACCAATCATGAATATGGTCTCAATATGATTGGGGGAAATCAATTGCTCAACCATTGAAGCAGGAATTTACTTGGCAATTTTGTCCTAAAATGGCTACCATCTTGGGAGCCATATTGAATTTGTGATCGTATCCTGAAAAAAGATATCATCATCATCTGCCTTTTGTTGTCAGTCGTTGGATATAGATCTCCCCCAGGATTCGCCAGACCTCTCTATCGTGGGTATCGTAGACCATATTTTCTCTCTAATAGGAGTCATTAGAAAACTCAAATGGCATCTCCAGAGATCATACATCACATCAGGGTGGGTCTAATCAATTTTTTAACTTCTAAAACATAGAAACTGACTACCAAACCGTATTCATGTCAGGTCTATTTGCAATTTTATGACTATTTCAATATTATGTCTAAATACAGCAGCCATCTTGGATGGATTTCTGGGGTAGCTCAATTGTGATTCCAGAGATTTTTAGTATAAAGTTTCTGATGTCACATTGCAACCATCCTGCAAAAGTCTGCTTGTTAGAATTAATTTTAATATTTGGACCTAATGTTCCTGGACTAAATTTATAGTGTGCACTGCTGTCAATAAATCTTAATTAGTTTTGTATAAATCTCAGGAAGCTCCACTTGGATTTTAGGGGATTTTTAGTATGTTACTCTACATACCGTTACCTATAATTGACAAAAAACTTGTAAGAATTAATTTTGAAGTTGACCATAGGTTTTATATTAAAGTTCTTGGCCTACTTATGGTAAAGTAAACTTTGGTCAGCAGGTCACAGAGTAAGGTTTTGGGACTTATTGCGGGAAAAAAACGGTGTCTTCAACGCAGGGAAATATGGTTAGTAGAAAATATTCAACCCAAGTTTTAGAGGAGTAGAAAGGATTGCCTTGAATAGTAACAGCTGTTTTAAAAACTTTATATCAACACCAAAACCCATTAAAACTTTATTTAGGATGCAACTTCAATATCATTTACTTGTCAGGATTTTGTCAAATTTCTCTTTTTAATTCATTCTCTGGGTTGAATTGTGATTGCTTTAGTTCCTCAGTTCAAGGCTTAACTGAGCAGAAACATTTTATTTGAAAAAGAAAAATTATAAACCCAGATTAATTATTTTATAAAAATCCTTCCAGGATCTTTATCACAACAAAAGGAATAAGGGAAAAGAGAAAAGCAAACAGAAAAGGCACTTTAATTCATGGTATTTTCCCTCCATTTGAGACCCAAATGTTGCAGAACATCAAATCAAAGCTGATGTATAATTGCATTTCTGAAATTAAACTCCCCTTGGGTCTGGTCCTAGAGCACTGATGATTACTGCAGACAGTTTTAGACACAGCAGGAATCTAGAGAAGCTGAGAGAGTCCAAGAAAATGAACAGACAGTCCGAACTGTGACACTAATATGTCTGCTTATACAAACTGCACGTTCATAGACAATCCGCATGGATGCTTATAAGACACATATGTACACACACTTGATTTATCTACAGATATTCAGAGATAAGTGCATAAAACTGATACCATTTAAGAACCGAGGCAGGGACCAACATTAAAAGAAATTCTAGCAGGTGTGGTTAAAGGGAAGGGCAAAGATTTGAAGAGAATATAATGTTCATGAACTCTTTAAGATGATTTGTCTTCTGATCAAAAGGAATGCTTTGGGATGGAAAGGAAGAGAAAGAAGATTAGACATTTGCTACAGATTACCTTAATAGTAAATGATAATCGACTCTTTCTAGAGCCTTTCTCCCCTTATAGCGGTAATGGCACATTGACATCTATCATGCAGACATGTTTAGCGCCCTGCCCTTAATATGAGTAAGTTGAATTCTTATACAAATCAACGTCTTTAATTTTCTAATAACTTTTGTGAAAATCAACTGATTTTAATAAAATTTATGTCATCTTGTAGAGACCTTTATTGTAAATAACTTTTTTTGAATTACACAGACTTGCAAAAATTGCTCTGAAAAACATTACAGTGAAATTTTTAGGGAATTTTTTACTTCAAATTTGATATAATGCAATGTTTTTATGCAGTTTTTTTCCAACTCTAGTCTAAGACTGTAGAAGTGAATTACATGAAACTTTCCATATATACTTAATTTCATGTTTTTTCTAAAAAAATGCGAGGATTCTTCAATTTGCAATCATACACCAAGAGCTTTAGTGTTGAAAATAAGAAAGATTTCAAAAGTCAGGCACAAATGATTTATACCTGAAAATAAATTATTTTTAGTGCATGTCCCCATGACAGAGATAAGTGGTTCAAATCCTCACATGAACTACTTTTTTTAAATAGTAGTTATAGTTGGGGACATCTTGTGAACATAATAATATTAAAGAAAATAGGACCAGTAAGAAAAATGCTCACCGGCGCAAAGTGTTAATATGATTGTGAAAATTTAATAAATACTGAACAAGAATATTGTAACATGAAATCGACAATACAATATTAATAAAGAGGCAAAAATTCATTCAAATGTGGGTAGATGCCATTATAAATAGCTATTTTGGGCCTCAACCTTTATATTTTTTCATCTTTTTCATGTTTAAATATTCTTCTTTGGTATTTTGTTTAAATATTCTTCTTTGGTATTTTTCAAGTTTTTACAATCATATTAACAAATTATGCAGGATGCATTTTTCTTACTAGTATGCAACATGAGTCTATTCCAATCTTGCAATGACAACTTGCAGTCGATGGATATGCAATGAATAACAATATTCTGTATTTTCCCAACAATTTAACCTTTTCCAATTTTCAATTTCATCAATTTTTATCAAATAATGTAATAGTCTGGTTGCTGTAGGGTCAAACTCAACTCCTACTTCTATACTGACTGAAGATGATGACTGCAACATTTATATAAATAAGAAGTTATCAAATATATATTTTTTAGTATGAATAATTTCATTTTTTAGAATGAAATAAGCCTACATGTATTTGTAACATATATTTTTGTAGATATGTGAGTTTGGCTCAGTTGGTAAGAGAGCTGCCTGTTTGGTCATGATTTCAAATCATGGTAATGAAATGTTCATTTTATAAATGTATTTATTTTTTTAGAATGAAATAAGCTGTGGTATACTTGTAACATACATTTTCCACAGATATGTAAGACTTGTCATTTTGGCTCAGTAACAGAGCTGCCTACTGATCACTTGATTGCGATTTCAAATCATGGTAAGGAAATGTTCATTTTATAAATGTATTTATTAGAAAGAAATAAACTCTTCCTTACTGGTAACATAAATTTTCATAGATATGCAAGATTTGTTGGTCTCATTGTGATTTCAAATCATGATTGATAAACTCTAATCTCATATATCAGTTTAGTTTAATTTGATTGGATGGACAAAGAATTTATTCCCCTAAATTAAGTGAGGATTGTTCTTGCTGTTATGGTAGAAAAACAGTCAACTCTAGCATCTGACTTGGACTAGAGTTGGAAAACTACATAACAACAATAATTTTGATGTAACTTCATTGTTTCTGAAGAAAACACATTAATCAAAACCTTATACACTGTAGATTCATGATAATGAGGAAACCCTTATTAAGCAGTTTGAGCACAGATCCTAATTTACAAAATGTTAAATTTGGCTCACAAAATAATAGCTAAATACCAAAATAAAAAATCCCAACAGAATCAGGTTACACCAACTGTAAAAAAGAAATGTATTAGACAAAAACATTTCAATAGTCACTAAATGAAACTCATCACTCTTTTTCCTTTCTCTGTTACTAAAAAGATTACTAATGTATTGCCAAACTCCTGCTCTAGATACTCCCTTTGTATGTATCAGAATTTTGATAAAATGTAACCTTCTGTTGGGATATCACGATCTGAAATTTTTTTTGTATCAATTTTTAGGTTTCTGCCAGACTAGCCTTGTCTTTCCCGAACCACCATGGTTTTTCTCTTCATTTCCACATGAATTACGAGGAATGGTTTTGAAGGATTTGGAAGCGGGGTTAGACTTGGATCAAGGTTTGTAAAAATGGAAAATTCTTTACAACACTTACGATGCGTAAGGAAATTATGGACCCTGACTTCTATGATATAACACGTCTACAGTGTACTTCAAAGCTGAATTTGATGGATTACAGTCAATATGATGAGATTAGGAGATACAAACAATATTTTTTTCAAGTGTTGCTTCTAGATTTTGAAAGTTCACAAACAGTTTAGTGGCTGCTGACACGTGTGTCTCTTTTACAAACACTGATTCATTCTAATGCCCCAAGAATCATGACCCAATGACTCTAATCTGACCTGGGGACATTAATCAGACACATTTAAGTCTATATATAAATATATACATATATATATATTTGTGTAATGCAATTATATTTGCAGTTCAGGTTTCTAAATGCAAAATGGTAGTACCTTCATTGTTGGTCGCCTGGTCTCCTTGGTGTTAGTGTAAAGGAGTCGTACATATGAACAGGTCAGTGTTTAAAGAATTGAATGCACTACTCAATATAATATGATCTTTTTTATAATCTCTCAGAATCATGAAAATTCCAATCATATGATAAAGTATGAAGTTGAAGTTACAATGAAAAAGTTTGTTGGAAACTGTCAACCAAAATTGTCAACATGGGTTTCTACAATTTTCAAGTGGATCTGGATGGCTATTCATGTATGTGTCACGTGTGCAGGTCACACCTGTGGAGCAACAGAGTTTGAAATTTAAACATGTACTCCGTATTATGTCTAGAAAAAGTTTTTGTTTTCTGGAAATCCTCCCATCCAAAAATAAGTTTTTATATAAGGGGATTCAATTTACAGTGTATGCTTATGCTAAATTGGTTCCATAGTTTTGGTTGGGCAGCATTCAAGTTTGTTTTGAAAATTCAGACTTTTTAGCAATCCAACAAAAGGTGAGAAGTAACTTATTTATTGATCACTCCATTTCCCATTTTTCTAATTGATCACCTCCAACACTGCATTCTACCAAAAAAACATTGGTCATATGACTGTTTCTTTTGAGTAACTAACCAGACCGATTTTATTCTATTTTTTAAAACTTGGCTCAAAAGACTGATGTCATTCATTGAAAATGCAAGTCTACATTAAATTTTACAAACATTTTATCAGATAATTCTAATTTTCCAAAAGATATTTGGTTCAAATTTGTTCTGAGTTGAAATATTTTTTTGCATAAACTTTTCAATAAAAATTTTGTATGGATAAATAGTCTTGACTTTATATAAACCATTAGTCAATGATAAAAAATGGAGAGAGAGAGAGATAGACAGCATTAGCTGGTGGTAACTAGTTTTATACACCCGACTCACTACTGACCCAGTTTTCAAAAATAAAAATTAAAATAAACTAGATCAAAATTTGGTAAGGGTTGAGAATTGAGAAATTAAAACAAAAAAAAACCCCCAAAAACCTTGAGAATTCCATTCTTGTTCTCATTATTTTTCAACGAAATCTCATCTCGTTTCTGGATTGATACTTCCAGATTATACATAAGACTTGAATTTTAGCTTCCAATATGGTTTTTTGCTTCAACATAAAGTTAAGTGTTATGATCAAGTTATTGATTGACAACTGATCTAGTTTCTTTTTAAAAACAAGGTAGCAGCTTTGAAAGATAAGAGCATACAAATATTAATTTAGGGAGACTCACCTCCAGAGATTTTGGGAAAAAACTGTTATCTCGTAATCTCCTGCCTCTATCTGCATAAGCCACACTGAAAGAAAAAAAGAATGGCATTTAAGGAAGATGTAACTCCAGCTCAGATTATTGTCAATAATTTTGAGAAGAGTCAAAAACATTCAAACGGTTTTTTGGATAACTGAACTCATTCTTCTTGTTGAATGTATTATACCCACAACAATCCAGTAGATCCATTCTATGGCCTTCTTCAGGTCTGATACCCATGAGAAAAGAGTTTATTTTTCTAGAGGTGGAGAGCAAAAAATGACAGCAAACAGAAAATTTGAATGTTTAGATAGAGATGTTCTCTATGAAATGGGATTATTTGTTTGAGGAAACAAGAACCATAAGTTCAACTATGTGTCCACCATCCATAGTAGTAGTAGTAGCAGGAGGAAGAAGGGCAAGTAGTCTTTCTTCGATTTGATCGATTCTCATACTTGTGAAATACAGCAATGTGAAAATATTCTGAGTGAATTATTTTCAATAAAAATCCTAAATTGCCATTTAGGGCTTTTTTAAAATACAAAAATGCCGAACTTGTACATTCTCTTCAAACATCTTGTGATGAGACACTTTTGATGATATCATTCCTCTTCCTTCCTATTTCTGTTGTTTAATGTAACTGGGACTGACTGACCAATCAAAAAGTGTCTTATTGAGACTTGTGGACATATCTAAAAAAGAATTGAGAACATCCCCACATTACAAATTATGGAACATAATGTATTACATAAGTTGCTAAAAATAGAATAACATAAATAACAAGCATTGCTGTCAATGTTTGAGTCTTCTGCTGGCTACCATTTTTGCTACTTTGAGAGATTATATTATAAAGCTTCACGTACTAAGGGGAAAAAATATAAGTGTGTAAATATTCTAGTAATTCTTTCAAAAAATATGTCCACAATTTCAAGCTAATATCATAATGCATCTTGGAAATTCTTAACAGCAATTCAAGTTATCAGAAATTTAATTAATTTAATCTTGGTAGTCAAGACCAGATTAAGCTAGGGCAAGGCCTGTAGCATATGCTATAAAGGAGCCTGAAATTAAGGAAATTCTCCTGAATATCAAAGCATACATGTTTTATTTCCATAACAAAGTAATTATATTTTGCTTCTTGCTATACAGCCAGATATGACTGAGGTGTCCGACATTCAGAGAGTTTTCCAGATGATTGAATTCCTTGTTGCTTGTGTTGTTTTCACACCATCTCCACGGATCTATTCTACAGCCACTATCACATTTGGATAGTATACCTGAAGAAGGCTGTAGAATGAATCAACAGGAATGTCGTATTAACAACACAAACATCAAGATTGAGTTCAATCATGAAAAAAACCTCTTTGAATTTTAAAGACCCTTCTCAAAACTATGGACAAAATTTCTGTCATTTCAGTAATACTTTTCAGTTTGATCTTTGCGTAGCAGCCATGATCTCAGCTTTGAGTACCATTGTATATATATGCCATATATGTATCCCATAGATACCACTTTCCCATTAATTACTGTGCTGAAATAATAGCTCCAATTAAAGGTGATAATTGGTTAAAATCACTTGCCTTAAACAAACAGTCATTTTTAAAAGTTGAAGGCAGTTTTAGTATAATATAATAAAGTAAGTCCAGAATTTCTGAATCTGGATTGGTAGACAGCAAGCATTTTGTGCGGGGATCCTTGAAAATGAGAGGCTTTTAAAAAATGCTACTTGTGCTCCATCTGGCACTATTGATAGTTATTCTTATGACTTAACACAAGAACACAACAAGGTTTTTCAATACAGAAGAGTTATGAATGGCAAACAACTTGACAGCATTTGTTTCTGTAATAAAACCATTTCTTTCCGATTGGGTTTTCAAGTTGGAATAGAATAATCGTTGCAACAAAAATCAAACGAAAAATATTGTCCAAAATGCAACATAATTCATTGTAAAATGAAAGTTTTAGATACACATATGAAGTGTAAACAATGGATAATCTTTCTTTTTCTCTTCTTTTCTATATTTTTATTATCTTGATAATTGATTTTTAAAAAAGGAATAATATAACAGTGTGACATCTGCCTTTGCCCACTCTCTATATTGTATCTTTCTATCTTTACTAATGCTTTCTCTCTCTTATTATCCCACCCCTTATTAAGATAACAGCTTTCTGTCTTTGTTATTTCTTCAGGTCACTTAATTCCTAACTAATGCTATTAACCTATTCAAATCTGGTCTTAACAAGATTTTCTGCAATCATTACAACTGCTGACATACATTGCAGTTAAAAAAAAAAACACGTCTGGTTAGGCATTTCATAGAAACTGTTATGTGACCAAAGTCCCTTGGCAATATGCCTTGTTGGGGATGATCAATGATTTAATGAGCCTATGCTTTTGTTTTATCCTTCAACCTACGGCAAACTGTCACCCAAAACTGATAACACAGGTTTCTTTAGTTTTCAAGTTAGTCGACCCCCAGGCATGAGACGTAACCTATCCATTGATCAACCCTTTTTTTCCATTTTTTCAATTGATCACCTGCTGCCAAATGACGTTTGGATTATTCAATGTAAATTAATTTTTGTTTTTTTCAGTTACACAATCATAATGTGTCGTGTCATAGGAAAAAGATTTTTATTGAAGATTCAGGAAAAAACTTGACAAGGAATCAATATGTATAGTTTTCACAGTTGATGACAATTTAGACACAAGGCAAATATATAATGAGCAAAATGGTACATCATTTATCACTCAGTTGTAAAAATCGGCAGGTCTTCACAGACCTTTTTCACCTGCGATATTTTTTGATTGGATAAAACTTTTGGCAACTCCTCATTCACTGTTAAAAAAATAATAGGTATTAAAACTGTTTATAAATCCATAGTGCTAATCTAACAGTAATTAAACACCAAAACACTCAAAAATTGCTAGGCATTCGTCATCTATAATACTTTTACTGTGATTATTATGAAAAATAAATTGAATCACATATAAAAAATGAATTACTATGATGTAACAAAACCATTTCTAAAACAATTAGTAAGTAGCATTGAGACATTTCACAATAAGTACCTGGAAGAGTACATTGTTGTAAAGAAATAGAAAAATTAAAGAAGAAAAGAAAACTCTAGTTACATAATTCTTTTGAAAACTTTCTTCAAATTTTTCTATGCACCCCCCTCCCATCCCCAAAAAACCTTCAAGTGATCAGCCAGTGGGGGGTAATCTCAAGCCCTACTTTGAGAAGCCCTGCAATATGGAAAGGAAAACTGCCAGGTAATAATTTTTCTTACTTGAAGAAAAAAAAAGACGTTAAAAAAATTTCATCATTTAAGATAACATATTTGAAAATAATGAAAGCTGTGATACAAAGGGAAAGATTTAAAAAAAAAAAAAAAGGTACTTTTTCTACCTATTTGAATTTTTTGTTCCTGGTGGAGACTATCATTCACTATGGGTGTCTGTCATTGTGGTGATGCCCTTTTCATCCATTTGATGATTTTGTCATTAATATATTTTAATAAAATTTTGTACAAAGACTTGTGGAGAGATCCTACCTGGTAATGGCAGATCCAATTGTTTGTTTACATTTTATGAACAAAAACGTTTTTGTATACAATGGGGAATATTTCTCAAATCTTTGCTGACTTGGTTGAAATTTGGCTATAATGTTGACTAAATCCAAGGAATTGAAAAATGGTGAGTTACGGTTGATCCAATTGTTTGATTATATGCTTTAAGTAAATAACCATGTCAACATGCAAAAAATATTGCATTTTGGAACTGCTGAACTGACTAAAGTGAATATTGTTATACAGCACCTATAGAACATTTTCAAGAATTTCATGGTTTGAACTGAGAAAAAAAAAAAAAAATTGGATACCTCAGTTTTAACAGTCCCAATATACAACTAATTGCCCTCACCTCTCTCTATTTCAGCCATTTTCTACCGGGAACCTTTATACTTTCAAGATTTTTCTATTATCTTTCTCCATCTGTATTCATTCATCTTGTAGCTACTAATATTCTTTGAATCATGTATTCATTTTCTTCAGTAGACCTATCTATAAATTTTATGATTCACACACTAACCTATTCACTGAATATAGTATGTATGCCTGTGAGTGTATTTGCATTCTTTGTAAGCTGTCATGAAGCTAGCTAGTTGGTTGCACATACAAATACGCCTAACAGTGTCCCTGGGCATTATAAAGCGTCAGTTTATACACAAATCGTTTTGCTTGAGCCGAGGCAGATTCCACTGTCCCCGTTTGACCAATTAAGTGACAAGATGCTTCTCCCGAACAGTAATCCGCACCGTAAACAATAAAACTTCTTGCACATTATCCACAGAACACTTGGCCTGAGGATTGTTCGCAAACAAGTTGAGACAATCTCCCTCTGGCTGTCCGATTTTCTGAATAGAGACACAACGCTGGATTACTGTGATCTGTATCACAAGCTTGTCCATCTGGATGGGATTTGGTGGGTATTTGTGTCACGTATAGGCCACAAATGGAACATTAGAAGGATTACCCGGTCATCCCAAATGGACAACTACCTATTGGCTTTGTCAGGGAATCACTGACCAATCCCACATAAGTAAAATATCCTCTGACCACCACTGCCACCACGGTGGCTTGTCATCTTCCAGCACCAAACATACATATCCGGTAAAACGTTATTTGCTTCCGTCTTGCTGTACATCCACTCTTTGAGTGCCGACCGAATACTATGCGGCCGTCTTTGCATGACAGTTATGCAATGCTAAAGGACGCGGCGTATTATCTACGTATCGACGGAGGCAAGTACTTTGCTGGAATCAGTGATACGCTGTAGGCCGGTCATATTTGCCAGCTCAAAAGCACATTAGGTTCACGAAAGAATTAATAGCTCTTCTTGCCTCCTTAGGTTTAATTAGTTGTTTTTTTGTTCTTTTTTTTCTTGCTTGGGCCAGGATAAGTTTCTTGAAAAACACTCAGAGCCGAAGTACATTGAAACCTACTTGAGTTGGATACATTGGATCTGAATGCTTCAAGAAGAAGAACTAGGGCAAAAAAAAAAGAAAAAGGAAATAGGTCTGGTTAGTCACTCAATAGAAACTGCCAAGAGACCAACGTCTTTTGGCAATGTGCAAGTGTAAGGAGTGATCAATCAAAAAATTGAAAAAAAAGGTGATTGATAAATTAATCACTCCTCTCCCTTTTGTTGAGCGTTGATAACTGGAGAATGCTGCTGGACACAAACTAAGAGACCAATTTGGCATAAATTTACATTGTAAATTAATCTCTCCACAGTTGGAAGCTTTTTTTTGGTTAGGTTAAGGTTTCAAAAAACAAGACAAAGTTTTTTCTCGACATAGTAAGGTGTAAATGTTTAAATTATCAGACATCAAGATCCATTGGTGGGGCTTTTACATGGCATACATACATAGCCAGCCAGACCAACTTGGAAAATGAAGAAAACCATGATGACAGTTTTGGTTTACGGTTTCTAAGAGCAAATTCTATTTGCAAATTATGAGACTGTGCACTCAGAACACGGTTTGGTTGACTGTAACTGATATGACAGACTGCCGTACCAGAGATCTGATTATCTGGCCGTAATAATATCCAGACTTAAAGCTGTTTGTCCTCTCTGACGACAAAATGAAAAAGAAGAGAAATGCCAAATAAACAGATTTATGAAGGAAAAACTTATTCCTCTAAGGATAAACTAAAACTCAAGGAAAAATGTTTTAAAAACACAAAGACTTTTTAAATGTTACATTTTTTAGAAGAAGCAAACTGTTATCAAGTGATTGTCTTGAAAAACTGACAAAATTACATATATATATATATATATATATAACGAGAGCATGTTTGACACATAGCACAATAGCAGCCATCAGCTCTTCTACTTCCTGACCTGCTATTTAAACTTTTATTTACTCCTTACCTATACTTTTATTAGACTAACTAACATTCTTTTCTCACTTCCAACTTTCTAATTAAACTACCTAACATTCTTTTCTCCCTTCCAACTTTCTAATTAAACTACCTAACTTTCTTTTTTCCTTTCCCACTTTCTTAATAAAATTCATTTTCTTCCCTCTCTTTTCCTACCTTCTGATAAAATTACCTTTTTTTTCGAACTACCCAACTTTCTTCCCTCCTTCTTCCTTCCTACTCTCTTATCAGGCTACCGATCTTTTCTCTCCTCTTCCTTCCTAGAGTGTATGTTGCATGGCACATAGTATCAGCATCAGCCGACCCTACTGATGGGCATTTGTAACAGTCAATGAATTGACTGATCAGAGACTAGTTGGTAATAATTTACGACTGAGAGAAAACATGGTCCAAGGTTTTTTTGGCTTTAATAAATAAAATATTTCTTCACCCCTCTACCACTTACAAAAATATGAATGATTTTCTTTGCTTGACAAGCATCAATTAGTAACTTGTAAAATCTTATTATTTTGAAGCTTCAGGGACATGAGCTGTTTTTGCAAAAGGATTTCATTTCTAAACAAATTTACATCGAAATAATGTCTAGAATAAATAGAAAGAATTCAAACTTTATTCATTTTTTATCATGCAGCAAGGGCTGCAGCCATGATTAACAGGTTGGTTCTTATGGAACTTGAACTTGGAATTCCTGGTTTTTTTTTGGTCAGAGTGATCTTTTCCAAGTTAGGCAGCCTTTTACATGGCAAAAGGGCTCCAACTGCCCTGCTATTCACTCACAGATACGGGGAGGAGTGGATTCATGCTTTTCTCAAGAGTGTAAAGCAAATGCAAGTAGTCCTGACTGAAACTTCATCTCATATTGCCAATTTCCTTTTCCATATGGATAATGGTTACACCACTCTGCACTAGGGTAGGTTGATTTTTCCGTTTTAAAAAAAGAAAATCAACTTAGGACGAGTCTAGATAGATGTCATTCAAGATGAGAACTGACACCAAAACTTAGATTCAAAGCTTTTACCAACATTTGAGGTAACACATTCCAAAATTATCTGCTAAAAGGCTTGAAAAACACCCCATATTTTGACAAAACTTGGTAAAAAATTGTGCATTTTCAAAAATTAATTCAGAAAATGTTGCTATTTTATTTCTAAAAAGTATAAGAAACAAAGGATAGATTCAAATCAAAATATTTAAATCATAATATCATTAGAATGTTCAGTGTGAGAGCCGTTAGAAGTAAAGGGTGGCCTTATCTACTGAATAGAGAAATGGGGATAAATGAATAAATGGGAGAAATGGGACAGTAAAAGCTAGGAACAAGATACTTTGTGTCCATTTTTATTACATTCCAACTATCTAAACTTGTCCAAGACAATGGTTCCAAAATCAAAACATACCCTACCTAGCACCTCTATTCATTCTTATGGTACAGAAATTTTGATTTATTTTACTTACACACACACACACATATATATATATATATATATATATATATATATATATATATATATATATATACATATATATATATATGTATATATATATATATATATATATATATATAGTCTATAAGGCACACTAAATATTAAAAAAACTTTAGAAAATTCTTTTGTGTCACTCCAGTCACCTACTCCCCAATATTTGTCAATGCAATATATGTATTTTCTTCAGTCTTTTTTCCTTGTTTCACATATATTTTGCTAATATGATACAATGTATAAATTATCTCTTTCTGGGATCATCAGTTGTTTACCATGTAACGGTTTTGGAAACTAAAAGAACAAAACAGTCATATTAACATGGTATTCCAGCTGCGTTGATCAAACACCACTTCCCTGTCTTGTTATATTAGTTGACGTCATACATGTAGTTTGTCATTTACATAATATTTCATGTGTACTGTATATTCATATTATTTTACACAATGTATTTATCTTTTGAAACAGGGCTTAATTATATAGGTAACCATATATATAAACACACATACACGCATATATACCCCCATACACACACATATTTAAGAACAAGAATTTAATTTGGATATGTTTTGGTTCTATGTTTCGTGCAAGTGTTTAAACCATTGTTGATGAAAGTCTTGTTCTTCACTAGAATCATAATCCCTTTTGTCTTAACGCTAATTGTACCCAATTAATGATATATAAAGCACATAAGATATCATTAATTAGATCAAATCAATTCATTATAGCACAAGGCGCTAAATGAAATCAGTAGATAAGGAGAGAAATAAAAACACATTGCTTCCTATTTGTACATGGTCTGCCATAATGTTGGTAAATACTAGCACTATTTATTACCAATCAATTATTCAAGTAATCGCAAATTTTCATGCCATTTTCTCCAAATGATTTTTGAAAATCACAAGGAAATATTACCTTGGATATCATCTTGATATTGATCAGATGTAGATTCCTAAAACAAAAAAAATCTTTTTTCATGTGCATTTTTCAATCAGTAATAATGAGTTGAATATTACGAGTGTTTTCTTGGACCAATTTCTAAAACAAATAATCTGATATTTGGATCCTTTGACCTATGTAGATCTTCCTTGGGCTTTGACACTATTTCTGGACTAATTTCCAAACCAAAAAGCCCTTGTAATTCTTAGGATGATATGTCTTTCAAATTTGTAACATCAATTTGATAGGAAAATTTGTTGGTTTCTCAACAAATACATTCTATAAAGATTGGAATCATTCAAGGGGGTCAATTTCATCACTTTTCACATCAGGGACATGGTTGAAAGGAAAGTGCTGAAAGGCAGTATTGTAATTGGTAGATTTACAATTCATTTGCTACTTGAGGTCTCTTCATCATGAAACAAAATTTCTGATTCCTTATCTGACAAATCGCTGAAGTCATTTTCACTTCCTTTAGCCATCACAAATCAGTGGTATTTCACTAAAAGTAAATTTCAATGAACAGAAAAAAAACTAGTCTTTTAACGATAAACTCCAATGAACAATAAAACATATGACCTCAGGAAAGAACTCCTAAAGATGCACTAAATGTAGTTATTGACTGTATACGTGCAATAAATGAAAGAAAATCCCCGCCAAATACACTGATACGTGGACAAGCATTTTCATTTATTGCTCAAAATATAGGTTTCTTCCGTTCTTTCTTGTATTCGATTTTTTATTTTCAGAATTGATTTTAATAACAAAATATGGCATAGTGTGAAATTTTAAAAAATTATTTCATATTTTTCTCTAGTATTATTCCCCACCTCTTGATAAGATAACAGCTTTCTTTCTTTGTTAAGAACGCTGTCTTTCTCCCTTACACCATTCTCTCTTTGGGTCACTCAATTCCTAACAAATGCTGCTAACCTATTCAAGAGTGGTCTTAACGTGAAATTTCTACCATTCTTAGAACTGTCGACTTATATCACAGATAAATAATAATGAATCATGAATGTTTAATTAAACTTAATAGCTTGATCATATCATCAGTCAGTAGATTCGCTCTAGTCTATCAGTCAAGTTCAACACTAAATAAACACTGTGACTGTTGATGTGCCAGTTATATGTCACTTCCTATCATTGTGACAGTGCATTGAATTACATTTGCCTGGAATTATTAGAATTTTTGACACTGTGGTACCCCAGGGAGTTAAACACGATGCCCCGGCACAAAGTTTGGGAATAATTGCATCAAAGGTCCAAGATCCAAGGACTTGTCCTTTTCCTTCCCATTGTGAAATTTCTAAGACAACCTTTGGGCATATTTTGCTCTCAAGTGAATTTTTCTTTGTTCATTCTCATAAACCCCCAAACAGAAAAAAATTTGAGTTCTCCATTTTTAACGATGTAAGTTGACAGTTCTAAGAACGGCAGAAATTTCATGCCAAGACCACATTTCAATAGGTCAGCTGCATTTGTAAGGAATCGAGTGACCCAAAGAGGGAGTGATTAAAGAGAGACAGATAACATTCCTAACACAGAAAGAAAGCTGTCATATTATTAAGAGTGGGGGTGTAATAAGAGAGAGAAAGAAAAAGAAATTATTTTCTTTTTATGTCACACTACGTCTTATCATTCCTTTTTTTTAAAAATCTCAAGATAAAAATAGAATAAAAGAAAGAGAGGAAAGAGATAAAAAAAGAATGCAGATTAAACAGTGTTCATAACTAATGCATACACTATATATATATATATATATATATATATATATATATATATATATATATATATATACACGCATAACTTTTCCCCTTTCCAATGAATTAAATTGCATCATGGACATTATTTTTGATACAATGATTATTCATTTTCGTTACGGACATTCTAATAGGGATTAACTTGAAAAATCAATTGGAAACAAAATTTTTTTATTCTTATTGATACTTTCATAATGGAAACAAATGTTGCCAAATGTTGTCAAAAATACAAGGTCGCAGGTTTAGATGGAATGCCTTGCGGAAAAAACAAATGTGAACACTGCTGGACACAATTAAAGTGAAGAAGTGATTACCATTAATTCATATGGGAACATTTTTTGATTATACCCAGACCCCTAAAATTAGTGATGATGGTGTGTTAGACTCAGTCATTGGAAGTTAGAGTGGAGGGTGGGAAGTACATGAAGCTGGAGGAAGAGAGAGAGAGAGAGAGGGGGGTGCACTGCCTCTGTAACAGCTTGTTGCGAAACAAAAACCTTTTTCCATAAAAGTTAATAAGTGTTGAAAAGTAAACTTTTGAAAAGCAGAGGGTATCCGCATTTATACAAGATTTCAAAGTGGAAGGTTGGAAGGCAACTTCTTAAATATACTTAGATATAATCAACAACAAAAGACTTCAAAACATCAGCCTGATTGATAATTGACTAAGACAAGAAAGAGTTTCAACTCGACCTCCTCTTTGTGTAAATAGTAACAAATCTTATTTATTTTTATAGTAAATGAAATTGATAGTTGCTTTACGATGAATGATAAGTTGACCCAGACAAAAGGATAAGTTTGTCTTTGTCACAAGAATATTCATTAAAAAAAAAGCAATCTTCACAGGCTTAAGAATACAGTAGTGAAGTTGAAAGCACTCAGAGAGTGCATATCTCGGCCAACACCATTGTCAGAGAGAGTAATTGAGCATTGATTAATTCCAAAATTTAATCGGTTCATCCATAGCCTTTAGCCTAGCCTTTCACAAAATTTTATAGAAATTCATAGAGAATTTTGAAGAAATTGTATAGACAGTCATGAGCGAATACATTAAAGTAATTGGAAAAAAAAAAAATTGAAAGAGAATATTTCTTAACCACGAAAAATTCCAGGATCCGCTGCTAAATTTTACCACTTCTTTCTTACACTATTGCCTACCCTTCCACAATTTCACTGAAGTTTATTCAGTGCTTTCAGAGATACATGGACAGACGAACAAACAAATGCACAAACAAACACATGCAACCAAATACATATACCTTTTTTTCAACTTTGTTCACCAAGGTAAATGAAGACATAGAACTGTGATATAAAACTAGTGATTTGCAGTAAATATTCAAGCATTTTCTTACAGAAATCATT